>CM029012.1:166544274-167806823 GCA_016801055.1 Panax notoginseng
CATCAATATATTATTAAAATAATATATTTAATGAAATTATTTTATCAGAAAAAGTTAAAATATTAATTTTTAACAATTGTCACATTAAAAATTTTCTCCATCTATATCCACATTAATATTTTCCTCATCATATAAATCAATAATTAATTTACACAAATAATATTACAGAATCACAGTACTGGCACAGGCCGTTCCCAAGAAAGAGGGGCTTTCCAATAAGGATCTCTCCTTACTAGCGCGCCAATTAGATGACCAAACCTCTCCTTAGACAGAACTTTCTAGACATTGCCAATAATGTTATCTAATAATATTATTCAGATAATATGAATTATTGTTCTGATAATAGAAAATACTGTGTAGTGACAATTATTAAAATAACAGTAATATAAAATATCAACGCAGTAATTATTGAATCAATAAAATACAATATTGAACAATAATTTACTGTAACAATTATTGAGTAGTGCCTTCTTACGTAAGAATCAATAATTGGTGCAATACCGTGTGCTAGTGTGCAACAACGCGTACTTACTGTGTTTTAACCACCGGTATTCCAACTGTATTAACGGTAACAAACTATGCCGTTATTTATAAAAAACTTATTTTTGTCGTTTTTTTCATCCAATCGCTTTCCGTTATGGGGCTCACACAAGGCTGCGCCGTCGTACGAATATTCCCCGACATACAAGATATTCCACGACCAAACTATTTTCCCGACAACAATGAATATTTTAGGACCACTTGCTTATTTGAAATATTTGCGCATTTTACCCATAACTAACCACATTAATCAAATCAACCCTTACTATTTCAAAATAATAAATAGAAGAATTTAAATTTTATTTATTAATAATTTGGGGTCTTACAACCACCCCTCCTTATGAAATTCATCCTCGAAATTGACATACGTACCTGGTGTTTCGAAAGATGAGGATACCTCGTTTTTATTTCCGTTTCCAACACCCAGGTCATTTCCTCAATAGCATGGTTTCTCCACAAAACCTTAACTTGTGGTATAACCTTCGTGCGTAGGACATGCTCTTTCCTATCTAAGATCTTAACAGGTACCTCCTCGTACGTTAAATCTTCAACTATCTCGTCTGGTTCTAACTCAATAATGTGGTTCGGGTCTTTCACATATTTACGAAGCATAGATATGTGAAAAACGTTATTGAACACGAGACATGCTTGGAGGTATCGCGAGTCTATAGCCACATTTCCTACTCGGTCAAGAATCTAAAATGGACCAATAAATCGTGGATTGAGCTTTCCTCTCTTTCAAATCTTGTAACTCCTTTCCATGGAGCTACACGTAATAATACATGATCCCCAATGTCAATTTTCACGTCCTTTCAATGAAGATCCGCATAACTCTTTTGTCGATCCTGTGCCGTTTGTATACATTGTCGAATCGTTTGGATCTTCTCTGTAGTCATTCGTACCAACTCTGGTCCCAACAACGTTGCTTCTCCCACCTCATCCTTCCACATACTGGAGCGACACTTTCATCCATACAATGCTTCAAAGGGAGCCACACCTATACTTGCCTGATAACTATTGTTTGTAGGAGAATTTCACCAATGGTAGGTACTTATCCCAACTTCCTTTGAAATCTAGGACACAAAGTCTTAATAGATCTTCAAGAGTTTGAATAGTCCTCTCTGATTGCCCATCCGTTTGAGGATGATATGCCGAACTGAACCGTAAATCCGTGCCCATAGCTTTTTGCAAGCTAACCCAAAATCTTGAAGTGAATCTTGGGTCACAATCCGAAACTATGGATACTGGCATGCCATGTAACCTTACAATCTCATTCACGTACATACTAGCAAGACGTTCAAGGGAATAAGTCTCTCGTATCGGCAAGAAATGAGCAGACTTGGTTATTAATCTATCAACTATAACTCAAATAGCATTTATTCCTTGAGAAACCGTGGGAAGACCCGTAACGAAATCTATGGTAATGTGTTCCCACTTTCATTTTCAAAATATCAAGTGGTTGCATTGGACCCTTTGGTACTTGATCTCATGCCTTTACACGTTGACAAGTTAAACACCTCGAGATAAACTTTGCAATCTCTCTCTTCATATTGTTCCACCAAAATGTATGTCGAAGATCACGATACATTTTAGTACTTCCAGGATGGATTGTAAATGGTGTATTGTGTGCCTCCATCATGATCTTGTACTTCAAATCAGAATCGTTAGGAACACAAAGTCTGGAGTGGACTCGAAGTATTCCTTCTTCATCGATTTTTGCTTCTGGAATAGCACCTTCTTGCACTTTCTTCTTCATACGCATCAGCTCCGGGTCTGTAGCTTGAGCAACTTTAACTTTATCGATTAAAGTTGGTTCTACGCGTATACTTGACATCATCAAACTCGTTCCTGCATATGATCTTCTACTCAACGCATCAGCTACCACGTTTGCTTTTCCAGGATGGTATTGAATGGTATGATCGAAATCTTTCAACAGCTCGAGCCAACGTCGGTGTCGCATGTTGAGTTCTTTTTGAGTGAAGAAATATTTGAGGCTTTTATGGCCTGAATATATCTCCACTTTCTCCCCATATAGATAGTGCCTCCAGATCTTTAGCGCGAAAACGACTGCTGCCAACTCTAGATCATGAGTAGGATAATTCCTCTCATATTCTTTAAGTTGTCGCGAGGCATAGGCTATGACTTTCCCACGTTACATTGAGAACACATCCTAACCCTTTGTCTGAAGCATCGCTATAGATAACAAATCCATCTGAACCAGATGGTATTGTCAGAACAGGTGCCGAAATGAGTCTCCTCTTAAGCTCTTGAAAACTCTTCTCGCATTCTTCGCTCCATACGAATTTGATATCCTTCTTGAGTCAGTTGAGTTAATGGAGTAGCGATTCGAGAAAATCCTTTTACGAATCTCCGATAATAACCAGAAAGCTACGTATTTCGATTACTAACTTAGGTTGCTCTCAACTGTGACTCATATCCCAATCTTGGATATCACGTCACAATGGCACCTATCAGTTACTACCATACGAATATGGCATCCCCTACGGAGAGTTTGGCTTCAGTGCATTCCACAAAGGAAGTCACTAGATAGAGGCTCGGGTACAAACTTCTACAGTTAGGTTTTTAACTCCTGAAGTTCAATAGGAGCCATTCAATATGAGATTTTAGAAATGGGTTTTGTACCGGGTTCAAAGTCGATACAAAATTCAATATCACGCTTTGGGAGTAAGCCAAGAAATTCTTCAGGAAATACGTCAGGAAACAAACAACAGAAATATCACTCAAATCTGACGTATTTTTGTTCAAGTCCATGACATGGGCTCAGAAAGCTTGACATCCGTTTTTCAATAAACGAATGAATTTACGGCTTGATATGAAAGAGTTTGACTTCAATGGTTTGGTTGCTTGAATTTGAATAGCAGGTTGCTTAGGAATATGAAAACTAACAACTTTACGAAAGCAATCAATTTTGGCATGATGAGTAGTTAACCAATCAATTTCTAAAATCACATCAAAAGCAAGTATCTTTAAAGAGATAAGATCAACAGGTAATGTGATGGTGCTAACTTGGATCAAACAAGATTTATAAACAGTGGATGTGATGAAAGTTTCCCCTAACGGAGTCTCAACAGATAAATCAAAGTCTAATTTCTCCGGAGTTAAGTTTAAACGTTGAGCACAAGCAGGAGAAATAAATGAATGGGTAGAACCGGTATCTAATAAGGTATAGACTTCGTAAAAATTTATAATTAACTAACCCGTGCTAACTTCGTTCGGGTTCCTCGCATTCTGACCAGTCACGAAAAACGCTCTTCCAGGAACCGTTGACTTTGACTTTTCTGGGACAACTTTTTGAGTCACCACCCCCGTTGGACTTGGTTTCCCTACAGTGCAATCTCGAGCGATATGTCCTTCCTTTCCACAGTTATAACACACCTTAAACTGTTGTGGGCAGTTTGGGCTGATATGTCCTTCTTTTTCCGCACTTATAGCATATGACCGGTGGTCGTTCTCCTCCCTTGGAACCAGTTGCTGCTGGTGCTGACGTCTTTGTATTGTCATTGTTGAATCTCCTTTTTTAAAATCTCCTCCCGACTCGCTTCTTCTATTCTCATGGCCACGATTACCACCAGAGTGGTTGTCGTTCTTGTCCGTATTCTTCTTTCTCTCCCTGGTTATCGTTGTTCTGATGACTGCTGTCACCGGTATGATCCTGGTTGTGGTCCTTCGATTGACCGTACTCGTTATCTCGCTCTAATAATTGAGCCCTGTTGACAACATCTGAATAGAGAAAAAATTTATGAGAAATGAGATATTGACGTATGCTGGGTTTCAAACCTCTCAGAAACATCCGCGTCATACGTTCCTCATTCTCCACCAAATGAGGTGCAAACCTGGACAACTCTGCAAATTTCGCCTCGTACTGGGACACCGTCATGTTATTCTGCTCCAGTCTAATAAACTCTACCTCCTTCATATGACGAATACTTTCAGGAAAGTACTTGTCATTGAATAGTTTTTGAAATGTCTCCCAAGACATGCTGAGTGCGGCTGGATGGGTACGCTTCACGGATTTCCACCAGTAGTCTGCCTCGCCACTGAACATAAAGGTGGCGAATGGAACCTTCTGTTCCTCCGTGCATCCCAAGACATCAAATATCTTGGTAATTTGCTTGACCCATGTCTCCGCCTTAATCGGATCTGGCTTTCCCCAGAATTCTGGTGGCCCCAACTCTTTGAACTGCTTGGCTGTGACCAGCTGTGCGTTGCCATTGTTTTTTTCCTATATTTTGAACAGAAATCTCCTTCGTCTGGTTTTGCATGAATCGCAAAAAAGTTTCTAAACATCTCATCGTTCACCGTCTGCTCAGTGGTGTTGTTCACAGGAGGAACATTGCCAGCCTGTTGCACGTTCTCCTCGTTGGTGAGTACAGGTGTCTTCACAGTTTCATTTACTCCACTGTTAACATTCTCAGTCGACATTCTAAAATACTGTCATAGAATAAAGGTTAATTTAAACAAATTAACATATCACATAATATCCCTATATTGATCGACCAACAAATAAGCTTAGGTAGGACACACTAGCGAAGTATTTACTCGTCTCTCCCCTCCTAGTTCTATTCCCGATCTCCACCAGAGATCATATCCCTAAGCTCTGATACCAACTGTGACGCCCCCAAAATAGGTCCAATCCATCCAACCCATTCTGAGTCGCCAAATACATGGTACAGAAAATAACTATAACTTTATTATTACAATTGTCGTGCAAAATACGACAACACATATACTGTGAGTTTAAATACAAATATTGTCATCTAGACAGTATTCATACTCAATTAAGTCCTCATTATACTTATTGATACACTATTTTACAAAATAGTGAGGACTACTAAAACAACTGTCTTGAACCATCATTCCACACCCCGACTAGTACTCGCTACATTCTCGCCTCCTGAGAAGAAAGATGGAACAACAAGGAAAAGGGTGAGCTCAACTAGCCCAGTAAAGAATATTATGACTAAGATAATATACAACAAATTATCGTTAGTCTTCAACAGGAAAAAATTTAATAAAATACAATAGACAACAAGTTTTAAATCAATATTCGCAGCGGAAAATAATAATTCATAGAAGAGTTACGTAGAGAATGAAATCTACGATTATCTATGAATTTAAAAGTTCATCATCAACATTTTATCCCTGTAATATCAATCAATAAATATCTTGAATCAAATAGTCAACTTTGCACTACAGGCCAAAGATATTCATCAGTTGGTCATGTTCACCTCAACACCTGTTCATCTTTGCACTACGGGCCAAAGATATTCATCAGAAATTATTCATCTTTGCACTACAGGCCAAAGATATTCAGTTATATCATCATTTAAGACTGAGGATGATGAAAAATATTTTAAAGAAAACGAATCCAGTGAAACAAAATAACAAAATATTAAGGATTCGTATTTCGATTTATCTATGTCCAAAAATACCTTATAAATAATCATAGTGAAGTAAAATTCAAGAATGATCAAAACATGAATACAATCAAAGCTAGTATCCAGAATAAATATTTGGACAAAAATAAGAAAATTTTATTTTTCGCGTGAATAGTAACTCGTGAATAGTAGCTCATGAATAGTAACTCGTGAATAGTAACCCCGACATGAAAAGTTCTAAATTTGATAAAAAGTTTAGATCAATACTTCGGCATAATGATATTGAAGAAAATAATATCATTTAAGAGAAATAACATCCCTTACCTCAGCAAAAACAGTACTTCTAGTTGAAAACCGGATATAGGTTATGACTTGAACTTGCACCGTATAGCAATACTCAAGTATTAGAATACTCACAAGAATACGCTCACTAATATAGAGAGAGAAAGAGAGAGAACTTGTGTTTCTGGTTGTGATTTTCAATTCTAACCTAAGCACCCTATTTATAGGAAAATGCTTAGAACACCAAAGCAGAAAATTGAATATAATAATATTTATATTTACAAAATTGTCAAGCCCACCTCTTGAAATCTGATTTCAGCTCATTGCACATGTTTAATGCAGCCCACCAAGCAAAAAAAAACGATTTTGTAAATAAGAATAATTAAAACTTTCAAAAACCAATTATTTCGGAACTTCAGAACTTCAATAATTCATAATAAATAGTCTTTTTATCAGAAAATTCGAATCTGGCGAGTTTTTATAGGAAATTCAATTCTCTACAACTTTGCAGAAGAAAGTTTTTCTAAATTCCAAACAGAAATTGACCGAAATCTACAAACGGACGATTTTACAGTCAATATAAATTTTCGGTCTAGAATTGTGTCCACCAACACACAAAACATGTGTTAATCATTTAATGCCATAAAAATACTCTTCCTCCTCATATACTCATATATCCCACATTCATTGTAAAAATATCATCATCAATATTTTATTAAAATAATATATTTTAAATGAATTATTTTATCAGAAAAAGATAAAATATTAATTTTCAACAATTGTCACATTAAAATTTTTCTCCATCTATATCCACATTAATATTTTCCTCATCATATAAATCAATAATTAATTATACACAAATAATATTACAGAATCACAGTACTGGCAACCAGGCCGTTCCCAGGAAAGAGGGGGCTTTCCAATAAGGATCTCTCCTTACTAGCGCGCAATTAGATGACCAAACCTCTCCTTAGACAGAACTTTCTAGACATTGCCAATAATGTTATCTAATAATATTATTCAGATAATATGAATTATTATTCCGATAATAAAAAATACTGTGTAGTGACAATTATTAAAATAACAGTAATATAAAATATCAACGCAGCAATTATTGAATCAATAAAATACAATATTGAACAATAATTACTGTAACAATTATTGAGTAGTGTCTTCTTACGTAAAAATCAATAATTGGTGCAATACCGTGTGCTAGTGTGCAACAACGCGTATTACTGTGTTTAAACCACCAGGTATTCCAACAGTATTAACGGTAACAACTATGCCGTTATTTATAAACAACTTAATTTTGTCATTTTCTTCATCCAATCGCTTTCCGTTATGGGGCTCACACAAGGCTGCGCCGTCGTACGAATATTCTCCGACAACAAGAATATTCCACGACCAAACAAATATTCCCCGACAATAATGAATATTTTAGGACCACTTGCTTATTTGAAATATTTGCGCATTTTACCCATAACTAACCACATTAATCAAAAATCAACCCTTACTATTTCAAATAATAAATAGAAGAATTTAAATTTTATTTATTAATAATTTGGGGTCTTACAATGAGTCCATCACGGACTTCATGACGAGGTTCACTAGGTTGGCTGGCTTTGCGGGAACCTCAGCAGGAACTGCAGCAAAACAGGCAGAGAAGTTTAAATGGAGGATCCATTACAGGTATCGGCAGCATCTCATTAATAACAAGTTTGCAGACGTGTCAGCAGTGGCAAATGCAGCCAAAAATATTGAGATGGAGCGACAGGACTTTCGGTCTTCTAAATCGGATGGGAGTCGAAAGAGGGACAGAGATGACCAGCAGGGTCAAACTTCAGTTCTGCGTGGGAGAAATCAGGGTGGTCAGTTGAATATGAATCGTGGTGGCCAACAGGGGCAGTGGCGTGGTCAGAATCAGAACAGGGTAATCAGCAGTTGCCTCAACAGGGGCAGAATCGTCAGCTCCAACTACCTTGGTATGGTTAGAATCGTCAGCAAGGGCAGAATCGTCAGCAGGGACAGAATCAGGGTCGATATCCTGGACCAGCTGGTGGGGGTAACCCAAATCTCATTCTGATAGCTCCTTGTGCTATTTGTGGGGCTATTCATCCGGGAGGCAGTGCCACAGAGTCACAGGTGCATGCTTCTTGTGTGGACAGATGGGTCACATGGCTAGAGATCGTACCGGGCCACGTGGTAATGGTGGAGGCAGTGATCATGGTGGCAATGGAGGTCAGCGTCAGGGTGGTCGGGTGTTTGCCTTGACACATAATCAGGCGGCAGGTGCGCCAGGTACTGTTTCTGGTACTCTTTTAGTTGGCAGTCGTAAGGCTTCTATTTTATTTGATACGGGTTCTACGCATTCTGTAGTTGCTCAGTCTTTTGTTCGGCACCTGGGTGTGCCATCTCAGTTATTAGATTCTGTTATGTCTATTGCTACCCCGATGGGGACTTCTATTGTTATTTCTGATTTGTATCGAGGGTGTCCGATCAGCTTTAGGGATAAGATTCGTAGGGTTAATCTTCTTCCGATGAGTATGCACGATTTTGATGTCATTCTTGGGATGGACTGGTTGGATAAGCACCAGGCCACTATCGAAGAAGGTTTATTTGGAGATGTGAAGTCTCCGGAGTTCGTGTTTCAGGGTTCACAACCAAGTAGGGTGGTGAAGTTGATTTCAGCTTTGAAGGCTGGGAAGTTGGTAGCAAAGGGTTGTGAGGGGTATTTGGCATTTGTGAAAGATACCTCTAAGGGTGAGTCTCGTATTTGAGGATGCTCCAATTGTTCGTGACTTTTCTGATGTATTTCCTGAGGAGTTATCAGGGTTGCCACCACAGCGGGAAGTAGAATTTTCTATTGAGCTTGTTCCTGGTGCGGAGCCTACCTCTAAGGCGCCGTATCGGATGGCACCGTTGGAGTTGCAGGAGTTGAAGGAGCAGTTGCAGGAATTGTTAGATCGTGGTGTGATTCGGCCGAGTGTTTCGCCGTGGGGTGCTCCGGTCTTGTTTGTAAAGAAGAAAGATGGGTCTATGAGGCTGTGTATAGACTACAGAGAATTGAACAAGATCACCATCAGAAATCGGTATCCATTGCCGAGGATTGATGACTTGTTTGACCAACTTCAAGGGGCAAAATATTTTTCGAAGATAGACTTGAGGTCAGGTTATCATCAGTTGAGGGTGAGGAGAGGATGAGGATATCCCTAAGACAGCTTTTCACACTCGATATGGGCATTACGAGTTTTTGGTGATGCCATTCGGGTTGACTAACGCTCCGACGGTGTTTATGGATTTGATGAATCGAGTGTTCAGGGAGTACTTGGACCAATTTGTCATTGTCTTTATTGATGACATTTTGTTTTACTCCAAGTCTAAGGAAGAGCATGAGGAGCATCTTCGCACAGTGTTGAGGATTTTGCAGAAAGAGAAGTTGTATGCTAAATTCTCTAAATGCGAGTTTTGGTTGGAGCAGGTTGCATTTTTGGGCCATGTTGTTTCTGCTGAAGGCATTAAGGTGGATCCTGCGAAGGTTGAGGCTATCACTAAATGGCCGAGACCTACTACGGTGATGGAGATTAGGAGTTTCTTGGGTTTGGCAGGGTATTATAGATGGTTTGTGGAAGGGTTTTCCTTGCTTGCCTTACCATTGACTCAGTTGATGAGAAAGGGCACGAAGTTTATGTGGAATGAGGAGCGTGAGAAGAGTTTCGAGGAGTGAAGAAACGACTTGTGACAGCTCCTATACTTGCATTGCCGTCAGGGACATGAGGCTACCAAATTTATAGTGATGCTTCTAAGAAAGGCTTGGGGTGTGTTTGATGCAGAATGGTAAGGTGATTGCTTATGCTTCTAGGCAGCTTAAACCTTACGAGGTGAATTACCCCACACATGATTTGGAGTTGGCAGCGGTGATCTTTGTTGTTAAAGATTTGGAGGCACTATTTGTATGGAGAGACTTGTGATATCTTCACCGATCATAAAAGTCTTAAATATATTTTCAGTCAGAAGGAGCTCAATATGAGGCAGAGGCATTGGTTGGAGCTTCTAAAGGATTATAATGATAGAATTCAGTATCACCCGGGGAAGGCAAACGTGGTTGCAGATGCTCTTAGCCGGAAGAGTTCAGGGAGTGTAGCAGCCCTTATTACACAACCTCAGCTTATTTCGGATATGGATCGGCTAGAATTGGAGTTGTATGTACGAGGTTCAGATGGGCATTTGCTGCTGGTATGAGGTGGAGCCCTCTCTTATCTCGCGGGTGAAAGAAGCTCAAAAGAAGATGGGGAGTTGTGGAGTATGACGCAGAATCTAGAGGAGGGCAAGCAGTCTGAGTTTCGTATTGATGACCATGGTGTGATCTGGTTGGGTGAGCGGTTGTGTGTACCGTCCGATCCAATCATTCGGGAGGCGGTGTTGGCTGAGGCTCATAGTTCGCCATTTTCTATTCATCCTGATTCTACAAAGATGTATAGGGATTTGAAGAGGAATTTTTGGTGGAATGGGATGAAACGAGACGTGGCTGAATATGTTGGGAAGTGTCTTACTTGT
This sequence comes from Panax notoginseng, assembly GCA_016801055.1. Classification (NCBI taxonomy): domain Eukaryota; kingdom Viridiplantae; phylum Streptophyta; class Magnoliopsida; order Apiales; family Araliaceae; genus Panax; species Panax notoginseng. The sequence continues at coordinate 166,555,050 of CM029012.1, forward strand.
CAACAAGTGAAGATAGAACATCAACGAGCTAGTGGTTTGCTGCAACAGTTAGACATTCCAGTGTGGAAGTGGGAGGATATTACGATGGATTTTGTGACTGGTTTGCCGAAGACTTTCAGGAAGAATGATGCCATATGGGTAGTAGTGGAACGGTTGACCAATCGGCACACTTTTTGGCTATCCATGAGGGTTACTCGGTGGATAGGTTGGCACATATCTTTCAGCAGGAGATTGTTAGACTTCATGGTACTCGGTGTCTATTGTTTCAGATCGGGACCCACTGTTCACTTCACGGTTCTGGAAGGGGTTTCAACGAGCTTGGGGTACTCGGCTCAACTTCAGTACTTCTTTTCATCCGCAAACTGATGGGCAATCCGAAAGGACTATTCAGACATTGGAGGACATGTTGAGGTCTTGTGCACTTGAGTGGTCGGGTAATTGGGATGATTACTTGAGCCTAGTTGAGTTTGCTTATAACAACAGCTGGCATGTAAGTGTTGGGATGGCTCCGTTTGAGGCACTGTATGGTAGAAAGTGTCGGGCACCAACTTGTTGGGATGAGGTTGGCGAAAGGGCCATAGAAGGGCCTGAGTTAATTCAAATCACTACGGAGAAGGTAGCAATGGCTAATGAGAAATTGAAGTCGGCTCGATCACAGCAGAAGTGTTATGCTGATAAGCGTAGGAGGACTTTAGAGTTTGAACCTGGTGAGCAATGTGTTTCTAAAAGTTTCTCCTTGGAAGGGCATTCGGCGATTCGGGTTGAAAGGAAAGCTTAGTCCACGTTATATCGGCCCATTTGAGATTTTGGAGAGGGTTGGTGCGGTTGCATATCGGTTAGCTTTGCCTCCACAGCTAGCTCATGTGCACAATGTATTTCATGTGTCGGTGTTGAGGAGTTATCATTATCACCCGTTGCATTGTGGTGCAATATCCGTTCGATAAGATTCGTGAAGATCTTACTTGTGAGGAGAAAGCTGAGGCGATTTTGGATCGTCAAGAAAGGATTATGAGGAGGAAGACTATTCCGTTTGTTAAGGTTCTGTGGAGGAACCATTCGGAGCGAGAAGCCACTTGGGAGCTTGAGGAGTCTATTCGAGCGAAATACCCGCATCTTTTTGATAATTAGGTACGTTCTATTCTTTTGATTCCGCGGACGGAAATTCTTTTAAGGGGTAGGTGATGTAATACCCGGTAAAAATTAACTAATAAATAAATATTAAATAATAAAAAATTACCTTGTTTTAAAACATATTTTTTTGGATGTCATTTATTTTGGGTCAAAATAATCATTTAATTTTTGTGGGCTAATGTATTAATAAATTATGGATAAATTAAATTGGTAAAATTGGGCTTTAAATTAGTGGATCTAATTTTTTTATTTGTGTAATTTTAAAGTTCTATTAAAATTTAGAGAGTTAATAATTATATTATATTAATTAATAAAATATGTTTTTAACTGAATAAATACTAAAACCTAATCTTCCTTGTATACGTCTAATACATATTGATTGAGGTTAGCAAACGAAAAAGAGAAGCAGCGGTGGCATTGATAGAAAGAAAAAGTGAATTGTCAAATTAAGTCTGTTACAAAGGTAAACCTTTTATTGATTGTTTTTACCGAGCATGTAAGCATTCATGAGCCGAAACTGTTTGGATTTTTGGGGGAAAGATTATTAAGTAACTATATTAGATCAGTACTAATAAAGAAGGAGTCTGACATTGAATTTCCGTGCATATATAGACATCAAAGGGAATTAGTTGTGTTGTTATGTCATTATATATATATATATATATATATATATATATGTAGATTTTCTAACTTGGCAGGCTCATTTACATTGTTATTATATATTATTATATAGAGATTATTTATATGTGTATATAACATGCCTGCAGAGTTGTATATATATATATATATATATATATATTATATATATATATTATATTTTAATTTGTATTTGATCATAAAACTTAAAAATCTAAATTGGTAAATCAAATTGAAGTTTCGTATATTAATTTAAATTAATTAATTTTGCCGACATAATTGTAAAAGTTCTTAATAAAGAAATTTAATAGTATTATTTATTAATGATTGGATTGTAATAAAACCTTATTAAATTATTTAGATTGAACGAGAGAGAGTCTAAACGAGTTTTTGGAATATACTTTGGGTATTACATTGCTTAATCCAGGTACGAATTCCGTACTCCTTCAGCGATAATTTTTTTAATTTGATTTGTTCGTTTTGTTTTCGTTTAGAAGATAGTTATTGTTTCGCATGTTTGTTCCTTCTCAACTCCATGTGATAGTTTCGTTTTGGGGCATTGGTATTTAGAACTCATGTTGTACTCTTTGAACTTGTTTATCATGTTTAATATTTATTTCGGTCTTTATAGAAAATACATGTTAATATTTTTGGAGATTTGTGTTGATGATTTGATTCAGTTCAACATGTACATTTTAGAACCCCTTTGTTGTGTCGCATGTGTGTTGTGACATTATATTTTGTTAGAATACCGTAGGGTATACCTGAGCTATAACCACCTGTGGGGGTACCACAGGCATGTCCTCTTGGCACCGAGGCATGACACCTTCCGTGGCGGTGTGATCAGTCCACGGCGTCTCCGTTTTGTGCTCCATTGGGAGTTGGCCATTTGGTGTTTTGTTGTGGGAGGCGTATGGGTCGACCCTAGTTTTTTGTTCTGTTCTGTTCTGCGGATTGGTGATGTTTGTGCCAAACACACCATCCGATTTTATATACATTGGATTCGCGGTCCAATGTGTGTAACTTGCCTGTATGGCATTATTGTTTTTTCTATGTGGCATTATTTGACTTATTTGTGTGGCAAGGTATATTTCTGTTTTATTCTGAGCTCGGTATGAAATAACACCCAGCCATTTGTTTCAGCCTATTATTTCGTTGTGTTAGATTTGTTCGTTTCGTTTCAGTTCGTTTCGTCTCTTTTCATTTAATTGAGTTAGTTATTTCGGTTTATTATTTGTATTCTATATCCGTACTGGGCATTTGGCTCATACTGTGTTTTCTTCCGGCAGGTAATCAGGGGAATCAAGGGCAAGTGTGATGAGAGCTCCATTCATTCCAATGATTTAGAAATATTTTGTTTAGACTTGATGTGTCAGTTTACTTGGAGTTGTAATAATTATTTTAGATTGTGGTTTGAGACAGTTAGAGATTTATTATGGTTGACTTGTAGTATTTATCAGTTATTAAGACTAATCTTTTGTGGATTAGAGCCTTGCTATTAAATTCATCAGTTTTTAGTATGTTTTGGGTAACCTCTCTTTCTATTTCGGAAAGGGGGTGTTACAGTAGTCGTGACGGGCGGGTTCGTGATATATATTTTTAGACAAAATTTATTTAATAAATATCATCACAATACTACGTCGTTTTGACGACGGTTACACGCCAACAGAAATAACGGTCACGAATTTTTTCTATAAATAAACAGTGTGGGAAGCATTTAAGAAATAAGTTTTTTCCCGTCTCGTTTCTGTGCTAGAGATTTTCGTTCCGTTCTGTTCTGTAAAACAAAGTTCCGTTCCACAATTTTGCAATTCCCGTTCCTTCCCTGTAAAATCCCGATCCTTCCCCATTCTGCAATTCCCGTTCCCGTTCTGTTTCTGCGAAAGTACGTTCTGCAGAATCCTGTTCTCTGCAAAAGTGTTGCAGTCTCGTTCCGTTTCTCCTATCTCGTTCTGCATATTTTCCCATTTTGTGTAAGTATATACATGCATTAATTTTCATGCATAATTACTATTAGTTCAGTGCATAACATAGAAATTGGTTCGATGAATTCTTAATTTTGTAATGCTACTAATTAAGAATTGAAATCCGTTTTATCTTGGGAAGCAATTATTCAATTAACCCTTAACATCTGTGGGGGAATAAATTTGCTTTAAGGAGACTTTGTGAATTCAAAGGACTCGGATTTATTTATTAGTATTTTTTGTGTTATATTTATATAAAATCATGTTCTGTTTTTTTATCATATATATATATATATATATATATATATATATATATATATTAAATACTATATATAATACAAATAATAATTAAATTTGCTTTAAGATTGGTATCTGTAATATATAGTATTATTTAATATATATATATATATATATATATATATATGTGTGTGTGTGTGTGTGATAAAAACAGAACATGATTTTATATAAATATAACACAGAAAATATTAATAAATAAATCCGAGTCCTTTGAATTCACAAAGTCTCCTTAAAGCAAATCTATTCCCCCACAGATGCTAAGGGTTAATTGAATAATTGCTTCCCAAGATAAAACAGATTTCAATTCTTAATTAGTAGCATTACAAAATTAAGAATTCATCGAACCAATTTCTATGTTATGCACTGAACTAATAGTAATTATGCATGAAAATTAATGCATGTATATACTTACACAAAATGGGGAAATATGCAGAACGGGATAGGAGAAACGGAACGAGACTGCAACACTTTTGCAGAGAACGGGATTCTGCAGAACGGACTTTCGCAGAAACAGAACGGGAACGGGAATTGCAGAACGGGGAAGGAACCAGAATTTACTGGGAAGGAACGGGAATTGCAAAATTGTGGAACGGAACTCTGTTTTACAGAACAGAACGGAACGGAAATCTCTAGCACAGAAACGGGACGGGAAAAAACTTATTTCTTAAATGCTTCTGGTGGCCCATGCAGGTATGACTGTTGTACCGAAGTCTATTGATAATAATAAAATTAATTCTTCTGCTTACTTGTTAGAGTCTTCAAATATATGGCATGCTAGATTAGGACATGTTAATTATAATACTTTGCGTAGATTAATTAATTTAGAATTTTTGCCTAAATTTGATATTAATCAAAAACATAAGTGTGAAATATGTGTGGAATCAAAAATGACAAGATTACCCTTTCATTCTGTTGAAAGGAAAACTGAACCTCTAGATTTAATTCACACTGACATATGTGACTTAAAGTTTGTGCAAACAAGAGGTGGGAAAAAATATTTCATCACTTTTATTAATGATTGCACACGATATTGTTATGTATATTTGCTAATAAGCAAATATGAGGCAATAGAAATGTTTCAACTTTATAAAAATGAAGTTAAAAATCAACTTAGCAAGAAGATTAAAGCAATAAGAAGCGATAGAGGTGGTGAATATGAATCACCATTTGAAGAGATATGCTCTACTCATGGAATTATTCACTAAACTACTGCTCCTTATTCACCTCAATCTAACGGTATTGCTGAACGCAAGAACCGAACATTGAAAAAAATGTTGAATACTATGTTAAACAGTTCTGGAGCACCCCAGAATTTGTGGGGGGAAGCTTTGCTTTCTGCCAATTATATTCTTAATAAAGTGTCTCATAAGAAAACTCACAAAACACCCTTTGAACTATGGAAAGGTCATAGACCTAGCTATAAATACTTAAGAGTGTGGGGGTGTCTAGCAAAGGTAATGGTTCCTAAACCTAAAAAGGTTAAGATAGGACCAAAAATAATTGACTGTGTTTTCATTGGTTATGCAAATAACAGCAGTGCTTATCGCTTTCTTGTTCATAAATCTGATATTAATGACATTCATGTTAATACATTTATTGAATCAAGAGATGCATCATTCTTTTAGAATATTTTTCCATATAATGGAAATAATGATTCAAATTTAAACAAAAGACATTTGGATGCTACTAGTGATAATCCTGAAAAAATAGACAAAGAGTCCTTAGTGGATGAACCTAGACGTAGCAAAAGGGCAAGGACTTCAACGTCTTTTGGTCCGGATTTTCTAACATTTTTGTTAGAAAACGATCCTCGAACGTACAAAGAAGCAATATCCTCTCCAAATGCTTCTCATTGGAAAGAAGCAATAAATAGCGAAATTGAGTCCATTATGCAAAATCATACATGGGAACTGGTGGACCTTTCACCTGGTTCAAAATCCTTAGGGTATAAATGGATCTTCAAAAAGAAGATGAAAGCTGATGGCTCAATTGATAAATATAAAGCAAGGCTTGTTGTTAAAGGCTATAGACAAAAGGAAGGATTTAATTATTTCGACACTTATTCACCTGTTACAAGAATTACATCTATTCGGATGCTAATAGCAATAGCATCTTTAAATAGACTTGAAATACATCAAATGGATGTAAAGACTGCATTCTTAAATGGTGAATTAGATGAAGAAATATATATGGAACAACCTGAAGGTTTCATAGCTCCTGGACAAGAGAGGAAAGTATGCAAACTTGTTAAATCCTTGTATGGATTAAAACAAGCACCAAAACAATAGCATGAGAAATTTGATAATATTATGTTATCAAATGGATTTAAAATAAATGAGTGTGACAAATGTGTTTATGTCAAAAGTACTCAAAAAGAATATGTCATTGTTTGTCTTTATGTAGATGATATGCTAATCATGGGTAGTAACAATGAAGTTATCAACCCTACCAAACGTATGTTGTCAAATAGGTTTGACATGAAAGACTTGGGGGTTGCAGATATAATATTAAGAATCAAGATTTCTAGAACATCTGATGGAATTATATTATCTCAAACTCATTACATTGAAAAAATACTTAAAAAATTTAACAAGTATAATATAATTCTAAATAAAACCCCAGTTGATATAAATCTTCATCTAGCTAAAAATGAAGGTGATAGCATATCTCAATTAGAATATTCTAATATAATAGGCAGTTTAATGTATGTCATGAACTGTACTAGACCAGATATAGCTTATTCAGTAAGTAAGCTAAGTCGGTATACGAGTAATCCAGGTAAAGATCACTGAAAAGCTATTTTGAGAGTTTTGAGATATTTAAAACATACTCAAAACTATGGACTGCACTATAAAAGATATCCAGCAGTATTGGAAGGATATACTGATGCTAATTGGATATCTGATACTAAAGATTCAAAATCCACAAGTGGATATGTATTTACACTTGGTAGTGCAGCGGTGTCTTGAAAATCCTCAAAACAAACGTGTATTGCAAGGTCTACAATGGAATCAGAATTCATTGTGTTAGACAAAGCTGGAGAAGAAGCTGAGTGGCTTCGTAATTTCTTAGAGGATATTTTAAATTGGACAAGACCTGTGTCAGCTATATGTATACACTGTGATAGCCAATCAGCGATTGGAAGAGCACAGAGTCATTTATATAACGGTAAGTCACGCCATATACGACGGAGACATAATACCGTTAGACAATTACTCTCAAATGAAATTATCTCAATTGACTATGTAAAGTCAAAAGATAATATTGCGGATCCGCTTACGAAAGGTTTAACAAGAGAGCAAGTAGAAAAATCATCGAGGAAAATGGGTTTAAAGCCTACTGTTTAAATAAGAGTCGTCATATTGGCAACCCAACCTAGCTGACTGGAGATCCCAAGATCTAGGTTCAATTGGCAAACCGAACTATGTAGTACTCAGTAAAGCATTGAGGAGATAATTACTCCTAACCATTCCAAAATGAGACAGTGCACATCTGCCACGAGAATCAGGATAAAATAGGCTTTTAATGATTTTTATATCTTGAAATATGTTCAAGTGGGGTATTACAAGATACTCTTGATAGAAGTCACCTACGTGAGTAAGAAGGGGGCCACTTCTGTGAGAATTTTGAAGGCTGAATTCTCTAATATACTCACGGAACCAAGAGGTGTTTCAAGGCCAAAATGAACACAAACGTGAGAACCAACTATGTCTGAAGAGATATTTTGTGAATTCTATTGTCTTGGTTTACAAGAAAAGCTGACAGTTCAAAGACATCAAGTCTACTGATTAGCCAAGTAAATCCGATAGATTTTACTAGGGCAAGTTCAAAGCCACTAGGCTACTTAACCTGATGAAATATCTTTTCTTATGTACTCGAACTAGTGTCTGCATATTCATAATATATTTTGCATATTGTAACGCCAATTTTATATTCATGTGGGGGATTGTTGAAAATGAGATTTGAATGAGAAAATTGACTCAGGTCGGGTCGTGGTTGTGGTCGTGACGGGCGGGTTCGTGATATATATTTGTAGACAAAATTTATTTAATAAATATCATCACAATACTACGTCGTTTTGACGACGGCTACACGCCAACAGAAATAACGGTCACGAATTTTTTCTATAAATAAACGGTGTGGGAAGCATTTGAGAACTAAGTTTTTTCCCGTTCCGTTTCCCGTTTCTGTGCTAGAGATTTTCGTTCCGTTCTGTTCTGTAAAACAGAGTTCCGTTCCACAATTTTGCAATTCCCGTTCCTTCCCTGTAAAATCCCGTTCCTTCCCCGTTCTGCAATTCCCGTTCCCGTTCTGTTTCTGCGAAAGTCCGTTCTGCAGAATCCCGTTCTCTGCAAAAGTGTTGCAGTCTCGTTCCGTTTCTCCTATCCCGTTCTGCATATTTCCCCATTTTGTGTAAGTATATATATGCATTAATTTTCATGCATAATTACTATTAGTTCAGTGCATAACATAGAAATTGGTTCGATGAATTCTTAATTTTATAATGCTATTAATTAAGAATTGAAATCCATTTTATCTTGGGAATCACTTATTCAATTAACCCTTAGCATCTGTGGGGGAATAAATTTGCTTTAAGGAGACTTTGTAAATTCAAAGGACTCGGATTTATTTATTAATATTTTCTGTGTTATATTTATATAAAATTATGTTCTGTTTTTATCATAAATATATATATATGAAATAATACTATATATTACAGATAACAAGTATTTGGATGGTCGAATCCATGAAATAATGAATGAGAAATTAACTCCCAAATATCACCTTTTGAAATAGTTTTAGGTTTGTCATATTTTCTTTTCAGCGAGTTGTGTCCGTTTTGATGGGTCACTAACCCTCCTATAAATAGATAGGGGGGTTGTCATTCGATTCAGTAAAAATTCATCCAAGCATAAAACATTTTAGTCTTCTGGTCTTTATTTCATAAGTTAGTTTTAGTTTATAAAGGAGAGAGAGTTCTGATCATTTCTTTGGTTCGCTGAGTATATTATTTGTAGTGTTGCTATAGTATACGTTGTCATTGTATCATGAGAGACAAACGCTATAAATTTTAAGCACCGTAAAGAAGGCATAATTGTCTTAAAAACATAGTATAAAAATTTATTTTTGTAGTTTGATTACTTGAGATAAGTTTATATATATAGTGTCCATTCATTTTTACTAACAATTTAGAGATAAATTTTTCTTCTTAATACGCGTGTACTTTCAAATTATGACAAATAAAATTAGACAGAAGGAATAATATTTTATGATAAAATTATATAGTAAAAGAAAATATTAATCTTTATTTATACATTGTTATCTCCACTATTCCCATATTTTACTCTCTCTATGTATCTTAAGTTTGTCTTATTACTTATTTTTAATTTTAATATTTTTAATATCAATTTATTTTAATTATAAATATTTAAAAGTAACCAACACACTCGAACAAATATGTTGGTGTACTATAAAAGTATGCAACCCCAAGTAGTTTAATAAGTGGTAGTGAACATCATGTGACATGCAAGTGTCTCTAGCTACTCTGTAGTAAGAATCACTCACTCGTGATTTTAAGAGTTTATAGAGGTGTTTTGTAGACAGATATCTTTAATTTGGTGCACACTTAAGATATTAATTAGGCTAATAATAATAATAATAGAAAAGAAAATCTTGTAGCTTTCAAAGGGGGTCCAATTAATTGTCTCTTAAAGTTCCTTGTTATAAATAAGGTAGTAGTATTAAGCAAGGGGAGGCGGAGGGGGTACGAGGGGGAAGGGGTTGGGGGAGGGAACAAAAGGTTTGTTGATATGATAGATGGAGTATCCAACAAAATCTCTATAGAGTGAGTAGTAGGTGTTTCAGATTAGGCATAAAGTGTGGAGTATTTATTAATCCGGGTTTTTTCTTTATGACTAGGATTAGTGCTAAATTAGTGTGGATTAATCTCTATAGAGAGTAGTGTTTCAAAATTATATCATTCATGATAAAATAATTAAGAAATAAAGTAGTAATACTAAATCAGTGTGTACGTAATTTGTACCCTATAATCAAGTTTCCAACAACGGACGGGCACAATTTCATTAATATGTAGTATACTCCATACTACAAGCAAGCTTCATTTATAGTCCAGTCCTCCTACATGAAGCATACCCTTGGAAGTTGGATCTTTATCTAATTAACCTAGATATTGGGATTTTTTTCCCTTGAACAACTTAAACAAATCTTAATTTGTTCTTCATCCAATATTTATATAACTAATCCACTCAATTTAAATGAACACAATAGCCACTAAATATCTGAATTAAATTAAGATGTGTTAAGGACTAATTAACTTTATTATAATGTACTAGTTTCTTATTGTTATAATCTATTTACCTATATTTTTTTTAAAAAAAATTGATAAATTTTAATTCTAAAATTAGTTAATTTAATTTTAAATTTTAAACTAATTCAATATTTGTGGGACGTACGGACGGATGACTAAGACTGGTAGTGAATATGAGTTTTATAGTTATAAATAAATAATTTTTTTTATAAAAAATAACATTTGATATTTCTTTAAGTATTTTTAATATGAGAAAAAGTAATTTCAAATATGATTTAGCAAACTAAGGTTACATAGTAAAACGACGTAATAATTTACTTTTACCGTACCCCCTAAGATTAAGTTTTAGATTTTTGGGTTATATATATATATATATATATATATATATATATATATATATAAATATTTAATAATAATTTTTATACAAAATTACGTTATTTTGTTAAGTAGCCTTAGTCCAACTTGACTAAGATATATAAATATATATATTCCTCCTTGTTATTTTCTTTTTATTATATGAGGTTACTCATAAAATTTATGTTTATTAATATTTTTAGTGAAAGAGAAAGAGAAAAAGAAATTAATATTGATTAAAATAAATAATATTAAATTATTTTTGCTCATAAATTGCATATTACCATTCAAATTTACCACGAGATGAAGGGGGAAGGAATACACCGTAATTTGAATAAACAATCTCATAAGCTGAAATTAATTGGTGTAATTTACGTTGCAAAAGCAAACTAAAAGTAGACGATTATTAATTCTGATCCAAATTATATTAATTCTTCTTCTATTATAATAAATCTTTGTCCTTTGATTGGGTGAGTGTAGGATTCTCCCAATCAATAAGAAACAAATAAATTTTAGAAATTGATTTGGCACCACACCAACGGTACTGGTCCGTCTCTACTCTTTGTAATGGAGTAATAAATAACAACCACCGCATGCATCATTATAACTTTTTAATTAAGCTTACTTCTTTAATCTACCTAATTATTTTAAATTAACATTAATATATATCATAAGCAAGTAAGCAAGTAAGCAAGTAAGCAAGCAAGCGAGACAGTGGGTTGAAATTATTCGCATGGCATGCATTTCTTTTGAGTGGGTATTTGAGTGTTTTACTGGCCTTTTATTTTAATTAATCCCCCCTTTTCCTTCTACATTGGAAGTGAGTATGAATAAAATAGTGGAAGCACTCATTATAATTATAATGAAAGAACAACCACCTTTTTGACTTGTTCCCCAATTTTGGCTGATACCACTTAATTTAGTTGGAATATATAAGTATATAATAAAACATATTGGAAATTTAATGTCATTTAATATTTTAAAACAAAATATATACACCTAATTTACTTGTTCTCCGGTCCCACAATTGTTTATTTTGAAACTTTTTGCATTTCGGTGGTCTATTATTTCTGATCAAACAAATATAACTCAAGAATCAGGATGTTTTTCATTTTAAATGAATTAGAGAAGATCCATTATATACCTAATAATTTAATTTAAAGAATATTTTTCAAACTAGACGGGGGCAGACTAAATAAAATGGTCCAAAAAAGAATGAGTCCGTGCGTGCGTGCGTCCAAACACTCGTTTCTATGTCACCTGACATGACATCCACAGAGGAAGAAGCCAAGAAAAGCAGACAAGTTTGTGTTCGTTTCCGTTTCCAAATTAATAATATATCTTCTTAGCGGAAGAAAAATGGTAAATCAGACTTGTACGTACTCAACTGTTCTCCTGTTTGCACTACAGACGGGTCGGGTCGGGTTCATCCTTTTTCCAAATGTGTTTTTTCTTGCAACCTCTGTATTAATGTTAGAGTCCGAGTTGTTCCGTATAAACAAGAATAAATTTATATATGTGAATGTATGACAAAAATAAATAAAAAGGAGACTCCCACATTTTTATTATATTTTATCGTTAGAATAGAATTATATGTTAATCCAAATTTAAATTCTTCATGAAATTAATTGACATATTAATTATTTTTAACTGTTTGTGTTTTATTTTAGAATTAAAATTAACCAAATTTTGTACTATCCTGAAAATCGTTTGGAAAATTTTTGGAGCACATTCATTTACTCAATTATATATATGCATCTTTGTTATAAAGGGGAGAGCTCTGTCACAACTTTCCTTTCTTTTTTGCCCCGTGTAAGTTCGGTTCTTTTACCATTTAATTTTTTATAATTTGTTTAATTTAATATATATGCATCTGTGTTATAAAGGGAGAGAGAGGGGTAGGGGTAGGGGTAGGCGTGGGGGTGGGTTTCTTCCCTTTTTATAATTTTTTAATTTAATATATATGCATCTGTGTTATTCTCTTTTTTGTTTTAGCTACAAAACAAAAGAGCCGCTCCTCTTTAAATTCCAAAGGCTTATAAAGTACTTTCACCTCTGACAAACACCTTAAGTCACTAAATTAACACACCCTAATTAATTCTACTTAACTATCTCTGCCTCACCTATTTTAATTTTGCTAATCTCTGTTACATTATCACATTGTACCATGCAGATATATTATATATAAAGTTGGATCTTAATAACATTTGTTTGAAACTAAATCAAATTCCAAAAGTCATTGGTAGGAATATATTTTCTTCATCTTGTTGATAATAATACCAAAAAAATAATTAAAAAAGCTATTAATAATATCATAATTATTGATATTTATGGTAATAAATATATATACATACATAAAGATAATTTTTATGTTTGTTTTAAGGAAGGAGGGAGCGAGGGAGGGAGAGGGGGAAGTTTGGACAAAATGTAGTGGAAACTTGGTTAGATGTGGCTGTGTTTTATGTGACATAATTATTAGCGGATTTGAACTTTGTTATTATATTCCTAGTAGAGCATGGTGGCCAAAATGATTTATAATAATTAATCATATATAATATCTAATAATACTAATAACAAAATTAGAGCTGAAAATGAACCAAATCGAATTTTGTCGCAATCGAACCATTGAACCAAATCGAATTTTGTCGCAAAGTTGAATTGTTGACTGGTATGATTGTGACGGCCCAAAAATTAAGTATACATCACCCATCTTGGGTCGTCAGATACATAGTACAAAATACAAATACAACTGTCGTGTACAATACGACAAAACATAAACTGTGAGTTTGAATACAAATATTATCTTCTAGAGAGTATTCATACTCAAAAGGAGTCCTCATTACATTTATTAACACACCGTTACATAGAATAGTGAGGACTACTAACTAATACTATCATTCGGACCATCACTCCGTTCCCCGACTTGCCCCGGCTACGTTCTCATTTTCTGAAGAGAACAGTGAAAGAAAGGGTGAGCTCAACTAGCCCAGTAAGAAATATTATGACTAAGATAATGCAGAATAAATTATCATTAGTCTTCAACAATGTTAAACTGATAAAATATAATAGACATCAAATTTAACTGCAGCGGAACAAGCAATCCATTAAAAGAGTCAAGTAGAAAATAAACTCTACTATCTTTTATGATTTAAAAGGTTTTTCAACACTGTGATCGCTGGAACTCAGCTTAATAAAATAATCCACATCATCGAATCACCCCTGCACTACGGCCAAGGATATTCTTTAGTATCACGACCACAATTATCCATGCACTACAGCCAAGAATAATTGTGTATTCATTAATGGTCATGATCATGCCAACAACTGTCCATCACTGCACTACGGCCAATGAGACTTTAACCACATCATTTGTAACATTACGGTCATGATTACACCGAATAATCCCTGGTCATAATCATACCAAGTCCATCTATGCACTACAGGCCACAGATGACTTTCAACAGAATATAAACATGAGGATGATGACAATAATATAAGAATTCAATAAAACAAGTTCAAGAATTAATTTATCCAGGAATTAATAACGTCCAAATTGTCAACATGATACTGCTTTGTGGAGTAAACTTCAAGACTGATCAGGAGAATATTTTCATGAATAGATACTAGATGAAGCGCAAATATCAAGGATATTCCACTAATTTCATGGAGTATAGAAGTCAAAGTTTTAATCAATTGAGTATAATAAAGAATGGAATAACAAAAGAAATCACCATGCATGCGATAGACCGCACAGACAGGTTATTCTTAACAGAATAATAATAATGGAATCAGGTCCGGCGTAAACGCACAGACAGGATATTCCGACAGAATAATAAATAACAGTATAATAAATAATGGAACCAGGTCCGGTGTAAAACACACAGACAGGATATTCCGACAGAATAATAATAAAGACGGAACCAGGTCCGGCGTAAAGCACAGACAGGATGTTCCAACTGAAAATAAAGACAGAATAATAAAGACGGAACCAGGTCCGGCGTATAGCACAGACAGGATGTTCCAACGGAATAACAAAGACAGAATAATAGAAGAATGTCACCAAGTATAGGGTATTCCGCATATACAGATTATTCCAACAGAATAATAAAAAAATGGAATAACAGAAGTTCTCTTCTTGAATACAAAAGAATAATATCCCTTACCTTAAAAGAACTGGATATTGGAAAAGTGAAGTAGCAGAATACTTTTATTCTCTCTCTCTTATTCTCTCTATACTTTCTCTCTCTATAGCTTGAATGAATTCGTGAAAAATAATGAAGCCCTAGGCCTCTATTTATAGAAAAACTGAGGGTGGCTCTTGGTCTTAACGAAGGGTCAAATGACTCTTGGTCTTAACGAAGGGTCAAATGACTCTTGGTAATATTGAAGGGACAACTACTATTGACGAAAGTAATTACTATTGACCAAGGTAAATACTATTGACGAAGGTAATTACTATTAACCAAGGTAAATACTATTGACCAAGGTAAATACTATTGACGAAGGTAATTACTATTGACCAAGGTAAATACTATTGACCGAGGTAAATACTATTGACGACGGTAATTACTATTGACGACGGTAATTACTATTGACGAAGAGACTCTTAGATGATGACATATGACCCCTCATAAAAATAACCAAACTTACCACAACGTCTCAATTATTGATTTAATAATATAACATATTATACAGATGATACTATGACAATAATTTAAGAGATATGATGCAACAATTACTGTAGCAATAATTGAGTATAGCTGAGTGACTTCTCACGTAAGCGTCAATAATCAATACCGTGTGCTACTATGCAACCACGCGTATTACTGTACTTTTACTACCGGGTAATTCAACAGTTTTAACGGTAACACCTCAGCCGTTATTTTATAGAAAGATAATTTTTGTCGTTTTCTAACTACGACAATACTTTTGTTGTGGGGTCCACCAATGATTGTGCCGTCGTACAATATTTCCCGACAAACAGAATATTCCCCGACCAAACGAATATTTTATAACAACTTGCTTACTTTGCAAAATTTATAAATATTACCCACAACTATAACATTATATCAAATTAACTCCATAATATTCAAAAATGATATTTATAGAAAATTCATCTTTATTTATAAAAGTTGGGGTCTTACAACCTCCCCTTCTTATGAAATTTCGCCCTCGAAATTAGGGTACATACCTGGTATGTCGAAGAGGTAAGGATACCTTGATTTCATTTCAGATTCTAACTCCCAGGTCATTTCCTCAACATCGTGGTTTCTCCACAAAACTTTGACTTGAGGTATAACCTTGGAGCGTAGAATATGTTCCTTCTTATCCAAGATTTGAACAGGAACTTCTTCATACGTCAAATCCTCCGCTATTTCGTCCGGTTCTAACTCAATAATGTGGTTCGGGTCTTCCATATATTTGCGTAACATGGATATGTGAAAAACATTATGAACACGAGACATACTTGACGGTAAAGCAAGTCTATAGGCCACAGTTCCTACTCGATCGAGGATTAAAAATGGGCCGATGAATCGAGGATTGAGCTTTTCTCTCTTTCCAAATCTCGTAACTCCTTTCCATGGAGCAACACGTAAGAACACATGATCTCCTATATCAAATTCCACGTCCTTTCGATGAAGATCAACATAACTCTTTTGTCGATCTTGTGAGGTTTTTATACGTTGTCGGATCGTTTGAATCTTTTCTGTAGTCATATGTACCAACTCCGGTCCCAACAACGTTGCTTCACCTACCTCATCCCAGCATACTGGAGAACGACATTTTCTTCCATACAATGCTTCGAATGGAGCCATGCCAATACTTGCTTGATAACTGTTGTTGTAGGAAAACTCCACCAATGGTAAGAACTTGTCCCAACTTCTCTTGAAGTCAAAGATACAGAGTCTTAATAAATCTTCTAGAGTTTGAATGGTCCTCTCTGATTGTCCGTCCGTCTGAGGATGATATGCCGAACTAAATCGTAAATCTGTGCCCATAGCTTTTTGTAAACTAACCCAAAATTGTGAAGTGAATCTTGGGTCTCGATCAGAAACTATGGATACTGGCATACCATGCAGTCTTACAATCTCGTTTATGTACATACGAGCAAGACGTTCAAGTGTATAAGTTTCTCGTATCGGTAAGAAATGAGCAGACTTGGTCAATCTATCAACAATGACCCAAATCGCATCTATACCTTGAGAAACCTTAGGAAGACCGGTAACGAAATCCATGGTAATGTGCTCCCACTTCCATTCTGGAATTTCAAGTGGTTGCAATGGACCTTTTGGTACTTGATGCTCCGCTTTGACTCGTTGACAAGTTAGACACCTTGAGATAAACAACGCTATCTCTCTCTTCATATTGCTCCACCAAAATGTATGACGAAGATCATGATACATTTTGGTACTTCCAGGATGGATTGCAAACGGTGTGTTGTGCGCCTCCATCATGATTTCATACTTTAAATCAGGGTTGTTAGGAACACAAAGTCTGGAGTTGACTCGAAGTATTCCTTCTTCATCGATTCTTGCTTCCGGCATAGAACCTTCTTGCACTTTCTTCCTCATACGCATCAGCTCCAGGTTTGTAGCTTGAGCAGCTTTAACTTTATCGATTAAAGTTGGTTCTACTCGTATATTCGTCATCATCACATGGGTCCCTAGAGTCTTTAACTCTATCTCCATCCTTTGCAAGTCACACAAAATGAGCTTTTGTGTTGACAATATTGCACTCGTACTTGCATATGATCTTCTACTCAATGCGTCAGCTACCACGTTCGCTTTTCCAGGATGGTATTGAATGGTATGATCATAATCTCTCAACAGTTCAAGCCAATGTCATTGTCGCATGTTGAGTTCCTTTTGAGTGAAGAAATATTTGAGGCTTTTATGATCCGTAAAGATCTCCACCTTCTCCCCATACAAGTAATGCCTCCAAATTTTAAGTGCAAAGACAACAGCTGCCAACTCTAGATCATGAGTAGGATAATTCCTCTCATATTCCTTGAGTTGTCTTGATGCATAGGCTATGACTTTTCCATGTTGCATGAGAACGCATCCCAACCCTTTGCTCGAAGCATCACTGTAGATGACAAATCCCTCCGAGCCAGATGGTATTGTTAGAACAGGTGCTGAAATGAGTCTCCTCTTGAGTTCTTGAAAACTCTGCTCACATTCTTCGCTCCAACCAAACTTTGTATCTTTCCGAGTCAGCTGAGTTAATGGAGTAGCGATTCGAGAAAATCCTTCCACGAATCTCCGATAATAACCAGCTAGACCGAGAAAGCTACGTTCTTTGGTTACTGATTTAGGTTGCTCCCAGCTTTGAATTGCTTCAATCTTTGCCGGGTCAACAGATATTCCACGACTTGATACTACGTGCCCAAGGAATGCTACCTCTTCCAGCCAGAACTCGCATTTCTTCAACTTGGCATAAAGTTTGTATTCACGAAGCTTTTGGAGTACCAGCCTCAAGTGTTGCTCATGATCTTCACGGCTTTTGGAATAAACAAGGATGTCATCGATAAAGACGACCACAAAGTGATCCAAATATTCCTTGAATACCCTGTTCATCATATCCATGAAGGCAGCAGGAGTATTAGTCAATCCAAAAGACATAACTAAGAATTCATAATGCCCATACCGAGTTCTGAAGGTAGTCTTTGGAATATCCTCAGTTCTAACCTTCAGCTGATGATATCCAGAACGAAGATCGATCTTTGAAAAGAATTGTGCTCCTTGCAACTGGTCAAACAGGTCATCAATACGTGGCAATGGGTACCTATTTTTGATGGTGACATGATTCAACTCCCGATAATCAATACAAAGTCGCATACTCCCATCTTTCTTCTTCACGAACAGAACAGGAGCACCCCAAGGAGAAGTACTAGGACGAATAAAACCATGTCTAACAATTCCTGCAGTTGGGTCTTTAACTCCTGAAGTTTAATAGGAGCCATTCGATATGGGGCTTTGGAAATGGGTTTTGTACCGGGTTCAAGGTCGATACAAAATTCAATTTCACGCTCTGGGGGTAGGCCAGGAAGTTCTTCGGGAAATACGTCAGGAAATTTATTAACAACAGAAATATCATTCAAAGCTGACGTATTTTTGTTTAGATCTGTGACATGAGCTAAGAAAGCTTGACATCCGTTTTTCAATAAACGAATAGCTTTATGGCTTGAGATGACAGCGATTGATTTTAATGGTTTGGTTGCTTGAATTCGCATAATAGGTCGATTAGGAATATGAAAGCTAACAACCTTACGAAAATAATCAATTTTTGCATGATGAGTAGTTAACCAATCAATCCCTAGAATCACGTCAAATGCAAGTATTTTTAATGACATAAGATCAACAGGTAATGTGTGGGTACCAACTTGAACCAAACAAGACTTATAAACCGTGGATGTAATGAAGGTTTCTCCCAATGGAGTTTCAACTGCTAAGTCAAAGTCTAATTTCTCCGGAATCAAATTTAATCGATGAGCGCAAGTAGGAGAAATAAAAGAATGGGTAGAACCGGTATCAAATAAAGTATAGACTTCGTTAGAGTTTATGATAAGCTTACCCGTGATGACCTCATTCGGGTTCCTTGCTCTCTGGGAGTTCACAACAAACGCTCTCCCTTGCACAACCGGTTTTGACTTTTCTGGGACGGCCTTTGGTGCCTCCATCCTAGCTGAATTTGTCTTCGGTAAACGACAAAATCGGGCTAAATGACCTTCTCTTCCACAATTATAACATGCTTTGGACGGCATCGCGCAGTTTGGACTGATGTGCCCCTCCCCTCCGCATTTGAAACATATGATAGGTGGTCGTTCTCCTTCCTTAACGACAGGTGCTGATGCTGACGTCTTTCCATCATTGTTGAATCTCCTCTTCTTGAAATGCCCATTCTTATTGTTTTGGCCCTGATTACCACCGAAGTGGTTACCATTTTTGGCCTGTTAATTCCCTCCACGCTTGTTGTCACAGCTTCGATGACTGCTCTCATTGGTATTATCATTTTGCCGGCTGCTCTCTTTTGGTTGCGTTGTCTCGTTATCGCGCTCCACCAACTGAGCCCTATTTACAACATCTGAATACAAACACAGTTTATGAGAAATAAGATGTTGACGTATCTCCGGCTTCAAACCTCTTAAAAACATCCGCGTCATTCTTTCTTCATTATCCACCAGGTGGGACGCAAACCGGGATAACTCCGCAAATTTTGCCTCGTACTGCGACACGGTCATATTATTCTGCTCCAATTTGATGAACTCCACTTCCTTCATGTGACGAATACTCTCGGGAAAGTATTTGTCGTTAAACAGCTCTTGGAACTTCTCCCAAGACATCTTCAGTGCGGCAGGTTGAGTACGCTTAATCGATTCCCACCAGTAATCTGCCTCTCCTCGCAACATAAAGGCGGCAAAGGGAACCTTTTGCTCCTCAGAGCATCCCAAGACATCAAATATCTTGGTAATCTGCTTTATCCATGTTTCCGCTATAAGTGGTTTTAGCTCTCCCTTAAACTCTGGTGGTCCCAGCTCCTTGAACTGTTTAGCAGTGACCGTCCGAGAGTTTTCAGTGTTTCCACCTATATTTTGGACAGGAGCCGCTCTCGCCTGCTGTTGCATGAACTGCATAAAGTTTCTGAACATTCCATCATTCATCATCTGATCAGTGTTGTTGTTTGCATGAGGATTGTCACCTTCCTGATGCACATTATCCTGATTATTGATATGTGGTGAATCAACAGTCGCCTGTGCTCCATTGCTATTCTCAACATTCTCAGACGCCATTTTCAGATACTGCCACAAAATAAAAGTTAATTGATATGTCATATATTATCCTTATGACCGACCAATTAAATACCATGCAAATAAACTTAGGTAGGTCATACTAGCGAAGGAATTCCCCGTGAACTGTCGTGTACAATACGACAAAACATAAACTGTGAGTTTGAATACAAATATTATCTTCTAGAGAGTATTCATACTCAAAAGGAGTCCTCATTACATTTATTAACACACCGTTACATAGAATAGTGAGGACTACTAACTAATACTATCATTCGGACCATCACTCCGTTCCCCGACTTGCCCCGGCTACGTTCTCATTTTCTGAAGAGAACAGTGAAAGAAAGGGTGAGCTCAACTAGCCCAGTAAGAAATATTATGACTAAGATAATGCAGAATAAATTATCATTAGTCTTCAACAATGTTAAACTGATAAAATATAATAGACATCAAATTTAACTGCAGCGGAACAAGCAATCCATTAAAAGAGTCAAGTAGAAAATAAACTCTACTATCTTTTATGATTTAAAAGGTTTTTCAACACTGTGATCGCTGGAACTCAGCTTAATAAAATAATCCACATCATCGAATCACCCCTGCACTACGGCCAAGGATATTCTTTAGTATCACGACCACAATTATCCATGCACTACAGCCAAGAATAATTGTGTATTCATTAATGGTCATGATCATGCCAACAACTGTCCATCACTGCACTACGGCCAATGAGACTTTAACCACATCATTTGTAACATTACGGTCATGATTACACCGAATAATCCCTGGTCATAATCATACCAAGTCCATCTATGCACTACAGGCCACAGATGACTTTCAACAGAATATAAACATGAGGATGATGACAATGATATAAGAATTCAATAAAACAAGTTCAAGAATTAATTTATCCAGGAATTAATAACGTCCAAATTGTCAACATGATACTGCTTTGTGGAGTAAACTTCAAGACTGATCAGGAGAATATTTTCATGAATAGATACTAGATGAAGCGCAAATATCAAGGATATTCCACTAATTTCATGGAGTATAGAAGTCAAAGTTTTAATCAACTGAGTATAATAAAGAATGGAATAACAAAAGAAATCACCATGCATGCGATAGACCGCACAGACAGGTTATTCTTAACAGAATAATAATAATGGAACCAGGTCCGGCGTAAACGCACAGACAGGATATTCCGACAGAATAATAAATAACAGTATAATAAATAATGGAACCAGGTCCGGTGTAAAACACACAGACAGGATATTCCGACAGAATAATAATAAAGACGGAACCAGGTCCGGCGTAAAGCACAGACAGGATGTTCCAACTGAAAATAAAGACAGAATAATAAAGACGGAACCAGGTCCGGCGTATAGCACAGACAGGATGTTCCAACGGAATAACAAAGACAGAATAATAGAAGAATGTCACCAAGTATAGGGTATTCCGCATATACAGGTTATTCCAACAGAATAATAAAGAAATGGAATAACAGAAGTTCTCTTCTTGAATACAAAAGAATAATATCCCTTACCTTAAAAGAACTGGATATTGGAAAAGTGAAGTAGCAGAATACTTTTATTCTCTCTCTCTTATTCTCTCTATACTTTCTCTCTCTATAGCTTGAATGAATTCGTGAAAAATAATGAAGCCCTAGGCCTCTATTTATAGAAAAACTGAGGGTGGCTCTTGGTCTTAACGAAGGGTCAAATGACTCTTGGTCTTAACGAAGGGTCAAATGACTCTTGGTAATATTGAAGGGACAACTACTATTGACGAAAGTAATTACTATTGACCAAGATAAATACTATTGACGAAGGTAATTACTATTGACCAAGGTAAATACTATTGACGAAGGTAATTACTATTGACCAAGGTAAATACTATTGACGAAGGTAATTACTATTGACCAAGGTAAATACTATTGACCGAGATAAATACTATTGACGACGGTAATTACTATTGACGACGGTAATTACTATTGACGAAGAGACTCTTAGATGATGACATATGGCCCCCCATAAAAATAACCAAACTTACCACAACGTCTCAATTATTGATTTAATAATATAACATATTATACAGATGATACTATGACAATAATTTAAGAGATATGATGCAACAATTACTGTAACAATAATTGAGTATAGCTGAGTGACTTCTCACGTAAGCGTCAATAATCAATACCGTGTGCTACTATGCAATCACGCGTATTACTGTACTTTTACTACCGGGTAGTTCAACAGTTTTAACGGTAACACCTCAGCCGTTATTTTATAGAAAGATAATTTTTGTCGTTTTCTAACTACGACAATACTTCTATTGTGGGGTCCACCAATGATTGTGCCGTCGTACAAATATTCCCCGACAAACAGAATATTCCCCGACCAAACGAATATTTTATAACAACTTGCTTACTTTGCAAAATTTATAAATATTACCCACAACTATAACATTATATCAAATTAACTCCATAATATTCAAAAATGATATTTATAGAAAATTCATCTTTATTTATAAAAGTTGGGGTCTTACAATGATCTTGACCATTGAATTTATAACTGAATATCTTTAGTTTAAGTGTAAAGGTGAATTGATCAACATGGTTATAATTATTGTTTATATAATTCTGAAATGATTATATATTTCTTTGATATATTAATATATTTGGCCTATAGTGCAAATATGAACTGTTGAAGAATATCTTTGGCCTGTAATGCAAAGATGAATTATTGATGAATATCTTTGGCCTGTAGTACAAAGATGAATTATTGATAAAAATCTTTGGCCTGTAGTGCGAATATGAACTGTTGTTGAATATCTTTGGCCGTAGTGCAAAGATGGTTTGTTGATGAATATCTTTGGCCATAGTGCGAAGATGGATTTATTAGCATGATTATGAACAGGAACTGTGATTTGGTATAACTATGATCTTTGATGTTTCAGGTAAAGACAGGTGATGAAAATATTCTTCGTCCTGGGTGCGAAGAAAAATTTAGAATCACAATTATGATTATGAGTTATTCATATGATTGTGGAAAGAAACTGTTGAGTGATGTTACATGGATAAAACATTGTTGGTGGATTTTTAACATGGAAAAGATAATAGACTTTATAGTCTATTTGACTCTTCTAATGGATTACTCGTTCCGCTGCAACTATGGTTGAAATTTTTATCATCTATCATATGTTCTACATCTCTGATTTATTACTGATGAAGATTGTTGATAATTTATTTATATTTAGTCATGATATTCTTTAATGGGCTAGTTGTGCTCACCCTTTTATTTCATAATTCCTTTCAGGTAATAAGAGTGTAGCTAAGTCGAGCGGGGGTAACAAGGGAATAAAACGGTGGTCATCATTTAGTAGTTATATTTGGTGAAGAAAATAGGGTGAGGCGAACCCAACGTTGGAAGGGTGTTTTGTCACTATCATACAAGATGTCTAATGACATACATGTTAGAATATTTTATTCCTTATGTGGCCTTTACTATTTATGAATTATTGGGCTTACATATTGTATTAATTTAATAACTTTATTTATGGGTTTGGTAATTAATTATGTGGCCTATAAATAATATTACTAATAGTATTTGACATAATGGGCCCTAGGGTTTCATAATCTTGATGGACGATTTTGACCCTTAGTTATTATATAAATAAAACAGTTAGGGTTTGGTCCCAGTTGTCGTCTCAAGAACTTTATACACACCTATATATCCATCCTGAGATTGAGAGAGGCAATTGAAGACCTTCACCCTTAAACGCAGCGGAAGCGTGATACATATAAGATGTCTTCTCTCAATTCATGTAAGTACTTATTATTATGATTATTGATTTTTATTTTATTCTATGCAATAACACGTTCCTGTATAATTTATTTAACATCTGGTATTAGAGCTATGGTTACGTTATTGTATAGAATAAATTATTTATGTTATTATGCTATGAATTTTAATTCCGCATAATCTCGTTTATATATATATATATATATATATATATATATATGTAGTACTACTTTAAGAAAAAATCATCTTCATCATAATGAAGTGAGTCACCCTCTGGAAAAAAAAACAATGTGTGCTAAGGTGTTAGTGGGCTTTCCATTCTATCAAATTCATGTATATGCGGTATTTGTGAAAAGGGTTCATGCATTAATGCTACTGCAATTGAATACTCGTGATCATAATTTATGGATTCTGATTATAAAATTATTATCAATTCATCATGTATTTAGTTTAAAATTTACGTGATTATTTTATAATCAATTCATGTTCATAATTATATATTTTAATTTTAAATTTAAAATTTTGAACATGGTGTGATAAATATTAGGGCTTTTAAGTTGTTACATGTAAATTTTAAATAATGTTAATTTTCAAACTTGATTAATACGTTTAAAGAAAATTGAGTTTGATCATAATAATTTACATGTATGCGTGACTCTTTTATTGTTAAAATTAATAATCAACCCAACGGAGGGTTATTAATTGAAACAATTAAAGATTAAGAAAAGTCACATAATGTTACATTTAATAAATGAATATTTTAATTTTACCCAACGGAAAATTAGAATTAGAATTTTTTAAATGGAATTTTATTGCATAAGTAACATGTTTATTTCGTTTTCTGCCCAACGGTGATGCGTGGATAAATCTGTTGTGCATTATTTTATGGGGATGTTATTAGTATATTATTAATTGGACCAATGAAAAATTAATAATTATGCACCAACATCTCATTAAAATCTATTTTTAGGTGTTGTAAATAGATTTTATATAACTAACTACTTGCCCTACAGTTGATTTTTATTATGATTAATTATTGTTGTACATTGTGGATTTGTTTTAGTTTTTTGTAAACATGCTTATGAGCTTGATTGTATTTCATCATTGACTCCAACTAGTATTTCTGGGTATCTCTCTGGAATTGAAATCTTTAATGAAACTAATTTTACTGCTTGAAAAGTGTAAGTGAAAATTATTCTCGGCATTATGGTTTTGGACTATGCATTACGAGTGGATCATCCTGCTCCACTTACAACTACTAGCTCAATTGAGCAAAAGGTTATTTATGAAAAGTGGGAGCGATTCAACTGCATGTCCCTTATGATTATGAAAAACTCTATCACGACAGCCATTCGAGGAGTCATTCCTGACTTTGAGAATGTTAAAGAGTACTTAACTTCAGTCGAGTAACAATTTAAGGGTTCTTCTAAAACTCATGCAAGTACCCTTATTTTGAAAATGCTTACTAATATATATGATGGGTTTAGTGGGGTGCGTGAGCACATTATGATGATGAACGACATGACCTTTAAATTAAAGTGTATGGACATGACAATTTTTGAGAGTTTTCTTATTCACTTCATTATGACTTCTCTTTATACACAGTTTGATTCATTTAAGATCACTTATAACACGCAGAAAAGAAAGTGGAAGATGAGTAAGTTAATCTCTATGTGCGTCCAAGATAAAGAAAGGCTTAAGGTTGAAAAACCTAATGTTGCTCATTTGACTACCACTGGGTCCTATAAGAAGAATGCTTATAAAAATGGCAAAGGTTTTAAGAACAAGGATAAACCAATTTCTATCAAAATAAATAAGGCAAATTATTCAGGTAGCAACTCTTAGACATGTCCTAAATGTCACTTCTGCAAAAAAAGTAAGGACATATTCAGAAAGAATGTCCTAAATTAAGAGAATGGCTTGAAAAGAAAGGTATATCGTCCTTCAATTATGTAACTTATGAATCCTTTCTAATTGATGTTCCTTCTAATACATGGTGGCTTGACACGGGTGCTATGGTTCACATTACTAATTCATTGCAGGGATTCCTTTCAAAGAAGACACTCCAAAAGGGGGAAAGAACCATTAAAGTTGGCAATGGAGAGTCTATACAAGTTGAAGCTGTAGGAACTCTTCCTTTAGTTTTGGAGAGTGGTTTCACCTTGTATCTATATGATACTCTTTATGTTCCCAGTATGACACGGAATTTAATTTCTGTATCTAAACTTGACGTTGATGGATTTTCGTTTAAGTTTGGGAATAATAAAATAATTATTTATCATTACTCTCATGTTATTGGTTCTGGCTCTTTAGAGGGAAACCTCTATAAGATAAATTTGGATAATGTCTTTGCTGAATCCTTATTAGCAATGAATGTGACAGAAAATACCTCTAAAAGTGGAACTAAGAGAAAACTATATAATGAGAATTCTTCAAAATTGTGGCATAAACGCTTAAGCCATATTTCAAAAGACAGAATGCAACGTCTTGTAAAGGATGGAATTCTTCATTCATTAGATTTTTTTGATCTTGACCATTGTATTGAATGTATAAAAGGAAAATTTGTGAAAGGTAATAAGAAAGGAGCAACTAGAAGTAGTGCACTTCTTGAGGTGATTCACACTGATATATGTGGACCATTTTCTCCAAGAATTGGTGGACACAAATCTTTCATTACGTTCATTGATGACTATTCTCATTATACTTATGGCTACCTGATTAATGAAAAAATCTGAATCACTAAATATGTTTAAAGTTTTCAAAGCTGAAGCTGAAGTTTTCAAAGCTGAATCAGATAAAGGCGGAGAGTATTATGGTAAACACTCCGATACAGGTCATAGTCCTGGCCCATTTGCCTTATTTTGTCAAGAAAATGGAATCGTCACTCAGTATACAATGCCTGGTACACCGCAGCAGAATGGTGTAGCTGAGAGGCGAAATCGTACCCTTATAGATATGGTACGTAGTATGTTATGCAATTCTAGCTTACCTGTATTTTTGTGGACTGAGGCATTAAAGACAGCTGTTCATATTTTAAACCGGGTTCCTAGCAAATCTGTCCCTAACACTCCTTATGAAATTTGGACAGGTAGGAAACCTAGTTTAAAATACTTACGGGTGTGGGGTTGTCCAGCCGAGGCTAAGATTTTTAATCCACAAATAAAGAAACTTGACTCTAAAACCATTAGTTGTCATTTCATTGGATATCCTGAGAGATCTAAGGGTTTTCAATTTTACTGTCCCTCGCATACCACTAGAATTGTTGAGACTAGGCATGCAGAGTTTTTAGAGAATGGTGATTTAAGTGGGAGTGGTGAGCCTAAAAAAAATTGATCTTGAAAAAAAATAGGTTTTATGTTTCTAATCCTGAGCCACCACCTAATGTTGAACTTCACATTATTGAAATCATATTCCTGAAATTGTGCAACACTTACGTAGGTCCGAAAGACCTAGAAAGCCTATTAATTTTTGATGATTTTATAACCTATCTTAATGAGATTGACTATGATTCAAGAAAGATTAATGATCCTATCTCCCATAAAGAGGCCATTACGAGTGCTCAATCAACTCAATGGCTTAAAGCCATGAATGATGAGTTGAAATCAATGGAGCTTAATAACGTTTGAGATCTTGAAGAATTACCAAAAGGTTTTAAAACCTGTTGGTTGCAAGTGGGTCTATAAGACCAAATTAGATCCTATAGGGAACATTGAAAGGAATAAAGCTCGATTGGTTGCTAAGGGTTTTCACTCAAAAGGAAGGTGTGGATTATAATGAAACTTTCTCTCCAGTATCTAGGAAAGATTCATTTAGAATAGTCATGACTTTAGTAGCTCATTACGATTTAGAGTTACATCAGATGGATGTTAAAACTGCATTCCTTAATGGTAACTTGCATGAGAATGTCTATATGGCACAACCAGAAGTTTTTTGGTTAAAGGCAAGGAACATATGGTATGTAGACTTAAGAAGTCCATATATGGGTTAAAACAGGCTTCTCGACAATGGTATCTTAAGTTTCATGAGGTGATGAGTAATTTTGATTTTAAGAAAAATATAGTGGATCAATGCATATACTTGAGGTCAGTGGGAGTAAATTTGTTATTCTTGTTTTGTATGTTGATGATATATTACTTGCAATTAATAACTTAGACATGTTGCATGAGACCAAACGTTTCTTTTTTTGGAAATGTTGATGTGAAGGATCTCGGTGAAACTACTTATGTTATAGGTATTGAAATTCATCCAGATAGGTCTTGCGGGATATTAGGATTGTCCCAAAGAGCTTATATTGACAAAGTTCTTAACAAATACAACATGCAAAATTGCTCCCTTACTGTCGCCCCTGTTGTTAAGGGTGACAAATTTGACTCATATCAATGTCCTAAGAATCACCTTGAACGTGATTAAATGAATCTTATTCCCTATACTTCTGTAGTTAGGAGTCTTATGTACGCTACTTACAGGGTACTAAGGATATTATGCTTACATTTAGAAAAAACAGATAACCTTGAAGTTGTTGGTTATTCTGATTCTGATTTTGTTAAGTGTAAAGCCGAAAAGAAATCTACACCAGGATACATCTTTATGTTTTCAAGAGGCCCTATTTCGTGGAGAACTCATAAGCAGGAGTTAACTACCACTTTCACAATGATGACAGAATATGTGGCTTATTATCATGCTACTTGCCACGCCATATTATTAAGGAATCTTATTTCATGACTTAAGGTTGAAGATTCCATTTCAAGGCCATTGAAAGTATTTTGTGATAATAATTCTGCTGTTAATTTTTCCAATATCACCATTTCGAGTGGTGCTGGATTATACCTCGACACTAAGTACTTATTTGTCATGGAAAGAGTTGAAGATCAAAACGTTGTTATTAAGTATATTAATACGCATGATATGTTAGCGAATCCACTTACGAAAGGTGTGACGTCCCCAAAATAGGTCCATTCCATCCAACCCATTCTGAGTCACCAAATACATGGTACAGAAAATAACTACAACTTTATTACAACAATTGTCGTGCAAAATACAACAACACATATGACGTGAGTTTGGATACAAATATATACCAAATGTGACATTGGACACCATCATGTATCAGCACCTCACAAAGGTACCTTACATAAAGGTACAATCAAAAACTATTTTAGAAACTAGAATATTTGGGAAGTGCTCAAGGAAACCTTCGTACATGGGAGGCCATGCATCTAGGTTATGATAGATATCATATGGCCACAGAATTATCCTTGGTTGACCCAATAGACCCCAAAGAAAAACAAGAAGATTACTATCATATTCTTCCCAATGGTGAGTCTTCTCTTGACTTATCATTATCTCCACTGTCTCTAATTGAGAATTATACTTCAAACAAACACCAAGATTATATAGGTAGTGCTCGTAGATATACTCAGCAAGTGGATGTGTACAACCCTGTCTTATGATGACACGAGGTTGTATGTCATTAGACATCTTATATGACAGTGGCAAAACACCCTTTCAACGATGGGTTCGCTTCACTCTAGATGATTCACCAAATATAACTACTAAATGATGACCACCGTTCTATTCCCCTGTTACCCCCGCTCGACCCAGCTACACTCTTATTACCTGAAAGGAATTGTGAAACAGAAGGGTGAGCACAACTAGCCCAGTAAAGAATATAATGACTAAAGATAAATAAATTATCAATAATCTTCATCAGAAATAAATCAGAGATTTAGAACATATGGTAGATGATAAAAATTTTCAACCATAGTTGCAGCGGAACGAGCAATCCATTAGAAGAGCCAAATAGACCATAAAATCTATTATCTTCTCCATGTTAAAAGTCCACCAACAATGTTTTATCCATATAACATAAATCAACAATTCATGTCCACAATCACGTGTATAACTCATAATCGTAATTGTAGTTCTAAATTCCTTTTCTCATCCAGGACAAAGATACTTTTCATCACCTGAAACATCAAAGATCATGGTTATACCAAATCACAGTTCCTGTTCATAATCATACTAACAAGTTCATCTTTGCACTACGACCAAAGATATTCATCAACAGACCATCTTTACACTACAGGCCAAAGATATTCAACCACAGGTCATCTTTGCACTACGGGCCAAAGATATTCAACAACAGGTCATCTTTGCACTACAGGCCAAAGATATTCATCAACAATTCATATTTGCACTACAGGCCAAATATATTCATATCTCAAAGAAATATATAATCATTTTAGAACTTATACAAACAATAATTATAACCATGTTGATCAATTCACCTTTGCACTTAAGCTAAAGATATTCAATTATAAATTCAATGGTCAAGATCATACCAGTTAACAATTCATCTTTGAACTACATGCCAAAGATATTCCTCAGTCACGATCATACTAATAATTTACCCATCTTTACACTCAAGTGAAAGAGAAATTCAACATCAGGGTTATAAAAATGTTATATATGATAATAAAAACAATATGAACAAAATATAGATTTAATTTCAAGAGTAATATTCATAAATCAACTATAATTTGGTCAGAAAAAGAAACTAATTTTTGTCATGAATAGTACCCGTGAATAGTAACTCGTGAATAGTAACTCATGAATAGTAACTCATGAATAGTACTCTGTATTCGTGAATAGTACTCCGTATTCGTACATAGTACCGTATACGTAAATAATGTCATATACGTAAATAGTGTCATATACATGAATATTGCCGTATACGTGAATAGTAATCCCGACTCAAAAGGGTAAAAATTCCATAATAAAATTCATACCAATATTTCAGTATAATGATATTGAAAGAATAACGTTATTATGAAGAATATAGCATCCCTTAATATCCCTTACTATCCCTTACCTCAAAAGAGTAGTACTTCTGATCGGTATAAGGCTGAAGGAAACTTGCACTGATGAATAGAAACTCTCAAAGTATCTAAATACTCACAAAATATGCTTCATAATATAGAGAGAGAAAGAGAGAAAGAGAGAAAGCTTGTGTTTCTGGTGTGATTTTTAATTCTAACTTAGCCCTCTATTTATAGAAAAATGATAGCACGCCGAAGGAGACTTAACCTGCAACCTGATGGCTTTACCTGCTACTATTCCCACCCACCACATTTGAATAAAAATCTCAGCACATTTTTCTTCACCAACCAAGAGTGGGGCCCACCAATTCAAGAATTTTCTACCAAAATGATAAACTCCGAAAATTCAACAATTTCTGAACCTGTCATCTCGTAAAATTCATAACAAATCATACGTTCATTTTGAACGGTTCAAAATTTGTGGACATATACTCAACTTATATATGTATAACATATCCAAAAATTACAACGATCCAACGGTCGGATTAAAAATTATAACCCCCGCAAAATATCTCAAAAACCCTAATTTGATTTTTAATACCTCCATTTCGACAAAAATACTGATAAAAACCTCAACATTAACTCCTTTATTTTTAACCACAATAAATATATCCAACATTTAGATCCACATAAAAATAAATATTTTCTTATCATATGAATCAATAATTAATTATTCACAAATAATATTACAGAAACACATTTATGACAACCAGGCCGTTTCCAGGAAAGAGGGGGCTTTCCAATAAAGATTTATCCTTATTGGTGCGCAATTAGGTGACCAAACCTCTCCTTAGACAGAACTTTCTAGACATTGCCAATAATATTATCTAATAATATTATTCAAATAATATAAATTATTGATCTGATAATGGAAAATACTGTGCAGTAACAATTATTGAAACAACAATAATATAAAATATCAACGCAGCAATTATTGAATCAATAAAATAAAATATTGAACAGTAACTACTGTAACAATTATTGAGTAGTGCCTTCCTTCGTAAGAATTAATAATTCAAAAATACTGTGCAATCAGTGTGCTACTGTGTAACAACGCGTATTATTATATTTTAACCACCGGGTATTCCAACAGTGTTAACGGTAACAACTACGCCGTTAATTATAAAAACTTAATTTTTATCGTTATCTTCATCCGACAGTTATTCGTTATAGGGCCCACAAATAGCTGCGCCGTCGTACGAATATTCCCCGACAGAAAGAATATTTCACGACCAAACGAATATTCCCCGACAACAATGATTATTTTATAACCACTTTCTTATAGTGAAAAAAATTCATATATCACCTTTAACTTTAACTTTTTATCAATTTAACCATTTACTGAATCGTAATTATAAGAAAAATTGAATACTTTTATTTCATAAAATTCGGGGTCTTACAAAAGGCTTACCACCCAAGCTCTTTTTAGAGCATGTTGCCGGCATGGGTTTAACTGGTAGTCTTAATTAGTAAGTTATTTTGATGTAACACAACAATTTTGAGCTCGTTGTTTTGAACTTCACTTTATGTTTATGGTTTGCTATTCTCTTTATTGTGCACACTTGAGATCTTGTGAGCAAACGATACGGTTATATTTTGGACCATATGAATGAGTTTATTCAATTACCACTTATGTAAACTCTATTCATACCTGTTATGCTTAATGTTAATCTTTATTTTAATAAAAGTACTAATTGTGTAACTAATGGGGATCTTGTGTTAATAGTGACACAAAGATTGTATTAATTCGCATTGGTATTTTTTATTTGAACAGGATGTAGACATTAAATTAATACTTGGCCAAATTAATGATTGTAAGCGTTATGTTTTGTATATAAATAGTATTTCGGCCAAGTGGGAGAATGTTAGAATATTTTATTCCTTATGTGGCCTTTACTATTTATGTAATTATTGGGCTTACATATTGTATTAATTTAATAACTTTATTTATGGATTTGGTAATTAATTATGTGGCCTATAAATAATATTACTAATAGTATTTGGCATAATGGGCCCTAGGGTTTCATAATCTTGATAGACGATTTTGACCCTTAGTTATTATATAAATAAAACAATTATGGTTTGGTCCCAGTTGTCGTCTCAAGAACTTTATACACACCTATATATCCATCATGAGATTGAGAGAGACAATTGAAGACTTTCACCCTTAAATGCAGCGGAAGCGTGATACACATAAGATGTCTTCTCTCAATTCATGTAAGTACTTATTATTATGATTATTGATTTTTATTTTATTCTATGCAATAACACGTTCCTGTATAATTTATTTAACAATACAACCTCGTGTCATCATAAGACAGGGTTGTGTTCATCCACTTGCTGAGTATCTTTACGAGCACTACCTATATAATTTTAGTATTTGTTTGAAGTATAATTTTCAATTAGAGACAGTGGAGATAATGATATGTCAAGAGAAGACTCACCATTGGGAAGAATATGATAGTAAACTTCTTGTTTTTCTTTGGGGTCTATTGGGTCAACCAAGGATAATTCTGTGGCCATATGATATCTATCATAACCTAGATGCATGGTCTCCCATGTACGAAGGTTTCCTTGAGCACTTTCCAAATATTCTAATTTCTAAAACAATTTTTGACTATACCTTTATGTAAAGTATCATTGTGAGGTGCTGTCCACGATTGGGACATGTGTCACATTTGGTATATATTTGTATCCAAACTCACAGCATATGTGTTGTTATATTTTGCACGACAATTGTTGTAATAAAATTGTAGTCATTTTATGTACCATGTATTTGGCGACTCAGAATAGGTTGGATAGAATGGACCTGTTTTGGGGTTGTCACATTATGTATATGATTTTTTTATATTTACTAACTTAGCTTGCTATTAATATTAGGACAACTACAAATTTAGCTCAAAAAATTGAATCAATATATCGGTTATAATTATCGTTAATATTTTCAATGTGGCTTTAGTTATTTTTTGTTTATTATTGTTTTTGTTTGTTTATTTATTATTATTATTATAATAATTTATATTTACCTGTTCCATAAAAAGAGTTTACTCTCACCACTGAAAATATTATTATTATTTACTCTAACCATTGGACCGTTTGGGTCGACCAAGAAAATATTTTAGACCTATCAATTATTATTATTTACATATTTATTTATATCTTTATTTATTATTAATAATCGTTTTAATCGTTTTACTTTACCTCTCTTAATTCACTGCTCAATAGGGGTGCTCAAAAAATTCGGTTTTTTCGGTTTTTTACCGAACCGGTTGGTACCGAAATCGGCGGTACCGGTTTTTTTCGGTACCGATTTTTTCGGTACCGGTTTTTCGATTTTTTTATACTTTTCGGTACCGGTAGCGGTAATAAATTTTTTGAATTCGGTAAAAATCGAAATACCGAAAAGAACCGAACTTTAATCTAGAAAGGAACATGATATACTTGTAATCTCCAAGTATTATAAGGCTGGACCTCTAGCCCATAACAAGTGTATTCAAACAGTTGCATGCAACTATATATTACGGTATTACCGACTTACCGTATCTGGTTTTTAATGTTCACGGCCAAACAGCAGTAGATAATAGATATTCTGTTATTGTTTTTAATTAATAACAATATTATATAACTAAATAATTATTCAACTTCACCCAACAAAATTATTAAGAGTCCTAGTATATATTGTAAAAAAATTTATCAAATTATGATTGCGTTGTATATTAATACATGAAATTTAATATGATTATAAAATAACCTACTGTATTAAATACATTATAAAAATATTATCAAATAAATTTATTCACGTTACTGATAATAAACAAATCGACCTATAAAATTATAATATATGTCACTATTTAATAATTAAATTGAGCTGAGTTTAAAGTAGGAAATATAATTTTTAAAGAAGTAACCATCATTCAAGAAGTGATAGAAAATTAAAATTGAACTTAAAATGAATGAAGTAAAAATATTAATATGTTTGATTGGAGGTTGGCTTAATAATTTGATAGTTATTACGAAATATTTACTCTTTTGTATGAAAAATAAATAAAAAATTGTTATTTTTATTTTATTACAAATGAATGAATGATTAGATATCAAGATACAAATCATAATATTCATTAACATATGGTTATATAAGACCATTTTTTAGATGGGATGGTAAATCTTTTATTTATTATGACATGATAAACATGCTACCCCCAATCACCTTTAATTATTAAATTTTCATAAAAATAAAAGGTAAAAATAAGAAAATCTTGATTCCTTATTATGTCATATACAGGCTATGCTTAATGTGATAACCCCAAAATAGGTCCATTCCACCCAACCCATTCTGAGTCGTCAAATACATGGTACAGAAAATAACTACAACTTTATTACAATAATTGTCGTGCAAAATACAACAACACATATGCTGTGAGTTTGGATACAAATATATACCAAATGTGACTCATGATCCAACCGTGGACATCACCTCACAATAACACCTTACATAAAGGTATAGTCAAAAACTGTTTTAGAAATTAGAATCTTTGGGAAGTGCTCAAGGAAACCTTCGTACATGGGAGGCCACGCATCTAGGTTATGATAGTTATCATATGGCCACAGAATTATCCTTGGTTGACCCAATAGACCCCAAAGAAAAACGAGAAGATTACTATCATATTCTTCCCAATGGTGAGTCTTCTCTTGACTTATCATTATCTCCACTGTCTCTAATTGAGAATTATACTTCAAACAAACACCAAGATTATATAGGTAGTGCCCATAGATATACTCAGCAAGTGGATGAGCACAACCATGTCTTATGATGACACGAGGTTGTATGTCATTAGACATCTTGTATGATAGTGACAAAACACCCTTCCAACGTTGGGTTCGCCTCACCCTATTTTCTTCACCAAATATAACTACTAAATGATGACCACCGTTCTATTCCCTTGTTACCCCCGCTCGACCCAGCTACACTCTTATTACCTGAAAGGAATTGTGAAGCAAAAGGGTGAGCACAACTAGCTCAGTAAAGAATATCATGACTAAAGATAATTCAATTATCAATAGCCTTCATCAACAATAAATCAGAGATTTAGAACATATGGTAAATGATAAAAATTTCAACCATAGTTGCAGCGGAACGAGCAATCCATTAGAAGAGTCAAATAGACTATAAAGTCTATTATTTTCTCCATGTTAAAAATCCACCAACAATGTTTTATCCCTGTAACATCAATCAACAATTCTGGTCCACAATCATATGAATAACTCATAATCATAACTGTAGTTCTAAATTCCTCTTCTCATCTAGGACGAAGATAATTTTCATCACCTGAAACATCAAACATCATGGTTATACCAAATCACAGTTCCTGTTCATAATCATACTAATAACTTCATCTTTGCACTACGGGGCAAAGATATTCATCAACAAGTCATCTTTGCACTACAGGCCAAAGATATTCGTCAACAGTTCATCTTTGCATTACTGGCCAAAGATATTCAACAACAGGTCATCTTTGCACTACGGGCCAAAGATATTCATCAACAGACCATCTTTGCACTACAGGCCAAAGATATTCATCTACAATTCATCTTTGCACTACAGGCCAAAGATATTCCTCAACAATTCATATTTGCACTACATGCCAAATATATTAATACCTCAAAGAATATATAATCATTTAAGAATTTATATAAACAATAATTATAACCATGTTGATCATTTCACCTTTGCACTTAAGCTAAAGATATTCAATTATAAATTCAATGGTCATGATCATACCAGTCAACAATTCAACTTTGCACTACTGGCCAAGGAGAACCCATAGTCATGATCATACCAAAAATCTACCCATCTTTACACTCAAGTCAAAGAGAAATATCATCATTAGGGTTATAAAAATGTTATATATGATGATAAAAATAATATGATCAACATATAGTTTTAATCTCAAGAGTAATATTCGTAACTCATGAATAGTAAATCGTGAATAGTAACTCATGAATAGTAACCCCGACACAAAAGATAGAAATTCCACAATAAAATCCATACCAATATTTCGGTATAATGATATTGAAAGAATAACATTACTTAAATTTATAAACAATTTATTTTAATTGTTTACACTTTACTAATTAATGCATTTAATCATCATAAAATGCCAACTCTTACAATTTCATCATCAATAACCAAAACCCTCATCAAAAATCTGCATATACCTCATATAGGATTCTCAAGCCATAAAATCCTATTTTCCAATTTTCTTTCTTCACAAAACATATTTAATTCATTTACTCATAACTAGACCATTTTTATGAAAAATACCAAATCAGTTCCAAAAATATTTCTTTTCTGGGATTTAGCATAATATAGTCCCATAGTGAACATATATTTTTCTCAGAATTTTTAAAAGTCATTTACTATTTTTCATATGGCCAAAATAGCCGAATATTTAGACATTTATCAAAAATTGTACTTTTGTCTAAAAATTCTGAAATTTACAGAGTATACTTCTATCATATACATGTACTCCCAATAAAAATTTCATCAATTTTGGAGTTAACCACAAGGAATTATAAGCTGTTACTTTTAAAATAGTCTTTTCTCATAAAATTCATAACTCTCAATCTATACATCCAAAAATCACCATTTTTGGACACAATCAAGAAAACTCATCAAAATATCATTTCAAATTTTTCCAGAATTTTTGAAGATCAGAAAAATTACGAAACTGAAAATCATAACAACCCTTAAAATCCATTACTATCCCTTACCTCAAAAGAGCAGTACTTCTGACTGGATATCGGATATGATGCTGAAGAAAACTTGCACTGATGAATAGCAACTCACCAAGTATCTAAAAACTCACAAAATATGCTTCATAATATAGAGAGAGAAAGAGAGAAAGCTTATGTTTCTGGTGTGATTTTCAATTCTAACTTAGCCCTCTATTTATAGGAAAATTTTGGTAGGTTTGACCTGCAACCTGATGGCTTTACCTGCTACTATTCCCACCCACCACATTTGAAATATAATTCAGCACATTTCTTCACCAACCACAAGTGGGGCCCACCAATTCTAGAATTTTCCACCAAAATGATAAACTCCGAAAATTCAACAATTTCTGAACCAGTCATCTCGTAAAATTCATAATAAATCATACGTTCATTTTTAACGGTTCAAAATTTGTGGGCATATACTCAACTTATATATGTATAACATATCCAAAAATTACCACGATCCAACGGTCGGATTAAAAATTATAACCCCCGCAAAATATCTCAAAAACCCTGATTTTTAATACCTCCATTCCGACAAAAATACGGATAAAAATCTCAACATTAACTCCTTCATTTTTAACCACAAAAATATATCCCTCATTTATATCCACATAAAATAAATATTTTCTTATCATATGAATCAATAATTAATTATTCACAAATAATATTACAGAATCACATTTATGACAACCAGGCCGTTCCCAGGAAAGAGGGGGCTTTCCAATAAGGATTTCTCCTTACTGGCGCGCAATTAGATGACCAAACCTCTCCTTAGACAGAACTTTCTAGACATTGCCAATAATGTTATCTAATAATATTATTCAAATAATATGAATTATTGATCTGATAATGGAAAATACTGTGCAGCAACAATTATTGAAACAACAATAATATAAAATATCAATGCAACAATTATTGAA
Source organism: Panax notoginseng (assembly GCA_016801055.1). NCBI lineage: Eukaryota > Viridiplantae > Streptophyta > Magnoliopsida > Apiales > Araliaceae > Panax > Panax notoginseng. Next base: position 166,593,919 of record CM029012.1, read on the forward strand.
TCAATAAAATAAAATATTGAACAGTAATTACTGTAACAATTATTGAGTAGTGCCTTCTTACGTAAGAATCAATAATTTCAAAAATACTATGCAATACCGTGTGCTACTGTGCAATAACGCGTATTACTGTATTTTAACCACCGGGTATTCCAACAGTGTTAACGGTAACAACTACGCCGTTATTTGTAAAAACTCAAATTTGTCGTTTTCTTCATCCGACAGTTATTCTGTTATGGGGCCCACAAATGGCTGCGCCGTCGTACGAATATTCCCCGACAGAAAGAATATTCCACGACCAAACGAATATTCCCCGACAACAATGATTATTTTATAACCACTTGCTTATTTTGAAAAAAAATCATATTTCACTCATAACTTTAAACTTTTATCAATTTAACCATTTACTGAATAGTAATTATAAGAAAAATTGAATACTTTTATTTCATAAAATTCGGGGTCTTACAATCTCCCCTCCTTATGAAATTTCGTCCCCGAAATTTACGTACCTGGTATTTCAAAGAGTTGAGAATACCTTGCTTTCATTTCAGATTCCATCTTCCCTATCATCATGATTTCTCCATTGCTCATCTCCTGTATTTCAGATATCATTCTAGAATACAGCTTCAAAATAAGGGTTAATTGAACAAATTAACATATCACATAATATCCCAATATTATGACTGACCAACAAATAAGCTTAGGTAGGACACACTAGCGAAGGATTTACTCATCTCTCCCCTCCTAGTTATATTTCCCGATCTCCGCCAGAGATCATATCCCTAAGCTCTGATACCACCTGTGACTCTCATGGTGCTTCAACCACAGCACCTCACAATGGTACCTATCAGCTTGCCACCGCAGAACGGCGTCCCCTACGGAGAGTCTGGCTTCGGTGCATCCCCCATCAACAGGAAGTCACCAGCGAGAGGCTCGGGGCTCTTTACTTATGGCTCTGATACCACATGTGACGACCCCAAAATAGGTCCATTCCACCCAACCCATTCTGAGTCGTCAAATACATGGTACAGAAAATAACTACAACTTTATTACAACAATTGTCGTGCAAAATACAACAACACATATGCTGTGAGTTTGGATACAAATATATACCAAATGTGACTCATGTTCCAACCGTGGACATCACCTCACAATAACACCTTACATAAAGGTATAGTCAAAAACTGTTTTAGAAATTAGAATCTTTGGGAAGTGCTCAAGGAAACCTTCGTACATGGGAGGCCACGCATCTAGGTTATGATAGTTATCATATGGCCACAGAATTATCCTTGGTTGACCCAATAGACCCCAAAGAAAAACGAGAAGATTACTATCATATTCTTCCCAATGGTGAGTCTTCTCTTGACTTATCATTATCTCCACTGTCTCTAATTGAGAATTATACTTCAAACAAACACCAAGATTATATAGGTAGTGCCCATAGATATACTCAGCAAGTGGATGAGCACAACCATGTCTTATGATGACACGAGGTTGTATGTCATTAGACATCTTGTATGATAGTGACAAAACACCCTTCCAACGTTGGGTTCGCCTCACCCTATTTTCTTCACCAAATATAACTACTAAATGATGACCACCGTTCTATTCCCTTGTTACCCCCGCTCGACCCAGCTACACTCTTATTACCTGAAAGGAATTGTGAAGCAAAAGGGTGAGCACAACTAGCTCAGTAAAGAATATCATGACTAAAGATAATTCAATTATCAATAGCCTTCATCAACAATAAATCAGAGATTTAGAACATATGGTAAATGATAAAAATTTCAACCATAGTTGCAGCGGAACGAGCAATCCATTAGAAGAGTCAAATAGACTATAAAGTCTATTATTTTCTCCATGTTAAAAATCCACCAACAATGTTTTATCCCTGTAACATCAATCAACAATTCTGGTCCACAATCATATGAATAACTCATAATCATAACTGTAGTTCTAAATTCCTCTTCTCATCTAGGACGAAGATAATTTTCATCACCTGAAACATCAAACATCATGGTTATACCAAATCACAGTTCCTGTTCATAATCATACTAATAACTTCATCTTTGCACTACGGGGCAAAGATATTCATCAACAAGTCATCTTTGCACTACAGGCCAAAGATATTCGTCAACAGTTCATCTTTGCATTACTGGCCAAAGATATTCAACAACAGGTCATCTTTGCACTACGGGCCAAAGATATTCATCAACAGACCATCTTTGCACTACAGGCCAAAGATATTCATCTACAATTCATCTTTGCACTACAGGCCAAAGATATTCCTCAACAATTCATATTTGCACTACATGCCAAATATATTAATACCTCAAAGAATATATAATCATTTAAGAATTTATATAAACAATAATTATAACCATGTTGATCATTTCACCTTTGCACTTAAGCTAAAGATATTCAATTATAAATTCAATGGTCATGATCATACCAGTCAACAATTCAACTTTGCACTACTGGCCAAAGAGAACCCATAGTCATGATCATACCAAAAATCTACCCATCTTTACACTCAAGTGAAAGAGAAATATCATCATTAGGGTTATAAAAATGTTATATATGATGATAAAAATAATATGATCAACATATAGTTTTAATCTCAAGAGTAATATTCGTAACTCATGAATAGTAAATCGTGAATAGTAACTCATGAATAGTAACCCCGACACAAAAGATAGAAATTCACAATAAAATCCATACCAATATTTCGGTATAATGATATTGAAAGAATAACATTACTTAAATTTATAAATAATTTATTTTAATTGTTTACACTTTACTAATTAATGCATTTAATCATCATAAAATGCCAACTCTTACAATTTCATCATCAATAACCAAAACCCTCATCAAAAATCTGCATATACCTCATATAGGATTCTCAAGCCATAAAATCCTATTTTCCAATTTTCTTTCTTCACAAAACATATTTAATTCATTTACTCATAACTAGACCATTTTTATGAAAAATACCAAATCAGTTCCAAAAATATTTCTTTTCTGGGATTTAGCATAATATAGTCCCATAGTGAACATATATTTTTCTCAGAATTTTTAAAAGTCATTTACTATTTTTCATATGGCCAAAATAGCCGAATATTTAGACATTTATCAAAAATTGTACTTTTGTCTAAAAATTCTGAAATTTACAGAGTATACTTCTATCATATACATGTACTCCCAATAAAAATTTCATCAATTTTGGAGTTAACCACAAGGAATTATAAGCTGTTACTTTTAAAATAGTCTTTTCTCATAAAATTCATAACTCTCAATCTATACATCCAAAAATCACCAGTTTTGGACACAATCAAGAAAACTCATCAAAATATCATTTCAAATTTTTCCAGAATTTTTGAAGATCAGAAAAATTACGAAACTGAAAATCATAACAACCCTTAAAATCCATTACTATCCCTTACCTCAAAAGAGCAGTACTTCTGACTGGATATCGGATATGATGCTGAAGAAAACTTGCACTGATGAATAGCAACTCACCAAGTATCTAAAAACTCACAAAATATGCTTCATAATATAGAGAGAGAAAGAGAGAAAGCTTATGTTTCTGGTGTGATTTTCAATTCTAACTTAGCCCTCTATTTATAGGAAAATTTTGGTAGGTTTGACCTGCAACCTGATGGCTTTACCTGCTACTATTCCCACCCACCACATTTAAAATATAATTCAGCACATTTCTTCACCAACCACAAGTGGGGCCCACCAATTCTAGAATTTTCCACCAAAATGATAAACTCCGAAAATTCAACAATTTCTGAACCAGTCATCTCGTAAAATTCATAATAAATCATACGTTCATTTTTAACGGTTCAAAATTTGTGGCATATACTCAACTTATATATGTATAACATATCCAAAAATTACCACGATCCAACGGTCGGATTAAAAATTATAACCCCCGCAAAATATCTCAAAAACCCTGATTTTTAATACCTCCATTCCGACAAAAATACGGATAAAAATCTCAACATTAACTCCTTCATTTTTTAACCACAAAAATATATCCCTCATTTATATCCACATAAAATAAATATTTTCTTATCATATGAATCAATAATTAATTATTCACAAATAATATTACAGAATCACATTTATGACAACCAGGCCGTTCCCAGGAAAGAGGGGCTTTCCAATAAGGATTTCTCCTTACTGGCGCGCAATTAGATGACCAAACCTCTCCTTAGACAGAACTTTCTAGACATTGTCAATAATGTTATCTAATAATATTATTCAAATAATATGAATTATTGATCTGATAATGGAAAATACTGTGCAGCAACAATTATTGAAACAACAATAATATAAAATATCAATGCAACAATTATTGAATCAATAAAATAAAATATTGAACAGTAATTACTGTAACAATTATTGAGTAGTGCCTTCTTACGTAAGAATCAATAATTTCAAAAATACTATGCAATACCGTGTGCTACTGTGCAATAACGCGTATTACTGTATTTTAACCACCGGGTATTCCAACAGTGTTAACGGTAACAACTACGCCGTTATTTGTAAAAACTCAAATTTGTTGTTTTCTTCATCCGACAGTTATTCTGTTATGGGGCCCACAAATGGCTGCGCCGTCGTACGAATATTCCACGACCAAACGAATATTTCCCGACAACAATGATTATTTTATAACCACTTGCTTATTTTGAAAAAAAAATCATATTTCACTCATAACTTTAAACTTTTATCAATTTAACCATTTACTGAATAGTAATTATAAAAAAATTGAATACTTTTATTTCATAAAATTCGGGGTCTTACACTTAATGGCACGAGAAATAAGTAATTACTTATTATAAAAAAAAGAAATAAAAATATTAATATTCATGAATATGTTAACTAAATAAAATGGATTTGTATCAAGTTTGATTTTAAAATTTTATTTCATAAAGTTAAAGTGGAGATCTCTTTTTCCTCTTTTTTTCTTTGTTTTGTGAAGAGAAAGAGACCACAACACTTTCATGGGATATTCAGTGCTAACTTTCAGTTACCATGAAATAATAACACTGTTGAAATAATAACACTTTCACGAAGCTAAGAGGTATCATTCAACTCATTCTACCTGAAGAGTTGTGCTTATAAATTATTAACAAATGTGTTAATATATTAAAAAAAATTATTTAATTATTATTAATAATTATATATGTTATCATACGGTATAACCGAAAGTCGAACCGAAAAAATCGGTACCGATTTTGTACCGAACCAATACCGAAACCAGTAATTCGGTACCGGTACCGGTTCTTGTTTTTTCGGTAATTTTGAATCGGTACCGGTTCGGTTTTTTCGGTACCGGTTCGATTTTTTACCGATGAGCACCCCTACTGCTCAACGGAGACAATCACCATCAAAACTCAAATACTATTTTAAATGTACTCTTTTTACTTTACTTCGTTTGTTTGGTAAAAGTAAACTGCTTTCGGTGGCTTTTAATTTTCTATCAACTTGTAAAAAAAATTCTATCAAAACGACGTCGTTTTGATACACAGACAAAAAAAGAGTTGTGAGTCATTGGATCTCCTTTTTAATATGTTGTCAACCCCGCAGCAAAACCCTCACAAGATCCTCACAGAGAAATCCTCACACAGGATCCGGATCCCGAGGGTAAAGTAAAAAAAATGTCCTCGTAAATGAAAGGAAGTGATGTGGAGTCCGTGCCTTAATATAAGTTATTTTAAAATTTTATATAAGTATTAAAAATTAATTATATAATATTAAATATAATATCAATTACCTATATTATTCTTGTATTAAAAAAGAGAGTATTATTTATTGGACATAAAATAGTTATATAATCAAAATTATATTTAATATTTGGGATAATATTAAAAATTAAACAATTAATACTTACTTAAAATTCTAAAATAATAAATATTAAGAGACAAAAATATTTTTCTAAAATGACATATATTTAGGCCTGTAAAATGAACAAACAGTTCGAGCTCGATTCGTACTCACTCGACTAAAAATTCAATTCGAGCTTGACTCAAAATATAAATGAGTCAAATATGAGCAAATTTTAAAGTTCGATAAATTAGTCGAATCTCCTCAAATTAGAATTTTCTATTGATATTCGGATCATATTCGTTCGAAAAGTTCAAACTGTTCGGACTCGATTCGAGATCGTGCTCGACTCGGTAGTTAAATAAGTCTCAATCAAACCTTATTTTTTATTCGATAAATTTTGTAAACTAAATCTGAACAACTCAATAATCGACTCGATTCATTTATACACTTACCTATATTAAGGGACGAAGTATATAATAGTATAATTGAGTTTGAGGAAAGAGCATCGGATTTAAAGGTAAAGGGGAGAGAAGAGAGAGGGAAGTTAGTGGCAAAATCAGAAACATTTTTTAGTGGGATCAAAATTATTATTAAGTTACAAATAATTTGGCGGGGTTCGGCGGCCGCGGCCCCGAGCCATTTTTTTATAATACTTTTGTACTTTCAGGTCAAATATATATATATATATATATATATATATATATATATATATATATATATATATATATATATATATATATACAATGACAATATAATAAGTAATAATATATGATATATATACACTATATTGATTCATGATAGACTTTTTTAATCACAACTGTTCATAAATAAGTAATTCATTATTTATTTTTAAAAATAATATAAATTAGTTTATTATTTAGTTTAAAATATTATAGAGAGATATACATATATTAAGAGTATATGAGTGATATGAGGTTAAAATTTGATTGATAAAGTTATAAAATTTTAATTTAACCCCGTATAATAGAAAGTTTATAAAATTTTAATAGAGTCAATTTATATATAGTACTTAAATCTTTTAAAATTTATCTTATATTATAAAATATTTTTTTTTAACGGGATCAATTGACCCCAAAATTTTGTACGCGGCTGAGGGAGGTAATGGTTTGAACATGAATTTTACTTTTACAAGCTTTCTTTCCCAAATTTTACTTGTAAAACAAGCCTAATCTACACCCCAAGGAGTAAAAAAAGAGCTGTCCTTTATCCTACTTAAATTTATATTTTTAGGAGTTTTAATAAATCAAAGTAAAAAAAAGGACTGGCCACCGTCACCATGGCCTTGCATTGCATTTGGTAAGCGCTAAACAGTCCCACATTATTATTATTTTTTCGTTTCATTGTAAAGTTCCATATATATTATACATTTATGGTTGTAGTAAAAATAGTCTCTTTTTTTTTTTTATAATTCCCACAAATATTTTTTTTTATAATAAAATAAAACAACACAATACACTCAAGTTTGTTACTTAATTTTATTACCATTATTGTTACTTAACTATTTTTTTTTTATCAATTTAAGAATATAAAATAAAAATAAAATATTTATATATATATTTTTACTGTCAAGTAAGTATTATCATTCCTACTAGAAGAATTTGGTTTTGGTCAAAAACCCAATCTCAAGTTTACACCTAGTATTCCAAATCTCTCTCTAGCCTTGGCCTCTGCTCACCATCTCATCACCTGTCACTTTCTCCCCCCCCCCCCTCTCTCTCTGTTTTTGAGTGTGGTTTACAAGAGGAAGCAACCGAAGAAACCACCCACCCAACTATATTAAATATATATAAATTAAATTGAAAAACATATACTATCATATTTATGCTCGAGAGTAAAATTGTAGAGAGAAAGAAACAATAATTTAGTAAAGCAGTACTCCTACTTCCGAAGATAAAAGAAAAAGAAAAATGAGGTTGAAAGTTATGGAGAGAGAAAGATAAAGAGGAGGGAGGGGGTGGGTTTGTTCGTAATTGTAAAGCAATGTCACCAGAAGATTCCGACGAGATAAACACCACTATTTCATCAGAAGAACACTGGAATTGGTCTGAAATTCAAGGTATTGAACTCGTTGTCTCTCAAACTCAAAACCCATCAACAAACCCACAACAAGAATCATCTCAAGAGAGAGAACCAACCGAGAAGAATAAAAGAGAAATGGAGGTTTTTTCTGAGGGAAAGAAATTAGGAGAGAAACCAGGGTCTGTTCCTCCCTCGACTGGATTTGGGGAGCTTTTTAGATTTGCTGATAGATTAGATTATGTTTTGATGGGTATTGGAACTGTGGGTGCCTTTGTTCATGGCTGTTCTTTGCCATTGTTTCTTCGATTCTTTGCCGATCTTGTTAATTCTTTTGGCTCTAATGCCAACAATATTGATAAGATGACACAAGAAGTTCTAAAGGTAACAATCATATTCATAATGTATAAAGCTGACCCCAAAACATTTAGGTACTGTACTAATTCTTTGCTTGGTGCTTTTGTTTTGTTAGTATGCATTTTACTTTCTTGTAGTTGGAGCTGCAATATGGGCTTCTTCATGGGCAGGTGAGAATTGTGTAAAAGTTATGATTTTGTTTTGGATTATGTTCTTGATTGTGATAATATGCTAATAAAGACTTGAACTGATTTTCAGAGATTTCATGTTGGATGTGGACTGGAGAGAGACAATCAACAAGAATGAGGATCGAGTACCTAGAAGCAGCTTTGAATCAGGATATTGAATACTTTGATACAGAGGTTCGAACATCAGATGTTGTTTTTGGCATTAACACTGACGCTGTGATGGTCCAAGATGCCATAAGTGAGAAGGTGTGTGAAAGGGAAGAAAGAAAGAAAAACGAGAGAGGCCCAAATTCAGCTTCAATTGTCTCTTTTGTGTTGATGCTACAGGCTCTTTAAATAGCTTTGTTTTTTCTTTGCAGTTGGGTAATTTCATACACTATATGGCAACATTTGCTTCTGGATTTGTGGTGGGTTTCACTGCTGTCTGGCAATTAGCTTTGGTCACACTTGCTGTTGTTCCTCTTATAGCTGTAATTGGAGGCATCCACACCACCACATTATCCAAGCTCTCTGCTAAGAGCCAAGAAGCTCTTTCACAAGCAGGGAATATTGCAGAGCAGGTGAGAGAATATTATAGTTTTAACCATTCCTGAAATTGAGTTTTTTAAGAGTGGAGAATCGTCTTTTTTTACATCTGGGTGTTGCTGAATTTTTGAAAAATTGCAGACGATAGTTCAAATTCGGACTGTTTATGCATTTGTTGGCGAGTCAAGAGCACTACAAGCATACTCATCTGCCTTGAAGATCTCCCAGAGGCTGGGCTATAAGAGTGGATTTTCAAAGGGAATAGGACTAGGGGCCACATATTTTACTGTCTTTTGTTGTTATGCGCTTTTGCTTTGGTATGGAGGTTATCTGGTGAGGCACCATTACACCAATGGAGGACTTGCCATAGCCACAATGTTCGCCGTTATGATAGGGGGACTGTAAGTGCTGTCTTGCACGAATTATGTGCCTAAGTTTAGTTGAATCTATTTTGTCTAAAAAAGATGTCTTCTATTTTCAGTGCTTTAGGACAATCTGCCCCAAGTTTGGCTTCATTTGCAAAGGCAAGAGTTGCAGCTGCTAAAATCTTCCAAATAATTGATCACAAACCAAGTGTGGACAGAAATAGCAAAACGGGTTTGGAATTAGAGTCTGTTTCAGGACAAGTAGAGATAAAGAATGTAGATTTTTCATACCCTTCAAGGCCAGATGTTCTGATACTAAATAATTTTTCCCTTAGTGTCCCGGCTGGAAAGACCATAGCTTTGGTTGGAAGCAGTGGTTCTGGAAAAAGCACCGTGGTTTCCCTGATTGAGAGGTTTTATGATCCCACCTCGGGTAATACTCCCACTACAAATAATTTCATTACAATTCAGCCAATTTTGCCTATTTTGGTGTACAAAGCTTTTACAAATAGTACATTCTGCAGTAGATAGATTTAAAGTATCTGCCAGTTGATGTTAGTTATGCTTCTAGATTCATGGGGTTTTTGTGTTATATGAATGGATATTTCAGTTAATAAAATAGTAGTTGTGCAGGTCAAGTTTTGCTGGATGGGAATGATATAAAGACATTAAAGCTTAGATGGTTAAGGCAGCAAATAGGGCTGGTGAGCCAAGAGCCAGCTCTGTTTGCTACCACCATTAAAGAAAACATACTATTGGGTAGACCAGATGCAACCCTAGTGGAGATCGAAGAAGCTGCCAGAGTTGCCAATGCTCATTCTTTCATTATTAAGCTTACCGATGGCTATGACACACAGGTTAGCTACTATTAGCTTTTCTTCATTTTTCTTTATTTTCAAATAATATTTTTCTTGAAAAATTTATAGTGTGAGTATCTATTCTCATACCGAATACCAAAAAAATGTTTGTAGGGAGGATATGATGAATTAATGCACTTTAGTCGGTGGCCGAGAGGTGAAAGTAGTGTTGGATCTTGAGCAGAGGGGGTATCTCTGTTTAGATTATTTTAATGGTTTTGATTGATACAATAAGGAGTGAATGCATTGTTTGGTCAACAAACAAACCTAACTTCTTTTAAAGTCAAAATGGAAGGACTAGGGAGGTGTTTGGTCATACATGCATTTAATTTAAATAGAGGTACAACATGGTCTCGGTCAACAAGGCATGTGCAGATACCAACTTATTCAGGCGGAATGGGGTGAGGCCAGATGAGATGGTGAGACCAAAAAAAATGGTTAGAAAATGAATAACATGTTATTGTCTATTATAATAACTAATAAGAATGGCCATCACACCATAAATAATGAATTTGAGATTTAGCATTGTTTGGTCAACAAACAAACCTAACTTCTTTTACGAATCTGTAATTATTAGTTCCCATTCTTTTTAGGAATATTTTATAAATATTAAATTAGTTTATTTTCTCATTCAAAGACACGAATCACACTGTAACATAATTTAGGTTTAAGAGCAATTGGCATTTGGTTGACCTTTACCACAATGACCAATAGCTCAGATGACACAGGAATTGATCGTGTAAAGTAATCATCCCAGATGGAAAAGAATTATAGAACTCAGTAAATCCTACCTGTTATAAGTATCCAAGTTTTTACATCAAATACATTTTTCAGTCATCAAATTGACGGGCAATTTATTTTGGCAGAAATCATTTGATACATATTAAATTGGAAGCAGTAGAAAACAAAACACTGATGTAAAGATATTGGCAGGTAGGGGAGAGAGGATTGCAACTTTCAGGTGGACAGAAGCAGAGAATCGCTATAGCACGAGCAATGCTGAAAAACCCAGCAATCTTGCTTTTGGATGAGGCAACAAGTGCATTAGACTCTGAGTCAGAGAAGCTTGTTCAAGAAGCACTTGACCGATTCATGATTGGGAGGACAACTCTTGTCATTGCTCACCGCCTCTCCACAATCCGAAAGGCTGACTTTGTTGCTGTCCTGCAACAGGGTAGCGTCTCTGAAATTGGAACTCACGATGAGCTTTTTGCCAAAGGAGACAATGGGACATATGCTAAACTCATTCGTCTGCAGGAAATTGCTCATGAAACTGCCATTAATAATGCCAGAAAGAGTAGCGCAAGGTAGTCCAACAAACTTAAATCCCAAATTCAATTTTTTTAGTATAACTAGTGTCCCTATGGATCCTCAAAATGTTTTTGAGTACAGATATGCACTCAAAACGATGATTTGTCAAACAACATGCTTCTTCCTTTGCAGGCCTTCTAGTGCAAGGAACTCGGTGAGCTCACCTATAATCACACGGAACTCCTCCTATGGACGGTCACCATACTCACGCCGATTATCTGATTTCTCCACCTCTGACTTTAGCCTATCCCTAGACGCTTCATATCCCAATTATAGGCTTGAAAAGCTTGCATTCAAGGAGCAAGCTAGCTCCTTCTGGCGCCTTGCAAAAATGAATTCCCCTGAATGGACTTATGCTTTAGTCGGTTCTATAGGCTCTGTTGTTTGTGGCACCCTCAGTGCCTTCTTTGCATATGTCTTGAGTGCTGTCCTCAGTGTTTACTACAATCAAGACCATGCTTACATGATCAGAGAAATCGGAAAATACTGCTATCTCTTGATTGGGGTCTCTTCGGCTGCATTAATATTCAACACGCTGCAGCATTTTTTCTGGGATGTTGTGGGAGAAAATTTGACAAAACGAGCAAGGGAGAAAATGTTGGCAGCAGTGCTGAAAAACGAAATGGCTTGGTTCGATCAGGAGGAAAATGAGAGTTCTAGAATTGCAGCAAGGCTTGCGCTTGATGCTAACAATGTTAGGTCAGCCATTGGGGATCGGATTTCAGTGATCATGCAGAACTCAGCACTAATGCTAGTTGCCTGCACTGCGGGGTTTGTTTTGCAGTGGCGCCTAGCCCTTGTCCTCATTGCCGTCTTCCCTGTTGTTGTTGCAGCCACTGTTTTGCAGGTTTGTTTTTGGCAACCGAGTCTAAAGAACTCGCACATTACAAATCATTCCAGATAAGTTTTAAACTTAACTTGGATACTTTTAAAAAGCCCTGTTTTTTATAAATGCTTTCAAAATATTTTGGTTCTAAAACAGTTTTCGTAGAAGTAGCTGGTTTTACTTTTACTTCTTGAAAATCACGTACTCCCTCCCTCCGTTCCAAAATATAAGATCACTGACCTTGGCGTTTTGGAATGTAGGTAGTAATTCAAAACATAGATCTAACAGTAAAGAATTTGTTGCACTTTCTAATAGTGCTCAAGGACTTTAATTTCAAATGGTCACTATTGTTTATTGTACTTTCAACAGAAAATGTTCTTGCAAGGATTCTCTGGAGACTTAGAAGCTGCACATGCCAAAGCAACGCAACTAGCTGGGGAAGCTGTCGCAAATGTGAGAACTGTTGCTGCCTTTAACTCAGAATCCAAGATTGTGGGACTTTTCACGTCCAACCTAGAAACACCATTACGTCACTGTTTTTGGAAGGGACAGATTGCTGGAAGTGGGTATGGAATTGCCCAGTTTTTACTTTATGCTTCATATGCCCTTGGTCTTTGGTATGCCTCTTGGCTTGTAAAGCATGGGATCTCCGACTTCTCAAAAACTATCCGGGTTTTCATGGTTCTCATGGTCTCTGCAAACGGTGCAGCTGAGACACTGACCCTAGCCCCTGACTTCATCAAGGGTGGTCGAGCCATGCGGTCCGTCTTTGAGCTCCTTGACCGCAAAACTGAAATTGAAACTGATGATCCAGATTCTACTCCTATGCCCGACCGCATTCGTGGAGAAGTGGAACTAAAACACGTGGACTTTTCTTATCCCTCCCGACCTGATATGCCAGTTTTCCGGGACCTCAGCCTTCGGGCTCGAGCTGGCAAAACTCTTGCCCTTGTCGGTCCTAGTGGGTGTGGAAAGAGTTCAGTCATTGCACTTTTACAGAGATTCTACGAGCCATCATCTGGACGGGTTATGATAGATGGAAAGGACATCCGTAAATACAACCTAAAGACATTACGACGTCACATTGCCGTGGTGCCACAAGAGCCATGCCTTTTCGCTACGACCATTTATGAAAATATCGCTTACGGGCACGAATCAGCAACCGAAGCTGAGATAATTGAAGCAGCAACGCTAGCAAATGCACACAAGTTCATTTCATCATTGCCAGATGGCTACAAAACATTTGTAGGCGAAAGAGGGGTTCAATTATCCGGAGGACAGAAGCAAAGAATCGCCATTGCCCGAGCTTTCCTAAGGAAAGCAGAGCTTATGCTACTAGACGAAGCCACGAGCGCACTCGATGCAGAGTCTGAAAGGTGTGTACAAGAGGCTTTGGAGCGCGCTTGCTCTGGAAAAACCACCATTGTGGTGGCACACCGCCTGTCTACAATAAGAAATGCCCATGTCATTGCAGTGATAGACGATGGAAAAGTGGGAGAACAAGGTTCCCACTCGCATTTACTAAAAAACTACCCCGACGGGTGTTACTCGCGTATGATACAGTTGCAGAGGTTCTCGCACGGGCAGGCTGTAAATATGGCAGCGGGTTCAGGTACAAGTTCTTCGGCACTCCCCAGAGAGGACGAAGAGAGGGAATGAAAAAAAAATAGCGAAAAGGAGTATACGTCTTATAACCCCTTCATCATTTTTGTATTTCTCGTTTTTGGTATAGTATATAGTATGTGTTCAATTCCGGTGGTAGGCATGAGCTGTTTTTAATATATATTTTTCTCAAAAATGATAATACGATGATAACATTAAATATCTTTTAAAAAAGAATTTATAATATTAAAGGTTTTTAAAGAATAAGAAGTTGTATTGAAGTCGATTTTAAAAATAAAAAATGAATGTAGGCTATTTTATTAGGATAATTTGAAAAAATAGTGAATTGTTTCTCCTAAAAATCTACAAAGGATCAAACAAAAGGAAACCAAAAAATAATTCTATAACGACGGATAATTTGGAATAGAGAGTATAATCAAAAATTTAAATATTAGTTAATTGAAAATGCAAACATTTCAAAGATTGTAATATTAAGCATGAATACATTTTAAGATATTAAGGTCGTGTTTATTTGTAAAAATTATAATCTCAAAATTATTAATCTTAAAATTAAATAGTCATAGTTACATGTTTATTTTTTATGAAATTAATAACTTAAAATAATATCATGTTATGTTTGTTTTTTCATGATTAGCTAAAAGATTGGATAAAAAAAAATATTGTTTAAACTATTATACCATAATCAATAATAACATATTTTAAATAATAATTTAAATTTGTTTATACATTAAAAAATGATGAACAACAAGTTATTTACCAATAAACTATTTAAATAAGTTTTGACAAACAAAAAGTCAATATTTAAATATGACTAGGACTGATAAGTTGTTTAAATAATAAGTGGTTTATCAATAATAAATTGTTTACCAATAAGTGAAAGTAGTATATCCTCAAGACAATCACAGTGAATGTGATAAACATTTACTTTGTAATCTTATTTATTTATTAATAAAAAGAATTTATTAATTAAAAGCATTTTTTATCCATGTTTAATTAGTTTAATTAAATAAATGTGATAAACTAGTAGTATTTGAGCAATATTTTTAGAATTATGATGATGATCATAATAGAGTTTTACTTGTTTATCAATAGAAGTTCCCATGGTGATAATAATAAAAGTGATCCTTAGACTTGAAATCGTCATAGTGCCTTGTGTATTCTGAGTTATACTTTGTCATATTTTTAAATATTTTAGTATATGTTATAGGGTACGTTCGGGTATAATAAAGTGTACATGGAGATATATAAATGATCAACAACAAATCTACAACTTCTGGTAAAGGGAGAATGTCTTATGTGATTCGATAAGTGACAACTTAAAAATCATTGGTCAATGTGAATGAAAATTAAAAAGGAGTTTTTAATTTACATTAACTAGAGTTGTGCATTTTTGAATCGAAATACATATGGCCAAATAAATAAAATTTGATAGTAATTCCATATTTTATATTTGATTGAGACATTGTGTGGTAGAAGGATTGAACTGTACGATAACTATTCACAGAATAGATTCTTTGTGATTAAACATTGAATTCATATTATCTGAATAATCATGATACATTATCGTAAAGTGTCACTCATGATGTAAAATAAATATTATTTATTTATATTTGAATTATTTATATTTGAATTAAATGAGTTTAATTCATTATAAATAATATATTAGAACGGTTCTAATTTATTTATTTTACTACCAACTTAATATTGAACCTAAAAGGTCATACCATAAAAAGAGAAATATAATTTTAGAAGTGAATGACTTAATAATAATGAATTAAGTATATTTAATTTATTAGTGGAATAAATTAAATAGTTTAATATTTATAATTAAGTATTTAGAGAAATACTAATTATAAATTAATTAGAAGTATTATTATTATTAAATTATTTAATTTCTAAATAGTTTTGGTTAAATTAATTTAAAATCCCAAGTCCTAAAATGTTTAGAAAGGAAGGTTGGTCTATAAATAAGAGGTGTGACGACCACAAAATTAGGTATACATCACCCATCTTGGGTCGCCAGATACATGGTACTGAATACAAATATAACTTAATAATACAACTGTCGTGTACAATACGACAAAACATAAATTGCGAGTTTATATACAAATATTATCTTCTAGAGAGTATTCATACTCAAAAGGACTCCTCATTACATTTATTAACACACCATTACATAGAATAGTGAGGACTACTAACTAATACTATCATTCGGACCATCACTCCGTTTTCTCGACTTGCCCCAGCTACGTTCTCATTTCCTAAAGAGAACAGTGAAAGAAAGGGTGAGCTCAACTAGCCCAGTAAGAAATATTATGACTAAGATAATGTTGAATAAATTATCATTAGCCTTCAACAATGTTAAACTGATAAAATATAATAGACATCAAGCTTAACTGCAGCGGAACAAGCAATCCATTAAAAGAGTCAAGTAGAAAATAAACTTTACTATCTTTTATGATTTAATAGGTTTTCAACACTGTGATCGCTGGGACTCAGCTTAATAAAATAAACCACATCATCGAATCACCCATGCACTACGGCCAAGGATATTCGTGTATTCATTAATGGTCATGATCATGCCAACAATTGTCCATCAATGCACTACGGGCCAATGAGGACTTTTACCAGATCATTTGTAACATTACGGTCATGATTATACCGAATAATCCCTGGTCATAATCATACCAAGTCCATCTATGCACTACATGCCACAGATGACTTTTAACATTTTATAAACATGAGGATGATGACAATGATATAAGAGTTCAATAAAATAAGTTCAAGAATTAATTTATCCAAGAATTAACAACGTCCAAATTGTTAACATGATACTGCTTTGTGGAGTAAAATTCAAGAATGCTTAGAAGAATATTTTCATGAAAAGATACTGGATGAAACGCAATTATCAAGGATATTCCACAAATTTCATGGAGTATAGAAGTCAGAACTTAACCAACTGAGTATAATAAAGAATGGAATAACAAAAGAAATCACCATGCATGCGATAGACCGCACAGACAGGTTATTCCCACAAAATAATAAATAATGGAACCAGGTCCGGCGTAAAACGCACAGACATGATATTCTAACAGAATAATAATAAAGATGGAACCAAGTCCGGTGTAAAACACACAGACAGGATGTTCCAACAGAATAATAACAAAGACGGAACCAGGTCCGGTGTAAAACACACAGACAGGATGTTCCAACAGAATAATAACAAAGACGGAACCAGGTCCGGTGTAAAACACACGGACATGATGTTCCAACAGATTAATAAAAGAATGTCACCAAGTATAGGGTAGACCGCATATACAGGTTATTCCAACAGAATAATAAGAAATGGAATAACAAAAGTTCTCTTCATGAATAAGAAAGAATAACACCCCTTACCGTTTTAAAGAAGAGCTGAAATAAGAAAGTAGTTAAGTAGCAGAATACTCTTCTTCTCTTTCTCAATAATCTCTCTATAGTTTCTCTCTCTAGAGTTAAGTGAATTCGTAAGAAATAATGAAGGAATGAGCTGCTATTTATAGAGAAATAGAATGCATAGTAACTAATCCATGAACGGTCCAGATTGATTACTTTAATCTGACGGTCCATATTTAAAGAAATTTTTTTTTAAATAAAATATATATATATATATATATATATATATATATATATATATACATGTGTTAACGCATTTCACGGGATATACTCCCGTGATTGAATTTTGATTCCTCCCCATTTAGTCAACAAAGCTATACCTATTTATATATATAATAATAACAATAATGGTACTCCCACCATCCTTTTTCTTCTTTATTCAATACCAACCGTGAATCCATTTCATTTGTCAACATCACTTGCACTACACATGCTTTTATATATATAATATATATATATATATATATATATATATATAATATATATATATATATATACACAGAATAATTTTCTACCAATTATTTTGAAAAATAGATAAATGGGGGTCCATAAAATAACAACACTGAGCGACTTATCACATAAGTATCAATAATCAATACCGTGTGCTACTATGCAACCACGCGTATTACTGTACTTTTACTACCGAGTAGTTCAACAGTATCAACGGTAAAACTTCCGCCGTTATTTTTAATAAAATATTTTTGTCGTTTTCTCAATCCGACAATAATTCCGTTGTGGGGTCCACCAATGATTGTACCGTCGTACGAATATTCCCTGACAAAAAGAATATTCCCCGACCAATCGAATATAATATGACAACTTGCATACTTTGCAAAATTTATAAATACTACCCATAACTATTATATCAAATCCACACCATAATATAAAAAAAATTATTTCGAGAAAAATTAAATATTTATTCATAAAATCTGGGGTCTCACAATCTCCCCTCCTTATGGAATTTCGCCCTCGAAATTTACGTACGTACTTGGTATGCCGAACATGTGAGGATACCTTGACTTCACTTCAAATTCTAACTCTTGAGGTATAACCTTTAAGCATCGAATATGATCCTTCTTATCCAAGATGTTAACATGTATCTCCTCATACGTAAAATCTTTTGCTATCTCGTCCGGTTCTAAATTAATAATGTGGTTCGGGTCGTCCACATATTTACGTAACATCGATACGTAAAAATAAAATGTTCTGAATACGCAACATACTTGGCGGTAAAACGAGTCTATAGGTCACAGTTCCTACTTCATCGAGGATTTCAAATGGGCCAATTAAATCGAGAGTTGATATTTCCTCTCTTCGTCGATTCTTGCTTCTAGAATAACGCCCTCTTGAACCTTCTTCTTCACATTTATCAGCTCTGAGTATGTAGCTTGAGCGGCTTTAACTTTATCGATTAAAATCGATTCTAATCGTATATTCGTTATCTTCACGTGGGTTCGTATAATCGCACTTGTAACCGCATACGATCTTCTACTCAACGCATCAGCTACCACGCTCGTTTTTCCACGATGGTATGGTATGATCATAATCTTTAACAGCTCGAGCCAACGTCGTTGGCGCATGTTACGTTCGCTTTAGTGGAATAAATATTTGAGGGTTTAAGAAATGGGTTTTGTACTGGGGTCAATACAAAATTCGATTTCACGCTCTAGGGGTAAGCTAAGAAGTCTTCAAGAATACGTCAGGAAATTTATTAACAATAGAAATATCATTCAAAACTGTGACTCTCGTCCAAGACTTGGATAACACGTCACATTGATATCTATTAACTTGTCACCGTTATTCACAACGTCCCCTTCAGAAAGTCTGGCTTCGATGCATTCCACACAAGAAAGTCAACAATGAAAGGATCGGGGCTCTTTATTTATGGCTTGATATGCCAATGATTGACTTTAGGGGTTTGATTACTTTGAATCCGCATAACAGGTTGGTTAGGAGTATGAAAGCTAACAACCTTACGAGAAGCATGATGAGTAGTGAACCAATCGTTTCAAAAAATCACATCAAAGGCAAGTATTTTCAAAGAAATAAGATCGACAGGTAACGTGAAAGTGTTGATTTGAACAAGATTTATAAATAGTGGAGGTAACGAAGATTTCTCCCAACTGAGTTTAAACAGACATATCAAAGTCTAAGTTCTCCGGAGTTAACTTCAAACATTGAACACAACTAGGTGAAATAAAAAAGTGAGTAGAACCGGTATCTAACACGGTATAGACTTCGCAAGAGTTTATGACTAACATACCCGTAATAATTTTATTCAGGTTCCTCGTCACGAAAAAAAACGCTCTCTTAAACTATTGACTTTGGCTTTTCTGGGACGGTCTTTGGTGCTTCCATCCTATCTGAACTTGTCTTCGGTGAACGACAAAATCGGGCTAAATGACCTTCTCTTCCTCAATTATAGCATGCTTTGGATGGCATCGCGCAGTTTAGACTGATGTGTCCCTCCCCTCCGCATTTGAAGCATATGATAGGTGGTCGTTCTCCTTCCTTAACAACGGGTGCTGGTGCTGACGTCTTTCCATCATTGTTGAATTTTCTCTTCTTGAAATGTCCATTCTTATTGTTTTGACCATGATTACCATTGAAGTGGTTACCATTTCTGGCATGTTGATTCCCTCCATGCTTATTGTCACCGCTTTGATGACTGTTATCACCAGTATTATCATTTTTCTGGCTGCTCTCTTTTGGTTGCGTTGACTCGTTATCGCGCTCTACTAATTGAGCCATATTTACAACATCTGAATACAGACACAGTTTATGAGAAATAAGATATTGACGTATCTCCGGTTTCAAACCTCTTAAAAACATCCGCGTCATTCTCTCTTCATTATCCACCAAGTGGGACGCAAATCGGGACAACTCGGTAAACTTGGCTTCGTACTGCGACACGGTCATGTTGTTTTGCTTCAACTTGATAAATTCCACCTCCTTCATGTGACGAATACTTTCGGAAAAATACTTGTCATTGAACAGTTCTTGGAACTTCTCCCAAGATATCTTGAGTGCGTCAGGCTGGGTACGTTTTACAGATTTCCACCAGTAATCTGCCTCTTCACGCAACATAAAGGTGGCAAAGGGAATCTTTTGCTCCTCGGAGCATCCCAAGATATCAAATATCTTGGTGATATGCTTTAACCACGTCTCCGCCTTAAGTGGTTCTGGCTTTTCCAAAAACTCCGGTGGTCCTAGCTCCTTGAATTGCTTAGCGGTGACCAACCGTGGGTTGTCATTGTTTCCTTCTTCATTTTGGATAGGAGCCGCTCTCGCCCGTTGTTGCATGAATTGCTCCTTGAACTGCTTAGCGGTGACCGTCCGAGAGTTATTTTGTTGTTGCATGAATTGCATAAAGCCTCTGACCATCCCATCATTCACCATTTCATCGGTGTTATTGTTTTCATGAAGATTATTGTCCTCTGGTTGCACATTATCCTGAGCATTGATCGTTGGTGATTCAATGGTCTCATGTGCTTCATTGATTATCTCAACATTTTCGGATGCCATTTGCAAATACTGCAACAAAACAAGGGTTAATTAACATATCACATATTATCCATATACTTTGACCGACCAATAAAATACCAAATAAACTTAGGTATGTCATACTAGCGAAGGAATTCTCCGTCTCTCCCCTCCTAGTTCTAGTCTCACATCTTAGCCAGGGATCATATCCCTAAGCTCTGATACCAACTGTGACGACCCCAAAATTAGGTATACATCACCCATCTTGGGTGACCAGATATATGGTACTGAATACAAATACAACTTAATAATACAACTGTCGTGTACAATACGACAAAACATAAACTGCGAGTTTATATACAAATATTATCTTCTAGAGAGTATTCACTCAAAAGGACTCCTCATTACATTTATTAACACACCATTGAATAGAATAGTGAGGACTACTAACTAATACTATCATTCAGACCATCACTCCGTTTTCCCGACTTGCCCCAGCTACGTTCTCATTTTCTGAAGAGAACAGTGAAAGAAAGGGTGAGCTCAACTAGCCCAGTAAGAAATATTATGACTAAGATAATGTAGAATAAATTATCATTAGCCTTCAACAATATTAAACTGATAAAATATAATAGACATCAAGTTTAACTGCAGCGGAACAAGTAATCCATTAAAAGAGTCAAGTAGAAAATAAACTCTACTATCTTTTATGATTTAAAAGGTTTTCAACACTGTGATCGCTGGGACTCAGCTTAATAAAATAAACCACATCATCGAATCACCCCTGCACTACGGCCAAGGATATTCGTGTATTCATTAATGGTCATGATCATGCCAACAACTGTCCATCAATGCACTACGGGCCAATGAGGACTTTTACCACATCATTTGTAACATTACGGTCATGATTATAACGAATAATTCCTGGTCATAATCATACCAAGTCCATCTATGCACTACAGGCCACAGATGACTTTTAACATTTTATAAACATGAGGATGATGACAATGATATAAGAATTCAATAAAACAAGTTCAAGAATTAATTTATCCAAGAATTAACAACGTCCAAATTGTTAACATGATACTGCTTTGTGGAGTAAAATTTAAGAATGCTTAGAAGAATATTTTCATGAAAAGATACTGGATGAAATGCAATTATCAAGGATATTCCACAAATTTTATGGAGTATAGAAGTCAGAACTTAACCAACTGAGTATAATAAAGAATTGAATAACAAAAGAAATCACCATGCATGCGATAGACCGCACAGACAGGTTATTCCCACAAAATAATAAATAATGGAACCAGGTCCGGCGTAAAACGCACAGACATGATATTCCAACAGAATAATAACAAAGACGAAACCAAGTCCGGTGTAAAACACACGGACATGATGTTCCAACAGAATAATAAAAGAATGTCACCAAGTATAGGGTAGACCGCATATACAGGTTATTCCAACAGAATAATAAGAAATAGAATAACAAAAGTTCTCTTCATGAATAAGAAAGAATAACACCCCTTACCGTTTTAAAGAAGAGCTGAAATAAGAAAGTAGTTAAGTAGCAGAATACTCTTCTTCTCTTTCTCAATAATCTCTCTATAGTTTCTCTCTCTAGAGTTCAGTGAATTCGTAAGAAATAATGAAGGAATGAGCTGCTATTTATAGAAAAATAGAATGCATAGTAACTAATCCATGAACGGTCCAGATTGATTACTTTAATCTGACGGTCCATATTTAAAGAAAATTTTTTTTAAATAAAATATAATATATATTATATATATATATATGGCATGTGTTAACGCATTTCACGGGATATACTCCCATGATTGAATTTTTATTCCTTCCCATTTAGTCAACAAAGCTATACCCATTTATATATATAATAATAACAATAATGGTACTCCCACCATCCTTTTTCTTCTTTATTCAATACCAACCGTGAATCCATTTCATTTGTCAACATCACATGCACTACACATGCTTTTATATATATAATATTATATATATATATATACACAGAATAATTTTCTACCAATTATTTTGAAAAATAGATAAATGGGGGTCCATAAAATAACAACACTGAGCGACTTATCACATAAGCATCAATAATCAATACCGTGTGCTACTATGCAATCACGCGTATTACTGTACTTTTACTACCGAGTAGTTCAACAGTATCAACGGTAAAACTTCCGCCGTTATTTTTAATAAAATATTTTTGTCGTTTTCTCAATCCGACAATAATTCCGTTGTGGGGTCCACCAATGATTGTACCGTCGTACGGATATTCTCCGACAAAAAGAATATTCCCCGACCAATCGAATATAATATGACAACTTGCATACTTTGCAAAATTTATAAATACTACCCATAACTATTATATCAAATCCACACCATAATATAAAAAAAAATTATTTCGAGAAAAATTAAATATTTATTCATAAAATCTGGGGTCTCACAAGAGGGATCATATTTGGATTAAAGGCTAATAAAATTAGTAATCATTATTCTCAAAAAACCTAAAAGAGTTAGAGTTAGGTAATAGGGCTAGTCACCTAAAATCTTGTAGAATCCAAATTCACTTCTTCAATCAATATTCTCTTTGTGGATCACCTCTAGGACGTTGCACAATTTGGGTAGCGACCATTTGATCCGAGAAATTGGAAAAGCACGAAGTAGCAAAGTATTGGAATTTGAAAATTTGATCAAAGGGTTGCATCTTCTTTGAGGTATATTTTTTTTCTTTCCTCAATTAATAATATTGCATAAGGTGATTCTTGGGATTGTAGAAAAATTTTAAATTCTATAAATATGCATGTTTCCGCTGTCTTACAATAAAATTGTATGTTTGATCTTATTTCAGCAAACCAACAATAAATTATTTAAATAATAAGTTGTTTACCAATAAGTTATTTTTCGATAATAAACCGTTTACCAATAATAACTTATTTACCAATAAGCTGTTTAAATAATAGATTTTTTACCAATAATAAGTTGTTTACTAATAATAAGTTTGTTATTTCCAAAAGTCACAATATAAATCTAAAATGGGGGTTGAATAGATCATCCAAATTCTTTCATAATTACTAATTTAATAATTACCAAATAATTAATTTATCAAGATTATCTATACGCAGCGGAATATAAATTTGAAAACTCCAATTAAAGATTTACTAAGATATCTTAGTTCTTAACACAAGTTATATAAATGATTAAACACATAATAGATATAACAGTTATAGATTGCATAATGTAAATGACATAATGTAAAAGACAAGAGGTTTTAAGTGATTCAGAAATTAAACAACTCATAATCCATTCTTTTACTCAATAAGTAGGATATCTACTAAGGATATAGGCCCAACAGACCATTTACATCTGAATCCATAGGATTCCTTCGAGTCACAAAGTCTCGACATCGAGTCACTTAGACTAGACAATTCGGTCATTCATGACCAGGATCCACTAACCCCAATTCGGTCCTCAAGACCAGGATCCACCGACCCTACATCGGTCATATAGATCCACCGACCCGTCTTCCTGTTTTGTAAAAGTGTGTCTGAGGTGCTGCTAAGATTACTTGAATGCTTTTCATCTTTATGATACTTAACATCATTGTTGATCATCTTTTTGGTGCTTGCTAAACTTTGTTGTTGAAACTTGAATTCTTCTAATCATTAGCAGCTACTCGTGATCAATGTTGATGTGTTGTCAAGCTTATTCACTTAAGATCTTTATCTTTTGTGCTTAGCAGCATTGAACAATCTCAGTATCGTAGATTTGTGTTGTACGTCTTCAGCTGGTTGATTCTGAGTGTTCATGATGAAACGTAAAGTGGTGTCTTGAGGTTTGCCTTCTGATATGCCACTTTCACCTCATCACCATCAACTGCATGGCTTCTTCAAGTTTGGATCTTCAGTTCTGCCATGCTCTCTAATTTCTTGGCTTTACGGCTCTGGCTCAATTTTTCTGGAGCTTTCTAGCTCTTTCAGTTTTTGGCTCTGCGGCTATGACCTTTTCATATATTCATTAACTTTTCTATCTGATGAGATGCTGCCAAGATTAACTTTAATCTATTTTTCTTTGGACTTAGCAGTTTTGAACATTTCTCTGCTCGTAGAGTTAACTTTACTCTACGTTTTCTCTTTTTCAACTCGATGTTCATCTCTGATGATGATTCTCCTTTTTGTATTGACGTTTAGTGCCCATCATCATAATCTTCTTTTAAATGATGCTCTTTTTTATACTACTTTGAAATCTTCCCGTTGAGAAGTATCCGTTGGAACATTTAATGCTTAGATACTTTGATATCTCTGATGTTGACTTCTGAGCCTCTATGTCAGCGTACTTTCTGACTTAGAACTTGTCACATCATTGAGTATCCTTTATAGCTTTTCTGACAGTTTACTTTCGGCCAACTAGCCAGTAGATATAACTTTGTTTTCTTCCAAGAATATATCTTCTAATACCTTGAGCTCATCTTTTTGCAACGTTCCATTTGTCAGTTTTATTGTCAGACCTGTGATAAACTTTACGATCTGCTGTTGCAAGAGTCATAAGATTGAGCCTTACGATCGTTTTGACTTTTCTACTCTTGGATCCATTTAATTATTGATAATAAAGTGAGGGATGTCGTAGTATTATATCACGTATCCTCACTACTACTACAGCCTTATCTTCTTTTCTACTTTCTGATTGTTTCATAAAGCTTAGATTTGCTTAACAAACTCTTCTTCATTTTCTTGATACTTTACCTGTCTTGCAAAGTCGATAACATCTTCCTGAGTGAGATCTTCTTCTTTGTTCTCAAGTACTGGTTGCTTCTATACGAAGTTCTGATTACTCTACGATCTGTTCTGAGCTCTGAGACTAGGTAGAATATCCTTTCAGTTGTGACCTTTAGATTTCTTCTGGAGATCTCTTCTTCTGAGAAGTATACCTAGAGATTATCATAGTATATATTTTTGCCATATGTTGCTTCTTGAATAAACTTTACTTTATATCCATGGCACAAATTGAGCTTGGTGATCTCCTTTAATTCGTGTAATCAACACTTCACTTTTCGCTTTTATGTTCTAAGGTTGTCTTTACGATCTTGATTTCACTGAACGATCTTGGAGTTATCCTTCAATGTTCATGCAATGTCTGCTTGGAGTATTCTACAATCACCCTTTTACTGAGCAATATTTACTCTGCTATCTATTGATTCATTTAGCAAGTTGATTGATTTTGCCAGATGATGTTCAACATCTTTTTCGACTCCTTATGCAGCTCTGTGTTAGCTTTGCAACTTTGAGATCATTTTCTCACCTTATGAGCTGATTCTCTGTCTGTGAGATGGATTGAACTCTACGATCTTCTGATAATGTGCAAACACGGTTGTCGTCTCTGCGAAGTATTTTCATAATGTGAACTGGCAAAGTAACTTTACGATCATGATTTCCTATCATCTATACATCAGATCAATTCCCAAAGATCAACCTAACATTATTTGATCTTTTTAATCTAAGTCCTTGTACATCAATTCTTTTGAATAATTTTACAAAACTTTTTTACAAATATACATTAATCGAATTTCACTCTAATTACATGTAGATTATTTTACTGATAATGTTGTTATCATGCAGAGTAGCCTTTTACACTAATCCTATCTATTACATATGCATACATGATAATCATCAACATAACATGTTTGATCAAACTATTCTAAGTCTTTGTACATTGATATCTCAGAAAATGATTGTACAAAACTTATTCATACAAGTATACTTTATAAGCTTTATCATTAAGTACTCTCATTCAAGCTTCATCATCAAATTACATATATTTGGAATCTAATCAGAGATCTAATAAAACTCCCCCTTACTTAAACAATCTTCTAATCTATCATTAGATTCCTAACAAAGTTGTTTACCAATAATAACTTATTATCAATAAGCCGTTTACCAATAAGTTGGTTAAATAATAAATTGTTTACCAATAAACAGTTTAAATAATAAATTATTTACCAATAAGTTGTTTACCAATAATAAGTTTATTGGATATAATAGGATATTATGGTCATTTTAAAAAAAAGTTAAGGATAATTTTGTTTACAAATTTTTAGTTGGAGATTATAATACCTGGTTGAACATGATATTAAATTATCTCTTATATTAAACTATTTTATAATCACTGAACTAATAGTCACAAATTCAAATTCAAATTTAAAAATAAAAACAAATAATTACATATCCCAAATATAATCTTTTCAAACAAACATAACCTAAAATAAATCTTCGCAATCTAACAACTAACAAATAAACTCACAAGATGCAAGTACAATACAATTACATATTTTATCATAAGCAGTGGATCACACTATTAAGTATTAACCATCTTAAAGTTAATAAAACAAAATATCTACTTTTCTGATTTGACTTTTAAGCGTCTATGTTTGTAGGTGTATAAAAGAACAGCGATGTAAGAATTTTGCAGCTATGTAAGAATTTTATATCCCTCGCTCTCTCCAAATTTGTTTTCTTCAAATGATGCTCTAATTAAATCTTTAGTTGATCATTAGATAGATCTATAGTAAATGGACTGTGCTGTGCTGTGCTCTGATGTGAATGTGTAATAAATGTTGTTAATATGACTTTGGGGTTTATGTTTTTTTTTATTATTATTATTAAACTGTCCAAAAGACAAATAATTTTTTTTCAAATAAAATAGCAAATAATCAGAAAAAAAAAAGTCAACACAAGTGGACACCATTTAAACTCACATATCTAAACTTTGTTTTCCAGCAACGCCACATCCAAATCTAAATAATTTATTTTCAATAACTTATGCACGAAAAAGCTTCACAAACGAGAAGAAAAAAAATCTCCCAAATAAAGAAAACAAAATCCACCAAAAAATAAAATAAAATCACCCGAGAGCTGATAATAAAATCAATCTCCTTACAAAAGAAAAAGAAATAAAAAATTAGTTCCACAAGAAAGAAGATTAATTTATTAGATCAAAATAAGAGAGATTTAGGAGAGGATATCTCCAAAAGGGAGAATCCTCCCCGATTAGGATGGAGCTAGACTTCTTGACTAGAGAGAGAAGAGAAAAAGGAAAAAACAGGAGAGAGAGCCAGTTGGGTAATTGTTTTAGGTTTCTCCAATTGAATATGAATATTACCCATTTGCAGAAATTGAATTCAATTCTGATTTGGGTTTTATATTTGGTCCAATTGAATATGGATAACCCCTTTATATGTAAAGTTTTTAGCTTTTCTATGAACTAGCGCTTAATTTAATATGTGAGATGATTTTCTGTGAAGTGTTTCTTTGTATGGTATTCTTTTGCAGTACACAAAATCTCATGTGTTTCTTAATTTTTTCCAATTTAATTTCCTTTCTTATATTTGTCTAGCTAACAACTTAACAAATTTACTTCCACTATTGTTGTGTAGTTATCTGTTGATCTTGGATAGAACTAACTGGAGAACCAAGATCCTAACAGCACTTCTAATTGAGTCTACCTTCACTACTCTTCAACCTTTTCAGGTGATCATCATCAATGTTTTTAGTTTATTGTTTATATTATCTTTTTTAGTTTTCATTTGCTTGGAAATGCAGGGATTGCTTTTGTAGCAGTAATATTGCGCCTATTCTTCCCTCAGCGTGTTGCAAGTAAGATATTGCTTTGAATTGCATAAATGATCGCTAATGTTAATACACTTTTGTGAGATTTTCAAGAACTTGATGTACATGTTGTAATTTAATTGTCATTAACTTGATTTATGCATCTTTGAAGTGGGGTTTATGTTGTTTTATTATATCGTAGTCATTAGCTTTGTAGTTGTTGTAGTCATAATTATTCTTTCATCTGTTATTTGCTAAAAATTTAACTACTTTTAGCTTGAAATAGGAATAAATATTCAATCCGTCTTCTCAACACAAGACGTCACAAGATGAAAAAGATAGACAAAAATATTTACTTTGAAATGAGAATGCATACTCCAACACTAATCATTCCTCCTCGATCTAAATGCTGCAGGTTATCTAGAAATGCCAGGCGCATTGATCCTTATTCTTTCTTGCAGACACCATAAGGAACAACTTGATTGGCGTTGCGATATGTCTTGCCATAGGGTGTTATTTGGTGCAAGAACATATCCGAGCATCAGGCGGGTTCAGGAATTCTTTCACAAGGAGCGATGGCGTTTCTAATTCAGTTGGCATTATCCTTTTGTTAGTTTATCCAGTCTGGGCGCTGGTTCTTGAAATCCTATAGACACATTTTGTATGCAGCTGGTTCTTGAATTCCTCTTTGGTTTCGCAATTCTCATAAATACATTGTTTAGTGTTATTATTAGTGTGTTCGGACAAACAAGCTGGTTCTTTCACTCTTAGTTGTGTCCAATCCAGTTGTACAATGACTACTACATTCTAGTGAAAGAAGAGTGGTAGGCCCAATGTTTTCATTCTCCTTTTGATAAGATAATGCACTGAATGACAAGTTTGTCCCTTTGATGGGGTAGGCTAAGACTGAAATAACCAGCTTCTTTGTCGCCTCCTGATTAATGTTGTGTTCGTGAGTTTGGAGGTACGAAGGTATGAAATGGGATAGGATGAGAAGAAAAAAAAAGTAGAAGAGGGAATGAAAATGAATTATAATTTTTTCTTGTTATATTTAGTTTTAAAAAGAAATGAAAATGATGAAATTTTAATTATATTTTTTTTTTTTTGCGAGTTTAGGAGGAGACAAGGGAAGAGAAAATATTTTTATTTTAAAACTATATTACCCTTGTATATTAATGTAATAAAGGAAATAATTTATTTTAAAAGGTTATTTTAAGTAATACTCCTTCCGATTTCTAATTTAACTTTCATGATTAAATTAATAATTTTTAAAATTATTAATTAAAAATATTTATATAAAATTTTCAAATTTCAAAACTTGACGCTAGTAATAAATTCTCTGTAATTTATTATGATCATAATAACTTATAACTTGGTGTATATTTTAATTTTTTTTTAAGATTTATTAATTTAAAAATTGATCAATTTGATTATTAAAGTTAAATTAGAACGTTTATTATAAAATGGAGGGAGTATAAAATATTAACTTTCCAATCCCACTTTTGGGAAGAAGTCTTGAATCAAAAATAAAATCAACAGCACCCATTGTCAAAAGTTTGGCGCTACGTGACAAGCGGGTATACCCATAGGCATGGAAGGAAAACGAGGCGGTTGTGTCGTGTGTGTGTATGTAGTATGATTACGATTCCTGCCGCAGCATAATACAAGACAAAGACTAGTATACTGTATACAAGATACAAGTGAATCAGTTTGACTACTAGTATACTGTATACAAGATACAAGTGAATCAGTTTGACTACAAGTTCATGTTTTTCACTTCAATGATTTACTCCCTCGTTTCAACCCAAAAATAAAAAAAAAATTTATTTCAATTATATATATATATATATATATATATGTTAATGATGTCTAATGTGGATTAAGCTCGTTATCAAAAGTCATTCATTTCCAAACAAAGAATTGCCAGCATTATACATTCTAAAATATAGCCTTCAAACAAAAATTACAATACCTAGCAAATGAGAAAACTAAATGATGGATCGTCCTTGCATAATATTAATTGTGACAAGAAAGAAAATTCTACAGTAACAAACTAAACACAGTAATTCCACTATAGATGGACAGTCTGCAGCTCAGAAGCAATATCCACAGAACCCAGGGAAAAGGGGCAGCTTACATTGACATAAGCTTTGGGCCATTATCTGGCATGCCCATGCCAGCAGCTAGGTCAGCATCAAGTTGAGTATGTGGAGCAGGCCCTGCCATTAGCTTCAAGCTGCATAAACAAACGAAATGAACAATAATATTTTCTCCACGAACTCTTAGAATGTTTAGCAGGACTATTTCCTTTTCAAATCAGAAAGTGAAGATGCCTAAAAGGAGACATCCAAGTACCAATGCAAACAAAGAAAAGAAACCTATGACACATGAAAAATGAGAAATCGTAAAAATCCAAATTTACTGGGCCAAGCTAAGTTTATATAACACTAGATTACTTGCAGACAAAGTAGTGATTACAAAAAAATAAAAAAATGAGCATGATTAACTCTACACAAAAGATACCTTACCATGGAAATGCACTTTCCCAAACACCACTCGACCCAGTAGAAAACCAAAAAACTTGAATAAAATACCAACTACGAGTAAATTTTGAGCTTACTTTTGCTGCATTAATAATGAGGCCCTTTCTTTGTCAATATTATATAAAATGATCTTTTTATTACAGCAAAAACTAGAAGTCAATACACAAACTATAGTAGCTAGATCAAGTTATTCAAGAGCTACGGATCCCCAATTGATCAAGAAGATTATAAAACTCATTTTGCCATTAACTACACCCCAGACTAACAGTATTGTGGCAACAGTTCATCGAGCTCCCCTCATTCCATATTAATTGCAACTCCACAAACAATGACTACTACCATTTTATAAGTGATCCATGCCATGTAATTAGAAGCAAATAAGGTATCGAAAACAAAATATACAAAGCTGGATATAAAAGGACAGAAAGAGATTGAGAGCAGGCAGAGGAAGAAGCTTTAACTATTGAAGTATTTGAAACAGAGACTGAGAGACAAAATGGATCTTTATTTTGCTTTACTCCTCCAGAAAATGATACGTTTTATAAATACAATAACATTGAATACTTGAACTCAAAATACTTTTTTCTTTTTTTTGAGAACCTATTCTATTACAATACTTGAGCATAACAAATAGTTGGACCAAAATTATAACAGTGAGGCGCCTCTAGTCCCCACCTTGAGCTTAAGCGCTAAATGCACAGACCCAATTGAAGCAGGCGAGGCATTCTAGGTGAGACTTGATGGCCTTAAACGAATATGGTGGATACTGCATAATAGTTGGGGAGGTATTTTGAGTCGAGGAGAATTGCAGGAGTCGCGTTAACATCGTGATCCCCCTCCTCCCCATTTTCTTCGGTGTACTAGGAAAGAGTTTAGCCTTTCTAATGCATATTATTTATTACCAGCAAGACAACACTTGGTAGTTTTCTATCAGAGTGCCAAATAACCACCCCCCCCCCAAAACAAAAAATCACGCACACACACACATAAACACGAAACCCAAAAAAATGATTTAACATGGCCCATCCATCTGTGTTTCTCCTAACCCTCCTGGCTTAAGGTAGCAACTTCTCTCATGCAAAGATACAAAATCAAAAGAACTTCCTACTTATCTAAATTGTTTAAAATCTAATAATCATACTCATATCAGTCCTAGGAGGTGAGCTTATACTAAATCAGTTAAACCATATACATACAGGCTAAAGCTCCAACACTCTCATCCTTAACTCAGTCTTCATAATTTGAAATAGCATACATGTACTTGTTGCACTTAAGCATATGCATCAGATGGATCAATCATAAAATTCATCAATATCACTAACACCACAAAATAGAAACAGAGAACGATGAATGTAATAAAAATATACCGCTTCTTGTGCCGTTTGGTCTTGAAATGTTCATCTCTTACTGTCGCATTCGCAAAGTACCGACTGCAAAAAAACCAAAGGAAGAAAACTAAATGAGCTCTAACAGAAACAAACAAGCACACACATATAATTGAACAATTATTACTCGCAGTGGAAACAGTAGTATTGGCCCATCCCAGGAAGATCTTCATCGACAGGCAAGAGTTTATTCTCAACGGCAGACTTTTGAAGCTCGTCATAAACAGAATCGTCACGTGAACAATAGGCCATACAGTCAAGAAAGCTCAACGAATTTCGAAATCCTGAACTCTATGAACCTAAATTTAAGGCATAAATGATAGAAATAGAAGATAAAATATAAAGAAGTGTTAAAAAGCAACACAAAAAGGATATCTTTAAGCTCGAATTTGGTGCGGCGAAATTGCTTGTGAGAGTATCTCCTCTTCTTTACCCTTCTGTGAGGGCACTTTCCTCCCATTTTGTCTGCAACTGCAAACTAGTGTTTTTTGTTTGATCTTGTAAAACCCTAAACTCGAAGCGAGAGAGTTTGTATGGTGTTTCTAGCACGGGTTCCGGTTCGGATATAAATATGCCACTAACCGATACCCGTCACAAAGGAGGCCCAATACCAGTCATACAAACATATGAAATAGTACAACCTCTATTCCACAAATATTACAAATTCTTTTGTTGAATAAAAGAATTAATTACTACTAATATTTTTTTTTGTCGTTGGTATCATTAAGAAATTAAATCTATTACATTATATATGTATATGAGGATACGAGAATAAGCTTGGAACGCTATTGTCCAAGGCAAAAAATGAGTGTTTGTCAATTCTATCATCGTAAATCTGGTTTGTATTTTTGTTTGAACTCGTTAACTCAATATATAACTTATGCATGCAACAATTTTACTTTATATATATATATATATGAAAATTTTCTCCAACGAATTAAACTATAACAACGATTTTCTGAGATATAGCGACAGTTCGAACCGTCACCTTAGACATAGTCGACTAGAGCGACGATTTTCTATACTATAACAATGGTACCGATTTATTTTTAGCCACTTCTTCCAAATCACTCGAGAAACGAACTATATAGATATATATATAAGATACTCGTCAATTAAATTTAGTTAAAATTATTTAATAAAATAACGTAGCTTATTCCTTAAGCTTAAATATTTTATTTTAAAAAAAAATTAATTATAAATTTATACAAAATTATGTCGTGTTATATAAAGGTGTATAATTAAAACGACCGAAAGTATATATATATATGTCATTAATAAAATTATTAAATAAATAAATCATAATTTTGTTATTTTGAACAGTACTTGACACATCTGCGAAAATTAATTATTAATGCATCATTTGCATAGATTGACAACTTCGAAGAGTCAAATAATAAATAAACGCAATCAAA
The DNA here is from genome assembly GCA_016801055.1 of Panax notoginseng. Taxonomy (NCBI): domain Eukaryota; kingdom Viridiplantae; phylum Streptophyta; class Magnoliopsida; order Apiales; family Araliaceae; genus Panax; species Panax notoginseng. The sequence continues at coordinate 166,627,720 of CM029012.1, forward strand.
TTATTATATCTAATGTTTGCAAAAAAACATTTGCAATATAAGTATTCTTCTATGACGTGTAGATGAGTGTGTTCTATATATATATATATATATATATATATATATATATATATATATATATAGGAGGAGGATCAGGAGCGTGGGAGGATCGGAGAGATATAGAGGGATGATGATGAAGAATTAATTAAGATACATAGACGATATGCCATTTTGTCTGCATAAACACCTGCACCTCCACACCTCTTTCGTGGATATATATATATATATATATATATATATATATATATATATATATATATATCACTCCTAGCCTCTATATATATTGTACGTACGTACTGTTTCGAATGGAAAGAATTGAAGAGGTGCAGGTGCAAATGCAGATAAAAATATATATTCAAAAGCACCTTCCGTACTAGCTAGCTTGTTCATGCATCTTGCTGTTGCTCCAGTACTCCACTGATAATATATCTCAAGCACAGTACAAAAGAAAATTTTAATAACTCTTGTTTAGAAATAATTATTATTAATTAATTAGTTAAATAGCAATGCATATATATATAATGATATTTTAATTCAATAATAGAGATTGAGACAAGTAATATGTATATATGTATGTATGTATGTATATATATATATATATATAGAGAGAGAGAGAGAGATGAGAGATGCAACTGATCTCTCTTTCTCTTCCTCACAAACACATGCCGTACCAAGTACCAACAGCTAGCAATCGAACTGCATATATACCAATGAAAAGTAATTAGATCACGTGATAGAATGGAGGGGTGCACGTGGGCATATTCGTACCAGGCCAATTAAAGTCCTACTTGCTTGGGATATGCATGCCCCCTGGACGACTAATCTCTATTTATACCCACCCACCTTATCAACGGCCCAACCCAAAACAACGTTACTCTCCCTCTCAAAAAGTGGGCCCTTTTATCTTTTGGCATTCCATTTTTTATTTTTTATTTTCATGAACATTATAATTTACCCTCAGTTTTTTTTGTTTGTTTCTTCAACATGACACAAAATATCTAAGTATATGTTTCAGCATATTTTTTTTCAAAACTACTCTCTTCCCTTAAGTTGAGTAAAAGAGTCAAGAGTCAAGACATAGGCTGGCCCAAATTCACTTTTGTTTCATTCGGATCATATCCGCCAGCCATTCTTTCTTCAAACTAACTAGGAACAACGTTCATAATTCCTCACATTTTAATCAACAAACCATGTTTTTAAAACCCAAAAAACTGGTTAACCATCGGTTGGACCGCCGATCGAACCAATAGTTCAACCGATTTTAGATGACCCAGTAAATCAGTTTTAATTTTTTTTAATATTTTATTTATTCCAAAAAAAAAATTAATATTAAAACTAATCACTTTTAATAATATTATAGCTCAATTTTATTATATTTTAATTCATAAAAACCGAGATTTTTAAAAATTTTATTAATTACTAATAATATATATTTTTATATATTAATGACATTACTGGGTCAATAACGGCTTCCGGTTCGATGACCGGTCCAAGTCTAAAAGCTTGCAACAAACAATAGAATGTGACCGGCCTACACACACATGCAACAAAGATTTCTGTTAAATAAGTTTCATGATTCTGTACGCAGCCGAACAGTCTACAAGTCGGAAACATAAACTTCTGTTCTACTACATGAGGAACCAACAGAACAGAAGATAAATGATCTGACGAATTACAATAGCCTATCATAGTTGGGTAAAACAGAGAATATGCGAGAATCAGAACCACCCCTTGAGGAATATAGTAGAAGTACAAATAAATATCTGCTCACCACCTCCCAGTTCCCATACATTCAACAGGGCATGAGATCGATTATGGTGAAGAAGAAGCCTGCAAGAAGAGCAACACACATCTGGCAAGATATTGTACACAATATACAGATGTAATAATAGATTGATTATATGACACAGGGTAGGGTAGGGCAGGGTAGGGTAGGGTAGGGTAGCTCTAGTTGTAACTTCGAGACTAGTGCTCATGCTTAACTCGGGCCTTGAGTATTCCAGGAAGGGGAGGTGAGGTGGCTGACCTGCCTGGTGGCATGCTTAACCTGGAAGGGTGAACAATTTGCGGTTGGAACATGCTGGAGCTTTCACCTCCATTTGCAGGGAAATTGTGTGCCGTGTCATCGCCCTGTGGTTTTTCACAAACTTTCATAGCCTTGAGAACATAATTGTCGTCATGGAGCTCAAAAGGGGTGCTGCATTAGTTTAATGGTTTAAAGAATGAAGTCAGGCAAAGAGATAACTTATTTATCATTTTAAAAAAGGCTGTGATTCCAAAATTCCAACAACCTATTAGCTAAAGGATGTTCTGTAATCAGTAAACAAACTAAATGCAGTCAGACAAAGCAATAAACATATTAGTACCATATAGATAAAATTTGATTAGCTGACCATGAAGTGAAGATTGAAATCAAGAAATGGGCACATAATCCTTTTTATGAATCCCTTCTCTTAATCATTGCATTTTATTGTAGTAATTGATCCCAATGTTCCATCATTACTTTGGAATTGAACCAATTTCAGAATGCATGATTTAGGGTCTAGTCTCCTTACCTATTAAAGTCAAAATGCACCAGTTGCATATCTTCTGATATTTCCACCTCAACAGTTGCATGAGGACGAGTCTACAGTTTCAAATTCAGAAACAATTAGAACATTTATTATAATACCATAAGAAAACCTAGTAAAATTTAAAAACTGTAACACAACATTATACGTTAGTATGCATATATTATGTGGTACTAGAGGCAAGCACATAATGGTAAATTTCTTGGTATGTGATGCTAAATGAAAAATCAGAGACCGATTCCTCCGAGCAACTTGCATGCATTCTAGTTATGAGGTCAGCCTGTTACTGGAACTGTCTCATCATGTAGTCACACAGCAGCTCAAGTAACAAACATTCAAGAATACGGAAGGCTTCTTTTTACTTGCATGCCTTGTTAAGGCTGCACATGGTTTAAGATAAACGAATAGTACATGTAGGACAGCTAATTTGGCGATAATAAGTAGTACTTGTATGATTTCAAATCAAGAACTTTAATTTAAACTATCACTCAATCTGAACTTAGTGAAGGCAATGGACTACAACTCATCAATAGAAAATGGTAAATCATTAGAAAAATAAATATATCAAGATCTGGTTTGGGTAGTTATTAAAAAAAAAAAAACTCTCCGTCTAGGCTCCGTCTAATTTCCTGAAGTGATTTTTTTGTCGCCTTGGGCCTAAGTGAGGCGCCAGAGGGGGCCTAGCGCCTAGGCGAGACGCCAAGGAGGGGCCTAGAGCCTAGGCAGTGCCTAAGCGGGAATTTTTAGAACAGTGCCTAGTAGGCTCATTGCTGCAAGTACAACTCATGATACTAAAAACTGTTGATCACAATCTTTCATACTTAGCCACTGAAGCAGTAAGCAACACCATAAACAGAAAAATCCAATGTGCTACGAATAACCTTAGAGAACCAAAAAAGGAAAAGAAAAACATTAAAAAAATAATGGAAGTAGATTCGTCCATGTGTCATCTCTCAAGTTCTCTCTAAACAGAATCATCAACATGATTCTTAAGAAATAGCAAGATATAGTGTTTCTGAATATCTCCGTCAGAGGTATATGGTGAGAAGCATGAGATCTGTGCAGGCAGTTTAATCGACGTGAAATTATCCATTTTTAAATGGATCAAGAATTAGATTAAAAAACACGTCTTCTCACAGAGAGCCCAATCAAGTGCAACCCCTAACTGGAAAGTAAACAAGTCTCCAAGCAAGTGTATAAGTGCACTGCACCTCAATTAAACTAACTATGAAAAGAAAACAAAATCTCCTCCTAAAACAATAAATAACAGGACCCTCAACTAGTCTTGCATGGAAAAGACCTCTAAAGTCATACGAAGAGGTGAAAATAGCCAAAGATAATCAACTTAGCAGACTGCAAGTTAGACAGAGATCCTCTAAGGGACTCTAACTAAGGGTTTTCCAGCTTATTCCAGCTAGATGTATACTACATACATGAAAGAGAGAAGAAGATTTTCCTTGTACAGCACACAAAAAATTACACGTTAATGAATAGTAGACGATTAAATATCAAATGAATGCCTGAACCTCTGTTGGATAGATAAGCTAGTCTTTCTAGAATAGCTCTCAAAGTTCCTGCCACTATAAAGCAAACAACTAAAGTGGTTCCAAGCTCCAACAACCCCACTTATGACAGATATTGGTGATGGGTTGAACTTCAAATATGCTGGGATGCCATTGAAGTTCATCTAACCTAACCAAAACAGAAAAGTATGGCGAAAGCTCAATCATGTTAAGTATATTTCTATACCAACCTTTCTCCTACTCTCGCGTCTGATATGTAGAATACCCATTTATACCAAATTTTGCAGGTGAAATGTGAATGGCTCCAATTAGTTATGACCTCCCCAAGAAGGGTCCCAACAAGCCAACATACAAAAACTCTAACAATGAAGAGAATAGAAGATGTTTCGAAGGAATTGAGTCTCAAAATGTATTATCTCTAAAACCTAAAGAAATTATATTCTACAATAAGATAGCAAAAACATTATGAGAGTTTAATATGCATCTATTTTTGGGTCTCAACATCTGTGGTTCATCAATATGTGTGCAATTGCATACTCATGAAAGGAAAATAACGAAAACGTGAAACAATAAAATTCCACTTTTGCCTACCTAGGAACCATATCAAGAAATATCATTCTTACAACAACCACCTTCTCCTACATATAACCACTATGAGATAGTTGAGCAACTATGCAAATAGATTTTAGTATCGTAGGAAGAACCAATGAAAAACAAAGAATTTGCCAATCAATTCTACCTGCAACAATATAAAAGGTAAAATCTTGGGAACCACAAAGCAAAACAAAGAATTCGCCAATAAATTCTACCTGCACCAATATAAAAGGTAAGGCCACGCCTCCGCTAGGAGCATCTCCAGAGCTGTATAATTGCTCATTGCGTTGTATAAGGTTCTGAAGACCTACATACTTGGTGGGAGGAAAGATAACATTAGCAAAAGACAGATAGTAAACATAATCCACAAGAAATATGTTCATTTTAAAACCACAATGAAAATGGTTTCTAGCTGTAGTTTCTTTACAGAAAAAATATAGCAGATAAGCATACCAATTCTAAACACAATTCTTACTTGCTCCTCTAGTTCTTGCAAATACGCTGCTTTCTTTTCAACTTTATTTCTCAGTCCAAGACGCTCACTCTACATTTTCCACAATCACGGAATAGAATTAGCTCAGACAATTTAAAACAATTCCCTTTTTTTCTTCTTGTTTTATGGTAACTGGCAAGTTAATTAAAGATTCAACATTTGATTCCCTGCAAGCTACAACTTCATAAAAAGGAAAAGAAAAGGTAGTGGATGTTGAGGGGGTGGTCCCGGGGGGAGAGAGAGAGAAACCTTCAATTGTTCAATATCATTCAAGCTAGTTCGAGGCAGACCCTTCCATTGTATTTCCTTTTTGTCTTTGGAAATAATATCCATAGCCATGAGAACATTCAGAGCGTCATATACCCTTCGACGAATGTTTTTCTCATCGTATTGTTGCTGTGACATATAATTCAAACAGAAAAGGAAATCTTAATTATTTACACTGAGTACTTAAATCATAGGTTTGAATATGGATGAACTGAATTATTATCAGTAAACTCTGGACAACAACAAACCTGGTCTGGAGATGAAAGACTATTGCCAGGATCAGCAAATTCAGCTACAAGTTCATCTGCAACCTGTATAACAATTTAACATCTCTAATTTGGCTATTACATCAGAAGATAGATGTTTAAGGATCAGAACAGGTGTAAGATCTATAAACAATATAGATTGCACAATCATTCTGCTTATTAATTCTTAGTATTTGGACTATATTGCATATCCACCCACATGCTAACATACAAACATAGGGTTAATCCTCTTTATATTAATAGTAGTATAACACCATGTCCTCAATATTGTCATCATAATTTCATTATCATGCCACCACTAATAAGAAGTTTGATTATCTTTTATATGTAAATTTATTAAGACCACCAGATAGGGGGATGAGACGCATGTAAACAAGATTTATTCAATCAAAAAGATAGGATAAAAAAAAACATAGGTTGTACATCACAATGAACTTCGTATAAAAAAAAACCTCATCTCACAAGCCAATACAAATCACAAGAGCCTATTAAAAAAAATAAAAAATTACACTATAAACCCAGCACAAACTCACTCTAAAAATCCACGATATAAACACCATCAAGCCAAAAGAACAAAATATAGTAGAAGATAATTAAGCTGCAGAATAGACCTCCTCTTGTCTTTAAGGGATCTGTTATTCCTCCCCCTCCAAAAGGCTCAGCACAAACAATGAGAAGCCAACTCCCATCTTTGTCTAATACATTGATTTCCTAAACCCAACAGGATGCCATGCCCCAAGAACATCAATCACAATCTCGGCATCACCAACACCATTGACCATACTAAAAAAGTGAGCATACGTTCAAAAGGTCTATAGTAACCCCACAATGCAACAACAAACAAAAAAGTCTCTGCAATCATCTAACACATGCAACCCCAATTAACCAAGAACCTCCTTCTCAAATTATCTCGAGCCAAACTCACCCTTCTGCCTCCACCAAGCAAAAAAGATACTTTCGAAGGGGTCCCAATGTGAAATATGTTTTTCCAAGAACACCTTGCTATACTATGGCTCATCCATCTCAAAGAATAGTCCCCACTCTACCTCCAAGACCAAAGTACCCTAAAGAACCCCCTCAAGGTCTCATTTGCCTCCTCAAAGTATCCTCCTAAATGGCCATGTGCTTGGCTTTGGCTTTATGGGGAAAACCTTAACTTTGGATAAATAGTTTATGATCGCAAGCTCATCAATTAGGAATCACGATTCTATCCCAATGGATATTCCTCCATACCAGCTATTTCATAGTACTGCACTTATTGCTGAATGACCTAGCATGTTAGACACATAACTAATGTAGTTTCCTAATTATATCAAGAGGCATATCTTGAACTACTACTATTTATGACATGAGTTGATTTGATAAGACAATACATGGAAAATCATTTTCCCATGGACACATTCTCTTTGTTAGTCCCCAAACCCAAGTTGTAGGAAATAGTTCTCTATCTTTGGCGAGTAGTTACTGTCAAAAATATTATTAACCTGACCTCTAATCTCTCAAGCAGTTTCATTCTCACCTTACCTACTCCTCTACTAGTTGGTGATTATTATTAAAAGCGGAAAGACATTCCAGCATCATTAACTCTATACCCATGATCCTTTATGGATGATTAGATAATAAATAATACTCCCTTCATTGCACAAAAATAATCTCATTTGCAAAATTTGCAAATTTTAAGGATTTATTTTTCTTCCATGTTTATCCTTAAAATATAATGAGTTTTTAGTTTAGTAATGGTGGCATGGTAGTGAAATTGTATTGTTAAAATTGAGGATATTATATCATTTTATAATATCACCAATTAAAAGAAGACTATTTTTCTGGAACAATTTTTTTTTTTTATAAATGGGACTCATGGAGGGAGTATTAGAACTATCTACTAAAGGACACCCCCCAACCCCCTCTCCCACAAGAGAAAAGCATTTTCCTGAGATATAGTGATATCCGGTACAAACAGAGTCAACAATATCAGCATCAATAAATTTCACACATGATTGTAAATGAAAACAGAAATTCTAGAAAGCGGCTGACCTCATTATAAGTGGTTCTGCCCTTGCTTTCCACTTTTTCGCACACTATGCACAATAAGAGGTAAAACATACCGTAATCAGTATGAAGGCTGTCAGTTAGGCATCATCTATATGCTAAAAACATTCTAAAAACTACTATTGCAATGAGAAATAATAACAGTATAATTCCATTGATATCCATTTAGTTGCAGAGGTAACCCCATTTCTAGAAATGGGCAAAAGCAGCACCAAAACCTGCGATATGACAATATCCACACACCTTTCATGCTAAATTGCCGGAGTCCTCTACCACTCTTATCCCCTGCAACGGCACGTTGGCCTCTTTTTTTCTTCCTATTACTGTTTAGTAACTGGTGATTAGTCATATAATGTAGTAAACATACAAACCAATAGCTGTTAGCGAGAAAAGAAGCAATACAAGAACAGATATAGCACAATTTGCAAGATTCATGCCCGCCCACATGACAGACATAATTAATGAGTGCCAATTGAAAATCATCAGCAATTTGCTAGCAAAATATTAAGCTTAAGCAAGCACCCAAATTTAAGTCAAAACAGCATCAAATTAACAAGCAACTGCAATAATTCCAAAGTTGTAACAAAAATAAACATGTGGCCTGTCTAATTGTATGCTTGACAGCTAGATTGATAACCAATTCCAACATTTTATGCAGCAATCAAACTAGTTAATAAAACTGTCAGTTTCGCTTGAAATAGTCAAAGGACCTTTAACTCAAAACCCAGTATTAAATTTGGGCATTCTTTAATTAACCACAACATATTCAAGCACAGAAAAGCTCACCTAGCAGCTCCTGGAGATCCAGCATCGTCACCGTGAATATCAAGGTGATTTAACCTAAGAAAAGTGTTCTCGCTGGCGGGAGTTGCCATGGCCACCTCATTCCGGCTTGAAGGAGACCCAGCGCTGCCGCTAGTTGACACCGATTGGCCAGAAACGGTTGGGCCCCATGACCTGGTTGCTCCACCTCTGGAAATTGCGGATGGGTTCTTTTCCCCATTTTCTGGATGACTCCCACCGGTTACCATTGCAACTAATACCCACCAAAAATCATGAATAATCTGTAAATTGAATAGATACCCAGATGAAAACTCAACAAAAAAAAAATCTGGATTCAAAACAAAATTTGCCAAGGGGGCCAGAGACTATTCCCTTCTCCCAAAAAAGACAACTGATGTGCTGAGTGGGGTTTCGAATCGAAGACAGTTGATGGTGTCGGATTCTGCAATTAGAGGTGAACGTGGTGATCTAAGAACGAGGATTACGTTATATGTGAGACCTCACCTGGGAATTGGGATAGGAAGGAGGGAAATTATAGTGAGGGTTTGTTTGTTTGTTATAATTGATTTCATGTCAAATTTATTTATAAATATTACTAGAGGGAAATAAACCTGCCAAAGGGAAAAAGAAAATTAGAGGGAAACATAAACATGACTGCGCTCGGGTTTTTATTTTGGTATCTTATGACTGGGCCTAGCGGGAGTCAAACATTATCTTCGGCTATTTTGCTACTTCCACTCTTTCCGTCTTTTATAATCCTTATGCACTGTTCCAGTTGGGCTGATCATCTCTAGATCAGGCCCATAATACTAGGTCCGCCTTAGGTCAAATCAGGTTCAGGCTCGGTTAAAGTAGGTCGGTCTTTCTGCAATTAATCTTTTCAAGTACCTTTTAAAAAAGAATTACGTAGACCCTGACCGGAATCTTATGTTAAAAAGTTGGACTGTACAAAGGTAAATAGTATGATTAAAATTTTTTAATTGATTAAATTAGATACTCCTTATAATTTTAAAAAAATAAATAAATAAATAAAAGAAGAATAAATAGGATGCTAAAAACTAACTTTGAAAAGACGGAAGATTTTGAGATGTTCAAATAAGACGATAATTTACAGAAGAAATATACAATTATAATATCAAATCTTTAGCTAAGTTGGTGGACTAGTCTTCTTTTGAAGCGGAAAATAGGTCTTATATTTAGCTGGCAGTGATTAAGTATGGTGTGTGTTTAAAAACTAGCAAAAATAATATACCATTATTTGGATCAAGTTCCTTTTATTTTTCATTATTTAAATCTTTTTCGAGTATTTTTCCTTTCAACTTTCTAGTTAATTAAACACACTCAAAAACTTTTTCTTTCTTTCTTTCTTTCCCACATCAAAAGCACAACATAACCTTATCAAGGTTTGGTCAGGAAAAAAAATAATTAAAATGCATAAATGAAGTAACAAATATAAGGAATATGTTAAGAGACCAGATTTTAATGCAATTCTTTTTTATGTGCCCTCATTTATATATTGTTAATAAAATATGTCAATTCTCATTTTAAGTAGACTCAACTGCATAATTTATAAATTAAAATAAATACATTGATAATTGATTGATACGTCTGTCTACTTATAATAATAATAATAATAATAATAATAAAAGTAGTTAGTTTAATAACAAAGATAGATCATTTACAAACTGTTCCTAGTGGCAACACAACTCCACCGGGTAAACTTAGAATTTCAGTAAATTACTTGAACAAGAACCACAAGGAAACATGATGTCAAGTCGTCGACTATCCAAGCGTGATGGGCATCACAAGGCGAGGGGTTGATTGACTTGGGGACTGCTTCTAATTCGAGCGCTATGTTGCCAAGTCGCTCGACTTAGCAGCTAGCTAGGTCCATTTTAATTCTTTAAAAAGTTCAATCAGCCACGAATTGAACCCACTGAAATAAAAGAAAGAAAGGGAGAGAGATGAAACCCAATTAGACATGAGCGAAGACTCAAACAAAGACTTTCCTTCTGGGACGCTATTCCTCCTCCTCTGCTTCTTTTTCTATTTTCTCTAACGACTCCTTTTTTCTTTTCTTCTCTGCTCGTCTTTCTTTTTTTTTTTCTGGTAAATTCTTCTTTTGCTGCAGCATCTTTTCTCTTTTTTGCTGCGACTTTTTCTTCTCATTTTTTTTACGGGATTTCGTTTGTTCTATTTTTGAGTGGAGTGGGTACTCACTAGTCACTGCACACCATTGGGTCACTGATGTTGGACTCCTAGTGCTATCAATTATTTTTAAGGAGTACCTCTGTTTTTATTAATGGAACTTTCTCATTAATCAAACCAGTGTATTTAGAAACACTAACATTTATAAATACAAATTTTATTTTACTAAGCACAATATCTTTTTATAAACTGATTAACTGAAACATTGTTTTATAAAGATGGCAAAAAATAAAAACTATGTGCATGTCAGTATGTCTTATGTAAATTGTAATGAACAATGACTTTTTGTGGTAGTTTCTTTCTTTATAATATCAAATGACTTTGGTTGTGACAATATTAATATATTTGTGTTTCAAATAGTATTAGATAGTGTTGAATATTGTGAAATAATAATGACAAATGTATATATATATATATATATATATATATATATTGTACATAAGAAATGACTTGTCGATTTATAGACTAGTTAGGTGCCTAATCGATTAGTCCATTAAGCTGGCCGGACTCAACTCGACTTTACTACTTGACAACTATGCAAGGAAGCCATAAAATGTCAAAAAAGTACAGTTAATTAAGATGGATTTCCAGAATCCAGAGTGACCATGAGTAAAACAGAAGATCCAGAATCTGTACTAACAACAAAATGAAACAAAAGATCATTGGCATCAACAAGGAATTGGGATTTCCTCCAAGAATTCTGAAGCATTGTTTGTAGTGGTAACTTGCAACAATCTGTTTTGAAATTTGGAGCCAACAAAGATAAGGGACATGGCAATTCTAAAAGACCGCAACCCTCAACAAATATGAAACTGAAATACCCTAAACCGCCTCCTGCATCTTATTCCCAATCAAAACGACTCAAATCTCTCAACAAGTGCATATAAAATTGTTTATCCCCAAAAAGTCTTGCATTTCTTTCATTATAAATCCCCCACAAAACTAAAGAGAACCCAGCCAAGGCACCTTAGCATCCCTACTCTTATTGAATTCCTTTAACAAATCACTTGTCCTGCTCAGGAACCGTTCTATAGTTTAAACCAAACAAACACAAAACAATAGGCTTATTAGGTGCTTGTTTATACCCAACTGAAATCCCTTATAAAAACCGATGTTGGAAGTGATGTCACAATCGATTCAGTTCCAGCCGATTAGTTTACTGAGCAAAGCAGCCAGAGTTTTGTTTGGAGGGAAAACCATTCACCAACTATAAAAGTTGATGTAAATGCTCTCTATACTTTGCAATGTGATACATCCAAGCACCAGGCAGACAGCATAGTGTGTTCATCAACATATCAAGTGGCAAGCATCGCCAACCTGAAACTTGAAATATTTTGAGATACACAGAGTTGGAAGAAAACTACTAAAATATAAATTAAGACTTGAAGTGCTTCAAAGTAAATGTATAAAAGAGGAAGAATTTTACAATATTACAACTCAATTTGAATATGGTGGGTTTTTCATTATTATTCTTTTTACGTAAGCATATTACTATATTAGATATTACTATCTACTCATAAGAGTATTTCCTCTGACAGATAGACCATACGACCATAAAAGTAACAGCAAGATTTAAAAACAAAAATGCAAAAGATTTCAGTTTCAGTCTAAAAAACTAGTCATTCCATGAAACCAATAATCATTTATATACTAAAATCTTCATTCTGTTGTTTTTACAAATTAGAAAGTATGACCAATAGGAAATTTTTTGATAATGCAAATGAATCGATTTTAAAGCGCACTTTTGCTTCTTGGTTTGCAGAAAACATTGAATAAACATTTTAATTTCACACATAGTCAAAGATAAAAAGAACATATTGAATGCAGTCATAATACCATTTATACAAAATATCTTTAAAATATTCACATTCCTCCCTCTGCTGCTCATTACAATCTTACATATGCAAACGTGCATAGAATGTGCTCATGTTCTTAATCACTTAATATGCAAATATCAAGAAGGCACAATAACTTACTCTTGAAATTTCATTAGAACAAGAAAAGCCGAAACTACAGTACCATAATAAAATTATTTTAAACCAAAAAGACATTTGAGTAACTGATAAGAACGGAACATGCAACACTGGGACAAAATATACTCTATTAAATCGACATTTGAGTAGCTGAGACGAACGAAAGATGCAACATTGGCTCATATAAATTAAATTTGAAAATGGAGTTTCTTTGTAACATGCAACTTGAAACTAAATGGATTTAGCATCACAAATTGCTGTTTGCTACCTGACTGGTCAGACACTAATCCAAAATGTTTCAGGCAAGAATTTATGAACATTATACGTACAAGCACAATAACATTATCAGTATTATCAGAATTTGCGATGATACCCAAAAATGTATAATAAGCCTACACCGTGATATCAATTTAGTAATGGCATCTTATCCTATATTCTTTTGTTGTCTTTTTTTTCGGTAAGGTAAAAAATGTAAAATCAAAACCATGTTTTGTCATAAATTCTATTACTCTTCATCACCCTGACCTCTCCTGACTCAAACCAACTAAAAAAATTAGGAACATATGGGAAACAATAGAATGAATGAAAAAGAAGAAACATACAATCATATGGCAGCTTAAATTGTTAAATTTCTGCAATTGAACAAACTTACACTAGTCTAAAATTACACTCGTCGCTAGTTTTGAAAGATAATAAATGACATGAATATCGAAGAAAATGATATGTATGGAGGAAGCGAAGAGTGAGAGAGGATCAAATATAAAAGTTCCCAGAGCAATGAAAATTAAAGTTACACTTACAATAACAAGAATGTAAGCTAAAAAAATGCTAAATACCCCATTAAAATGATCCATATAGCATGAACACCATAGTTTAACATCAACGCAGGATGGCATACGAATTTCCACAATAGATTAAACTACATTACAGAGATATCTTTGGTATCATTTAGTGATTGGAACAGATACAGCCACAAAATTAGATTATAGAGGATATATTTAGTTAGCATTCTCATAGATAAGATTAACTTCAAAATAAATCATCATAGTTACTAAAAATGCACTCACAGTCACAAACATACCCTTACCATCCACACTTAAATAAATACTAGGGCTGTAATCGAATCGATCAAGTTGAGTCAAGTATTGACTTTTCGAGCTTGACTCTCTATAAAAATTATCAAGTTCGAATCAAATCAAATACTTAATGAACATAGATTTTCATGTTCCAACATGACACTAGTACTTATCGAGTCGAGTAGTTAGCACGTAGCTCGTAACATTATCGACTAATTATAGAGTAATGAGTATATTTTTACTATTTTATATATTTTCATTATATTAAACTATTTATATAAAATTATAAATAAAATAAATCATAAATAATATATAACATAAAACAAATATATATAAATAAGTTATTAAATCTAGTCAAGTCGAGTATCGAGTAGCTCAGTTCGTTTAACAACACTAATAAATGCACTTAATACAAGCAATACAAAATGTCATGAACACACGTAGCCCAAGATCAAATTACTTGCCAATCATAAACTTTAAAAGTAAATCAATACATGAGGAAGGTGACAACTTATATGATGTATTGACTTTTGATGTCGACAACATTCAATTTGAACGCGCGAGAATCATGTTGCCTACACGTCTACAAAAACCAAAACAGGTGTGGCTTCTTTTCAGAACCTGAATCGAAGTATGAGTCATTCTAATCACTTTAGCAAAATAAAAACACAGTTTCATCAACAGTGATAAACTCTAAGAATCTTGTTACACTTCTAATTACATAATTGTACGAGTAGAAACTCAACTTTTAATTGCTCAATAATCAAATTTCCGTCCGCATCATGTTAACTAAACTATGATGAAGGCTAAATATGCCATGACACAACAATTGCTTATAATAATACATAACTTAATTACATAAACAAACAAAAATAAAATAAAATCTCCTGTGACTTAATTGACTAAGGTATTTATTACAACTTTTAGGAAAATGAAAAGTAAAAATAGAAGAATTAACGAATATAAGCTTCTACTTTTTACAAATATGGGTAAAAGTCAAGAAAACTTTTTCTGTTCGTTTTAGATAAAAGAAGAAAGTTTATGAGAAAGATTACAATAAAGGTGAAGGAGTCCTCCATAAAGATAGAATAAGTGAAAAAGTAAAACAAAGACCTAATGTAGGATAGTATACATAACTACAGGAGATGTTGGTTTATCAAAAATAAAAACAAAAATTATAGCAGATTGAAAAAAACTAAAACAAGGCCCACATATTCTAAGCCAAAAGAGAGGGAAGACCACATTGAAGATACAGAGAAAGGTAGCTACAAAATCTTTTTGGTTATTCGAGATTGTCTACGAATGAAAACTAAAAAAATGTGTATAAATAAATATATAGTCAGCAAATTCCGAGCTCTGATTGCACTAGACACACCAAGTCACTAACTCAAAGAAACGAACTTATAAGGCCTCTTGCCCTTTGCTATAAATCTTTAGTGTTCAAGAGAACAGCAAACAAAACTTTGACCTTATCAGGCACCTTGGCAGTGAGGCCTTTCAGATGAGAGATGCTAAGGCAAATTTGTACAAGACTAATGACAGATCAGAAAAGTAAAATATGAGTTGGAAGATAACACTAGGTTAACAGGTTTGCGTACATATGTAATACATTTATTGTTTCCTAGTTAATTTTACAATCTCCAAAAACGAACTAGAGTTTAAGAAGGATGAGACTGAGACATAAATGGAGTAATTGTTGCCGTGGTTCAATTGACTTTTAAGACTTCCATTTATTGTCGGCAATAAAAGGCCAAAATTCCAGTTGCTAAGTTGCTACGTTGCAGTGTCTTTACTTGCATGCATACCGGGTGTCTCTCCCTACAAAGAGTTTTATTTCATCGGTTCACTCATCGCATTCTTCCACCTAAGCCCCAGGCCATGTCTTCATCTTCACCCTAATATATTCCTATTTTCTATTTAAAGCACACACTGTATCCATAAAAACACAGTGAGTATCTGATTCTGATGCACTTCTTGTAATAGTCCCTTACCATCATCTCTTTAAAGCCTCTCTTTCTTTTTTAGACCTAAAATTCAGTTCTTTTACCCAAAACATCTCAGCAACCATGCAAAACACAATGCTTCAAGATTCTGAGGTGAGAGTAACAGATGGTATCACGGCAAGCCTCAATGATGCTTGGCAGCGTATACGAGCTCCGGTGGTCATGCCAATTCTATATGTTGCATTTTATATATGTGTAGCTATGTCGATTATGCTTTTTGTTGAACGGATTTACATGACAGCCGTGATCTTAAGCGTAAAGTTTTTGGGGAAGAAAAGATACACCAAGTACAAACTGGAAGCCTTGAAAGAAGATCTAGAGCAAAATAAAAGCTATCCCATGGTGTTGATCCAAATACCTATGTTTAACGAAAGAGAGGTATGACACTATTTACTTAAATGCTTTTATTTCCACTCACATGTATAAAGCATAAAGTAGATGCATAATACTGGAAACATAGAAAAGCTAAGTATGCCAGTTAATTTTCATATTTAACTGTAGAAATTCAAATATTCATCAAGGAGTGATAGTAAATTCAAAGCAAGATGCTTAACTATTGTCTATTGTTTATTGTTTATGAAGATGTTTGTTGGAGTAGAGCTTAGACTATTTTATGATTATTACACATTTAGAGAAAGAGTTCTCTCTTGAAACTTATATGTGATCATATACCTTACATATTGAGATAGCAACGAGGCAAACAAATATATAGAATCTTATTTATGAGAGCTCTTATAAAATCTCTCATCTTCAGCTTCTTCTTGTTTAGGTCTACAAGCTCTCAATTGGAGCTGTGTGTGCACTTTCATGGCCATCAGATCGCTTCATTGTTCAAGTTCTTGATGACTCAACAAATGAAGTCCTAAGGGTATCTCTTTCAACTTAATCACACTACCAACAGAATCTATTGAAAGGAGTTGAATTCTATTAATCTCATGCTCATACATATGCAGACTTTGGTGGAGTTAGAGTGCCATAAATGGATAGAGAAAGGAGTGAATGTGAAGTATGAGACGAGGAACAACAGAAATGGCTACAAAGCCGGAGCTCTACGTGAAGGGCTACAGAAGCAGTATGTGAAAGACTGCGAATTTGTTGTGATATTCGATGCAGATTTCCAACCTGAGGAAGATTTTCTTTGGAGAACTATTCCTTACCTTCTTGAAAACCCTGAACTGGGTTTGGTGCAGGCCAGATGGGCATTCGGTAAGACTAATGACAGTATTATGCTCATGTAAAACTTCTGATCATTTTCAGTAGTTCCATGAGATATCAGATAACATAAATATAAGATATTGGTCCGATGGTTAAATATGATCACCTAAACCCATGCATGCATATAAAATTTGGACATGTGTGGAATAAGTAAGGCTTCAGTTCTAAAATTTATTTTATGTATCTCAAGCTAATAAAAATGCTTTATTCTCTAGTTAATGCGGATGAATGCCTAATGACCCGGCTACAGGAGATGTCCCTTAACTATCACTTCTCTGTCGAACAAGAAGTGGGCTCCTCAACATGTCAATTCTTTGGATTCAATGGTAAACCATAGTTTCATTATACTTGAGCATAAACCACTTAGACATAGTAGCTACTAAGAAATCACTCCAAAGCAATGTAAGTAATGGAATTCTTAATTGTTATGATTGTAGGTACTGCTGGTGTTTGGCGGATTCAAGCAATAAATGATGCAGGTGGATGGAAAGATCGAACCACAGTGGAGGACATGGATCTTGCAGTCAGGGCCAGCCTAAAGGGTTGGAAGTTTGTTTTTGTGGGGGACTTAATGGTAATTCTGTTTCAACCTTCGTTTAGTTGACAATACCCCAAGTTCAAAAATAAGAATCTCATAAAAGAAAAATTCTTTAATAGATCAAAAATGAACTCCCAAGTACCTTCAAGGCTTATCGATTCCAGCAGCACCGTTGGTCATGTGGTCCAGCTAATCTTTTCAAGAAAATGACCAAGGAAATCATGCTTTGCAAGGTAAGACAACTTAAAACATCTATTTTAAATTAGTAAGTCGGAAAATAGAAGGCTTAGATTTCATTTATCTTCTAAGGAAAATCACAAATGAACTTGTTATGTAATGCAGCGCGTGTCCATCTGGAAGAAGGTTCATGTTATCTACGCATTCTTCTTTGTTAGGAAGATTGTTGCACATTGGGTCACCTTTTTCTTTTACTGTGTGGTTATTCCAATGTGCGTCTTGGTTCCTGAAATTCAACTCCCAAGGTCATTAGCCATATACCTTCCGGCAACCATAACCATTCTGAATACAGGCAGTACTCCAAGGTAATAAAAACCTAAATAAGGTAATATGATATTCTTTTAATAGCATTCTTTCTTAATTTCCAAAAAAGATAGTGATTTCAACTGGTATGCAGGTCCTTACATCTGCTCGTCTTCTGGATCCTGTTTGAGAATGTCATGTCCCTCCATCGATCTAAGGCAACATTTATAGGACTGCTAGAAGCTAACCGAGTCAATGAATGGATTGTGACTGAGAAGCTAGGGAACACAAATAAGCAAAAGAACAAAGCATCAAACAGATTCCGATTACGCATAGGCGAAAGGTATTATCGTCACTAATTTTTACCTAAACATCTTAAGCTAACAACAGTTGGCGCTGGCGATATTCATAGCATTGCACTCTCTGAACACTAAACACATCATCTTACTGAATCATCTAGTATGTAATTAAGACATTGTGATTTTCCAAGCAGGATTCATGTCTTGGAGTTGATTATGGGAATGTTTCTGTCGCATTGTGCCATCTACAACATGCTTTTTGGCAATGATCACTTCTTCCTATATCTGATCTTGCAAGCAGGGGCTTTTTTCATAATAGGATTCGGATTTGTTGGAACATTTGCCTCCAACTAATGTACACCTAAATATCAAGCCACGAAGAAGACAATGTTATACTCGCAGGGCAGCGAGATCATAAGTTCTATGAATGGTAAACTTTAGTACTAGAATACTAGTGTATACGTGTTTAAGGGTGTCTTATGGGAGCTATGCAAAAGGTCTGAAAAGTGTTATACATGTGCTTAAGAGAGTTATATTTATAAGAGGCCTTGGTGATCAGTGTGGGATAAGAGTGTTGAAAAGCGCTATAGACCTCTACGGCTATGGTTATGTATACCTAGTAAACTACTTGTGTTTGTGTGTTTAAGAGAGCCCCTAGGGAGCTGTGCAAGCCATTCAACCTTTTACTACAAAATTGAATAATTGCACAGAAACTCTGTATTGTGTGTTAAATAAATGTCAATAATCTGTTCTTTCAAATTGATTTTCTTCTATGATCAATAGTTGCTGATCAATAATCTTATGCTCGAGAAATGAATGAGCTTTGAAGTGTTAACTAAAATCCGTAAATTTCTTACCATATCATTTGATTTTCTAATGTTCAATACAAAGAGTAAAGACATCTTCCAGCATCCCAGGGATCAGCTTCACAAAGCACAGATCACTCTCTAGTCTCCACCAACGCTGACGAATACTACTTCCAGTCTTGAGTTGACTACTGAATATGAACCGGTTCTCGTTTCAAAAATTCTAGACCTCAACTGTTTATGACATCTCATGTTAAGCTAAAGATCTTATTTGAATCGAATGCTATTTCATATTTCGTTACACACGTTAGGCCGTTTTATGTAATATGTTTCTTCAACAAATACCTGCTACCTGTAACATCTTAAAATATACACATTTTTTAACACAATGGTGCAAAGCCAAGGGCAATTGGTAGAATTAAATAAAACTGACGGACCAATTAGTTAGTTAATAATATTCTAGTAAAGTAGAGACAAAAGTAAAGACTGGTAGTTAGCTTCACTGTTCCATATCTTATGCAGTAGAGCATGTTAGTTCGTACCCTAAATAAATCTAATATAAATAAAGAGGCATAGATAGAATGAATTCATATTTCATGATAAATTTGTAACACAACATGACTTGGATATGATTATTTACTATATTACATCCTTGTCGGATGCCAGGAAATGTCCTGACACTAGAATAGATCAGCGATTGTCCATGACAACTGCTCCAATTGAATTTTCTACCTAAATAGGCTTTCTCATTGTAATTTATAAATGGATTCCTTGAATTTCTTTAAGCTTATATGATGTAATTAGGTAATAAGTATCTTTGACATTTTTAATTAAGCAATAATCATCTTTAAGACTTGAAAGTTTTAAATTAGGTAATAACTATTAATTAGTTGAAAATATTTTTCATCACTTGCCTATTATTTTTCCATGATTGAATACTATAAATGCAACAGAAGTAGAAAGAAGTAAATCAGACACATAAATTAACCTGGTCTGTTATCTCCTCCAGTCTTTCCTGATATAAAAGCGCCTCTTATTGCAGTACGAGAAAAACAAATTCTTCAAACCCATACATTGCGCCAATTATATAAAAACAATTTTGTATAGGGTTTTAGCAATTGGAGCTAAGCACCTGCCCCGTTTCATTGTTCTTGTTCTTCATCTACGGCGGAAGGAGAAGAAGTCGAATTAAGCGGTGCGGTGGAGGATTAGGATTTAGGAGTGAAATTGTATTGGATATTGGTGGGTGATCTAACAGAGGTTGTCGACGATTGAAGGTAGCTTATAACTTATAAGTAGCTAAAGCCCAAATTCTTTAGCCCATTAATATATTTGCAAAACATGAGCTTTTTAATTTAAAATTTTAAAGGGTGGTAATTTTAATAAAATTAAATTATTTGAAAAGATCATAATTGTTCATTCATTATAAGTTCTAGCTTAGTTCATTCATTATAACTTCTAACATAGATTATAATACCGAGTACTAATTTAATCCACTCATTATAACTTTGTAATTTAGATTATAAATACTCCATTAGTTTAAATCAATAATCTGTATTATTTTAGGATATTTATATATAGTAAATGAAGTTTATTATGTTTACAAATTAAACAAAAAATCACAATTAATGAACACGTTAATAATATGATCGTATCAAGTGAATTATACTGATAAAAATTAAACTATTTGGATTTACATTAAGCGGTAATCAAACGCCATTAAGTAATCAATTCACTAATTAATTAGATAAAGGTCGAGTGGAAATTTATTTTGATTTAAATCACCATTTTTTTTTCATTTTCTTTAAGTATCCAAACACACACATACTCAAACAAATATAATATAACAGCAACGTTTTATTTTATTACCTGAAAAAGTAAAATTCAAAAGAGTTGGATGATGAAAAAAATATAAAACTTATTTTTGTATATTGAAATAATCTATCTTGACCGGGGTGGATGGACTTATGGGTGGGGATAGTCTTAATAACTTAAAAAACGTTGGGCAAATCCAGAAATTTGTGGGCCACTATTTTGCTTGCGTACTTTGGGCTTCTTCAAATAATAATACAAGTTACAGAAATACTCTCATTTGCTTTAGTTTACATTTCTTATTATAAAGGAGTAGTGATGTTAAGGGTTTTAATTTTTTTGCCTCAAGTAACATGACAGTAAATATTTTAGTAATAATTTATGGCATAGTCAATTAGTACATGAGATCTACCCAATCAATATCGTGGGGACACATCATTTGACACTTTTTGAGACTAAAAATTTGAAATCCCTAACATCTCATCACCTATTATAAAGCGACTTCAAAACGTCATTGGTGTAATTGTGTTATATTTTTTTTTTCTATTTTGTCCATATAAATTTAGTTATATTACTATTTTTTTATCTTTCTATTTTAATACATAAATTAAAGAAGAAGAAGAAAAAAAAACATATAATTACTTCTCCTTTCTCCTCAAACTAGACAAGATTTGATTTTATAGTCGAGTTTAATT
Source organism: Panax notoginseng (assembly GCA_016801055.1). Lineage (NCBI taxonomy): Eukaryota > Viridiplantae > Streptophyta > Magnoliopsida > Apiales > Araliaceae > Panax > Panax notoginseng. Next base: position 166,649,409 of record CM029012.1, read on the forward strand.
TGGATATTTATTCCACGGGCATTTCAAAAATTTCACTGTGGCTTACTATTATTTTTCCCTTGACCAGTAATTACTACTTACTGAACCTAGCTAACCTGCCACTGTCACAATTTCTTTGAAACGTGCAAATATATATGCTCATAAAATTCAAACTAAACAAATACATTGAATATATATATATATATATATATATACTAGTAATAATAAATAGAGCTTAATAAGTCTTGGCGTGCATGGGTACTTTTCTCTACCTATTTCAACACCCATTTAACACCCTTAAGAGTCCACATCTCTCTCTCTCTCTCTATATATATATATATATATATATATATATATACATTTTGAAGTTGAAGACATCAAATCTAATTATATAATCTCAAGGAAAATGATATGTTGGAATTTTTTTATTGCCAATTATATGAAAAAAGTATTAATGATAAATTTTTTTTAAATGTATAATAAGTAAAATTCTCTTATAATTTTATTTATTAATAAGTTTCCCTATTATAATTTAACACAAATTTTTATGGCAGGACTTTCATATTAATTCACACTCTTCTCCATTACTCCTTAACTTAGCTCTTCGTCCATGATTACTATCAAGTATCAACAAAACAAAATTAATTATAGGATTAATTTGACTATACTCCATTACACATTTCCTCTAATACAACATATTTTTATAATTTTTGATGGTATAATTAAAATCAACGCCAATTAATTAATTTATTATATTGAGTAGTATAATTATTTCAAAAATAAAAATAATCCGACATTTTTTTTACCATTTGATGAACATGTTGATCAAAATTTCAGTTGTTGAAAATTCTTTTAAACTTTTAACGATAAAATCATTTTTAAGAATTCTAATTTTTAGTAGGAATGATCTTAATAACATCAACTATTTATTAAAATAGTTTGATCATAATTACAAAGATAAAATAATTGGTATATTAAATAAAATTGAAGGTAATGTCTCACATTCTATATAAATAATAAATTAAGATTTACGCATGGTTTTTAGAGCTCTTTGGTTCATTTAGGCCCATTACTGGCCTCACCCAAATATCATGAACACTTATGCTCAATTGTTAATAAAATTTAGGATTAAATACCTATTTTAGTATATTTTTAAAAATAATTATAAGTATGCATCTATAAAATAAACATTAATTCATTGAATAAATTTATATTAAATTAGAATGTTAAGAGATGTTAAATGAACTTTTAAAAAGTTAATAATAATCTTATATATTAAAAGGAAAACAATATAATATTTTCTTAGTAGTAGAATTAAATGTTATTTACATCTCATATCAATTTATTGACATATGTAATACTAGGGCATTACATTACACTAGGTAAGATAAACAACTGGTGCAATTAGACTCGGCAAAAGTGGCCCAGGCCAGCGGGCCGGGCCGGGTCGAGCCGGGTTTTGGGCTGTAATTGTTTAGCTCATGAAAGTGCGGACCTTTTTGGTCCGGCCCGGCCCGTGACTTATTTTTTTTTTAAATTAAAATATTGCTACTTGTGGGTTGTGAGGCTTGAACACAAGACTTGTAAGTAAAAAAATAAGAGTTCAAACTAACTGAGCTACAACAACTATTTATTTTTGATACAATCTTCAATATATTTTAACTATAATTAAAAATTATAATTTGATCTCAAAATTAAATTATTGACGAAATTACAGAAACAAATTAAGTAGCTAACTACCAGTACTTCGCCAATAATATTACATTAAGCTATATATATATATATATATATATATATATATAATTACTAAAAATTAATTAAGAAAATAAGAAAGCTAGCTAGGCAGTAACGTAATCCATAGAAAACCAAAAGAAGCAGCACTCCATGAAGCAAAAGTTTAGTAGATGATATCATTATTGGAATAACGGAGTCATCATGTGTGACCCACCGTAACATCCTTTTGCACGAACAACGTCTTCTCCTCTTTCTGATCCCATAATTGTGTCATTCAAATTATCTCATATCTGCATGCACCACCAAAATATTAATAATACTAATTTATAATATTATTAAAATTTTAATTGATTGAGATATGTAGTTAATATAGGTAATTAATTAATCGTGTTTATTTGTATTGTTATTTATTATTAATTATTATATTATTTTTAATATTTACTATTATTACTATTTCTGGTGTAGCAAAAAATTTATAAAAAAAAATTAAAAAGAAAACGTGAACCGTTTTAGCCCGATCTGATCCGTCCCGCCAGTTTATCAGGTCTAGTTGCAACTACAACAAGAAGAAGAATAACAGTGTTATAATCTGCTCGCCTATTTTCCACTACGTACGAGAAATCACTTTCCTTTTCAGTTTAAATGCAATTAGATTGAAATTCAATGCATGTCGTTGAAATTCTTCACCAAGTTTGAATAGGCGATAATTATGGAACTGCATGTAGGCCAATTAGTAGTCTAGAATTATTAGTACACGTGGTAAAAGCTATAATTCGATTCCTTGAATGTGATACACGATTAAACTTTTTCAACTGGTGTCGATTTGTACCGTGATAAAAGTCAAAAAGTAGGTCATCAGATCACAATAAAACTTTTGTGGTTTTAATAGTTATATGTTGGACATACATAACTAGCTCAGCTTACTCGAGCCAGTTGAAAAGAATGAATTCGGCTGTAGCCAATATTTTTTTCGTCCTTATAATATAAAAAATTAATTTTATATATTATAATGACGGAACAAATTATCATTATAATCAATTTATTTTTAATTTACTTCTTTCAGTTTGTTAAATAAACAAATTATATATAATTATATTAGATGTAAAAAAGATAATAATTATATACAACTTGCAAAATGAGACTAGACGATTTTGGACCCCTATTATCTCTTTTATTTTTCAAATGTAAAAGTTTATTTGTTTTATTTTCTAGACTAGATAGATTTGGTGCTTTAATAATAGGGTAAATTACATATTTTAGTATATTTTTAAAAATAATTATAATAATGGTGCATACATAAAATAATTATAAAAATAATACATTTTTCATATTTATTTATAATATTAGTGCAATTAGGATTACTTAATTTAAAAAATTATTATACAATTATGATTCCTTAATTTAAGAGATTAATATTGATTTACTTATTAAATTAAGTAATTAATAAATAAACCATATAGCAGACATTCTCTTATCTCAATAAAAGTCGTGAAGGCCCACTCTCTCTCTCTCTCAGAAACATAAACTCAATCTCCATTGTTACCAATAAATCCAAGCTCTATCTTTATTTCGTCGTCAAACTTCTCGTTCCTCTCACCTCCCACTCTCTCTCCGCCATCCTCCACCTTCCGTTGTTACGCCGAAATAAATACAAAGATTATGGGCCGGTGTGACGCCCCCAAAACAGGTATACATCACCCATTCTGAGTCGTCAAATACATGGTACAAAAATAAATACAACCTCAGTAATACAATTGTCGTGCAAAATACGACAACACATATAATGTGAGTTTGAATACAAATAGAGAGTATAAAAATTCAAAAGGAGTCCTCATTACAATTATTGATACACTATTTTATAAAAATAGTGAGGACTGCTAAACAACTTTCTAAAACCGTCACTCTATACTCCGGCTAGTTCCTGCTATACTATCTCCTCCTGAGAAGAAAATATAACAAAAAGGGTGAGTTCAACTAACCCAGTAAGGAATATTATGACTAAGATAATATACAACAAATTATCGTTAGTCTTCAACAGGGAAAATCTGATAAAATATAATAGACAACAAGTTTTAGATCAACAACTGCAGCGGAAACAGCAATCCATTAGAATCGTAAATTCGTGCCCATAGCTTTCTACAAGCTAACCCAAAATCGTGAAGTGAATCTTGGGTCACGATCCGAAACTATGGATACTGGCATGCCATGCAATCTTACAATCTCATTTACGTACATACTAGCAAGACATTTAAGGGAATAAGTCTCACGTATAGGCAAGAAATGGGCATACTTGGTTAATCTATCAACTATAACCCAAATCGCATCTATGCCTTGAGAAACCTTGGGAAGACCCGTAACGAAATCCATGGTAATGTGTTCCTACTTCTACTTCGGAATCTCAAGTGGTTGCAACGGACCCTTTGGTACTTGATGCTCCGCCTTTACACGTTGACAAGTTAAACACCTCGAGATAAACTCCGCGATCTCTCTTTTCATATTGCTCCACCAAAATATATATCGAAGATCGTGATACATTTTGGTACTCCCAGGATGGATTGCAAACGGTGTGTTGTGTGCCTCCATCATTATTCTATACTTCAAGTCAAAATCGTTAGGAACACAAAGTCTTGAGTTGACTCGAAGTATTCCTTCTTCATCGATTCTTGCTTCTGGAATAGCACCTTCTTGCACTTTCTTCTTCATACGCATCAGCTCCATGTCCGTAGCTTGAGCAGCTTTAACTTTATCGATTAAAGTCGGTTCTACTCGTATGTTTGATATCATCACGTGGGTACTTGGAGCCTTCATCTCCATCTCCATCCTTTGCAAGTCATACAAAATGGGCCTTTGTGTTAACAACATTACACTCGTACCCGCATATGATCTTCTACTCAATGCGTCAGTTACTACGTTTGCTTTTTCAGGATGATATTGGATGGTATGATCGTAATCTTTCAGCAGCTAGAGCCAACGTCGTTGCCGCATGTTGAGTTCCTTTTGGGTGAAGAAATATTTGAGGCTTTTATTATCTGTATAGATCTCCACTTTCTCCCCATACAGGTAGTGTCTCCAGATCTTCAACGCGAAAACGACTGCTGCCAACTCCAAATCATGAGTAGGATAATTCCTCTCATATTCTTTGAGTTATCGCGAGGCATAGGCTATGACTTTCCCATGTTGCATGAGAACACATCCTAACCCTTTGCCTGAAGCATCGCTGTAGATAACAAATCCATCCGAACCAGTTGGTATTGTCAGAACAGGTGCCGAAATGAGTCTCCTCTTGAGTTCTTGAAAACTCTTCTCACAATCCTCGCTCCAACCGAATTTTGTATCCTTCCGAGTCAGCTGAGTTAACGGAGTAGCGATTCTAGAAAATCCTTCCACGAATCTCCGATAATAACCAGCTAAGCCCAGAAAGCTACGTACTTCGGTCACCGACTTCGGTTGCTCCCAACTTTGTATGGCTTCAATCTTCGTCGGGTCGACAGATACTCCATGTTTTGACACCACGTGCCCAAGGAATGCTACTTCCTCAAGCCAGAACTCGCATTTCTTCAGCTTGGCATATAGCTTGTTATCGCGAAGCCTTTGTAGTACCAGCTTCAAATGGTGCTCATGATCTTCACGACTTTTGGAATAGATGAGGATGTCATCAATAAAGACAACAACGAACTGATCTAAACATTCCTTGAATACACGGTTCATCATATCCATGAAAGCAGCAGGAGCATTAGTCAATCCAATAGACATGACTAAGAATTCGTAATGCCTGTACCGAGTTTTGAAGGCAGTCTTTGGAATATCCTCAGTTTTAATCTTCAGCTGATGATATCCAGAACGAAGATCGATCTTTGAAAAGAATTGTGCTCCTTGCAATTGGTCGAACAGGTCATCAATACGAGGTAGCGGATACCTATTCTTGATGGTGATATGGTTCAATTCTCGATAGTCAATACAAAGTCGCATACTCCCGTCATTCTTCTTTACGAATAAAACAGGATCTCCCCAAGGAGACGTACTAGGACGAATAAAATCGATGTCTAACAATTCCTGTAATTGGACTTTAAACTCCTGAAGTTCAATAGGAGCCATTCGATATGGAGTTTTAGAAATGGGCTTTGTGCCAGGTTCAAGGTCAATAAAGAAATCAACTTCACGTTCTGGGGGTAGACAGTGAAGTTCTTCAGGAAATACGTCAGGAAATTCATTAACAACAGAAATTTTATTCAAATCTGACATGTTTTTGTTCAAGTCCGTGACATGGGCTAAGAAAGCTTGACATCCGTTTTCTAATAAACGAATGGCTATATGGCTTGATATAACAGCGATTGATTTTAATGGTTTGGTTGCTTGAATTGACATACAGGTTGGCTAGAAATATGAAAAATAACAACCTTACGAAAACAATCAATTTTGGCATGATGAGTATTTAACCAATTAATTCCTAAAATCACATCAAAAGCAAGTATCTTTAAAGAGATAAGGTCAACAGGTAATGTGATTGTGCCAACTTGGATTAAGCAAGATTTATAAACTGTAGATATAATGAAAGTTCCTCCTAATGGAGTCTCCACAGATAGGTCAAAGTCTAATTTCTCCGGAGTCAAGTTTAAACGTTGAGCACAAGCGGGAGAGATAAAAGAATGGGTGAAACCGGTATCTAATAAGGTATAATCTTCGCAAGAGTATATGATTAGCTTACCCGTGATCACCTTGTAAGACCCCAACTTTTATAAATAAAGATGAATTTTTTATAAATATCATTTTTGAATATTATGGAGTTAATTTGATATAATGTTATAGTTGTGGGTAATATTTATAAATTTTGCAAAGTACGCAAGTTGTTATATAATATTCGATTGGTCGGAGAATATTCGTTTTAACAGGGAATATTCGTATAACGGCACAATCATTGGTGAACCCCACAACGGAATTATTGTCGGATTGAGAAAACGACAAAATTATCTTTCTATAAAAATAACGGCTGAGGTGTTACCGTTAAAACTGTTGAACTACCCGGTAGTAAAAGTACAGTAATACGCGTGGTTGCATAGTAGCACACGGTATTGATTATTGATGCTTACGTGAGAAGTCACTCAGCTATACTCAATTATTGTTACAGTAATTGCTGCATCATATCTCTTAAATTATTGTCATAGTATTATCTGTATAATATGTTATATTATTAAATCAATAATTGAGACGTTGTGGTAAGTTTGGTTATTTTTATGGGGGGCCATATGTCATCATCTAAGAGTCTCTTCGTCAATAGTAATTACCGTCGTCAATAGTAATTACCGTCGTCAATAGTATTTACCTTGGTCAATAGTATTTACCTTGGTCAATAGTAATTACCTTCGTCAATAGTATTTACCTTGGTCAATAGTATTTACCTTGGTCAATAGTAATTACCTTCGTCAATAGTATTTACCTTGATCAATAGTAATTACTTTCGTCAATAGTAGTTGTCCCTTCAATATTACCAAGAGTCATTTGACCCTTCGTTAAGACGAAGAGTCATTTGACCCTTCGTTAAGACCAAGAGCCACCCTCAATTTTTCTATAAATAGAGGCCTAGGGCTTCATTATTTTTCACGAATTCATTCAAGCTATAGAGAGAGAAAGTATAGAGAGAATAAGAGAGAGAGAATAAAAGTATTATGCTACTTCACTTTTCCAATATCCAGTTCTTTTAAGGTAGGGAATATTATTTCTTTTATATTCATAAAGAGAACTTCTGTTATTCCATTCTTTATTATTCTGTTGGAATAACCAGTATACGTGGTCTACCCTATACTTGGTGACATTCTTCTATTATTCTGTTGGAACATCCTGTCTGTGTGTTTTACACCGGACCTGGTTCCGTTTTTATTATTATTCTGTTGGAACATCCTGTCTGTGTGTTTTACACCGACCTGGTTCCGTCTTTGTTATTATTCTGTTGGAACATCCTGTCTGTGTGTTTTACACCGGACCTGGTTCCATTATTTATTATTCTGTCGGAATATCCTGTCTGTGCGTTTACGCCGGACCTGGTTCCATTATTTATTATTCTGTTGGAATAACCTGTCTGTGCGGTCTATCGCATGCATGGTGATTTCTTTTGTTATTCCATTCTTTATTATACTCAGTTGGTTAAGTTTTGACTTCTATACTCCATGAAATTAGTGGAATATCCTTGATAATTGCGGTTCATCCAGTATCTTTTCATGAAAATATTATTCTAAGCATTCTTGAATTTTACTCCACAAAGCAGTATCATGTTGACAATTTGGACATTGTTAATTCTTGGATAAATTAATTCTTGAACTTGTTTTATTGAATTCTTATATCATTGTCATCATCCTCATGTTTATAAAATGTTGAAAGTCATCTGTGGCCTGTAGTGCATAGATGGACTTGGTATGATTATGACCAGGGATTATTCGGTATAATCATGACCGTAATGTTACAAATGATGTGGTAAAAGTCCTCATTGGCCCGTAGTGCATTGATGGACAGTTGTTGGCATGATCATGACCATTAAGGAATACACGAATATCCTTGGCCGTAGTGCAGGGGTGATTCGATGATGTGGATTATTTTATTAAGCTGAGTCTCAGCGATAGCAATGTTGAAAAACCTTTTAAATCATAAAAGATAGTAGAGTTTATTTTCTACTTGACTCTTTTAATGGATTGCTTGTTCCACTGCAGTTAAACTTGATGTCTAATATATTTTATCAGTTTAACATTGTTGAAGGCTAATGATAATTTATTCTGCATTATCTTAGTCATAATATTTCTTACTGGGCTAGTTGAGCTCACCCTTTCTTTCACTGTTCTCTTCAGAAAATGAGAACGTAGCTGGGGCAAGTCGGGAAATGGAGTGATGGTTCGAATGATAGTATTAGTTAGTAGTCCTCACTATTCTATGTAATATTGTGTTAATAAATGTAATGAGGACTCCTTTTGAGTATGAATACTCTCTAGAAGATAATATTTGTATTCAAACTCACAGTTTATGTTTTGTCGTATTGTACACGACAGATGTATTAGTAAGTTGTATTTGTATTCTGTACTTTGTATCTGATGACCCAAGATGGGTGATGTATACCTAATTTTGGGGGCGTCACAGTTGGTATCAAAGCTTAGGGATATGATCCCTGGCTAAGATGTGAGAATAGAACTAGGAGAGGAGAGACGGGAAATTCCTTCGCTAGTATGACCTACCTAAGTTTATTTGCATGGTATTTAATTGGTCGGTCATAATATAAGGATAATATATGACATATCAATTAACTTTTATATTGTGGCAGTATCTGAAAATGACATCTGAGAATGTTGAGAATAGCAATGGAGCACAGACGACTGTTAATTCACCACATATCAATAATCAGGATAATGTGCATCAGGAAGGTGACAATCCTCATGCAAACAACAACACTGACCAGATGATGAATGATGGAATGTTCATAAACTTTATACAGTTCATGCAACAGCAGGCGAGAGCGGCTCCTGTCCAAAATATAGGTGGAAACACTGAAAACTCTCGGACGGTCACCGCTAAACAGTTCAAGGAGCTGGGACCACCAGAGTTTAAGGGAGAGCCAAAACAACTTATTGCGGAAACATGGATAAAACAGATTACCAAGATATTTGATGTCTTGGGATGCTCCGAGGAGCAAAAGGTTCTCTTTGCCGCCTTTATGTTGCGAGGAGATGCAGATTACTGGTGGGAATCGATAAAGCGTACTCAACCTGCCGCACTGAAGATGTCTTGGGAGAAGTTCCAAGAGCTGTTCAACGATAAATACTTTCCTGAAAGTATTCGTCACATGAAGGAGGTGGAATTTATCAAGTTGGAGCAAAACAACATGACCGTGTCGCAGTACGAAGCCAAGTTTGCTGAGTTGTCCCGGTTTGCGTCCCACTTGGTGGATAATGAAGAGCGAATGACGCGAATGTTTTTGCGAGGTTTGAAACCTGAGATACGTCAACATCTTATTTCTCATAAACTGTGTTTGTATTCAGATGTTGTGAATAGGGCTCAGTTAGTGGAGCGCGATAACGAGTCAACGCAACCAAAAGAGAGGAGTCGACAAAATGATAATACTAGTGAGAGCGGTCATCGAAGCGGTGACAACAAGCGTGGAGGGAATTAACAGGCCAGAAATGGTAACCACTTTGGTGGTAATCAGGGCCAAAACAATAGGAATGGTCATTTCAAGAAGAGGAGATTCAACAATGATGGAAAGACGTCATCACCAGCACCCGTTGTTAAGGAAGGAGAACGACCACCTATCATATGTTTCAAATGCAGAGGGGAGGGGCACATCAGTCCAAACTGCGCGATGCCGTCTAAAGCATGTTATAATTGTGGAAGAGAAGGTCATTTAGCTCGATTTTGTCGTTTACCAAAAATAAGTTCTGTGACGCCCCCAGAATAGGTATACAACACCCATTCTGAGTCGCCAAATACATGGTACAGAAAGCAAACTACAACTTCAATAATACAATTGTCGTGCAAAATACGACAACACATACTGTGAGTTTAAATACAAATATTGTCTTCTAGACAATATCCACACTCAAATAAATCCTCATTACAATTATTCAAACACTATTTTACAGAAATAGTGAAGACTGCTAATACATCTTTCTAGAACCATCACTCCATACCCCGACTAGATCCTGCTATGTTCTCACCTCCTGAGAAGAAAAATGGAACAAAAAGGAAAAGGGTGAGCTCAACTAGCCCAGTAAAGAATATTATGACTAAGATAATATACAACAAATTATCGTTAGTCTTCAACAGGGAAAAATCTGATAAAATATAATCGACAACAAGTTTTAGATCAACAACTGCAGCGGAAATAGCAAACCATTAGAAGAGTCAGGTAGAGAAAGAATTCTACTATCTTCTAAGATTTAAAAGTCCATCATCAATATTTTATCCCTGTAACATCAATTAATAATCATCTTTAACCAAATATTCATCTTTGCACTACAGGCCAAAGATATTCATTTGTATCATCAGTCGGTCATGTTCATCTCAACACCTGTTCATCTTTGCACTACAGGCCAAAGATATTCATCAAGTAATTATACATCTTTGCACTACAGGCCAAAGATATTCAGTAATATCATCATTTAGGACTGAGGATGATGAAAAATATCTTAAAGAGAACGAATCCAATGAGACAGAAGGACAAATAGTAGGGATTCGTATAACAGTTTATCCAAGATCAATAATACTTCATAATAATCAATTGTGAAGCAGAATTCAAAAATAAAGATCAAAACATGGATACAATCAAAGATAGTAACCATAATAGACATCTTGGACAAAAAAGGAAAAATTTTATTTTTCGGTGAATAGTGTCGTATTCGTGAATAGTGTCGTATACGTGAATAGTACCGTATACGTGAATAGTAACCCCGACACAAAAAGTTCCAAATTTGATAAAAACTCGTATCAATATTTCAGCATAATGATATTGAAGAAAATAATATCATTTAAGAAGAAAATAATATCCCTTACCTCAAAATATCAGTACTTCTGGTCGGAATACCGGTATAAGGCTAAAAGAAACTTGCTCTGATGAATAGAAACTCTCAAAGTATCTAAATACTCACAAAATACACTCAATAATCTAGAGAGAGAAAGAGAGAAAACTTGTTTCTGGTGTGATTTTCAATTCTAACTTAGCCCTCTATTTATAGGAAAATTTTGGTAGGTTTGACCTGCAACCTGATGGCTTTACCTGCTACTATTCTCACCCACCACATTTGAAATATAATTCAGCACATTTCTTCACCAACCACAAGTGGGGCCCACCAATTCTAGAATTTTCCATCAAAATGATAAACTCCGAAAATTCAACAATTTCTGAACCAGTCATCTCGTATAATTCATAATAAATCATACGTTCATTTTTAACGGTTCAAAATTTGTGGACATATACTCAACTTATATATGTATAACATATCAAAAATTACCACGATCCAACGGTCGGATTAAAAATTATAACACCCGCAACATTCTCAAAAACCCTGATTTGATTTTTAATACCTCCATTCCGATAAAAATACTGATAAAACACCTCAACATTAACTCCTTCATTTTTAACCACAAAAATATATCCCTCATTTATATCCACATAAAATAAATATTTCCTTATCATATGAATCAATAATTAATTATTCACAAATAATATTACAGAATCACATTTATGACAACCAGGCCGTTCCCAGGAAAGAGGGGGCTTTCCAATAAGGATTTCTCCTTACTGGCGCGCAATTAGATGACCAAACCTCTCCTTAGACAGAACTTTCTAGACATTGCCAATAATGTTATCTAATAATATTATTCAAATAATATGAATTATTGATCTGATAAATGAAAATACTGTGCAGCAACAATTATTGAAACAACAATAATATAAAATATCAACGCAGCAATTATTGAATCAATAAAATAAAATATTGAATAATAACTACTGTAACAATTATTGAGTAGTGCCTTCTTACGTAAGAATCAATAATTGGTGCAATACCGTGTGCTACTGTATTTTAACCACCGGGTATTCCAACAGTATTAACGGTAACAACTACGCCGTTATTTATAAACAACTTATACTTGTCGTTTTCTTCATCCAATCGCTTTCCGTTATGGGGCCCACACAAGGCTGCGTCGTCGTACGAATATTCCCCGACAGCAAGAATATTCCACGACCAACCGAATATTCACCGACCAAAAATAAATATTTTATAACCACTTGCTTATTTTGCAAAATTTGCACATTTCACCCATAACCAAAGTATTATATCAAATTAACCCCTTATTATTCACAATAATATTTAGAGAAAATTTGATTTTATTCATTAATAAGTTGGGGTCTTACAACCTCCCCTCCTTATGAAATTTCGTCCTCGAAATTGACGTACGTACCTGATGTTTCAAAAAGGTGAGGATACCTCGCTTTCATTTCTGATTCCAACTCCCAGGTCATTTCTTCAATAGCATGATTTCTCCACAAAACCTTAACTTGTGGTATAACCTTCGTGCGTAGGAAATGCTCTTTCCTATCCAAGATCTTAACAGGTACATCCTCGTACGTTAAATCTTCAGCTATCTCGTCTGGTTCTAACTCAATAATGTGGTTCGGGTCTTTAACATATTTACGAAGCATAGATATGTGAAAAACATTATGAACACGAGACATGCTTGGAGGTAATGCGAGTCTATATGCCACATTTCCTATTCGCTCAAGAATCTCAAATGGACCAACAAATCTTGGATTGAGCTTTCCTCTCTTCCCAAATCTTGTAACTCCCTTCCATGGTGCAACACGTAACAATACATGATCCCTAATATTAAATTCCACGTCCTTCCGATGAAGATCCGCATAACTCTTTTGTCGATCCTGTGCCGTTTGTATACGTTGTCGAATCGTTTGGATCTTCTCTGTAGTAATGCGTACCAATTCTGGTCCCAACAATGTTGCTTCACCCACCTCGTCCCAGCATACTGGAGAACGACATTTTCTTCCATACAACGCCTCAAATGGAGCCATACCTATGCTCGCCTGATAACTGTTGTTGTAGGAGAATTCCACCAATGGTAGGTACTTATCCCAACTCCCTTTGAGATCTAAGACACAAAGTCTTAATAGATCTTCAAGAGTTTGAATAGTCCTCTCTGATTGTCCGTCCGTTTGAGGATGGTATGCTGAACTGAATCGTAAATCCGTGCCCATAGCTTTCTGCAAGCTAACCCAAAATCGTGAAGTGAATCTTGGGTCACGATCCGAAACTATGGATACTGGCATGCCATGCAATCTCACAATCTCGTTCACGTACATACTAGCAAGACGTTCAAGGGAATAAGTCTCACGTATCGGCAAGAAATGAGCGGACTTGGTTAATCTATCAACAATAACCCAAATCGCATCTATGCCTTGAGAAACCTTGGGAAGACCTGTAACAAAATCCATAGTAATGTGTTCCCACTTCCATTTCGGAATCTCAAGTGGTTGCAATGGACCCTTTGGTACTTGATGCTCCGCTTTTACACGTTGACAAGTTAAACATCTCGAGATAAACTCCGCGATCTCTCTTTTCATATTGCTCCACCAAAATGTATGTCGAAGATCGTGATACATTTTGGTACTCCCAGGATGGATTGCAAACGGTGTGTTGTGTGCCTCCATCATTATTCTATGCTTCAAGTCAAAATCGTTAGGAACACAAAGTCTGGAGTTGACTCGAAGTATTCCTTCTTCATCGATTCTTGCTTCTGGAATAGCACCTTCTTGCACTTTCTTCTTCATACGCATCAGCTCTATATCCGTAGCTTGAGCAGCTTTAACTTTATCGATTAAAGTCGGTTCTACTCGTATATTTGATATCATCATGTGGGTACTTGGAGCCTTCATCTCTATCTCCATCCTTTGCAAGTCATACAAAATGGGCCTTTGTGTTAAAAACATTGCACTCGTACCCGCATATGATCTTCTACTCAATGCGTCAGCTACTACGTTTGCTTTTCCAGGATGGTATTGGATGGTATGATCGTAATCTTTCAACAGCTCAAGCCAACGTCGTTGCCGCATGTTGAGTTCCTTTTGGGTGAAGAAATATTTGAGGCTTTTATGATCTGTATAGATCTCCACTTTCTCCCCATACAGGTAGTGTCTCCAGATCTTCAACGCAAAAACGACTGCTGCCAACTCCAAATCATGAGTAGGATAATTCCTCTCATATTCTTTGAGTTGTCGTGAGGCATAGGCTATGACTTTCCCATGTTGCATGAGAACACATCCTAACCCTTTGCCTGAAGCATCGCTGTAGATAACAAATCCATCCGAACCAGATGGTATTGTCAGAACAGGTGCCGAAATGAGTCTCCTCTTGAGTTCTTGGAAACTCTTCTCGCATTCCTCACTCCATACGAATTTTGTATCTTTCCGAGTCAGCTGAGTTAACGGAGTAGCGATTCGAGAAAATCCTTCCACAAATCTCCGATAATAACCAGCTAAGCCCAGAAAGCTACGTACTTCGGTTACCGACTTCGGTTGCTCCCAACTTTGTATGGCTTCAATCTTCGCCGGGTCGACAGATACTCCATGTTTTGACACCACGTGCCCAAGGAATGCTACTTCCTCAAGCCAGAACTCGCATTTCTTCAGTTTGGCATATAGCTTGTTTTCACGAAGCCTTTGCAGTACCAGCTTCAAATGGCGCTCATGATCTTCACAGCTTTTGGAATAGATGAGGATGTCATCAATAAAGACAACAACGAACTGATCCAAATATTCTTTGAATACACGGTTCATCATATCCATGAAGGCAGCAGGAGCATTAGTCAATCCAAAAGACATTACTAAGAATTCATAATGCCCGTACCGAGTTCTGAAGGCAGTCTTTGGAATATCCTCAGTTTTAATCTTCAGCTGATGATATCCAGAACGAAGATCGATCTTTGAAAAGAATTGTGCTCCTTGCAACTGGTCAAACAGGTCATCAATGCGAGGTAGCGGATACCTATTCTTGATGGTGACATGGTTCAATTCTCGATAGTCAATACAAAGTCGCATACTCCCGTCTTTCTTCTTTACGAATAAAACAGGAGCACCCCAAGGAGACGTACTAGGACGATTAAAACCGATGTCCAACAACTCCTGTAGTTGGACTTTTAACTCCTGAAGTTCAATAGGAGCCATTCGATATGGGGTTTTAGAAACGGGCTTTGTACCGGGTTCAAGGTCAATAAAGAATTCAATTTCTCGTTCCGGGGGTAGACCGGGAAGTTCTTCAGGAAATACATCGGAAAATTCTCTAACAATAGAAATATTATTCAAATCTGACTTGTCTTTGTTCAAATCCATAACATGGGCTAAGAAAGCTTGACATCCGTTTTTCAATAAACGAATAGCTTTGTGGCTTGATATGACAGTGACTGATTTTAGTGGTTTAGTAGTTTGAATTCGTATGACAGGTTGGTTAGGAATATGAAAACTAACAACCTTACGAAAACAATCAATTTTAGCATGATGAGTGGTTAACCAATCAATTCCTAAAATCACATCAAAAGCAAGTATCTTTAAAGAGATAAGATCAACAGGTAATGTGATAGTGCCAACTTGGATCATGCAAGATTTATAAACTGTAGATGTAACGAAGGTTTCACCCAACGGAGTTTCAACAGATAAGTTAAAGTCCAATTTCTCCGGAGTCAAGTTTAAACGTTGAGCACAAGCAGGAGAGATAAAAGAATGGGTAGAACCGGTATCTAGTAAAGTATAAACTTCGCAAGAATTCAAGATTAGCTTACCCGTGATCACCTCGTTCGGGTTTCTCGCGTTTTGACCAGTAACGACAAACGCCCTTCCAGGAACCGCTGATTTCGACTTATCCGGGACAGCTTTTGGAGTCACCATCCCCACTGAACTTGGTTTTGCTACAGAACACTCTCGAGCTATATGACCTTCCTTTCCACAGTTATAACATACCTTGGATTGTTGTGGGCAGTTTGGGCTGATATGTTCCTCTTTCCCACATTTGTAACATACGACCGGTGGTCGTTCTCCTCCCCTAGAAACAGTTGATGTTTGTGCTGACGTCTTCATGTTATCATTGTTGTACCTTCTCTTCTTGAAATCTCCTCCCGACTCGCTCCTTCTATTATCACGACCACGATTACCACCAGAGTGGTTACCGCTTTTGTCCGAATGTTTTCCTCCCTGCTGGTTTTCATTGCTTCGATGACTACCGCCACCGGTATGACCCTGGTTGTGGTCCCTCGGTTGCACATACTCATTATCTCGCTCTAATAATTGAGCCCTGTTTACAACATCTGAATATAAAGAAAATTTATGAGAGATAAGATATTGCCGAATCTCGGGTTTTAGACCTCTCAGAAACATCCTTGTCATTCGTTCCTCATTTTCGACCAAATGAGGTGCAAACCTGGATAACTCTGCAAACTTCGCCTCGTACTGGGACACCGTCATGTTGTTTTGTTCCAGTCTAATAAACTCAACCTCCTTCATATGACGAATACTTTCAGGAAAGTACTTGTCATTGAACAGTTTTTGAAATGTTTCCCAGGACATGTTGAGTGCGTCAGGCTGGGTACGCTTCACAGACTCCCACCAGTAGTCTGCCTCACCGCGGAACATAAATGTGGCGAATGGAACCTTCTGTTCCTCCGTGCATCCCAAGACATCAAATATATTGGTAATTTGCTTGACCCACGTTTCCGCCATGATCGGATCCGGCTTTCCCTTAAATTCTGGTGGTCCCAATTCTTTGAACTGCTTAGCTGTGACAAACCGCGCGTTGTTATCATTTCCACCCGTATTCTGCACACGAGTCTCCCTCGTCTGATTTTGCATGAACTGCAAAAAGCTCCTAAACATTCCATCATTCATCGTTTGCTCGGTAACGTTGTTTACAGGAGGAATATTGCCTTCCTGTTGCACGTTCCCCTGGGTAGTGATCAAAGATGTCTCCACGGTCTGATTTACTCCATTATTAACGTTCTCAGTTGCCATTCTTAAATACTGCCATAAAACAAGGGTTAATAGTCATGTCATATATTATCCCTATACTCTGACCGACCAAATAAACACCAAATAAACTTAGTCAGGTCATACTAGCGAAGGAATTCCCCGTCTCTCCCCTCCTAGTTCTTGTCTCACATCTCAGCCAGGGATCATATCCCTAAGCTCTGATACCAACTGTGACGCCCCCAGAATAGGTATACAACACCCATTCTGAGTCGCCAAATACATGGTACAGAAAGCAAACTACAACTTCAATAATACAATTGTCGTGCAAAATACGACAACACATACTGTGAGTTTAAATACAAATATTGTCTTCTAGACAATATCCACACTCAAATAAATCCTCATTACAATTATTCAAACACTATTTTATAAAAATAGTGAAGACTGCTAATACATCTTTCTAGAACCATCACTCCATACCCCGACTAGATCCTGCTATGTTCTCACCTCCTGAGAAGAAAAATGGAACAAAAAGGAAAAGGGTGAGCTCAACTAGCCCAGTAAAGAATATTATGACTAAGATAATATACAACAAATTATCGTTAGTCTTCAACAGGGAAAAATCTGATAAAATATAATCGACAACAAGTTTTAGATCAACAACTGCAGCGGAAACAGCAAACCATTAGAAGAGTCAGGTAGAGAAAGAATTCTACTATCTTCTAAGATTTAAAAGTCCATCATCAATATTTTATCCCTGTAACATCAATTAATAATCATCTTTAACCAAATATTCATCTTTGCACTACAGGCCAAAGATATTCATTTGTATCATCAGTCGGTCATGTTCATCTCAACACCTGTTTAAACTTGATGTCTAATATATTTTATCAGTTTAACATTGTTGAAGGCTAATGATAATTTATTCTGCATTATCTTAGTCATAATATTTCTTACTGGGCTAGTTGAGCTCACCCTTTCTTTCACTGTTCTCTTCAGAAAATGAGAACGTAGCTGGGGCAAGTCGGGAAATGGAGTGATGGTTCGAATGATAGTATTAGTTAGTAGTCCTCACTATTCTATGTAATATTGTGTTAATAAATGTAATGAGGACTCCTTTTGAGTATGAATACTCTCTAGAAGATAATATTTGTATTCAAACTCACAGTTTATGTTTTGTCGTATTGTACACGACAGATGTATTAGTAAGTTGTATTTGTATTCTGTACTTTGTATCTGACGACCCAAGATGGGTGATGTATACCTAATTTTGGGGGCGTCACAGTTGGTATCAAAGCTTAGGGATATGATCCCTGGCTAAGATGTGAGAATAGAACTAGGAGGGGAGAGACGGGAAATTCCTTCGCTAGTATGACCTACCTAAGTTTATTTGCATGGTATTTAATTGGTCGGTCATAATATAAGGATAATATATGACATATCAATTAACTTTTATATTGTGGCAGTATCTGAAAATGACATCTGAGAATGTTGAGAATAGCAATGGAGCACAGACGACTGTTAATTCACCACATATCAATAATCAGGATAATGTGCATCAGGAAGGTGACAATCCTCATGCAAACAACAACACTGACCAGATGATGAATGATGGAATGTTCATAAACTTTATACAGTTCATGCAACAGCAGGCGAGAGCGGCTCCTGTCCAAAATATAGGTGGAAACACTGAAAACTCTCGGACGGTCACCGCTAAACAGTTCAAGGAGCTGGGACCACCAGAGTTTAAGGGAGAGCCAAAACAACTTATAGCGGAAACATGGATAAAACAGATTACCAAGATATTTGATGTCTTGGGATGCTCCGAGGAGCAAAAGGTTCTCTTTGCCGCCTTTATGTTGCGAGGAGAGGCAGATTACTGGTGGGAATCGATAAAGCGTACTCAACCTGCCGCACTGAAGATGTCTTGGGAGAAGTTCCAAGAGCTGTTCAACGATAAATACTTTCCTGAAAGTATTCGTCACATGAAGGAGGTGGAATTTATCAAGTTGGAGCAAAACAACATGACCGTGTCGCAGTACGAAGCCAAGTTTGCTGAGTTGTTCCGGTTTGCGTCCCACTTGGTGGATAATGAAGAGCGAATGACGCGAATGTTTTTGCGAGGTTTGAAACCTGAGATACGTCAACATCTTATTTCTCATAAACTGTGTTTGTATTCAGATGTTGTGAATAGGGCTCAGTTAGTGGAGCGCGATAACGAGTCAACGCAACCAAAAGAGAGGAGTCGACAAAATGATAATACTAGTGAGAGCGGTCATCGAAGCGGTGACAACAAGCGTGGAGGGAATTAACAGGCCAGAAATGGTAACCACTTTGGTGGTAATCAGGGCCAAAACAATAGGAATGGTCATTTCAAGAAGAGGAGATTCAACAATGATGGAAAGACGTCATCACCAGCACCCGTTGTTAAGGAAGGAGAACGACCACCTATCATATGTTTCAAATGCAGAGGGGAGGGGCACATCAGTCCAAACTGCGCGATGCCGTCTAAAGCATGTTATAATTGTGGAAGAGAAGGTCATTTAGCTCGATTTTGTCGTTTACCAAAAATAAGTTCTGTGACGCCCCCAGAATAGGTATACAACACCCATTCTGAGTCGCCAAATACATGGTACAGAAAGCAAACTACAACTTCAATAATACAATTGTCGTGCAAAATACGACAACACATACTGTGAGTTTAAATACAAATATTGTCTTCTAGACAATATCCACACTCAAATAAATCCTCATTACAATTATTCAAACACTATTTTACAGAAATAGTGAAGACTGCTAATACATCTTTCTAGAACCATCACTCCATACCCCGACTAGATCCTGCTATGTTCTCACCTCCTGAGAAGAAAAATGGAACAAAAAGGAAAAGGGTGAGCTCAACTAGCCCAGTAAAGAATATTATGACTAAGATAATATACAACAAATTATCGTTAGTCTTCAACAGGGAAAAATCTGATAAAATATAATCGACAACAAGTTTTAGATCAACAACTGCAGCGGAAACAGCAAACCATTAGAAGAGTCAGGTAGAGAAAGAATTCTACTATCTTCTAAGATTTAAAAGTCCATCATCAATATTTTATCCCTGTAACATCAATTAATAATCATCTTTAACCAAATATTCATCTTTGCACTACAGGCCAAAGATATTCATTTGTATCATCAGTCGGTCATGTTCATCTCAACACCTGTTCATCTTTGCACTACAGGCCAAAGATATTCATCAAGTAATTATACATCTTTGCACTACAGGCCAAAGATATTCAGTAATATCATCATTTAGGACTGAGGATGATGAAAAATATCTTAAAGAGAACGAATCCAATGAGACAGAAGGACAAATAGTAGGGATTCGTATAACAGTTTATCCAAGATCAATAATACTTCATAATAATCAATTGTGAAGCAGAATTCAAAAATAAAGATCAAAACATGGATACAATCAAAGATAGTAACCATAATAGACATCTTGGACAAAAAAGGAAAAATTTTATTTTTCGGTGAATAGTGTCGTATTCGTGAATAGTGTCGTATACGTGAATAGTACCGTATACGTGAATAGTAACCCCGACACAAAAAGTTCCAAATTTGATAAAAACTCGTATCAATATTTCAGCATAATGATATTGAAGAAAATAATATCATTTAAGAAGAAAATAATATCCCTTACCTCAAAATATCAGTACTTCTGGTCGGAATACCGGTATAAGGCTAAAAGAAACTTGCTCTGATGAATAGAAACTCTCAAAGTATCTAAATACTCACAAAATACACTCAATAATCTAGAGAGAGAAAGAGAGAAAACTTGTTTCTGGTGTGATTTTCAATTCTAACTTAGCCCTCTATTTATAGGAAAATTTTGGTAGGTTTGACCTGCAACCTGATGGCTTTACCTGCTACTATTCTCACCCACCACATTTGAAATATAATTCAGCACATTTCTTCACCAACCACAAGTGGGGCCCACCAATTCTAGAATTTTCCATCAAAATGCTAAACTCCGAAACTTCAACAATTTCTGAACCAGTCATCTCGTATAATTCATAATAAATCATACGTTCATTTTTAACGGTTCAAAATTTGTGGACATATACTCAACTTATATATGTATAACATATCCAAAAATTACCACGATCCAACGGTCGGATTAAAAATTATAACACCCGCAACATTTCTCAAAAACCCTGATTTGATTTTTAATACCTCCATTCCGATAAAAATACTGATAAAACACCTCAACATTAACTCCTTCATTTTTAACCACAAAAATATATCCCTCATTTATATCCACATAAAATAAATATTTCCTTATCATATGAATCAATAATTAATTATTCACAAATAATATTACAGAATCACATTTATGACAACCAGGCCGTTCCCAGGAAAGAGGAGGCTTTCCAATAAGGATTTCTCCTTACTGGCGCGCAATTAGATGACCAAACCTCTCCTTAGACAGAACTTTCTAGACATTGCCAATAATGTTATCTAATAATATTATTCAAATAATATGAATTATTGATCTGATAAATGAAAATACTGTGCAGCAACAATTATTGAAACAACAATAATATAAAATATCAACGCAGCAATTATTGAATCAATAAAATAAAATATTGAATAATAACTACTGTAACAATTATTGAGTAGTGCCTTCTTACGTAAGAATCAATAATTGGTGCAATACCGTGTGCTACTGTATTTTAACCACCGGGTATTCCAACAGTATTAACGGTAACAACTACGCCGTTATTTATAAACAACTTATACTTGTCGTTTTCTTCATCCAATCGCTTTCCGTTATGGGGCCCACACAAGGCTGCGTCGTCGTACGAATATTCTCCGACAGCAAGAATATTCCACGACCAACCGAATATTCACCGACCAAAAATAAATATTTTATAACCACTTGCTTATTTTGCAAAATTTGCACATTTCACCCATAACCAAAGTATTATATCAAATTAACCCCTTATTATTCACAATAATATTTAGAGAAAATTTAATTTTATTCATTAATAAGTTGGGGTCTTACAAGTTCAGCCAAGATGGAGACACCAAAGGCCGTCCCAGAAAAGTCAAAACCGGTAGTGCAAGGGAGAGCGTTTGTTGTGACCTCCCAAAAGCAAGGAACCCGAATGAGGTCATCACGGGTAAGCTTATCATAAACTCTAACGAAGTCTATACTTTATTTGATACCGGTTCTACCTATTCTTTTATTTCTCCTACTTGCGCTCATCGATTAAATTTGATTCCGGAGAAATTAGACTTTGACTTATCTGTTGAAACTCCATTGGGAGAAACCTTCATTACATCTACGGTTTATAAGTCTTGTTTGGTTCAAGTTGGTACCCACACATTACCTGTCGATCTTATTTCATTAAAAATACTTTCATTTGACGTGATTCTAGAGATTGATTGGTTAACTACTCATCATGCAAAAATTGATTGTTTTCGTAAGGTTGTTAGCTTTCATATTCCTAATCGACCTATTATGCGAATTCAAGCAACCAAACCATTAAAATCAATCGCTGTCATCTCAAGCCATAAAGCTATTCGTTTATTAAAAAACGGATGTCAAGCTTTCTTAGCTCATGTCACGGATCTAAACAAAAATACGTCAGTTTTGAATGATATTTCTATTGTTAATAAATTTCCTGACGTATTCCCTGAAGAACTTCCTGGCCTACCCCCAGAGCATGGAATTAAATTTTGTATCGACCTTGAACCCGGTACAAAACCCATTTCTAAAGCCCCATATCGAATGGCTCCTATTGAACTTCAGGAGTTAAAGATCCAACTGCAGGAATTGTTAGACATTGGCTTTATTTGTCCTAGTACTTCTCCTTGGGGTGCTCCTGTTCTATTCGTGAAGATGAAAGATGGAAGTATGCGACTTTGTATTGATTATCGGGAGTTGAATCATGTCACAATCAAAAATAGGTACCCATTACCACGTTTTGATGACCTGTTTGACCAGTTGCAAGGAGCACAATTCTTTTCAAAGATCGATCTTCGTTCTGGATATCATCAGCTGAAGGTTAGAACTGAGGATATTCCAAAGACAGCTTTTAGAACTCGGTACGGGCATTATGAATTCCTAGTCATGTCCTTTGGATTGACTAATGCTCCTGCTGCCTTCATGGATATGATGAACCGGGTATTCAAAGAATATTTGGATCACTTTGTGGTCGTCTTTATTGATGCCATCCTTATTTATTCCAAAAGTCGTGAAGATCATGAGCAACACTTGAGGCTGGTACTCCAAAAGCTTCGTGAATACAAGCTTTATGCCAAGTTGAAGAAATGCAAGTTCTGGCTGGAGGAGGTAGCATTCCTTGGGCACGTAGTATCAAGTCGTGGAATATCGGTTGACCCGGCAAAGATTGAAGCTATTCAAAGCTGGGAGCAACCTAAATCAGTGACCGAAGTACGTAGCTTTCTTGGTTTAGCTGGTTATTATCGGAGATTCGTGGAAGGATTTTCTCGAATCGCTACTCCGTTAACTCAGCTGACTCGAAAAGATACAAAGTTCGGTTGGAGCGAAGAATGTGAGCAGAGTTTTCAAGAACTCAAGAGGAGACTCATTTCAGCACCTGTTCTAACAATACCATCTGGCTCGGAGGGATTTGTCATCTACAGTGATGCTTCGAGCAAAGGGTTGGGATGCGTTCTCATGCAACATGAAAAAGTCATAGCCTATGCATCAAGACAACTCAAGGAATATGAGAGAAATTATCCTACTCATGATCTAGAGTTGGCAGCTGTTGTCTTTGCACTTAAAATTTGGAGGCATTACTTGTATGGTGAGAAGGTGGAGATCTTTACGAATCATAAAAGCCTCAAATATTTCTTCACTCAAAAGGAACTCAACATGCGACAACGACGTTGGCTTGAACTGTTGAAAGATTATGATCATACCATTCAATACCATCCTGGAAAAGCGAACGTGGTAGCTGACGCATTGAGTAGAAGATCATATGCAAGTACGAGTGTGATATTATCAACACAAAGGCCCATTTTGTGTGACTTGCAAAGGATGGAGATAGAGTTAAAGACTCCAGGGACCCATGTGATGATGGCAAATATACGAGTAGAACCGACTTTAATCGATAAAGTTAAAGCTGCTCAAGCTACAAACCTGGATCTGATACGTATGAGGAAGAAAGTGCAAGAAGGTGCTATGCCGGAAGCAAGAATCGATGAAGAAGGAATACTTCGAGTCAACTCCAGACTTTGTGTTCCTAACAACCCTGATTTAAAGTATGAAATCATGATGGAGGCGCACAACACACCGTTTGCAATCCATCCTGGAAGTACCAAAATGTATCATGATCTTCGTCATACATTTTGGTGGAGCAATATGAAGAGAGAGATAGCGCTGTTTATCTCAAGGTGTCTAACTTGTCAACGAGTCAAAGCGGAGCATCAAGTACCAAAAGGTCCATTGCAACCACTTGAAATTCCAGAATGGAAGTGGGAGCACATTACCATGGATTTCGTTACCGGTCTTCCTAGGGTTTCTCAAGGTATTGATGCGATTTGGGTCATTGTTGATAGATTGACCAAGTCTGCTCATTTCTTACCGATACGAGAAACTTATACACTTGAACGTCTTGCTCGTATGTACATAAACGAGATTGTAAGACTGCATGGTATGCCAGTATCCATAGTTTCTGACCGAGACCCAAGATTCACTTCACGATTTTGGGTTAGTTTACAAAAAACTATGGGCACGGAGTTACGATTTAGTTCAGCATATCATCCTCAGACGGACGGACAATCAGAGAGGACTATTCAAACTCTTGAAGATCTATTAAGACTCTGTGTCTTTGACTTCAAGAGAAGTTGGGACAAGTTCTTACAATTGGTGGAGTTTTCCTACAACAACAGTTATCAAGCAAGTATTGGCATGGCTCCATTCGAAGCATTGTATGGAAGAAAATGTCGTTCTCCAGTATGCTGGGATGAGGTGGGTGAAGCAACGTTGTTGGGACCGGAGTTGGTACGTATGACTACAGAAAAGATTCAAACGATCCGACAACGTATAAAAACCTCACAAGATCGACAAAAGAGTTATGTTGATCTTCATCGAAAGGACGTGGAATTTGATGTAGGAGATCATGTGTTCTTACGTGTTGCTCCATGAAAAGGAGTTACGAGATTTGTAAAGAGAGGAAAGCTCAATCCTCGATTCATCGGTCCATTTTTAATCCTCGATCGAGTAGGAACTGTGGCTTATAGACTCGCTTTACCGCCAAGTATGTCTCGTGTTCATAACATTTTTCGCATATCCATGTTACGCAAATATGTGGAAGACCCGAACCACATTATTAAGTTAGAACCGGACGAAATAGCGGAGGATTTGACGTATGAAGAAGTTCCTGTTCAAATCTTGGATAAGAAGGAACATATTCTACGCTCCAAGGTTATATCTCAAGTCAAAGTTTTGTGGAGAAACCACGATGTTGAGGAAATGACTTGGGAGTTAGAATCTGAAATGAAATCAAGGTATCCTTACCTCTTCGACATACCAGGTACGTACCCTAATTTCGAGGGCGAAATTTCATAAGAAGGGGAGGTTGTAAGATCCCAACTTTTATAAATAAAGATGAATTTTCTATATATATCATTTTTGAATATTATGGAGTTAATTTGATATAATGTTATAGTTGTGGGTAATATTTATAAATTTTACAAAGTACGCAAGTTGTTATATAATATTCGATTGGTCGGGGAATATTCGTTTTAACAGGGAATATTCGTATAACGGCACAATCATTGGTGGACCCCACAACAGAATTATTGTCGGATTGAGAAAACGACAAAATTATCTTTCTATAAAAATAACGGCTGAGGTGTTACCGTTAAAACTGTTGAACTACCCGGTAGTAAAAGTACAGTAATACGCGTGGTTGCATAGTAGCACACGGTATTGATTATTGATGCTTACGTGAGAAGTCACTCAGCTATACTCAATTATTGTTACAGTAATTGCTGCATCATATCTCTTAAATTATTGTCATAGTATCATCTGTATAATATGTTATATTATTAAATCAATAATTGAGACGTTGTGGTAAGTTTGGTTATTTTTATGGGGGGCCATATGTCATCATCTAAGAGTCTCTTCGTCAATAGTAATTACCGTCGTCAATAGTAATTACCGTCGTCAATAGTATTTACCTTGGTCAATAGTATTTACCTTGGTCAATAGTAATTACCTTCGTCAATAGTATTTACCTTGGTCAATAGTATTTACCTTGGTCAATAGTAATTACTTTCGTCAATAGTATTTACCTTGATCAATAGTAATTACTTTCGTCAATAGTAGTTGTCCCTTCAATATTACCAAGAGTCATTTGACCCTTCGTTAAGACGAAGAGTCATTTGACCCTTCGTTAAGACCAAGAGCCACCCTCAATTTTTCTATAAATAGAGGCCTAGGACTTCATTATTTTTCACGAATTCATTCAAGCTATAGAGAGAGAAAGTATAGAGAGAATAAGAGAGAGAGAATAAAAGTATTATGCTACTTCACTTTTCCAATATCCAGTTTTTTTAAGGTAGGGAATATTATTTCTTTTATATTCATAAAGAGAACTTCTGTTATTCCATTCTTTATTATTCTGTTGGAATAACCAATATACGCGGTCTACCCAATACTTGGTGACATTCTTCTATTATTCTGTTGGAACATCCTGTCTGTGTGTTTTACACCGGACCTGGTTCCGTTTTTATTATTATTCTGTTGGAACATCCTGTCTGTGTGTTTTACATCGGACCTGGTTCCGTCTTTGTTATTATTCTGTTGGAACATCCTGTCTGTGTGTTTTACACCGGACCTGGTTCCATTATTTATTATTCTGTCGGAATATCCTGTCTGTGCGTTTACGCCGGACCTGGTTCCATTATTTATTATTCTGTTGGAATAACCTGTCTGTGCGGTCTATCGCATGCATGGTGATTTCTTTTGTTATTCCATTCTTTATTATACTCAGTTGGTTAAGTTTTGACTTCTATACTCCATGAAATTTGTGGAATATCCTTGATAATTGCGGTTCATCCAGTATCTTTTCATGAAAATATTATTCTAAGCATTCTTGAATTTTACTCCACAAAGCAGTATCATGTTGACAATTTGGACGTTGTTAATTCTTGGATAAATTAATTCTTGAACTTGTTTTATTGAATTCTTATATCATTGTCATCATCCTCATGTTTATAAAATGTTGAAAGTCATCTATGGCCTGTAGTGCATAAATGGACTTGGTATGATTATAACCAGGAATTATTCGGTATAATCATGACCGTAATGTTACAAATGATGTGGTAAAAGTCT
Source organism: Panax notoginseng (assembly GCA_016801055.1). Classification (NCBI taxonomy): domain Eukaryota; kingdom Viridiplantae; phylum Streptophyta; class Magnoliopsida; order Apiales; family Araliaceae; genus Panax; species Panax notoginseng. The sequence continues at coordinate 166,676,984 of CM029012.1, forward strand.
TCAGTGGCTCGTAGTGCATTGATGGACAGTTGTTGGCATGATCATGACCATTAATGAATACACGAATATCCTTGGCCGTAGTGCAGGAGTGATTCGATGATGTGGATTATTTTATTAAGCTGAGTCTCAGCGATAGCAGTGTTGAAAAACCTTTTAAATCATAAAAGATAGTAGAGTTTATTTTCTACTTGACTCTTTTAATGGATTGCTTGTTCCGCTGCAGTTAAACTTGATGTCTAATATATTTTATCAGTTTAACATTGTTGAAGGCTAATGATAATTTATTCTGCATTATCTTAGTCATAATATTTCTTACTGGGCTAGTTGAGCTCACCCTTTCTTTCACTATTCTCTTCAGGAAATGAGAACGTAGCTGGGGCAAGTCGGGAAACGGAGTGATGGTTCGAATGATAGTATTAGTTAGTAGTCCTCACTATTCTATGTAATAGTGTGTTAATAAATGTAATGAGGACTCCTTTTGAGTATGAATACTCTCTAGAAGATAATATTTGTATTCAAACTCACAGTTTATGTTTTGTCGTATTGTACACGACAGATGTATTAGTAAGTTGTATTTGTATTCTGTACTTTGTATCTGACGACCCAAGATGGGTGATGTATACCTAATTTTGGGGGCGTCACAACCTCGTTCGGGTTCCTCGCGTTTTGGGCAGTCACGACAAACGCCATTCCAGGAACCACTGACTTTGACTTGTCCGGAACAGCCTTCGGAGTTACTATCCCCGTTGAACTTGGTTTCGCAACAAGAAAATCTTTAGCTATATGACCTTCCTTTCCACAGTTATAACATACCTTGAACTGTTGTGGGCAATTTGGGCTGATATGTCCCTCTTTCCCGCATTTGTAACAAACGACCGGTGCTCGTTCTCCTCCCCTAGAAACAGTTGATGTTTGTGCTGACGTTTTCACGTTATCATTGTTGTACCTTCTCTTCTTGAAATCTCCTCCCGACTCGCTCCTTCTATTATCGCTGCCACGATTACCACCAGAGTGATTACCGCTTTTGTCCGAATGTTTTCCTCCCTGCTGGTTTTCATTGCTCCGATGACCGCTGCCACCGGTATGACCCTAGTTGTGGTCCCTCGGTTGAACATACTCATTATCTCGCTCTAATAATTGAGCCCTGTTTATAACATCTGAATATAAAAAAAAAATTATGAGAGATAAGATATTGCCGAATCTCGGGCTTTAGACCTCTCAGGAACATCCTCGTCATTCGTTCCTCATTCTCTACTAAATGAGGTGCAAACCTGGATAACTCTGCAAACTTTGCCTCGTACTGGGACACCGTCATGTTGTTTTGTTCCAGTCTAATAAACTCTACCTCCTTCATATGACGAATACTTTAAGGAAAGTACTTGTCATTAAACAGTTTCTGAAACGTTTCCCAAGACATGTTGAGTGCGTCAGGCTGGGTACGCTTCACAGACTCCCACCAGTAGTCTGCCTCACCGCGAAACATAAACGTGGCGAATGGAACCTTCTGTTCCTCCGTGCATCCCAAGACATCGAATATCTTGGTAATTTGCTTGACCCACGTTTTCGCCATGATCGGATCCGGCTTTCCCTTAAATTCTGGTGATCCCAACTCTTTGAACTGTTTGGCTGTGACAAGCCGCGCATTGCTAGCATTTCCACCCGTATTTTGTGCACGAGTCTCCCTCGTCTGGTTTTGCATGAACAACAAAAAACTTCTAAACATCCCATCATTCATCATTTGTTCGGTAGTGTTGTTTACAGGAGGAATATTGCCTTCCTGTTGCACGTTCCCCTGGGTGGTGATCAAAGGTGTCTCCACGGTCTGATTCACTCTATTATTAACGTTCTCAGTTGCCATTCTAAAATACAACCATAAAACAAGGGTTAATAGTCATGTCATATATTATCCCTATACTCTGATGGACCAAATAAATACTAAATAAATTAGTCAGGTCATACTAACGAAGGAATTTCCCGTCTCTCCCCTCCTAGTTCTTGTCTCACATCTCAGCCAGGGATCATATCCCTAAGCTTTGATACCAACCGTGACGCCCCCAAAACAGGTATACATCACCCATTCTGAGTCGCTAAATACATGGTACAAAAACAAATACAACCTCAGTAATATAATTGTCGTACAAAATACGACAACACATATACTGTGAGTTTGAATACAAATAGAGAGTATAAAAACTCAAAAGGAGTCCTCATTATAATTATTGATACACTATTTTACAAAAATAGTGAGGACTGCTAAACAACTTTCTAAAACCGTCACTCCATACCCCGGCTAGTTCCTGCTATACTATCTCCTCCTTAGAAGAAAATGGAACAAAAAGGGTGAGCTCAACTAGCCCAGTAAGGAATATTATGACTAAGATAATATACAACAAATTATCGTTAGTTTTCAACAGGGAAAATCTGATAAAATATAATAGACAACAAGTTTTAGATCAACAACTGCAGCGGAAACAACAATCCATTAGAAGAGTCAAGTAGAGAAAGAATTCTACTATCTTCTAAGATTTAAAAGTCCATCATCAATATTTTATCCCTGTAACATCAATCAATATACATCTTGAATCAAATATTCATCTTTGCACTACAAGCCAAAGATATTCATTTGTATCACCAGTTGGTCATGTCCATCTCAACACCTGTTCATCTTTGCACTACATACAAAAGATATTCATCAGGTAATCATACATCTTTGCACTACAGGCCAAAGATATTCAGTAGTATCATCATTTAGGACTGAGGATGATGAAAAATATTTTAAAAAAAATGAATCCAGTGAGATAAAAGAATAAATATTAGGGATTCGTATTACAGTTTATCCAAGTTCAATAATACTCCATAATAACCAATTTTGAAGCAGAATTCAAAAATAAAGATCAAAACATAGATACAATCAAAGATAGTAACCATAATAGACAACTTGGACAAAAAGAAGAAAATTTTATTTTCGGTGAATAGTATCGTATTCATGAATAGTGCCGTATACGTGAATAGTAACCCGGACACAAAAAGTTTTAAATTTGATAAAAAGTTCATACCAACATTTCGGTATAATGATATTGAAAAAAATATCATTTTAAGAGGAATATAACATCCCTTACCTCAAAATATCAGTATTTCTGATCGGAATATCGTATATGAGGCTGAATGAAACTTGCGCTAAATAGCAACTCTCAAAGTATCAAAATACTCACAAAATACGCTCGAGAATATAGAGAGAGAAAGAGAGAAAACTTATGAATTCTGGTGTGATTTTTAATTTTAACTTAGCCCTCTATTTACAGGAAAATGTTAGCACGCCGAAGCATACTTGACCTACAACTTGATGGCTTTACCTGCTACTATTCCCACCCACCACATTTGAATAAAAAATTTCAGCACATTTCTCACCAACCAAAAGTGGGGCCCACCAATTCTAGAATTTTCTACCAAAATGATAAATTCCGAAACTTCAACAATTTCTAAATCAGTCATCTCTTAAAATTCATAACAAATCATACATTTATTTTTAACGGTTCAAAATTTATGGACATATACTCAACTTATATATGTATAACATATCCAAAAATTACAACGATCCAACGGTCGGATTAAAAATTATAACCCCCGCAATATATCTCAAAAATCCTGATTGATTTTTAATACCTCCATTCCGACAAAAATACTGATAAAACATCTCAACATTAACTCCTTCATTTTTAACCACAAAATATATCCAACATTTATATTCATATAAAATAAATATTTCCTTATCATATGAATCAATAATTAATTATTCACAATTAATATTACAGAATCACATTTATGACAACCAGGTCGTTCCCAAGAAAGAGGGGGCTTTTCAATAAGGATTTCTTCTTACTGGCGCGTAATTAGATGACCAAACCTCTCCCTAGATAGAACTTTCTAGACATTGCCAATAATGTTATCTAATAATATTATTCAAATAATATGAATTATTGATCTGATAATGAAAAATACTGTGCAGTGATAATTATTGAAACAACAATAATATAAAATATCAATGCACAAATTATTGAATCAATAAAATAAAATATTGAACAGTAACTACTGTAACAATTATTGAGTAGCGCCTTCCTTCGTAAGAATCAATAATTTAAAAATACTGTTCAATCCGTGTGCTACTGTGCAACCACGTGTATTACTGTATTTTAACCACCGGGTATTCTAACAGTGTTAACGGTAACAACTACGCCGTTATTTATAAAAACTCAATTTTTGTTGTTATCTTCATCCAACCGTTTTCCGTTACGGGGCCCACAAATAGTTGCGCCGTCGTACGAATAGTCCCCGACAGAAAGAATATTCCACGACCAAACGAATATTCCCCGACAAAATGAATATTTTATAACCACTTGTTTATTTTGCAAAATTTACACATTTCACCCATAACCAAAGTATTATATCAAATTAATACCTTATTATTCACAATAATATTTAAAAAAAATTTAATTTTACTCATTAATAAGTTGGGGTCTTACAGCCAGCCCTCCTCCTCCTCATCGCTCCGTCTCCCTCTGATAGTCGGCCGGAAACCTCAATCGCTTCTCCGACGTCCTCCTCACCCCCATCCACGACGATCTCGACGTCCTCGTATGTTATCCTTTTTCCCTTTCCTGTGTTGTTTCTAATTTCTCTCTTTTTTAATCCTACATAACAATTAATGGAGAATATATTGATCCACCTTCACACCTTCAATTTTTTCATAGTGCAGTTGGTAAACAAATCAAAGTAACCAATCCTTCACACCAAGGTAACCAATCCTTCACACCAAGATAACCAATCCATATCCACACCTGCAATTTTTTCAAAGTGCAGTTGGTAGCCAAACATTCATACCAAGGTAACCAATTCAGTGTTATTAGGTTACCAATTTATTTTGAATGTGATACAGTTGGTTGCCAAACTTTCATACCAAAGTAACCGATTCATACTGCAGGTGTGGAGGTAGATTGATTATCTTGGTATAAAGGTTTGGTTACCTTGGTATAAAAGTTTGGTTACTTTAGTACGAAAGTTTGATTATCAACATTACATTACACATCACTCTCTTATCTCTCATTATAATTAAACTTTAAAAGAGGTTGCTTAATTGATATTGGACTTATTATATGTCTTCTAATTGGTCCATGCCATGGGTTTAAAATAGTAGAGGCTTTTTTGGGCCACAGCCCGAGTTTTGGACAGTGGCTTACGGAGCCTCCCTTTGCAAAAAAAACTTTAAATGTTGTAGTAAAACTCACTCAATTTAATCCAAAGAAAATAATATATATTACTAATATTTATGTCAATTTTTTAATTGTTAATGACGTTAATAAGTATTTTTTAAAGAGATACATAATAAGTGGAGTCTTGGATTATCTTATCCATCTCAATTACTTAAATATTTATTGACAAATTTAAAAATAGTAATTCGGGGTGAATTTATTTATCATAATATACAAGAGCAGTCCGTCTTAATCCAATTGCAATCTTAAACATATATGTGAAATTGGTTCAGGTAGTTTGTGTTTAAAAACGGAATTAGGAAAGTAGGCGGTGGCAATATAGTCCTTTCGTAAAAGAAGAGTCAACGAAGTTGGCTGATATGTGACGAAAACTAATTTTTCTCCTATGGGCTATGGCCGCCGGGTTAGTCCAATGCGTATGGCATGACCTGACCCGAATCCATATCCCCATGTAGTTTTATACATACATTTATTGATACATACACTTATATCTAATAAGTTATATTTTATCTTGATCTTTTATTATTAATATCATAAAGAAAATCGGCAACTACCGCCACTCCTCTATAAATTGACAAACGTTTGTCTACGTTTCTTCCGTTTCCATTTCCATCTCCATCTCCATCTCCAACCCAAATCATCGTATCTTTAATTTAATTAAGCTTCATAAATTAATTAATCCCACATGGGTGAGGTTAGTCCGTCCGTCTATCTCCAGATTTCCCCCAAATAAATAATCAACTAATATTTGTTTTCTCAATCAGACCACGATTATATAAGTTTACTCATATGCATGTATGTATATATTTGTTTGTTTGTGCTTAACTGCAGAAAGATGAAAAGAAGAAGGAAGGAGAAAAGAAAGCCGACGGAGGACCTCCCGTCACCCTAGTGTTGAAGCTCGACTTGCATTGCGAAGGTTGTGCCAACAAAGTCAAACGCTCCATTCGCCATTTCCAAGGTATAATTATTAGTCTCTCTCCCAGCTTTTACCAAATTCAATTGTTTTGTTTTCGCTTCACCTAAAACTTTGCGGAGCTCACAAGGAATTAGTACTAAATTTAGATCCGCATTTAACCGTTAAAGGTAAATTCAAAATTTTATTTAGGAAAAAAATTGAAAATTTTCATCGGTCTATGTGTAATTAAAACTGTACCTAACAATAATTAGTTTGTGGTCCAATGAAGGTGTGGAAGGAGTTAAAATCGACAGCGCAAGTAACAAGTTAACGGTGACGGGAAAGGTGGATCCCGATAAGCTCAAGGAGAGACTTGAACAAAAGACCAAGAAGAAGGTGGAGTTTCTCTCCCCTCAGCCCAAAAAGGACGGTGGTGGCGATGGCGGTGACAAGAAGTCCGATGCAAAAGTACCGGAGAAAAAAGCCGATGAGAAGAAGGAAGAAAAGCCCAAAGAGGTATTTTCCGGGCCGATGAATTTCATTTGGGATGGTATATATACCTAGTTTAGAAATTTGCTAACTAATTTTGAATACATTTTTACTTTTTGTGTTGGTTTAGGCGACGGTAAGTACAGTGCTTCTGAAGATTCGCCTTCACTGTGACGGGTGCATGCATAAGATTAAACGAATCATATCAAAAATAAAGGGTGAGATACCAAACTAGTTTTATTCATATATATATATATATGTAATTAAGTTGAAGGATATGATACTATTAACTTTTGTTATAAAACTTGGGAAGGATTAGGTGAATTTCCAAAATTTTTTAATCTTTTTGTTGATTATCAGTTGTTGTGTATATGCTATTTTCAAGTGACTAATTGTGAATTACTACAATTAATTTGAGCAGGTGTAGACAACGTCATTCTGGATGCTAAAAATGATTTGGTCACGGTCAAGGGAACAATGAACGTCCAGGAACTCCCAACCTATTTGAAAGAGAAATTAAAGCGAAGCGTGGAGATTGTTCCGGTGAAGAAAGATGACGGGGGCGGCGACAAGAAAGAGAAAGAAGGCAGCGGCGACAAAAAAGAGAAAGAAGGTGGCGGAGGCGACAAAAAAGAGAAAGAAGTAGGTGGCGGTGGCGGTGACAAAAACGAAAAAAGTGGCGACGGCGATAAGAAAAAAGATGGTGAATCAAAAGCTATTACTAGCGGTGGAGAGAAAAAGGCTGAGGTGGGCAAAATGGAGTATCATGGCTATAATCCTTATACTTATATTGTACCGTCGTATAATCAAGTTTCCGATAATCATGATTTTGGTATGACCTCCTCATCTATCATGTATAATCAGAGTTATTCTAATCAAGATTATGGTATAACCACGTATGATCAAGGTCATCATGTAAATCATGGTTACGTTGTGGAGTACACTCAGGCGCCTCCGCTTCCGCCGCCGCAGCCGTATTACCATGGGGCACATCATGCACCTCAGATGTTTAGCGATGAGAACCCTAATGCGTGTTCAATCATGTGACGATAATAGAAGTTATTAAGTTCTAAATTGTAAATAAAACTCACAAGTATAGTTAGAGAGGCAATATTATTCCAAGTATATCTATAGGTATGTATGGATGAGGATGTAGACAGTTATCTTAGGTCAGGTTCAATAAATGGTTAAATTGTCAAATTGCAGTTTAACTTGTTTAAGTTTTTAGGTGGGTTTAGTAGTTGTTTGTTACCTCGTTTATAAAAGTTCGATTTTGTGTACCGATCTATATATATATATATATATATATATATATATATATATATATTTGAATTCATTAATAATGGTGATATATATTTATAAAGATTGTGACCACATGTATACTTTGTTTGATTAACAAGTTTTGTCTCGGTATAATGTTTGTGTTAGTGTATTTGTTTATGTAAATGATTAGTTTTGAGTAATTTTTATTTGATCGCCATTGGTGGAGGAATAGCACTATCCTTACACACTGGCCCTCAAATAATAATTAGTGGGGTTTACAATTTATATAATATCTCTTGCAAGTCTAAAGTTGCTTAGGGATATGACGTTCACTGTCAAAATAAATAATTCCCCCTTCCCCCACCCCACCCCAAAAAAAATTGTTGTCATTGAACTTTGGAGCTAGCTATAAGGTTTTGTTGTCATATGAAATAATAAGAGTTCCATGTGAATTTAATCGTACTTAATTTTTAAAATTTGAATTATAATGTGAATTTATTTTAATTTTTGAAATAATAATTATGTTCTTAATGGTATTTTTTAATTATTTTATAATAATTATTGCATTAATTTAATATATTTAAATAAATTTATAATTTTACAGATTAATTGAGGAAAAGAAAATCAAATAATGATATGCTTCAAACTTGGTAGCACTTGACTAGGGGATAATTCCATTAACTAGTAAGCTCGAGACACTTAATTTAATAGATGGTACGTTGATTAAAGTTATTATTATTATTATTATTATTATTATATGCATGCTACGTTGATTCATTATAAATGGTGATTATATTTGTACTTCAGATTTTTCTATTTACAATCCATCTTACAACTTATTAATTAAGGAATGTTACTGTTAACGCCAAGTTTCGTCTGCGCGTCCAATCACAAAATCTACGCGCTGAATCCTGCACAATAACAGATCACACAGAAGCTTGACGGCCGTGCCGCCGGGGGATAGCTCCGGTGTGAGAATAAGTACAGGCCGTTCACAAGGTTTAACAATGAAGGTTATGTGTTTAGCGCTCAAAGTAGATATTACCTGTTAATTGTAACCTTGACCTTGTATTTATAGAGCTCCCACCACCTTGGTATCCTCTTCTTTGGATTAGAGTAGGACTCCTAAATATGTTAGCTACCATATTTGGGTCCAACACAATCTCCTTAAAAAGTGCAAGTGGAATCCCTTTCCACCACTACTTCCAGAGCCTTGTTAACGTAGGATTAGGGTTGATACCCTTAATCACGTAAACTCCTTGTCACACCAACTCCGCATGTGGACTGCTCATTTGCTCAGGCCCAAACCAATAGCCAAACCCAATAGGCCCGAACTCAACCCACATGATGACCACGGGCCCCGGCCTATTGGGATCGGGTAACCGACCCCGATCTTACATCTCCGAACATACGAGCCCGACCTCCTTTGACCCGGCCCAAGCCTTCAGCCCAAAAGAGGGTCGGGAAAACACTCCCGAACATTGCCCCCCAGTCTCTTGTTATAAGATATTTATGACACGAGACTTGAAAGGACATGAATTCGGATAGTCACGCCATAATGATGAGTTGTCTCGGGAACCCAAGCGGTTTCTCCTCGGTCCGCGAGCGGGTACACATTTTTTCATAACTGGGCCCACCTGCCATAAATAACCGCCTTTGGAAGCCGTGCCAGACGGGCTATATAAGCTCCCCATCATTCATCAGCGTCACTTTTTCGAGCCTTTAATATTTTGAATCTCTGTCAAACTTTTTCGGCAAGGGCGATTTCCGGCGAGATACTCATTTTACCAGATTTCTTTAATCCGTGCCATTTCCCCTCTAAACTCTTGTCTTGTACCTTTCTTCCCTTCAAACCACCATAAATGGCTTATTCCAGCGATCCTCGTCCCACACCAGTCACAGCAGCCGGCACTCCCACTCTTACTTCCGGCGACCTTCTCCAAATCGAGCTGGAGGCTGCTCCGGTCGACCTCTCCGTGGAGAACGCCGAAACCCGTATTCGCCAACTCTATGCTTCGAAAACCGACTACGCTGTCATCAACACCAAATCTTCCATCACCCCCTCTCAACTGTCGGACATCCAAACTTTGTTCAACATCCCCAAAGAATACAAGCTTCGGGTTCCCGAGGCCAGTGAGAGGATGTATCACCGACCCAAGGGCGATTGGGTAGCCGTCCATCTGTATGCCCTAAGGTACGGGGTTCGGTTCCCCCTCCACGAATTCATCTCTTCTTTCCTCTGCCTGGTAGGGATCGGGTTCTCCCAGCTGGCTCCCAACTCCTACATCCAGCTGATCAGCTTCATCGCCCTCTGCCAGGAGGCTGGCATCACCCCCGGGCTGGACTTCTTCTTCGTCCTATTCTCGGTTGGTCGGTCAAAAGAGCCCGGCCTTCGCCATCTGAACCGTGTTCCTGGACGGGACACCTTCGTGAAGACCCCATCCAGTAACAAGGGGTGGCATTCACAATGGTTCTTCATGAGGGGAACCGATCTCAACCTACTCCCCAACTGGGCCGGTCCCGAAGACGTCCCCATGAAGGTCAACAAATTTCCGAAAAGTCGTTCGGCAGCCTTCAAGAAGTTTTACGCCCTTCTGAAGCAGACCAGCTGGGGTCTAGGAATCGTGTCCAACGAATCCTGGCTCTACGAACACGGCTGTAAGTTAATCTATCCGACCTTGTTTTCTTATTCTGCCGATCATTTGCTTCGATTTTATTAATGATCCTTTTATTTTATGTTGTAGTGACCATCTTCAAGCCTGACAATGCTGAAGTGGCTCTGTCCCCACTGCCGATCCTCGTCGAGCCCATCCATCTCCTAGCCGTTGATGACTCTCCTTCCGACGAGGCTGTTCTCATTGCCGAGATGTCTGTCGGTTCGTCAACCGGTCCTCTTCCCGAACCTTCCAAGGCTGATGCTTCCACGAAAAGTGTGTTGCAGATGAAGGGGGTCGACAAGATGGCTTTGCTAAAGAAGTCAAAGAAAAAGTCTTCTGTTCGAGCGCCCCCCAAGGCCATCGCTGTGGCCCCGCCGAAGCCTGTTCTCAAATCAACTCCCCCACCTCCGACCATAGTGACAGTGGCCGAAGATTCGGAGGGTACCGAAGATCAGCTTCCGGAGCCCGCCTCTAAGAAGTCGCGGTTGATCGAAGGGCCCTCCCAAGCCGAGGAGGTCATTGCCCCGATCCAAGCTTCCTCCCCGAAGTCCAAAGCTAGCTCTTCCGGAGGATCACCAACTACCTGTTGGCCGAAGAGTCCAGCTGACAAATTTCCTTTCCATTTGCTTGATCAATTCAAGCTTTCCGGTGACGATGAGCGGTTCAAGAACTTTTCGTCAGAGGATTTTCTGGTCACCTATCTTCGAGCCCAGACTCAGGTATTTATCCTCATTTGTATATATGTCTTCATTTGCTTCTTTGTTGTCTGATCAATTCGCCTATGTATTTAGGCCAACGCCATCCTCGCTCGAGCTATCGCTCCTCTTGCCCGATCTACCAAGAGAGAGGTCCAGCTGAGAACCGACGTGGAGCTTCTCCAAGCCGAATTATCGGGTCGGGATTCGGAGCTGAGGAGGGAGCGGGATCTGCATGCTGACACCAGAAATAAGGTGACCCAGGCTAACCGCCGAATCGCCGAACTCGAAGTCCAACATTCATTACTTCAACAAGAGTTCGTCGGTCTCGATGGTCACGCCAAAAAGCTGGTGCAGGATAAGGAACTCCTGGTCGAAGAGAATAGGACCTTGGTGGGGAACCTTCAGGTCATCGAGGGGAAGTTCGCGGGGGTTCATGCTCAGCTGAGTACCCTGATCCATGCGAACAACACTTTGATGGCCGAACAGGCCATCATTAAGCAGGCTCCCATCAGAGAATACGAAGAATCGCCTGTCCTGACCGATAAGATCATGACCCAGTTTGCAGAGGGTGTCGAAGCTTATCGGGAGAAGGCCCGAGCGAAGCTTGTGGATGCTGGTCTAGACGCCTCGATCCTTAATTCTTCCGACGAGGAGTCCGAGGCCGAAGCCGATGCTGGTTCCCCTTAATTTTTTTCTTGAACTTGTTCATACTTGTAATTTCTTCTTTTCTAAGTTTTGTAATTCAACCTGACCAGAGAGGCCGACGGTGTATGTACCTGAAGCCTATCTGATCGGGAACTGTAAAACCTTTATAATATGAATGAAGACAAAAGATTTCTAAGTAGTTATCTCGATCAGTTTAACTTTATTTTTATCGCCCAGTTAGGTCATTTCTGACCGTCTGGTCCATTTATGTCTAAAGTGTACTGTCTCGGATATGTAACTTTTATCGATCAGTTATACTTGTGGCGTTTTATCAGTCAGTTAAGTTCTTTCGGACTGTCTGATTGTTTTACACTCGAAGTTTATCTGATCGGATGTGTATCTTTGTCGATCAGTTATACTTGTGGCGTTTATCGATCAGTTAAGTTCTCTAGGACCGTCTGATCGTCTTACGCTCGAAGCTTATATGATCGGTAAAGCAGTGCAAGATTAAAACGAAGTACAAACGTCTCTCTTGAGAGAAGTTTTCGTTTCATTGATAAATCGAATAAATTACACCGTTATCGGGAAAGAACATGCATGTATTTACTGGTAATATCTCCTAAGTCTTCCAGCATGCCATGTATTCTTTACTTCCGACCCATCCATTGCTCGAAGCCGGTAAGTCCCTGGCTTCGGCACTTCTACTATCTCATAAGGCCCCTCCCAGTTAGGCATTAATTTTCTTGTGTTCTGGGGGGTTGATGCCTCTGCCTCCCGAAGCACCAAATCTCCTACCTCGAACCTCCTCAACTTCACCTTCTGGTTATAGTGTCGGGCTGTCTTCTGTTGATAAATGGCCAACCTCAACACCGCGACATCACGAGCTTCGTCTAGCAGGTCCACATTTACTTTCAGACCTTCATCATTGTAGAGCTCTTTATACTGGCTGACCCGAAGAGTGGGTGACCCGATCTCTACTGGTATGAGTGCATCGGTCCCATAGGCCAGCCGGAAAGGGGAGTCTCCAGTGGTTGTCCTTGGGGTTGTCCGGTATGCCCACAAAACGCTGAATAGTTCTTCGGGCCATCGACCTTTCAACTCGTCAAGCCTTCTTTTTATCCCGTTGAGTAGGGTTCGATTTGTCACTTCCACTTGACCGTTTGACTGAGGGTGGGCAACCGAAGTCTTCCGGTGTTGAATTCCCAACTCTTTCAGGAAGCTTCCAAACTTTGACCCCACGAACTGTCTATCGTTATCCGAGACTACTGCCATCGGAATGCCGAACCGATAAACTACTCCTTCTTTCAAAAATTTAAGACATTCCTGTTCAGTGATCTTCTGCAGTGGTTTGGCTTCGACCCACTTTGTCATGTAATCGATAGCCACTATTATAAAGCTGACTTGCCCCTTGGCCTTTGGCAGAGGCCCCAGGATGTCGATCCCCCATACTGCGAATGGGATCGGGGATAGAACCGAATAGTGCTCTTCGGGTGGTTGATGTGGGATGTTGCTGTTTAGTTGACACTTGGGACATTTTTTGACAAGTTCCTTGGCTTCTGCGTAGATAGTCGGCCAGTAATACCCCTGCCTGAGAATTTTATGTGCCAGTGACTTTGCTCCCATGTGATCCCCACAGATTCCTTCATGTACCTCCCGAAGTGCGTAGCTCGCCTCTGACGGTGTTAAACATTTAAGAAGGGGAGAGCTGAAAGCTCTTCGGTACAAATCTCCATCAATCAGTACAAAATTCGAACTTCGATGCTTGATCTTCCTTGCTAGGATGCGGTCTGATGGTAATGTTCCGTCAGCCAAATAATAGATGTAGGGCGTAAGCCAACAGTTCAGCCGATCAACACATAATGCCTCCTCTTTCGAGACACTTGGCTGCTCCAATGTCTCTAGATATACCGAACCGTTGAAGGAGTTGGCTTCGGTTGTCGCCAGTTTGGCCAAGGCATCTGCTATTGTATTGTCAGATCGGTCAACTCCCTGACAGCTGACCGAGTGGAAGTATGTCAGTTTAATCTTTGTTTCGGCTAAGTACTTCGTCATTCTTGCCCCCCGAGCCGCATACTCTCCCGAAATCTGTTTGACGACCAGCTGCGAGTCACTGTAGATGACCAAGTTTTGTACTTCTAGGCTTCGGGCCAATTTTAACCCGGCTAGAATGGCCTCATATTCTGCTTCGTTGTTGGTCGCTCTGAACTTAAATCGAATAGCTTGTTGGACCTTGAATCCTTCGGGGCTCGTCAGTATGACCCCTGCTCCACTGAAGTCTGACGTTGACGAGCCATCGACATATAGTGTCCATGAAGTCTTTATGTGTTGCGTTTCGGCCACCGATCCCACATCTGGCTCCGAAAACGAACATTCCACGACGAAGTCTGCTAGCGCTTGTCCTTTGATTGCCGTTCGGGGATGATACTCTATCGCAAACTGTGTTAGCTCCATTGCCCATGCCGCCAGTCTTCCCGAAACCTCAGGTCGATGTAGAATTTTCTTCAACGGCTGATCGGTGTATACCACCACCACCCGACCCTGGAAATAATGCCGAAGTTTTCTGCTTGCAATGATTAAAGCATAGGCGAATTTTTCCAGGTTCGGGTATCGGAGTTCTGCGTCCCGAAGCACGTGGCTGACATAGTACACGGGGAACTGATTTTCCCTTTTGTCCCGAACCAGTGTTGCTCCCACTGCCATCGAACTCGCTGCCAGATAAAGATATAGGGGTTCCGAGGGAATCGGTTTCATCAGCAGAGGTGCCGAGGAAAGATATTGTTTGATCCCTTGGAAGGCGTCCTCGCATTCTGAAGTCCACTGGAAGCTTTTCTCGTTCTTGGGCCCTTTTAAGGTGTCAAAAAATGGAAGGCACCTCTCAACTGATTTAGAGACGAACCTTCGGAGGGCTGCGATCCGTCCTGTTAGTCTCTGCACATCCTTGTATGACTTTGGGGATTTCATGTCCAGGACTGCCTGGATTTTCTCTGGGTTTGCTTCGATTCCCCTTTTGCTGACCAAGTATCCTAGAAATTTTCCCGATCCCAGCCCAAAAGTGCACTTGGTCGGGTTTAGCCTTAGCTTGCGTTTTCGGACCGTCTCGAAACAGTCCTCCAGATCTTCAAGATGATCACGGACTGACATGCTTTTAACGATCATGTCGTCTACGTAGACCTCCATACTCCTCCCCAATTGTTTCGTAAACACCAGGTTCATCATCCACTGATAAGTTGCCCCGACATTTAGTAGCCCGAAGGTCATTTTCCTGTATGCGTATATCGCCCGATGTGTGATAAAACTTGTCTTCGGGATGTCTTCCTTACTCATCAAAATCTGGTGGTACCCAGAGAATGCATCCATAAAACTCAACATACCATATCCCGACGTGGCGTCGATCAGTTGATCTATGTTGGGCAGTGGGTAGAAATCCTTCGGACACACCCTGTTTAGATCCGTGTAGTCGATACACAACCTCTATTTCTCGTTTTGCTTCTGGACCAATACCACATTGGCCAACCACTCCGGGTAATCAATCTCAAAGATGAATTCGGCCTCCAGGAGCTTGGCAATCTCTTCGTCGATGATTTTTTGTCTTTCTGGGGCGAAAATCCTTCGCTTCTGTATGACCGGTTTCTTGTTCGGGTACACGTGCAACCGGTGCAGAGCCACTGATTCAGTTACCCCCGGCATGTCGCTGGGTTCCCATACGAAGATATCAGCGTAGACTCGGAGTAATTCTATCAGCCCGTTCCGGAAGGGTTCTGATAACCCTGACCCGATCTTAATTAGTTTTTCTTTCTGCCTCGGTACTAATTCTACATCTTCAGTTTCTTCGGCCGGAAGAGCAAGTGGCTCTGTGCTCCCCTCTGTGAATTGCTCGATCTCAATGGCCATTGTCTGTTTCTGTTTGCAGACCCCGACCCCTGAAGAAATCAAGCTGTTTCGGTAACACCTTCGGGCTATATCTAGGTCTCCTTTTACCTCCCCGATCCCGTTCGGTGTTGGAAACTTGATTTTAAAATGGGGTATCGATGTTACTGCTTGCAGGGCTGCCAAGGTAGGCCTTCCGAGGATCGCGTTGTATGCCGAGTCTATTTGAACGACAAAAAATCTCACCACTATTTCAACCTGATTAGGTGATGTGCCGAATTTGACTGGCATCTCGATGGTGCCCGACACAAGCACCGGATCTCCACTAAATCCGTACAAGGGTCCTTCTCCTCCCAAATCCATCTTCTTTCCTTGTAGGTCTAACCTCTGATAGGCATGTGAATATAGGATGTCGACCGAAGACCCATTATCTATCATCATTCTTTTCATATCCACTATCCCGACTTGAGCCGTTATTACCAACGCACCATCATGGGGCTCGATGAGATCCGTCGGATAATCCTCGTCCGTAAATGAGATAGACGTTCCCGGATATGCCCGATCCTTTCTGGGGGTTGACCCCGCAACCGACAGCACTGCTTCCAGATGCCCACTTCTTTTTCTTCCCGATACCCGTCCAACGGAACCCCCCGAAATGACATCAACTACACCTCGGGCTGGGGGGTTCTGTGGAGTCTGGGTATCCAGGATCTGATCTGTGGTCTCCTCTCGGGGCACCACTGCATTTCCTCGACCCGCCACATATTGTAACAGCTGTCCGTTTTGGACATTTTTCTCGATCATATCCATCAGATTAACGCATGCTTCGGTCGAGTGTCCGGTACTCTGATGGTATTCACAATACTTATCCCGACCACGCCTTCCGGGCTTGGTTCGCCTGGGGCATGGCTCGTAGAATGGTTGGTTTTTCATTTCCTACAGGATTTTCGAACGGTCCGCAGTGAGGGGAGTATAGACCTTGTTGACGTTACGGTTGGGTAGTGGAGGTCGGTTGCTACCTGAACCTCCCCCATTGTAGCTTTTCTTTTCCGTTCGGTCTGATCTCCACTGGTTATT
The DNA here is from genome assembly GCA_016801055.1 of Panax notoginseng. Lineage (NCBI taxonomy): Eukaryota > Viridiplantae > Streptophyta > Magnoliopsida > Apiales > Araliaceae > Panax > Panax notoginseng. Next base: position 166,693,845 of record CM029012.1, read on the forward strand.
GTCCGAACGTTGGTAGGTCGATTTTTCTCGCTCTTTCGATTTCTCATAAGGTTGTGGTGGTTTGTAATTTCCCAAAGCTTCTTCTACAGCGATGAACCCTTCTGCCCGATGAAAGGCCTCGGTCAAGTCTGCCGGAGGGTTAATCACCAAATCCTTTACCAGCTTCTTAGATCTCCCGATGTCCAAGCCGGTTGTAAAAAATCCCAGGGCTTGTGGGGAATTCAGCTCCGCTACCGATCCCACTTCCTCTCGAAACCTTTTGACGTACTGGCTCAGGGTCTTATCTGCTTTCTGTCGTACCTGCATGAGGGACGCCGTGATCTTCCCTCGTCTTCGGTTGCTTCCGAACCGAGCATGAAATTTTTCTCGAAGATCGTTCCATGATCCGATTGATCCTGATGCCAGTGTCCCCATCCACTCCCTGGCGCTCTTCTTGAGGGTTGTAGCGAACATGTGGCATTTGGCTGCATCCGAATGCCCATAGTACGACATCAGCCGATCATACCCATCCGAATGGTCGTAGGGATCTCCCAATCCATCATAAGTCTCCATCGGGGGCATCTTCTTCTTTGGATCGGCTATCACCCGGTTGATTTCGGGCGAAAAAGGGGATCCTAAACATGCCGAAGATGTCCCTATCGAGTTTTTTGTCCCTAGCAGTTTCTCTAATTCAGCCACTCTTCGGGTAAGGGGGTCGGATCCTTCCTTATGAGGGGACGATCGGGGTTTGTCCCTCCCATAGTCAGGAGACGCTTCCCTCTCCGTTCGTCCCGTCCTGCCTCGGTGTTCTGATCGGCGCCCGGCCGAAGGACTCCTTCTTCTACTCCTTTCGTCTCTAGAGCGACTCATGTGCCTGCTCAGTCCTCTTCTTGCCTCTCTCTGTCGAGGCGATCGGGACCAGCTTCGGTTCCTACGCGGTCTGGAACTCGCCTCTTGGTCTCCGGCCATGTTGTCCATCTGTCTCTCCAACTCCACTTGTTGTAGCTGGAGTGCCAACATGGCGTCTTTGTTCTGGTCCAGTCTCTTCTGCAAGAGAAACTCTCGTTGGTCTCGGCTTCCTGCTCCTCGGTCTTGCCTCACGAGGGCTTGAGAGTGTCTCTCGTCGGCCTGACTCGCTTGATGAGGCGTGTGTTGACTCTCGGGGAAGAGCTTCCGCTGAAGATCATGGACCGGTATCTCTTCTACCTCCTGGACTTTAGACCCCAGTCTGTCCTTTACTGACCCCCTCGCCTGAGAGGTTTGGTGGGACTGCTGGGTCTTGGCCCTTTCCGAGACAGCGACATTATCCTTACTCGCCATGATTGCTGCCGAAGAAAAGTATTTGTGGTTGCAAAGAAGCACTTGCCCCTCATTCTAGCGCCAATGTTAACGCCAAGTTTCGTCTGCGCGTCCAATCACAAAATCCACGCGCTGAATCCTGCACAATAACAGATCACACAGAAGCTTGACGGCCGTGCCGCCGGGGGATAGCTCCGATGTGAGAATAAGTACAGGCCGTTCACAAGGTTTAACAATGGAGGTTATGTGTTTAGTGCTCAAAGTAGATATTACCTGTAAATTGTAACCTTGGCCATGTATTTATAGAGCTCCCACCACCTTAGTATCCTCTTCTTTGGATTAGAGTAGGACTCCTAAATATGTTAGCTACCATATTTGGGTCCAACACAATCTCCTTAAAAAGTGCAAGTGGAATCCCTTTCCACCACTACTTCCAGAGTTGCCTTGTTAACGTAGGATTAGGGTTGATACCCTTAATCACGTAAACTCCTTGTCACACCAACTCCGCATGTGGACTGCTCATATGCTCAGGCCCAAACCAATAGCCAAACCCAATAGGCCCGAACTCAACCCACATGATGACCACGGGCCCCGGCCTATTGGGATCGGGTAACCGACCCCGATCTTAAATCTCCGAACATATGAGCCCGACCTCCTTTGACCCGGCCCAAGCCTTCAGCCCAAAAGAGGGTCGGGAAAACACTCCCGAACAGTTACATAAAACCTTACTGATCGATAAATATCAACAATTATATATGTGTACGTGTGTGTGGATATATAAAAATCATCATACGTTCAAACCCTTACCGAATCGAGGTGTGAATCAACGAGGTCTGAAATAGAAGTTGAGATCGAACTGATGAGCAGCGGTAATTGCAGCGGCATTGGTCTGAAGTCGCGATGGTAATTACAGCGGCGGTGACGGCAGTGGTAGGGATTTCTATACACGGAAGAGGATTTGGGAGAAGCCTTATGCGACTGTGGAGGAGGTATGCGCGATTGAGGAGGAGAAGGGAGAAAAGGTTACGAACCGGAGAGAGAGAAGCTAAGGCCGGAAATTCTTTTTGCCGATCGATTTAGGAAAAGGGGAGGATGAAGCTTTCATGCCGATCGATTTGGGAAAAAGGGAGGATGAAGCTCTCATGCCGATCGATTTGGGAGAAGCCCTTACGCGACTGTGGAGAAGGGAGAGAAGCCTTGAGCCGTGTTTTTTTTTAACTCCAAAACGACGTCGTTTTGGATACTGTGTAAAAAAAAAAAGCACAGCTGTGCATACCCATTTTCCCCACATATATATATATATATATATATATATATATATATATATATATATATATATATATATAGAATGGCGATCAAATCCGGGAGTCCGAATTTTCTTAAAATCCGGACCTTTTTTTTTTTTTGCTTTTTTTTTAAAATAACTTAAAAAAAATATTTAATATTTTATGGAACTGAAATTTTTCCATAATACAATGTTTTGGACGTGTTTTGAATACCTATACCAAAAAGTGGTGGTACAGTCTGCACAGACAGTACCACCATGTTTTGTTATACGTATCCAAATCACACCAAAAACACTGTATTATGAAAAAATTTCAATTCCATAAATTTTTTTTTTTTTAGTTGTTTCAAAAAAAAAAAAGCAAAAAAAAAATAAAAATAAAGGTCCGAATTTTATAGAGTCCGGGATCCCGACTGGATCCGGACTCTATATATATATATATATATATATATATATATATATATATATATATATATATATATGGGAAAAATGTATAAAACTGGTAAAAGTGGTATAATAGGCACTTAATTTCGTTTTGTTAAAGAGTCGTGCATGATTCTAAAATACAAAATCTAATCTTGTAATTTTAATCTTAAATGACCTGGCCTTTAAGGCTTCTAAAAGCTACCTTCATTTGAAATATTGAACAGGCGCTCTTTGATTTTGGCCAAATTCATTCCTGCCCTTTCACTATGTTAAAAGTCTAATTAACCCACTATATATTTCTCTAATAAATTCATATATTTTTCACAAGATTTTTATCATATATAATTAAATTAAGAATGACTTGTTTAAATTAATACCAATTGCCAAAACTAAACTGTTAATTGTTCAAATTAAGAGGCAACCTCATTACATATTGAACTTAGACCATGCATGACATTAATTAATTAACTGAAATTAATTAGAAGTCTTACTATTTAGCAAAAAAAAAAAAAATACAAGTCTTACTAAACGAACCTCTCTACACCTCTGTTTAAAATTTGTACTCCCTCCCTCCGTATCACAGAAATAATTTCATTTACAAAATTAACTCATTTTAAAAATATACCTTTAATTTGTCTCATATTTGTTTCTAATTTTTTGAGTGTTTAGTTAAGTTGTAATTTCGTAATAATGAAATTATGATGGTCACTTAAAAAATATTACTTTATTAATTATATATTACCATCATCAAAAGTTATAGAATTCTCCAATAGGGTCGCTCGTTAAATTTGGTTCCAATTTGTCTCATGATCACCGGAGTGAAAAAAAAGGTCAATAGCTCATGATTATAATTTATATTTAAGCTTAATTTTTATTACACGTAAGTATTGATTAGTCTAGTGACGTGATTAGTTTAATTGAACGAAAGTAAAAAAATTGATAATTTAATGATCTGATTTAAAAAATTAAAATATTGATCACCGAAGTGAAAAAAAATTAATAATTTAAAATAATTATTTATATTTAAGCCATATATATATATATATATATATATATATATATATATATATATAGAGAGAGAGAGGGAGTATCATTTTCCAAAAGTTAAACAAAGTCTTCAACCTTACTTTTCCTAGTAGCAAAGCAACAAAAATGCAGCAGGGGTATTTCTATTTCAAAAGCAAATTAAGATATATAGTATTGACAAAGATAGTAGTAGATCGTTGTCTAGGAGGGGTGGAGAGCTCGCTGGTCGCTCGCGTGCGTGCGTGCGTGCGAATAAATAAATCATTAACATATATATTTGGAATTCAAAATTTTAAATTATTAAATTTTGAGTTCGTTCATATATAGTACTAATTTTCTTTATTTATCCGATTCGAAATTTCAACTCACTTGTTATATATATATATATATATATATATATATATATATATATGTCTGTATGCGAATAGGGTGTCTGTCTATATATGGAAATTAAATTCAAGTAGATTGAAAGAAACCAACGATGAAGCCCATCATTTTTCAATAAGAAATTTGACGTATTTGCTTGCATCATCAGCGGGCCAGAATGTTTAATAGCGATGTCTTCCACCCTCAAACTGTTTAATATTCTATTATATCCTCTACTTTAATTATAAGGATAGAATAGTAATTGACTAAGCGAAAAAATTTAATATATATTGGAGTAGTATATTTTATGAACTCAAAAAACATTAAGAAAAAACACTTATAATAATTTGGATATTTTTTTTCTTTATATCCTACACTTGAATTACTATATATGTGAGCAAATATTATTCATATCTATCTAATAAAATATAAATAATTTTGAATTTTCCGCACACTTAATAAATTATTTGGGCCGTCTAAAATTTGAGATAAATTCCACCGTCCATACAGCGGCGGAGGCACGGGACACAGCTAGTATATAAATACAGTATGAAGTTGATTACATGAAAAAATCTATTAAACCAACAGAATATTAAGTAGTATATTATTGAAAAAAAATGAGAAAGGCCGTATCTGTTGTGATCGATGCAAATCCAAATATATATTTCCAAGCATGACCTAATTAATTAATTAATTGTTCTAGTAGTTATATATATATATATATATATATATATATATATGGACTCCACATCGATCAGCTGCTATATAATCTCTAGAAATATGGCCGGGTGGCTGGCTAGCTAATCAAGACATGCTCTCGATCTGTTGGATTGGCAGTAGCTAATGAGCTCATGGTTTCCCCTTCAATCCCAACCTACCTAATTGGACCAATATTTATATGGAAAGGAACATCAAAATTACTATTAATTTAAATATTTTTTATTATTAGTTTCTTTTATTTTCATATGGTTCCAAAACATAAACACATAATTTGTCAGCTATCTCACATTGTCTAGGCCTCTATGTCACAAATTTGTGCCATTTGTCCGTATAATATAAATGCTTTTGGGGCATATGCATTTTATTAATGTATATGGTATATCCCTAAACAGCATTCATATAATTATAATTATATATGCAACAAGAAGTTCAAGAAGCCACCAGACCAGCTGCTTTTTAAACACTAAATTTCAGTTATGATCATTTTAGTTCATTTTTATAAAAAAAGTATATATATATATATATATATATATATATATATATATATATATATATATATATATATATATATATATATATTATAAAATAGCATTATATTCTTAATTTAACATTATTTTTTTACTATGATTTCTAACATAACTCCACGTTTATTAAATTCTTGACTAATATTATATTTGGAATTAATATATATATAATTATTCCTAAAATTTTATCGTTAATTTTAAAACGAATGGAGTGTATGATAAGGTATGAGATGAGAATAGCTTGAGGCGAGGTAAGATGTGGAGTATATTAAGTTCTCGGCTAAATAGGTTGAATGATCTCTTTCTTTGACAGGGATGTTATTCACCATTACAAATAAAAGTAATAAATATATAAAATAATTAGCAGAAGCCCCAAAATTTGTTCACCATAATTAAGCTCTTGATACAAAGGTGTGTATAATTGATCCTGTTGCTAACCAATCATCCGACATACTCATTTGTTAGGTGTTGAACTTTTGAATCCTAAAGTCAAGATGTAGACAATGAATCTATCTCTAATACTTGACTAACATGGACCCAATTTATACTTTTATATATAGTCATCATAGGGAGTGGTTAGTATGAAGTTAATTTTTTGGTAAATTTATTTTATATTTAATACAGTGTTGACACAGGCAAAGAAATCACCCTTCCGCCTGTGTATCAGCACTGTATTGAGCATGAAGTGAACTTCATATTAACCGGATCTGCGATTATAATACAAAATTCTTATTTACATGCGTAGTAGTACAATTCATCCTAAGTACACGCCTTTTCAATTATTTATAATATTTATAATTGAAATGATTTTGAATTTATATATATATATATATATATATATCTTAAATTTACCTTAAAATGTCAAAATTAATTTTTATGAATAAAAAGCAAAAGCTTTCAAAAAATGTTTGGTAATAAAGTTAATTGAGAAATGAGATGGGTATACATCAGCATCAATTAACAGGGACATAACCAAACACACGAGAGAGAGGGGTGAGTGATGAGATTGACCTACCAATGTATCTGACTCAGCTCTGACTATGACGACTTGCTATGGGATGACATGTATATATGATGAGTCATACATACAATGTACATGTGCAATATTATGGGCGTAATTGAAAATTTTTCACATACAATTGGGGTCATATTATAAATAAACCTTTTGAATAGGGTTGCAAGTGGTTAGTAGAGTTTGAATGGGTTTTGGGTTGAGAGTGAGGGTCTTTGGATAAAGAAGGCGGTTAATGGTTATAGCCGCCAGACATGAAGGGCTGAAGGGGACGTGATGGATCCCACTCCACGTCATACACACATGGCGTTTTCCTTTCTGAATATTCAAGCCGCCGGTGTTCATTTCTTGTCACGTTTAATTTTTGACACCACTGCTACTTTAATGGTAGTAGTATTAGTATTTTTGGGTGTAAAAATAGTTATAAAATTAAACTTAGAAGAAACAAAAAATTGCCGCAATTCGGACGATGTTGTTGACATATGAAACATATTTATTTGTATATAATATAATGCCGCCAAGGAAATTAATTATTGACTTTATCCATCAATATTATGGATAAGTTCTAATATATATATAAAAATTTTCTCCAACAAATCAAAAAAGCGAACCGTATCGCATTATAGTGACGGTTTGAACCGTCGCCTTATATATAACCAACTGATTATAACGACGGTTTCTTATGTTATCTCGCTATAACCGATTTATTTTTGGTCTTTTTTTAGTTCGCTATATTCAATTCAATTAATGTGGTTGAACATCTGGATACAAGTTCATGTGTTTTACATGTTTTCAAAGTCAATTAAAAAGATAAAACACTTTCTCCATAATCAACTCTAGTTTTATTAACAAAGATTTAGTGTTTCCAACTACCATCAGAATTACCTTAAAAATTATAATAATATTTGTATGTTTGAAACTTGGGGGGGGGGGGAGTGAAATCTAAAAAGTTTTTAAAGCTTTTCTAGACATTTAGTAAATTATATTTTTACATTTTCCTTTACGTTAGATTTCTTAGAAGCATAATAATTAGATTTATGGGAAAGTGAAGTTGTGGCATGCATGCATGCCATATTTTAAAATTTAGTAATTAAATAATGGCATTTTTGGTATGCATAGACATTTTATTTCCTAAAACTTGTAAGTAATATATTGCAAAACACACGCCACATTTTCCTTTTAATTTCCCTTTCTATTTATCTATCTTCATTGTATTTTACATTATTCTTTATTTCTTTTCATCCTAATTTTCAAATTCTAAGAGTATTTACAACAGTTTCTCTAATAGGCTCTCTATCCCCACATTTGAAGAATATATCAATAAATCAGTATCCAACAGTTTCCTTATCCTTATATAATTCTCTATTTTAATCCCTATATATGATTTGACTCCTCAGGGTGAGGGAATCAAAAGAGCGTTCCCTATTTATGTAAAATGACATTTCACACCTTATTTATTGCAATTTTAAAAAATCTTATCTCACTTAATTGTTGATTTGGGTATGCCTATCAAATTCATTCATTTTTTATTTTTTAAACAGAGGATTTAGAGAAAAAAGAGAACTATAAAAAAAATTAAAAATCAGTCAAATTTTGATTTTGATCATTTTTGTAAAAAATATTACTACTAATTATAAATTTTATTATTTTATAATTAAAATAATGTTGTTTTAGTTCTCATAAACACATAATGATTGTTGCACATTTTGATTTCTAGCAATATCTATTTTTAAATTAAAATAATTGTAATTTTTAAATTCAAACAACAATTACTTTTAAATAAAAAATAGTTACAACGTTCAAAACATGATTTGACTGTTGAAACTTTTAAATTTTAAATTTCAAAATTTAATATTTAAGGAATCAATATAAAGAACCTGTTGGGTACATAGTGAAAAAATTGAATCCCTTTCCTACAGAATGACCCAATAACACTGCAGAATAGGGATAGAGATAAAGAAACTGTTGTGAATACTCTAAAAATACCTAAACCCACCATCTTGTTGATGCTAGGGAATAATTGGAAACTGTCAAGTTCCCATTACGTTTCAAATTAGTTGTTTTCTTTTCCTTTATCTTAAATTAGGAAAGTTGCATTAAATTGATATTTTTCACGTTATAAATATCATCTCCCTAAATTTTACTAACTAGTAGAAACATTATTCTTCTTTTTGAATACGGTTAGACAGAGACAACAAAATTAGGAAAGAAGGAGGATAAAGTGCAAGCATATAATGTACATTATTTTCAAGAACCACAGCCCAAGTTCATGAGAAAAACATAAGGCCCATTACATTATCATTGGGATGGGCCAGAATCATTGTCATTATCCAGGATGAGCTTGACCCCATTATTCCTTAGGGCATTGACTACAGCCCAAACCTTGGTACTATTCTTCAAGCCCTTCTTCTGGATCTCTTTATTGACGTCGGCGTGAATTCCACGCTCTAACCCACGGTCCAGTCCCTCAACCTTGAGCCGCATCGCCAAGACTTCACCGACGGCGGTAGCCGCCTTAGCGTTGGAGGTGCGACCGCAGTCAAAGGAATCCTTAAGCGAGTGTTCGACCGTCGACGCCGAGGCGACTATTCTACCGTTGTTGCGGTCCACAACGTTTGCAGTGATGTATTTGAGGGAGATGAATAGCCTTAGCACGTACCTCTTCATCACCGTCATCTTCAGTTCACTGATTGATGGTTATGGTTAGTTTGTGTGATAGAATTGAGGTGGTCTGAGGCCTGCTGCTGCTGCTAGTTTTATTAGGGAGTACTTTGGGCCCGATGCATCCAAATCTAATGCAACTCGGCTATTGGATTGGGCTACAGTTTTATGTTTGCAAACAGAATCACTTTATGGATTTATAGTCACGTGAAATATCATCACGTGGAAATATCAATTTTGAAGGAGTAACTAACATTCCGATCGCAAAGGATGAACATACTTGGCTTGGGGCAAGGTTGGATGTCAGAATTATTCTCCAAAACCCAAAAACTACAACTATTTTGTAACAACAGTCGACAACGATGGAAGATTACAAGGTCGCCACGACCACCGGTTCTTAGAACAACCACATCGCTTCAGTTTTTTCTACCGATTCGCCATTATCATTTTCTCTCTTCTCCTCCTCCTCTTGTACCTTCTCTGCTCCGACCTCATTTCTCTACTACAACCATGTCCAACTCCTGTTCCGCCCGCAAGACGGTACATTCAATCAACAACTAAACTCGTCTATTTCTGATATGTACATATGTATTCTTAACCTGCATAGCATACTTGTGTTTGTGGATATGCAGGTTAGGGTTGAAATTAAAGGGCTGGTGCAAGGGGTGTTTTATAGGAACTGGACAGTTGAGAATGCCAGAGAGTTGGGCTTAAATGGTTGGGTCCGGAACAGAAAGGACGGCTCCGTTGAAGCTTTATTCTCCGGCAGCTCTGATAAGGTTGATGAGATGCAACAGCGTTGCCGTCGTGGCCCTAACGCCGCCATGGTCACCAGTCTCAAGTCTTTCCCTTCAACCGATGATCCCGGCTCCGGCTTCGAACGCAGGGCAACTGTTTGATAAATTGATAAACCCGATCCAACGCCTTTTTCATGTTTAGTTTCTTACTGCTATATATAAGTGGTTATTATCTTGCAAGGGATATTTAGTTTGTGGTGTTATGGAACTCAAGTGTAGATTGTATGCAATTTTTATTTTCATTAGAAACAATTTGAAGTCCAAACTGATATCGGCAAGATTTAATTCCTTACAAGGAAGAGTGTCCGTCCTATCTTCAAATTTTACACAAACTATTTCGAGTGCATCTGTTAGCGATAGCATGATAATGAAATTGAGAGTCAAAAGTAAATGGGAACTATTGTTTTTGGTGTGGATGGAGGGAGGGAGTCTCCATATGAACAAGGCTTTTTAGTGTTCAGTAACTTAGGATCATTTTATTTTTAATGTAGTCTGTGAAAATTTGAATGAATTTGGTCTGCAGCAATGGTGGAATACTGGCTCAACGCAAATGCAGTACTCTCATTGATGTACTAGTGCACAAGGCTTTTAGTATGTCCAACCAGCAAAAGAAAGAAAACATTTTGTACACTGCATAATACTTACTTGCTTTTGTACTCCCAATCTCAATGCCTGTCCACACATGAAAAAACAGCTTTCTGATTAATTATTTGCCTAGTAGCAGGATCAAACACTCACACAATTAGGAAAAGCATTCTATTCTTTTCAATAATATGGCGATGTCTCCCTCATCTCTATAATTTCACTTTAACAGTGTTTACATACTTGTAAAGTTCCATTTAGGTCTTCTGAAAAGTTGCCAAAAATGAGGGGAAGTTCAGTGATTCTTAAGTTGGTTAAATCTCCAGTTGTGAAGGATGGAGAAATGAGTTATTTAGCTCAACCTGGACGGCTGAGGAGGATTCTTGATCGAGAGCAAGAAAAAAGAGAGGAGGGCCTGATGCAAAAGAATTTGCAGGTGTGATTCGTTCATTTGTGCCTTTTTGTTTGTTTCTTAGGTTCCAAGTTCCGCCAGTCTAATAATAGCTTTTATATTTAAAAGACCTTGGATTCTGTTTAGCTGTATGACTTATCTTAGTGACCTTTAAAGCTCCAACTGCATTACTTCAAACATAATTCAAGATTTCAAATACATAGGTTGATTCATGTACTATACATAACGGGATATACAATAACTAATGTTTTTGTCCTGATAAACTGGATCTACTTACATACCATTTTCCTAGTGCAACAGACCCACATGGAATGGTTATGCCAAATGATACGTGGTGTATTTTCTCACCTGATGCCAAACATTTGTCATGTGCTACTACTACTACTTCATTTACATGGGTAGCAGCAACTTTATTTAGTTGTTTGTTCTGGAACTTGCAATGTTATTACACTTTGCACTCTTTCCAATCATACCTATCAAAAGTGGATGTGTTTTTTCACCTAATTTATGAATTCTCATGTGCTTCTTTTTCTTTCCCTTCTTTAATAATCAGATGATGATTTCTAGTAAATCTTCCAAACAGTATGGTAGCCACTGAAACAAAGAAGAAAGTGAGAAAATAGCCTAATTGGTTGAAGGGTGTAGGAAGTAGACTTGCACATTCTGTATGCAGCAAGTAAAGATTAAAAAAAAAACGAATATGTGAAAAAGATGAGACCCCTTGTAATAATAGCGGAAAATATGTAGTTTCACCTCTTAACTTCTGAGAATTCATAAAACTAGACAAAACCACATCAAACTGTGTGCGTACAATGTAGTACTACTAAACATTCTAGTCAATTTTAGAGATCAAGATTCCTGCATGTAATTAAAGGGAGTTTTTTAAGAATTCATAATGGCTATTTTCTTAGTACAGAACAACTATCATTATTCACTTTTGAAGAAGAAGGAAGAAAATTAAGACTTTTAGGGATTGTTTACCTCACCTGCAAAACCATCAATAGTCAACGTATAGAAGAATGATGGTTGTCGGTCATAGATAACAACCATGTGCCCTGTTTTCATTATTGGTTATTTATTAACTTCACATTAGTTTTAGGCAAGCCAACTATTTCTTCAAAAAACATTATTGGGAATGAAAACCATATCTTAATTTTCTTTTTTCTCTTTGCCTAATAACACTAGTCTGACCACCGTTCTTGAGTTCTCCAGCATCCAAATAAAGTTCACACGAGTAGGCTTTTACTATAGGAAGATTAGGCAGCTGAACCATGTACCGCGTTTTTAAGGACCCAACACATGAACAAATCATAGGAAGGAAATGACCCATGAAACGATGCAATTAATGGCTAACACTTTCACCCATGTGCAACGAACCCATAGCTGACCATCTCAGAAATTTCAGCTGTCTCCCACCTCCTAAACTACTAGGTATAAAAACCACTCCATGCCTCTCAGGAAAAATTACTCCCAAACTAAAGTTTCAAACTTAAATTCTTATTAGTCAGTAACTAAAGTTTCAAACTTACCTTCTTATTAGTTAGTACTTCAAGATGTCCAATGATAATAAAAATAATGGGTTGATGTTGGTTAAGCTTTTCATCAAATTGCTGCAGAGGAGTCTCTCACTTCCAGGATGTAAGAAGCTAAACCTCAATGTCGAATTCAAGGAAGAACTGAACGATACGGTGATGCTGCCACAAGATGTAAAGGAAGGCCATTTTGCTGTTTTTGCAGCAAAGGGCGAGGAACCAAAGAGGTTTGTTGTTGAACTGGGCTACCTAACCAATCCTGCATTTTTAATGCTATTGGAGCAAGCCGAAGAGGAATATGGATTAGAGCAGAAGGGGGTCCTTTCAATCCCTTGTCAACCTGAGGAGTTAGAGAAGATTCTACGAGAGAGTAGGGAGAAGAAGACGGCCGATGCCGAACACTGGTCAATGGTCTGCCCACAATGTCATCCTCGTCATGTGAGATATATTTCCTAGGGGAATGAGACTAATGTTTAGTAAAAAAAATCAGGTAGAAATCCTTTTGTTTATTTTAGCAGAGAATGCAAACATACCTCCTTTCAAGGTTCAGATCAGAATATTTGTTCATACCCACATATTCCTAAAGGAACAGAATCATACTAAATCATGAGTTACTTGGTGACTACACTTGGCACTTATCAGATTTTTGTTGTTTTAGACTTCACTAATGATTGTATACCGCTGCGCTTAGTCTAAGGTATCCTTTTCCTTCCATCTTTCTTTTCCATAAAAAACAAATAGTAAATAACTAGGACAATCACATGAAATGACAACATATTGCAACATCTCACTGTTCTCTTTTATACTTAATATAACTTCCCCAATACTGCTTAAAAAAACATAACATGATAAATACAAAAGATTGAGCTAGTATAAGAGTAATTATTAATCACAGACCCAACTTCTTCAGTTACATCTATTTTACCTCTGAGCAATTATATGGTCCCACTGGTTCTCTCAAGCAACTCGATATTGCCATGACAGCAGATTCAATAGATGCATCTTCTCCCTGTGTCACCCATAATATCACAAAGATACAGTACAATCCAAACAAACTCAGAAGAAAAAAGTAAAGTAAATGATAGTTTTACCTTCTCTTTCCAATAAAACATGTTTCCATACTTTCCAGCCAAGCGGCTCCAGAAGCTGCGCGGTATGTCTAGATCCACCAAATCCCCCACATTAAAGTTCAATATATTGCCTGTTTAGTAAGAAAAAATATACACTAGTCATTCATCAAGGATGTAATTGGAAGAAGTTAACATCTACGAGTTCTTTACCAAAGGTAGGGTCAGCTACAAAAACAATAGTTCTGTCATCCACTTGCCAATAATCTTTGATCGCTAACCCTGAATAAGATTAATAAATCTCATGGTCAACAGATACAATTAACAAAATTATATATAAAAAGGCATAATTGCTTAAAAAACTAGGTACCAGGGGTTTCAGGATAATTCTGAGAAAGAACTCTCAGCTTGAAACCAGTATCTTTTTCAATAGCACTAATCTCCTGTGCAATTCTACTTTCCTGCAGTTAATCGATAGCTATTAGCATATTTTACTTTTCATGTCCTACGAATAGACTATTCTACCATATACATATAAAGGGGACAAACATTATTACTCATAGGAAACACTGGGACAATAACCAAAAAAGCTTCATGCCACTGATAAAAAAGAATTCCAATTTTGGATTGTTCTCATTATAAGTTTATAACTAATAAAATCAAGTCTATTAATCAACCAGTACAGTAAAAAAAGGTCCTTCACAACTATGAAGTGAACATGAGAGACAGAAGAATATTTGCAAACTTGTAAATGTCAAAAACCTGGAGATATCAAGGACCAGAGTCAGAGATATCACCCCATAAAGTTCAATATTATTTGGAAGAGATAAATAAGTTCTTATGCATAAAAAAAATTACAGTACTGAAATAGGAACTTAGTATTACTAGATCTCAGTACCAGGACCTCTAGTGCCCAAAAGTTCTCTTCCTAGACAATATTCCAGTTGGAGGAAATTACCCTAATTTCATGGAGGAGTTAAGCCAATTGAACTTCTATGTTACACGGGACAAAGAAGAAGATTGAGGGTTCCAAAAGTATTGTGTGGGACAGGGAAGTTATATGCATTTGACTTTTGGGGGACCTATTAGTGAATAACACTCAAAATCCAAAAAAATTTAGAAACCTAGAGGAGGGGTAAGATGCATGCCAGTAGTTGATAACTCAACCAGAAAAGTCAGAAATATTGCTTCAACATTTTAGAGAGAGGGGGATATTAATGTAATTCAAAAGAAGACTCAGTATTTACAGGTGCACATGTCCTATAGTTCAACCAATTGATAACAAAGAACCATACCTGTCCATCTGACAGGAAACCGGCAACGTCAATAACTGGGGTAAACTCTTTAGGAAGCAATTCTGGCTTGTTAACCCCAACTTTTGCCTGAGCAAATCCAACTCCTACAAAGTTTGTTGTTTTCTTTATAATCTGCAGTCTGATACGAGGAAAAAGGAGTTCCATAGGCGTTGTAGAAAAACTAACTCAACACTTTTGATTTATTTTGCAATTATAATATTCCATAGAAATTAAAAAGTTAATTAGTTTCAACTATAATCGGGTCTTAAGAAGAAAACTTCAAGTTTAGCAAAACAAAACAACATTCTTCGAGGAAGAAACCAATAGATTACAGTTCAAGATATTCAACCAATTGATTAAGATAATATATTTTTTACAACCATGGGGGATGATTATACATCCTAAATTACCCATGGCTGTACATCTCCAAATTAAGCAATTGTTGAATCTGTGCTCCCCTTGCTACAAAGACAAAAGTTATAGCCAAATAAAAGTTTCCAAGACTATAACATTGGAGAAGCAATTCTTTACTGCCTCCATGTCATAACTTGGGAAAACGGAAACACGCAGCTGCACACATGCGCAAATACATGGATTTAGTAACCTATATTGCAGCATAAGTCTTACAGAAGGCCTTTTGAAAGTATCAAGACATTATTAACTAGATTGGTTTGCATTTTCTGATTTGTGAAGAGCTGAAAGTTCTGCAAATGCAGTGCTTCCAGAAGTAAACCTAATGATCCAATAATTGTAATTGGTTTCCCTAGGCTTGATCATTGTTGTGTTCTAATTAAATCCAAACGTAAACTGTGGTAATTATTTTTTTCCAGTAGTTTCAGACGTGATATTTTTCAAATTCTAGAATTGGGGACAAAATTTTACCTACTTTACATAGCGAGCAGAAACAAGAAGATAAACAAACAAGATGGTGTATGTAGTACCAAACAAGATGACTACTCAAGATGAACTGGGTACACGCGTTATTAATATATACATAAAAATGTTTCCAAGAAATGGCAACCATTTGAAGGAAATTAATGATATATAATAAATTCTAGAAAATCAACTACTAATGATGGAAAGCATATAGATTCCTACCAAATTGAGTCCATGCCCTTGCGTAATCTTAGCTTTAACTAGGGACAAATGGTGAGTGGGACGGTGATATAGAAAATAATCGTGTACTAAATTGTAAAGCTAAAAGTACTAGCCTGTGAGGGTTAATGAGAGGGCAAGAGTGCTGGAAATCGCAAAATTCAACGACCTGGAACGGAAATCAGCGACCCATTTGCCGAAATCAGATGATTTTTGGGTTGGAATGGAAACATTGGAGGATGAAGCTTTGCTGCTGATTGTGGATGTGGAAACTGGAATAGAGGAAGAAGAAGAAGAAGCTGGAAAGGCAGGGGAAGAAGGGAGTTGGAGAAGAAATCCCATTGAGACGATACAATAGCAATTTGCATGCGTTTAAAGATTTTGTGAAAAATTTCTCTGGATAGGATCATTATCATCATCGCTGTATGCCTGTATCAAATCCCAAGCGGCCTAAAGGCGCGTGTTTTTTTATTTTTAGAAAATTGTTATTTTTATAAATAAAAATTTAATATTTTCACAAAACTATAGTCATAAGAACGTGAATCTTATTTTTATAAAAACATTAATTTTTATTCTTGGTAGGTCCTCATCAGAGTTTTTTATTTGAATACTTTTTAAATAATTTATAATAATCACAATTATATAGACTAAATTTCATAAATTCATAATAATTTAAAATTTTGAGAACTTTGAAAATTTATCTCAAATAGTGAAAATAGGACATCTATCGATACGAATATCAATTTATAATAAGGCAAATATCAAATTATTTTGGTTGATTCAAAATCAACTTAAATAGTCCAAATTTGATGATTTGGTAGGTCAATTTTTATTTTATTTTTTTTCATGTCTTTTTAGTCATAAATTTTGTTATTTTTAAAAGTAAACTCAAAATCTCAAAATTACGTTTTTCACAAAATTTTAATACACATTTATTATTAAAGATGCAATGTATCTTTTGTCATTAATAATTAAGTAAAGATATAAAAAAAAAAAAAAAAAAAAAACCTTTTTGGACTATCAAGTTACCAAATTCAGACTGTTGAATCGACTAAAGATCAACTAAAATATCATTCAAAAATATCATACATAAAATCTACGTTAAGTTGGTCATATCAATTATCAGTTTTAAATCATAAAATTTCACTAATTAACTTTGGAAAGTCAAAATAAGTTCATTTGCAAAACTCCCTCTGTTTCAAGGTTTATTTTTAAAGTAATCGTGAGACATTTTGGCATTCAAAAGTAACAAAACTCATTAAAAATTGTTTCTTATAAAGAATCATTCGTTCTTGTGACGGTTAAAAAATAAGAAAAATTGATTGCAAAAGTCACCAATCACATTCAGTCTGTTTTTATAACTGAGAATAAATAGATTCTCAAGTTATTCATATTGCTACTGGCTATAATTTCAGTGCATGGAAGTCCATATCTGCTATATGCTGTGTTTTTAGCTCTTTTTCACCCATACCTGAACCTTTGAGGCCCCTACTATATACAACACTGCATGAGTCATAAGTTTAGAAATAGACTACTCTTCACAACAGAAGCATGATACAAAAACATAACAAGCATTTGTGCTCCTGCCTCCACATCAGAAGTACTCTGTTACTCTTAGCAAAAACATAATAAAAGCATCAATCTTCTAATGCAGTCAACCGTTTGCATTATATTTAAACCGACAATTAAACATCTATAAATGGAATCTCTATGTCATGCAGATTGCAGGGCAAATGCATCACGACGACACTAACAGAAACAGGACAGGGTTCGTTCAAGCTAAAGAAGTTCCACTGGTACCATGAATGATAACAAAACATCGAAGCTTGGGACTCCAAAAGAAGACACCTAAGGGAAATAGACAGGCCAGTTGTAGTAGTACGAGTCACGCAGGTCCTTGTCCATGTACTGGTTCCACTGTAACAAAGAAAATTTTGATGAAAAACATAAACTTTTGATTAGGAAATGAAAATCATAAAGTATATTACCATAAGGAATAACATTCAATTAGTAATATGAAATCAGTTGCCATTGAGTACTATTTCAAATCGACATACACAGCCCAAAGCAAGAATCAGACATAGATATGTTGAGTTTACCTTGAATTGATACGGCTGCTTCTTCTCCAATGCTTTCTTCCAGTGATACTGCTCAAATAGCATTGCTTTGTCATGCCAACTACAAATTGAGGTATTTTAGATGTTAAGAGAAAGACAGATCTAGACACGCACACACCAAAAAAAGAAAAAGAAATTCCAAACAAACTTAAAGCGATAAAACTGTCGGGTCAAAACAGTAAAAAGCATATCAGCTGATTGGCCCTTCGACCACAAAGATCTGCACACTCAGCAATCCGGTTATAATGTGCTGGAAGATACAGCAAAGACAAAATAGACTTTAGCTTCAGACCACAAGCCAAGGTCACCCAAACATGAAACATTATAGGAACACAGCAACTAGCAAGCAACAAATCATAATAGTCCACTACTCGAAATACAAAGTCAAAAGAGTAACTTAAACTTGGTAAACAAGGAGGGGATTCAAATATGTTTTAATGCATCCATGCACACAAGTAAAATGAAATGTAACAAATTACAAATATGCATAGCCATTTATAAACAAGCAACACATAAGCAAGTCTTCATCTGTAACTTTCAACTATTTGGTTATTTTTTGATAGAAGCATTAGTTGGTAATGGGTAATATTATCATTCTATGTCACATATAAACATAACACTAGTGTAACTATCAACATAGCTTTTGTATCTTTAGGAGGATGGTTTGCATTGTAAACTAGACCGAGTGCTGACCAATTTGACCATGCACGAGAATTAGATAAATTGATTATTAGGTTTAGCGACTAGACCACAAGAATCCAAATATATAACTTATGGAAGGAACAATATATATCGAACTGCAGCAAGCTCTATAGATTACCAATTGTTCTAAAAAAGCAAGTACAATCTCCATAGTGATTTAAGAGTCCATGGGTGTATGAGCAAATAATTATGTGCTACCGATTACTTATTCATGTGTCCTGTGTTTTTTCCTTGGTTGGCAAGGGTGGAGTGGGGAAGACATGCAGGATTACGCAAGATAACATACTTTGACTGTCTTATTCCACTCGGCAAAAATATACCTTGCCCCATCCAAGTTGGCACGTTTTGTGCAATAGCCCACTTGAACTAAAAAAACTGCAATTACACAACTACACTAAAAAAAATATTACAATTATCCCATTCTATCAAATCTATTAAATTTCCGTTAAATTAACTTACCAATATTCATATGCGGCTTTATGGAATTAAAAGAAAAATGAGTGGGTAATTACATGTCCTCCAAATAAGTTTTCCCAAAAAGAAGCCATGTGCTCCTCCATTCCTTATACCGAACAATCTTTGTCAACACCCCTATTGGCTGCCACCACTTTCACCTCACTCTTAACCAACCTCTCTTCTAAACAAGAGACCGCTAAAATAATCATAGTCTCTATATATAAATACACAAATCATAAGCACTTTTTCCTCTTTGTTTTCTCTCTCCTCTTAGCAATGTCGTTCGCCAACGTTCCAATCTGATATTATCATCCGTCAAGTCATCAGCGAAGATCACTTGTTGAACTCTGATCATCATTTTTCGATTTTCAAACGAGTTTGAAAAGTTGTACGCTTCTCCGGAGGAATATGATTATAGGTTTTCGTTCTTCAAGGCTTATATAATCTGGGGGCCATGTAATTACAACAGATAAGATCCAGAGATCAGAAGAAGAGCAAGAAGTCCCAATTTTTATTTATTTTTTATTTTTTTTTTGGGGGGGGGGTCACTTAACCAATCATTGGTTTAATCGGTAAGAATAAACCCTAATTTGCTTTCTCTCTCCCAATCCTCCCCCAAATATTTTATAAGATCTTTTATATCCCCAACAACATAGCTTACATACATGTCTATTAATTGCCGCCAAAACCAATTTGGTTTGAAAAAGCCACGTAGGAAATTATTGTACCTAATTTGACGGATGTTTAAAAATATTGACAGAATGGGACAATTGCAATGTTTTTAAAAGTTTAGTTACCTAATTGCAAATTTTTTTTAGTTTGGGGCTATTGCACAAAATGTGTCAACTTGAAAGGGAAAAAAATATACTTTGCCTATTGCACTCCTAGTAAACTGTAACAACACACTATTGAAGGCAAAAATATACTCCACCCTATTCAAGTTGGCAAGTTTTGTGCAATGGCCCACTGAAGTAAAAAAAAACATCAATTAGGAAACTAAACTTTTAAAAACATTGCAATTGTCTCACTGTCAAATTTTTTAAGCTTCCATCAAATTAACTTATGTAGTTTCCTACGTGGCTTAATAAAATAAAAGGAAAAAATGAGTCACAAATGATCAAATGATGTGTCCCTTTCATATTGGTTTTGGCGACAACTAAGAGTCTCACTTGGATTTTAATCTTTAATACAATAAAGGTCTCAATCTTTAATACAATAAAAGACCATTTCCTTAAGAATAAAAACTCCAAAAATCAATCATCTTCAACCTCCAGCAGGTTCGACCCAACCCATTAACCAGCCAAACGGGTTAAAATCATAAATATCTTGTTTCTACTCTAAATCATGAAAATAACATGTCAAACCCTTCGTATCGATGATGCCTATGATAATTTGGTATTTATTTCGCAAAAAGAAGCCAAAAATAGAACAAATCTGGGATGAAATACCAACCATGACTTGACCAAAAATGATGGTATGTATATTCCACACATCTGGGTTCTTCTTGGAGATGATGGAAGTAGCAGCCTCCAAAAGAAAATAGAAGAAACCCAACATCTTCTCTTCTATATAATTTTCTTTCAATTCTTCCATCTAATTTTCTTTCTTCTTCTTTCTTGTTCTTCTTCTATCTAATTTGCAGAGATTATATAAGCAAAACAACTCGGACTTCAGAAGGAGAAAACCAAAAAATTCTTTTATATGGTGTTGATTCGAAACAAAAATTGGAACTTGGTACAAATGTTGGGTGAGTTTGGATCCTACCACTACAACAGAAGAGCAAAGAAGAGAGATAAAAGGGAAGCCAAATTAGAGGGATGGCGATGAATTGGTCAAAATTGGGCTTTGAATGTTTTGAAATAAAATTGGCCTCCAAAACGATGTCGATTTGGATTCCTCCCTTTCTCACCAAGAATTTTTATGTTTTGAAATTGCCATGTAATTATTGGCCCATTTTTCTTTTTTTTCAAAGTCAGCCACGTAGGAAAATTGCTAAGTGAATTTGACGGACATTCAAAAAATTTGATGGAATGGGAAATTGCAACATTTTTAATAGTTCAATTTCCTTATTGCAGTTTTTTTTACTTCAGTAGGTTATTTCACTAAATGTGCCAACTTGAATAGGATAAAGTATATTTTTGCCCACTATTGAATATTCACAATGAAGATTTATTACTTCCGTCCAACATACAATAGACGGTAGCCTAGTGATGCAAATTATATCCTCAAAACCTCAAGTAGAGTTGTGATATAAAGCAACAAAAGGTAGCACCAAACTATAAAAAAATGAGATTTCTGACTATGATCAACCACGAAATCTTTTCCGATGAGTGCTGATATTAAAACTAATAATTAATTATCTTTTCAATAAATAAAGATGTTAAGTCCAAGTTTAATTCATTTATTTATTTAAAAGGAAATTGTATGCAATATTAGGTGCACTTGATCCCTCTGATATTTTCGTTTTATAATATTTTTCAGAACTGTATGAATATAAATTTTGAACAAATCACAAAAGCATAAGGCGCATATCTAAAGAAATATATTTGATTTGTTAATTATTTTATGATAAATGGTAGTATGTGTGATAAAGAGGATAAATGATAGAATATATCATAAACACGTACTTCACGTGGACGAAACCTACGTATATTCTTGACCTACTTTAGTTTTTTCATAAAATCAATTATAAAAATATCTTATTATTCTGATTATTAGTGCTTGATTTTTTGGGGGAAAAAAAGTAAATTTTGATTGTACGCGGCCATATACACTAGCCTCTAGGTGGCTACGCACCTGATGATCAAGACTCAACAGAATATGTTTTAATTGATTTAATGGCTCATGCTCCTTGAAACATTATCTTGTAAGGTTACCCAAGGCTGACAACAAAGTATTACATGTGACACGATAACCTCATGAGTTTGTATTTCACTATTTTGTATTGCATTCATGACCCTGAATGGGTAATGAATTCACAAAAGTCCTCATATGGTCTGACGGACACAGAGAATAACTTTTTTAAAAATCTAACCTGCCCATGATATCAGTCAAATAGATTACCGAATTTACCGCGCATGGTCAAAAATCCGGCATACTATCATTCAGCATACAAGGAGAGAATCAACAAACTACTCCCTCTATTCCCATAAAAGGAGTCCTATTTGCCAAGTTTTTTACCTTTTGTTCCACAAAAAGAGTTTCTTTTCTTTTTATGGTAGTATAAAATGACACGACGTACTCAAGTTTTCCATTGCAATTTCATTATCATGTCATCAATTGTAAAATAACTTATTATTCTTAGGAATAAATATGAAAAAAAAATACGTCTTTCACATTTGCATAATAATTATGCAAATGGGAGTCTTTTTGTGGAAACGATGGAGTATTAATTAGGCATACTCACAACATTTGGTTTTGTAAAGAGGCACAAAATCCATCATTTGAAATATTGCCAATTGTAAAAGTGAGAGCCATTGTCATCATCCATGGTAAATGATCAGTTTCAAGGTTCATTGCAATGCAACTTCTGTCATTTATCCATAGCCATTTCACAAGTTGACACTCTCAAATTGGCTTTATACAAAATGATGTGTTTTTACATCAAGGCTATGTTTATTTGTAAAAATGATGGGCTATTTATACTAATTTATTACTACTCCAGACTATTTTATCTCATGATTAGTTTGTTATTTAATTTCATAGACTATGTTTATCATCTATAAGTCTATTTGATGATGGATTATAATCACAAGTAGAAAGGTGGTATTATATAATTTATCTTTTGAGGATCAAATGACCTTAGAAATGACCAAAAATTATCCATGAAAATAACATATTAATCATGAGATAAACTAGCTTAGAGTGGTAACAAACTACTCCCTCCACTCTTTTTTACTTGTCGTTTTAGAAAAAAAACACAAAGATTAAGGAATGCAATTAATATTTTGTCTAAGTGAGCAAAATAGTTATAAAATTTCAATACCACCCTCCTAAAATTCATTGAAAAATATGAAAGAGAAACAAATTGGTATTTATTATGGAGATAATATGCAAATTTTGAAATCTACAAACGACAAGAAGAAAAAAATAACAGAGGAACTAGTACAAATACTCCTATCCCACTCATTATTCTTGCAAACAAACTTAGCCGAAGTACTTACATTGAAAACACAAGGCAATTATCCCATACATCATATAAACATGTCTCTAGCATTTACAATCTTCATACACGTTTAACATGAACCTACTCAAGAATGTCACCAACTGGGACAATTACATAGTTCTGGATTAATCATATACCCTGGGTCATAGCAATTAAACTATTTGAAGTGGCTGTATGAACTATGTATATACATATAAACATAGAGAGAGTGAGAGACCGAAATAATGAAATTAATTTCAGAAATATAATTCATAATTATAGCAAAATAAACAGGTGAGAAAATAAACCTCCTCCAAAGCCGAAAGTACTAAAACCCTAAATATTTACAAAACCAAATAATCAATAATATATATATATATATAATCATGTATACATGATAAATATGAAAAGAATCGTTACTTGAATTGATTGGAGAGTTGCCACATATAAGGATTGATAAAGGTGAGGCCAGAAAAGGCAGCGGATCCAATCCAAATGTTCAGGAATCGTTCCGGATCAGCATGGGGTACGCCTGGGTCGCCTCTGTATGCGTTTCCAAAATACTTCTCCATCTCTCTCGCTCTTTCTACTACAGCCTGCAAATATTTCCTCTCTTCCTCTACTTATCCCCTACCCACTGCGCACCGCCAGTTCGGGATGATTTATTTTAAAATGAATTATAAGTTAGTAAATTTTAAAATGACTTTTAAATTAAAATATAAGTTATAAATTCTTGTAAGGTATGATTTATAAGTAAAAGCGTTAACATTAATTTGATTTATAAATCAAAAATTAAGTTAAAATATGTTATGAAGGTGTTCGGTTCGTAGTGACTTATAAATTAAAATATATGTAAAGATTATTAAAAATGACATTAATAAAAAGATGAAAAATATAGAATTAAGAGGAGCAAAATAAATATTATATTTTGTCAAATTAACTTATTTTAAAATAACTTATAAATTATTTTAAAATAAGTTATAAATATTTACTTATTTTTTAAACTTAAAACTCAACTTATAAGTGAAAAAATAAATCATTTCGGAACAGGTGAATAGCAATAAATATCAAATCAACTTATAAATCATTTTCAAACAGGATGTAAGTGTTAACTTATAACCAAAAATGTTTGGTACCCTTTTGACTTATAGGTTATAAATTAACTTGAAATAAAATTTGAAGGTGTTCATCTCCTAGTTTCGACCACAAAACAAATGTTGGTTAAAAAAATCTGATAAGTCACTCTTTGTCACCACAATCAAACTGACTGTAAAACTCCGACTTCGAATAGATAGAATTTAATTTTCCTAAAAATCCTAATCTAAACAAGAAGTGTTAAATTAATAAATTGATAAAGTTAAGGGTGATATGTTCAAATTATAAGATAAAAAAAATATGTCGAAAAATACTTGGCAAATTACAACAACGCTCAAATAACCAATCATTAGTGGGTCCCACAACGACATAACTGTCGGATACCAAAAACAACATAAATAACTGTTTTAAAAAAATTATCAACGGACCTATCACTTTCAACTATTAAAATATTCGGTGATAAAGGAACAATAGCACGTGGTACATGTGACGCCTCCAAAATTAGGTATACATCACCCATCTTGGGTCGTCAGATACTTAGTACAGAAAACAAATACAACTGTCGTGTACAATACGACAAAACATAAACTGTGAGTTTGAATATAAATATTATCTTCTAGAGAGTATTCATACTCAAAAGGTGTCATCATTACATTTATTAACACACCATTACATAGAATAGTGAGGACTACTAACTAATACTATCATTCGGACCATCACTCCGTTCCTCGACTTGCCCCAGCTACGTTCTCATTTCCTGAAGAGAACAGTAAAAGAAAGGGTGAGCTCAACTAGCTCAGTAAGAAATATTATGACTAAGATAATGCAGAATAAATTATCATTAGCCTTCAACAATGTTAAACTGATAAAATATAATAGACATCAAGTTTAACTGTAGCGGAACAAGCAATCCATTAAGAGAGTCAAGTAGAAAATAAACTCTACTATCTTTTATGATTTAAAAGATTTTCCAACACTGTGATCGCTGAGACTCAGCTTAATAAAATAATCCACATCATCGAATCACCCATGAACTACGGCCAAGGATATTCGTATATTCATTAATGGTCATGATCATGCCAACAACTGTCCATCAATGCACTACGGGCCAATGACGACTTTTATCACATCATTCGTAACATTACGGTCATGATTACACCGAATAATCCCTGGTCATAATCATACCAAGTCCATCTATGCACTACAGGCCACAGATGACTTTCAACAGAATATATACATGAGGACGATGACAATGATATAAGAATTCAATAAAACAAGTTCAAGAATTAATTTATCCAAAAATTAATAACGTCCAAATTGTCAACATGATATTGCTTTGTGGAGTAAAATTCAAGAATGCTTAGAATAATATTTTCATGAAAAGATACTGGATGAAACACAATTATCAAGGATATTCCACAAATTTCATGGAGTATAGAAGTTAAAACTTAACCAACTGAGTACAATAAAGAATAGAATAACAAAAGAAATCACCATGCATGCGATAGACCGCACAAACAGGTTATTCCAACAGAATAATAAATAATGGAACCAGGTCCGGCGTAAACGCACAGACAGGATATTCCGACAGAATAATAAATAATAGAACCAGGTCCGGCGTAAACGCACAGACAAGATATTCCGACAGAATAATAAATAATAGAACCAGGTCCGGTGTAAAACACACAGACAGGATGTTCCAACAGAATAATAACAAGACGGAACCAGGTCCGGTGTAAAACACACAGACAGGATGTTCCAACAGAATAATAATAAAAATGGAACCAGGTCCGGTGTAAAACACACAGACAGGATGTTCCAACAGAATAATAACAAAAACGAAACCAGGTCCGGTGTAAAACACACAGACAGGATGTTCCAACAGAATAATAGAAGAATGTCACCAAGTATAGGGTAGACCGCGTATACAGGTTATTCCAACAGAATAATAAGAAATGGAACAACAACAGTTCTCTTCATGAATAAGAAAGAATAACACCCCTTACCGTTTTAAAGAAGAGCTGAAATAAGGAAGTAGTTAAGTAGCAGAATACTCTTCTTCTTTCTCTCTATAGTTTCTCTCTCTAGAGTTCAGTGAATTCGTAAGAAATAATGAAGGAATGAGCTGCTATTTATAGAAAAATGGAAGGGCACTGTTCATGAACGAAATAATTTTGCAGAGTCACGGACGAAAGATAATCTTTCTTCTTTTGTTTTCAGACGCAACGTAATTATCCCACATGTGAAATCCTTTAATTCAACGACAACTTATATATATATATATATATATATATATATACAACCAGGATCCTATCAGGGATCCCGGATTTTAGTAAAAGACGGACCTTTTTTTTTTTTTTTTTTTTGCTTTTTTTTTTTTTTTAAAACAACTAAAAAAAAATTTAATATTTTATGGAACTGAAATTTTTCAATAATAAAGTGTTTTGGGCGTGTTTTGAATACCTATACCAAAAAGTGGTGGTACAGTCTGCACAGACTGTACCACCATATTTTGTTATACGTACTCAAATCACGCCCAAAACACTTTATTATGAAAAAATTTCAATTCCATAATTTTTTATTTTATTTTTTTTAGTTGTTTTAAAAAAAAAAAAGCAAAAAAAAAAAAAAAAAAAAGTCCGGACGGTAGCTCCGTCCGGACGTCCGGACCAGATCTGCCCCCTATATATATATATATATATATATATATATATATATATATATAATAGAAGTGGCCAACATGTTATTTTATATATATATATATATATATATATATATATATATATATATATATATCCCCCCATTTTAGACTCCACCTTCCCGTAACATCATTTCCCCCACCAAAATCCCTATCACACACACACACACAAAAACACACACACCTGTCAAATATATATATATATACACACACACACACACACACATATATATACACTTTATGACTTTCTTCCGATAATAATGAAA
This sequence comes from Panax notoginseng, assembly GCA_016801055.1. Classification (NCBI taxonomy): domain Eukaryota; kingdom Viridiplantae; phylum Streptophyta; class Magnoliopsida; order Apiales; family Araliaceae; genus Panax; species Panax notoginseng. Next base: position 166,721,401 of record CM029012.1, read on the forward strand.
AATGAGTAAATAGGGATCCAAATAATAAATAAAACTGAGTGACTTCTCACGTAAGCATCAATAATCAATACCGTGTGCTACTATGCAACCACGCGTATTACTGTACTTTTAACACCAGGTATTTCAACAGTTAACGGTAAAGCTTCCGCCGTTATTTTCATAAAGTATTTTTGTCGTTTTCTCAATCCGACAATAATTCCGTTGTGGGGTCCACCAATGATTATGCCGTTGTACTAATATTCCCTGTTAAAACGAATATTCCCCGACCAATCGAATATTATATAACAACTTGCGTACTTTACAAAATTTATAAATATTACCCACAACTATAACATTATATCAAATTAACTCCATAATATTCAAAAATGATATTTATAGAAAATTCATTTTTATTTATAAAAGTTGGGGTCTTACAACCTCCCCTTCTTATGAAATTTCGCCCTCGAAATTAGGGTACGTACTTGGTATGTCGAAGAGATAAGGATACCTTGATTTCATTTCAGATTCTAACTCTCAAGTTATTTCCTCAACATCGTGGTTTCTCCACAAAACTTTGACTTGAGGTATAACCTTGGAGCGTAGAATATGTTCTTTCTTATCCAAGATTTGAACAAGAACTTCTTCATACGTCAAATCCTCCGCTATTTCGTCCGGTTCTAACTCAATAATGTGGTTCGGGTCTTCCACATATTTGCGTAACATGGATATGTGAAAAACGTTATGAACACGAGACATACTTGGCGGTAAAGCGAGTCTATAAGCCACAGTTCCTACTCGATCGAGGATTAAAAATGGACCGATGAATCGAGGATTGAGCTTTCCTCTCTTTCCAAATCTCGTAACTCCTTTCCATGGAGCGACACGTAAGAACACATGATCTCCTACATCAAATTTCACGTCCTTTCGATGAAGATCAGCATAACTCTTTTGTCGATCTTGTGAGGTTTTTATACGTTGTCGGATCGTTTGAATCTTTTCTATAGTCATACGTACCAACTCCGGTCCCAACAATGTTGCTTCACCCACCTCATCCCAGCATACTGGAGAACGACATTTTCTTCCATACAATGCTTCGAATGGAGCCATGCCAATACTTGCTTGATAACTGTTGTTGTAGGAAAATTCCACCAATGGTAAGAACTTGTCCCAACTTTCCTTGAAGTCAAAGACACAGAGTCTTAATAAATCTTCTAGAGTTTGAATAGTCCTCTCTGATTGTCCGTCCGTCTAAGGATGATATGCCGAACTAAATCGTAAATCCGTGCCCATAGCTTTTTGTAAACTAACCCAAAATCGTGAAGTGAATCTTGGGTCTCGATCAGAAACTATGGATACTGGCATACCATGCAGTCTTACAATCTCGTTTATGTACATACGAGCAAGACGTTCAAGTGTATAAGTTTCTCGTATCGGTAAGAAATGAGCAGACTTGGTCAATCTATCAACAATGACCCAAATCGCATCTATACCTTGAGAAACCTTAGGAAGACCGGTAACGAAATCCATAGTAATGTGCTCCCACTTCCATTCTGGAATTTCAAGTGGTTGTAATGGACCTTTTGGTACTTGATGCTCCGCTTTGACTCGTTGACAAGTTAGACACCTTGAGATAAACAACGCTATCTCTCTCTTCATATTGCTCCACCAAAATGTATGACGAAGATCATGATACATTTTGGTACTTTCAGGATGGATTGCAAATGGTGTGTTGTGCGCCTCCATCATGATTTCATACTTTAAATCAGGGTTGTTAGGAACACAAAGTCTGGAGTTGACTCGAAGTATTCCTTCTTCATCGATTCTTGCTTCCGGCATAGCACCTTCTTGCACTTTCTTCCTTATACGCATCAGCTCCAGGTCTGTGGCTTGAGCAGCTTTAACTTTATCGATTAAAGTCGGTTCTACTCGTATATTCGTCATCATCACATGGGTCCCTGGAGTCTTTAACTCTATCTCCATCCTTTGCAAATCACACAAAATGGGCCTTTGTGTTGACAATATCGCACTCGTACATGCATATGATCTTCTACTCAATGCGTCAGCTACCACGTTCACTTTTCCACGATGATATTAAATGGTACGATCGTAATCTTTAATAGCTCGAGCCAACGTCTTCGGCGCCTAATACGTTCGTTTTAAGTAAAGAAATATTTGAGGGTTTAAGAAATGGGTTTTGTACTGGGGTCAATACAAAATTCGATTTCACGCTCTAGGGGTAGGCTAAGAAATCTTCAAGAATACGTCAGGAAATTTATATCATTCAAAACTGTGACTCATCCCAGACTTGGATAACACGTCACATTGATACCTATCAACTTGCCATCGTCATTTACACGTCTCCTACGGAAAGTCTGGCTTCGGTGCATTCCACACCGGGAAGTCAACAACGAAAGGAACGGGGATCTTTACTTATGGCTTGATATGATAATGATTGACTTTAGTGGTTTGGTTGCTTGAATTCGCATAACAGGTTGGTTAGGAATATGAAAATTAACAACCTTACGAAAAGCATAATGGGTAGTTAACCAATCGTTTCTAAAAATCTAATATCGACAGGTAACGTGAAAGTGTCGATTTGAATCAAACAAGATTTATAAATAGTGGAGTTAACGAAGGTTTCTCCTAACAGAGTTTCAACAGATAAGTCAAGTCTAATAAACTTTTATTTTAATTTTAATTTTTATTTTAATTTTAATTTTTTATTTTTTAAGAGCCAAGTTTAAACGTTGAACACAACTAGGTGAAATACAAGAGTGGGTCGAATAAGGTACAAACTTCGCAAGGGTTTATGATTAGCTGTAAGACCCCAACTTTTATAAATAAAGATGAATTTTCTATAAATATCATTTTTGAATATTATGAAGTTAATTTGATATAATGTTATAGTTGTGGGTAATATTTATAAAATTTTGCAAAGTAAGCAAGTTGTTATAAAATATTTGTTTGGTCGGAGAATATTCTTTTTGTCGGAGAATATTCGTACGACGGCACAATCATTGGTGGACCCCACAACGGAATTATTGTCGGATTAAGAAAACGACAGAATTATCTTTCTATAAAAATAACAGCTGAGGTGTTACCGTTAAAATCGTTAAAACTGTTGAACTACTTGGTAGTAAAAGTACAGTAATACGCGTGGTTGCATAGTAGCACACGGTATTGATTATTGATGCTTACGTGAGAAGTCACTCAGCTATACTCAATTATTGCTACAGTAATTGCTGCATCATATCTCTTAAATTATTGTCATAGTATCATCTGTATAATATGTTATATTATTGAGACGTTGTGGTAAGTTTGGTTATTTTATGGGGGGCCATATGTCATCATCTAAGAGTCTCTTCGTCAATAGTAATTACCGTCGTCAATAGTAATTACCGTCGTCAATAGTATTTACCTTAGTCAATAGTAATTACCTTCGTCAATAGTATTTACCTTGGTCAATAGTAATTACCTTCGTCAATAGTATTTACCTTGGTCAATAGTATTTACCTTGGTCAATAGTAATTACCTTCGTCAATAGTATTTATCTTGGTCAATAGTAATTACTTTCGTCAATAGTAGTTGTCCCTTCAATATTACTAAGAGTCATTTGACCCTTCGTTAAGACCAAGAGTCATTTGACTCTTCGTTAAGACCAAGAGCCACCCTCAGTTTTTCTATAAATAGAGGCCTAGGGCTTCATTATTTTTCACGAATTCATTCAAGCTATAGAGAGAGAAAGTATAGAGAGAATAAGAGAGAGAGAGACTAATAGTATTCTGCTACATCACTTTTCCAATATCCAGTTCTTTTAAGGTAGGGAATATTATTTCTTTTATATTCATGAAGAGAACTTCTGTTATTCCATTCGTTATTATTCTGTTGGAATAACAAGTATACGCGGTCTACCCTATACTTAGTGACATTCTTCTATTATTCTGTTGGAACATCCTGTCTGTGTGTTTTACACCGGACATGGTTCCGTTTTTATTATTATTCTGTTGGAACATCCTGTCTGTGTGTTTTACACCGGACCTGGTTCCATTAATTATTATTCTGTCGGAATATCCTGTCTGTGTGTTTACGCCGGACCTGGTTCCATTATTTATTATTCTGTTGGAATAACCTGTCTGTGCGGTCTATCGCATGCATGGTGATTTCTTTTGTTATTCCATTCTTTATTATACTCAGTTGGTTAAGTTTTGACTTCTATACTCCATGAAATTTGTGGAATATCCTTGATAGTTGCGTTTCATCCAGTATCTTTTCAAGAAAATATTCTTCTAAGCATTCTTGAATTTTACTCCACAATGCAGTATCATGTTGACAATTTGGACGTTGTTAATTCCTGGATAAATTAATTCTTGAACTTGTTTTATTGAATTCTTATATCATTGTCATCATCCTCATGTTTATAAAATGTTGAAAGTCATCTGTGGCCTGTATTGCATAGATGGACTTGGTATGATTATGACCAGGGATTATTCGGTATAATCATGACCGTAATGTTACAAATGATGTGGTAAAAGTCCTCATTGGCCCGTAGTGCATTGATGGACAGTTGTTGGCATGATCATGACCATTAATGAATACACGAATATCCTTGGTCGTAGTGCAGGGGTGATTCGATGATGTGGATTATTTTATTAAGCTGAGTCTCAGCGATTACAGTGTTGAAAAACTTTTTAAATCATAAAAGATAGTAGAGTTTATTTTCTACTTGACTCTTTTAATGGATTGCTTGTTCCGCTACAGTTAAACTTGATGTCTATTATATTTTATCAGTTTAACATTGTTGAAGGCTAATGATAATTTATTCTGCATTATCTTAGTCATAATATTTCTTATTGGGTTAGTTGAGCTCACCCTTTCTTTCACTGTTCTCTTCAGGAAATGAGAACGTAGCTGGGACAAGTCGGGGTACGGAGTGATGGTCCGAATGATAGTATTAGTTAGTAGTCCTCACTATTCTATGTAATGGTGTGTTAATAAATGTAATGAGGACTCCTTTTGAGTATGAATACTCTCTAGAAGATAATATTTGTATTCAAACTCACAGTTTATGTTTTGTCGTATTGTACACGACAGATGTATTAATCAGTTGTATTTGTATTCTGTACTATGTATCTGACGACCCAAGATGGGTGATGTATACCTAATTTTGGGGGCGTCACAGTTGGTATCAGAGCTTAGGGATATGATCCCTGGCTAAGATGTGAGAATAGAACTAGGAGGGGAGAGACGGGGAATTCCTTCGCTAGTATGGCAGACCTAAGTTTATTTGCATGGTATTTAATTGGTCGGTCATAATATAAGGATAATACATGACATATCAATTAATTTTTTTTTGTGACAGTATCTGAAAATGGCATCTGAGAATGTTGAGAATAGCAATGGAGCACAGACGACTGTTGATTCACCACATATCAATAATCAGGATAATGTGCATCAGGAAGGTGTCAATCCTCATGCAAACAACAACACTGACCAAATGATGAATGATCAAATGTTCAGAGGCTTTATGCAATTCATGCAACAACAGGTGAAAGCGGCTCCTGTCCACAACGTAGGTGGAAATACTGGAAACTCTCAGGCGGTCACCGCTAAACAGTTTAAGGAGCTGGGACCACCGGAGTTTAAGGGAGAACCCAAACCACTTGTAGCTGAAACATGGATAAAGCAGATCACCAAGATATTTGATGTCTTGGGTTGCTCCGAGGAGCAAAAGGTTCCCTTTGCCGCCTTTATGTTGCGAGGAGAGGCAGATTACTGGTGGGAATCGATAAAGCGTACTCAACCTGCCGCACTGAAGATGTCTTGGGAGAAGTTTCAAGATCTGTTTAAAGACAAATACTTTCCCGAGAGTATTCGTCACATGAAGGAGGTGGAGTTCATCAAATTGGAGCAGAATAATATGACCGTGTCGCAGTACGAGGCAAAATTTGCGGAGTTATCCCAGTTTGCGTCCCACTTGGTGGATAATGAAGAAAGAATGACGCGGATGTTTTTAAGAGGTTTGAAGCCGGAGATACGTCAACATCTTGTTTCTCATAAACTGTGTTTGTATTCAGATATTGTAAATAGGGCTCAGTTGGTGGAGCGCGATAACGAGACAACGCAACCAAAAGAGAGCAGCCGGCAAAATGATAATACCAGTGAGAGCAGTCATCGAAGCGGTGACAACAAGCGTGGAGGGAATCAACAGGCCAGAAATGGTAACCACTTCGGTGGTAATCAGGGCCAAAACAATAAGAATGGACATTTCAAGAAGAGGAGATTCAACAATGACGGAAAGACGTCAGCACCAGCACCTGTCGTTAAGGAAGGAGAACGACCACCTATCATATGTTTCAAATGCGGAGGGGAGGGACACATCAGTCCAAACTGCGCGATGCCGTCCAAAGCATGTTATAATTGTGGAAGAGAAGGTCATTTAGCCCGATTTTGTCGTTTACCGAAAACAAATTCAGCTAGGATGGAGGCACCAAAAGCCGTCCCAGAAAAGTCAAAACCGGTTGTGCAAGGGAGAGCATTTGTTGTGAACTCCCAGAGAGCAAGGAACCCGAATGAGGTCATCACGAGTAAGCTTATCATAAACTCTAAAGAAGTTTATACTTTATTTGATACCGGTTCAACCCATTCTTTTATTTCTCCTACTTGCGCTCATCGATTAAATTTGATTCCGGAGAAATTAGACTTTGACTTATCTGTGGAAACTCCGTTGGGAGAAACCTTCATTACCTCCACTGGTTATAAGTCTTGTTTGGTTCAAGTTGGTACCCACACATTACCTATCGATCTGATTTCATTAAAAATACTTGCATTTGACGTGATTCTAGGGATTGATTGGTTAACTACTCATTATGCAAAAATTGATTGTTTTCATAAGGTTGTTAGCTTTCATATTCCTAATCGACCTATTATGCGAATTCAAACAACCAAACCATTAAAATCAATCGCTGTCATCTCAAGCCATAAAGCTATTCGTTTATTGAAAAACGGATGTCAAGCTTTCTTAGCTCATGTCACAGATCTAAACAAAAATACGTCAGCTTTGAATGATATTTCTGTTGTTAATAAATTTCCTGACGTATTTCCCGAAGAACTTCCTGGCCTACCCCCAGAGCGTGAAATTGAATTTTGTATCGACCTTGAACCCGGTACAAAACCCATTTCCAAAGCTCCATATCGAATGGCTCCTATTGAACTTCAGGAGTTAAAGACCCAACTGCAGGAATTGTTAGACATTGGTTTTATTCGTCCTAGTACTTCTCCTTGGGGTGCTCCTGTTCTGTTCGTAAAGAAGAAAGATGGGAGTATGCGACTTTGTATTGATTATCGGGAGTTGAATCATGTCACCATCAAAAATAGGTACCCATTGCCACGTATTGATGACTTGTTTGACCAGTTGCAAGGAGCACAATTCTTTTCAAAGATCGATCTTCGTTCTGGATATCATCAGCTGAAGGTTAGAACTGAGTATATTCCAAAGACTGCCTTCAGAACTCGGTATGGGCATTATGAATTCTTAGTTATGTCTTTTGGATTGACTAATGCTCCTGATGCCTTCATGGATATGATGAACAGGGTATTTAAGGAATATTTGGATCACTTTGTGGTCGTCTTTATCGATGACATCCTTGTTTATTCCAAAAGCCGTGACGATCATGAGCAACACTTGAGGCTGTGTAAGACCCCAAATTATTAATAAATGAAATTTAAATTCCCTCTATTTATTATTTTGAAATAGTAAGTGTTAAATTGATTAATGAGGTTAGTTATGGGTAAAATGCGTAAATATTTTAAATAAGCAAGTGGTTATAAAATATTCATTGTTGTCGGGGAATATTCGTTTGGTCGTGGAATATTCTTCCTGTCGGGGAATATTCGTACGACGGTGCAGTCTTTTGTGGGCCCCATAACGGAAAGCGATTGGATGAAGAAAACGACAAGTATATGTTTTTTATTAATAACGGCGTAGTTGTTATCGTTAATACTGTTGGAATAACCGGTGGTTAAAACACAGTAATACGCGTTGTTACACAGTAGCACACTGTATTGCACCAATTATTGATTCTTACGTAAGAAGGCACTACTCAATAATGGTTACAGTAATTACTGTTCAGTATTTTATTTTATTGATTCAATAATTGCTGCGTTGATATTTTATATTACTATTGTTTCAATAATTGTCACTACACAGTATTTCCCATTATCAGATCAATAATTCATATTATTTGAATAATATTATTAGATAACATTATTGGCAATGTCTAGAAAGTTCTGTCTAAGGAGAGGTTTGGTCATCTAATTGCGCGCCAGTAAGGAGAAATCCTTATTGGAAAGCCCCCCTCTTTCCTGGGAACGGCCTGGTTGTCATAAAGGTGATTCTGTAATATTATTTGTAAATAATTAATTATTGATTCATATGATAAGGAAATATTTATTTTTGTGGATATAAATGAGGGATATATTTTTGTGGTTAAAAATGAAGGAGTTAATGTTGAGGTTTTTATCAGTATTTTTGTCGGAATGGAGGTATTAAAAATCAGGGTTTTTGAGATATTTTGCGGGGGTTATAATTTTTAATCCGACCGTTGGATCGTGGTAATTTTTGGATATGTTATACATATATAAGTTGAGTATATGTCCACAAATTTTGAACCGTTAAAAATGAACGTATGATTTATTATGAATTTTACGAGATGACTGGTTCAGAAATTGTTGAATTTTCAGAGTTAATCATTTTGGTAGAAAATTCTAGAATTGGTGGGCCCCACTCTTGGTTGGTGAAGAAATGTGCTGAGATTTTTATTCAAATGTGGTGGGTGGAATAGTAGCAGGTAAAGCCATCAGGTTGCAGGTTAAGTCTGCTTCGGCGTGCTAACATTTTCCTATAAATAGAGGGCTAAGTTAGAATTGAAAATCACACCAGAAACAAGTTTTCTCTCTTTCTCTCTCTAGATTATTGAGTGTATTTTGTGAGTATTTAGATACTTTGAGAGTTTCTATTCATCAGAGCAAGTGTCTTTCAGCCTTATACCGGTATTCCGACCAGAAGTACTGTCTGTACGAGGTAAGGGATGTTATTTTATTCGAAAATGATATTATTTCTTCAATATCATTATGCCGAAATATTGGTTGGAAATTTTTATCAAATTTGGAACTTTTCACGTCGGGGTTACTATTCATGAGTTACTATTCACGAGTTACTATTCACGAGTTACTATTCACCGAAAAATAAAATTTTTCCTTTTTGTCCAAGATGTCTATTATGGTTACTATCTTTGATTGTATCCATGTTTTGATCTTTATTTTTGAATTCTACTTCACAATTGATTATTATGAAGTATTATTGATCTTGGATAAACTGGTATATGAATCCCTACTATTTGTCCTTCTGTCTCATTGGATTCGTTCTCTTTAAGATATTTTTCATCATCCTCAGTCCTAAATGATGATATTAATGAATATCTTTGGCCTGTAGTGCAAAGATGAATGATTAACTGATGAATATCTTTGGCCCGTAGTGCAAAAATGAACAGGTGTTGAGATGAACATGACCGACTGGTGATACAAATGAATATCTTTGGCCTGTAGTGCAAAGATGAATATTTGATTAAATATGGTTATTGATTGTTGTTACAGGGATAAAATATTGATGATGGACTTTTAAATCTTAGAAGATAGTAGAACTCATTCTCTACTTGACTCTTCTAATGGTTTGCTGTTTCTGCTGCAGTTATTAATTTAAAACTTGTTGTCTATTGTATTCTATTAGATTTTTCCCTGTTGAAGACTAACGATAATTTGTTCTGTATTATCTTAGTCATAGTGTTCTTTACTGGGCTAGTTGAGCTCACCCTTTTCCTTTTTGTTCCATTTTTCTCAGGAGGCGAGAATGTAGCGAGTACTAGTCGGGGTATGGAATGATGGTTCTAGAAGTTACTTTAGTAGTCCTCACTATTTTTGTGAAATAATGTATCAATAATTGTAATGAGGGCTTATTTGAGTGTGGATATTGTCTAAATGACAATATTTGTATTTAAACTCACAGTTCTTGTGTTGTAATAATAAAGATGTAGTTGTTTCTGTACCATGTATTTTGGCGACTCAGAATGGGTGTTGTATACCTATTTTGGGGGCGTCACAGTTGGTATCAGAGCTTAGGGATATGATCTCTGGCGGAGATCGGGGAATAGAACTAGGAGGGGAGAGACGAATCCTTCGCTAGTGTGTCCTACCTAAGCTTATTTATTGGTTAGTCATAATATAAGGGTATTATGTGATTTGTTAATTTATTTAATTAACCCTTGTTTTATGGCAGTATTTGAGAATGTCGACTGAGAATGTTAACAGTGGAGTAAATGAGACCGTGGAGACACCGGTGCTTACCAACGAGGAGAACGTGCAACAGGCTGGCAATGTTCCTCCTGTGAACAACACCAATGAGCAGATGATGAACGATGGAATGTTTAGAAGTTTTTTGCAATTCATGCAAAACCAGACAAGGGAGACTCGTGTTCAAAATACAGGAGGAAATGATAGCAATTCACGGTTTGTCACAGCCAAACAGTTCAAAGAATTGGGACCACCAGAATTTAAGGGAAAGCCGGATCCGATCATGGCGGAAACGTGGGTCAAGCAAATTACCAAGATATTCGATGTCTTGGGATGCACGGAGGAACAGAAGGTTCCATTCGCCACCTTTATGTTCCGTGGCGAGGCAGATTACTGGTGGGAGTCTGTGAAGCGTACCCATCCAACCGCACTCAGCATGTCTTGGGAGACATTTCAAAAACTGTTCAATGACAAGTACTTTCCTGAAAGTATTCGTCATATGAAGGAGGTAGAGTTTATTAGACTAGAGCAGAATAATATGACGGTATCTCAGTACGAGGCAAAGTTTGCAGAGTTGTCCAGGTTTGCACCTCATTTGGTGGAGAATGAGGAACGTATGACGAGGATGTTTCTGAGAGGTTTGAAACCCGGCATACGTCAATATCTCATTTCTCATAAATTTTCTCTCTATTCAGATGTTGTCAACAGGGCTCAATTATTAGAGCGAGATAACGAGTACGGTCAACTGAGGGATCACAACCAGGATCATATCGGTGACAGCAGTCATCAGAACAATGATAACCAGCGGAGAAAGAAAAATACAGACAAGAACGGCAACCACTCTAGTGGTAATCGTGGCTATGAAAATAGAAGAAGCGAGTCGGGAGGAGATTTTAAAAAGAGGAGATTCAACAATGACAATACGAAGACGTCAGCACCAACAGCAACTGGTTCCAAGGGAGGAGAACGACCACCGGTTATATGCTATAAGTGCGGAAAAGAAGGACATATCAGCCCAAACTGTCCACAACAGTTTAAGGTATGTTATAATTGTGGAAAGGAAGGGCATATCGCTCGAGATTGCACTGTAGCAAAACCAAGTCCAGCGGGGATGGTGACTCAAAAAGCTGTCCCAGAAAAGATAAAGTCAACGGTTCCTGGAAGAGCGTTTGTCGTGACTGGTCAACATGCGAGGAACCCAAACGAGGTGATCACGGGTAAGCTAATCATAAATTCATGCGAAGTTTATACCTTACTAGATACCGGTTCTACCCATTCTTTTATCTCTCCTGCTTGTGCTCAACGTTTAAACTTGACTCCGGAGAAGTTAGACTTTGATTTATCTGTGGAGACTCCGTTAGGAGAAACTTTCATCACATCCACTGTTTATAAATCTTGTGTGATCCAAGTTGGTACCATCACCTTACCTGTTGACCTTATCTCTTTAAAGATACTTGCTTTTGATGTGATTTTAGGGATTGATTGGCTAACTACTCATCATGCCAAAATTGATTGTTTTCGTAAGGTTGTTAGTTTTCATATTCCTAACCAACCTGTTGTACGAATTCAAACAACTAAGCCATTAAAATCAATCACTGTTATATCAAGCCATAAGGCCATTCGTTTATTAAAAAACGGATGTCAAGCTTTCTTAGCCCATGTTATGGATTTGAATAAAGACACGTCAAATTTGAATAATATTCCTGTTGTTATTGACTTTCCTGACGTATTTCCTGAAGAACTTCCCGGTCTACCCCCGGAACGAGAAATTAAATTCTTTATTGATCTTGAACCTGGTACAAAGCCCATTTCTAAAACCCCATATCGAATGGCTCCTATTGAACTTCAGGAGTTAAAGGTCCAACTACAAGAGTTGTTGGACATCGGTTTCATTCGTCCTAGTACATCTCCTTGGGGTGCTCCTGTTTTATTTGTAAAGAAGAAAGACGGGAGTATGCGACTTTGTATTGATTACCGGGAATTAAACCATGTCACTATTAAGAATAGGTATCCGCTACCTCGTATTGATGACCTGTTTGACCAGTTACAAGGAGCACAGTTCTTTTCAAAGATCGATCTTCGTTCTGGATATCATCAGCTGAAGGTTAAAACTGAGGATATTCCAAAGACTGCCTTCAGAACTCGGTACGGGCATTATGAGTTCCTAGTTATGTCTTTTGGATTGACTAATGCTCCTGCGGCTTTCATGGATATGATGAACCGAGTATTCAAGGATTATTTGGATCAGTTCGTTGTTGTCTTTATTAATGACATCCTCATATATTCCAAAAGCCGTGAAGATCATGAGCATCATTTGAAGCTGGTACTCCAAAGGCTGCGTGAAAATAAGTTATATGCCAAGTTGAAGAAATGCGAGTTCTGGCTTGAGGAAGTAGCTTTCCTAGGGCACGTGGTGTCAAAACATGGAGTATCTGTTGACCCGGCGAAGATTGAAGCAATACAAAGTTGGGAGCAACCAAAGACGGTGACCGAAGTACGTAGCTTTCTAGGCTTAGCTGGTTATTATCGAAGATTCGTGGAAGGGTTTTCTCGAATCGCTACCCCGTTAACTCAGCTGACTCGGAAAGATATCAAATTCGTATGGAGCGAGGAATGCGAGAAGAGTTTTCAAGAGCTTAAGAGGAGACTCATTTCGGCACCTGTTCTGACAATACCATCTGGTTCTGATGGATTTGTTATCTACAGTGATGCTTCAGGCAAAGGGTTAGGATGTGTTCTCATGCAACATGGGAAAGTCATAGCCTATGCCTCGCGACAACTCAAAGAATATGAGAGGAATTATCCTACTCATGATTTGGAGTTGGCAGCAGTAGTTTTCGCGTTGAAGATCTGGAGACACTACCTGTATGGGGAGAAAGTGGAGATCTATACAGATCATAAAAGCCTTAAATATTTCTTCACCCAAAAGGAACTCAACATGCGGCAGCGACGTTGGCTCGAGCTGTTGAAAGATTACGATCATACCATCCAATATCATCCTGGAAAAGCAAACGTAGTAGCTGACGCATTGAGTAGAAGATCATATGCGGGTACGAGTGTAATATTGTTAACACAAAGGCCCATTTTGTATGACTTGCAAAGGATGGAGATAGAGATGAAGGCTCCAAGTACCCACATGATGATATCAAATATACGAGTAGAACCGACTTTAATCGATAAAGTTAAAGCTGCTCAAGCTACGGACATAGAGCTGATGCGTATGAAGAAGAAAGTGCAAGAAGGTTCTATTCCAGAAGCAAGAATCGATGAAGAAGGAATACTTCGAGTTCACTCTAGACTCTGTGTTCCTAACAATTCTGATTTGAAGTACAAGATCATGATAGAAGCACACAATACACCATTTGCAATCCATCCTGGAAGTACCAAAATGTATCGTGATCTACGACATACATTTTGGTGGAATAATATGAAGAGAGAGATTGCAAAGTTTATCTCGAGGTGTTTAACTTGTCAACGTGTAAAGGCGGAACATCAAGTACCAAAGGGTCCATTGCAACCACTTGAGATTCCAAAATGGAAGTGGGAACACATTACCATGGATTTCGTTACGGGTCTTCCCACGGTTTCTCAAGGCATAAATGCTATTTGGGTTATTGTTGATAGATTAACCAAGTCTGCTCATTTCTTGCCGATACGGGAGACTTATTCCCTTGAACGTCTTGCTCGTATATACGTAGATGAGATTGTGAGACTGCATGGCATGCCAGTATCCATAGTTTCGGATCGTGACCCAAGATTCACTTCAAGATTTTGGGTTAGCTTGCAAAAAGCTATGGGCACAGATTTACGATTTAGTTCGGCATACCATCCTCAAATGGACGGACAATCAGAGAGGACTATTCAAACTCTTGAATATCTATTAAGACTTTGTGTCCTAGATTTCAAAGGGAGTTGGGATAAGTACCTACCATTGGTGGAATTCTCTTACAATAACAGTTATCAGGCAAGTATAGGTGTGGCCCCATTTGAAGCATTATATGGACGAAAGTGTCGCTCTCCAGTATGCTGGGACGAGGTGGGTGAAGCAACATTGTTAGGACCAGAGTTGGTACGCATGACTACAGAGAAGATCCAAACGATTCGACAACGTATACAAACGGCACAGGATCGACAAAAGAGTTATGCGGATCTTCATCGGAAGGACGTGGAATTTGACATTGGGGATCATGTATTGTTGCGTGTGGCTCCATGGAAAGGAGTTACAAGATTTGAGAAGAGAGGAAAGCTCAATCCACGATTTATTGGTCCATTTCAGATTCTTGACCGAGTAGGAAATGTGGCCTATAGACTTGCGTTACCTCCAAGTATGTCTCGTGTTCATAATGTTTTTCATATATCTGTGTTACGTAAATATGTGAAAGACCCAGACCACGTTATTGAGTTAGAACCGGACGAGATAGCTGAAGACTTAACGTACGAAGAGGTACCTGTCAAGATCTTGGATAGAAAGGAGCATGTCCTACGCACGAAGGTCATACCACAAGTTAAAGTTTTGTGGAGAAACCATGCTATTGAGGAAATGACCTGGGAGTTGGAAACGGAAATGAAAGCGAGGTATCCTCATCTTTTCGAAACACCAGGTACGTACGTCAATTTCGAGGACGAAATTTCATAAGGAGGGGAGGTTGTAAGACCCCAAATTATTAATAAATGAAATTTAAATTCCCTCTATTTATTATTTTGAAATAGTAAGTGTTAAATTGATTAATGAGGTTAGTTATGGGTAAAATGCGTAAATATTTTAAATAAGCAAGTGGTTATAAAATATTCATTGTTGTCGGGGAATATTCGTTTGGTCGTGGAATATTCTTCCTGTCGGGGAATATTCGTACGACGGCGCAGTCTTTTGTGGGCCCCATAACGGAAAGCGATTGGATGAAGAAAACGACAAGTATATGTTTTTATTAATAACGGCGTAGTTGTTATCGTTAATACTGTTGGAATAACCGGTGGTTAATGTGACAACCCCAAAATAGGTTCATTCCACCCAACCCATTCTGAGTCGTCAAATACATGGTACAGAAAATAACTACAACTTTATTACAACAATTGTCGTGCAAAATACAACAACACATATGCTGTGAGTTTGGATACAAATATATACCAAATGTGACTCATGTTCCAACCGTGGACATCACCTCACAATAACACCTTACATAAAGGTATAGTCAAAAACTGTTTTAGAAATTAGAATCTTTGGGAAGTGCTCAAGGAAACCTTCGTACATGGGAGGCCACGCGTCTAGGTTATGATAGATATCATATGGCCACAGAATTATCCTTGGTTGACCCAATAGACCCCAAAGAAAAACGAGAAGATTACTATCATAATCTTCCCAATGGTGAGTCTTCTCTTGACATATCATTATCTCTACTGTCTCTAATTGAGAATTATACTTCAAACAAACACCAAGATTATATAGGTAGTGCTCGTATATATACTCAGCAAGTGGATGAGCACATCCCTGTCTTATGATGACACGAGGTTGTATGTCGTTAGACATCTTGTATGATAGTGGCAAACCACCCTTCCAACATTGGGTACACCTTACCCTATTGGATTCACCAAATATAACTACTAAATGAACGGGAGAACATCCACAGCTAGAGACCACTGTTCTATTTTCCCGTTACCCTCGCTCGACCCAGCTACACTCTTATTACCTGAAAGGAATTGTGAAGCAAAAGGGTGAGCACAACTAGCCCAGTAAAGAATATCATGACTAAAGATAATTAAATTATCAGTAGCCTTCATCAATAATAAATCAGAGATTTAGAACATATGGTAAATGATAAAAATTTCAACCATAGTTGCAGCGGAACGAGCAATCCATTAGAAGAGTCAAATAGACTATAAAGTCTATTATTTTCTCCATGTTAAAAATCCACCAACAATGTTTTATCCCTGTAACATCAATCAACAATTCTGGTCCACAATCATATGAATAACTCATAATCATAACTGTAGTTCTAAATTCCTCTTCTCATCTAGGACGAAGATAATTTTCATCACCTGAAACATCAAACATCATGGTTATACCAAATCACAGTTCCTGTTCATAATCATACTAATAACTTCATCTTTGCACTACGGGCCAAAGATATTCATCAACAAGTCATCTTTACACTACAGGCCAAAGATATTCATCAACAGTTCATCTTTGCATTACTGGCCAAAGATATTCATCTACAATTCATCTTTGCACTACAGGCCAAAGATATTCCTCAACAATTAATATTTGCACTACAGGCCAAATATATTCATATCTCAAAGAAATATATAATCATTTCAGAATTTATATACACCATAATTATAACCATGTTAATCAATTCATCTTTACACTTAAGCTAAAGATATTCAATTGTAAATTCAATGGTCATGATCATACCAGTCACAATTCAACTTTGCACTACAGGCCAAAGAGAACCCTAGTCATGATCATACCAATAATCTACCCATCTTTACACTCCAGTGAAAGAGAATTTCAACATCAGGGTTATAAAAATGTTATATATGATGATAAAAATAATATGATCAACATATAGTTTTAATCTCAAGAGTAATATTCGTAACTCATGAATAGTAACCCCGACACAAAAGATAAAAATTCTACAATAAAATTCATACCAATATTTCGGTATAATGATATTGAAATAATAACATTACTTAAATTTATAAACAATTTATTTTAATTGTTTACACTTTACTAATTAATGCATTTAATCATCATAAAATGCCAACTCTTACAATTTCATCATCAATAACCAAAACTCTCATCAAAAATCTGCATATACCTCATATAGGATTCTCAAGCCATAAAATCCTATTTTCCAATTTTCTTTCTTCACAAAACATATTTAATTCATTTACTCATAGCTAGACTATTTTCATGAAAAATACCAAATCAGTTCCAAAAATATTTCTTTTCTGGGATTTAGCATAATATAGTCCCATAGTGAACATATATTTTTCTCAGAATTTTTAAAAGTCATTTACTATTTTTCATATGGCCAAAATAGCCGAATATTTAGACATTTATCAAAAATTGTACTTTTGTCTAAAAATTCTGAAATTTACAGAGTATACTTCTATCATATACATGTACTCCCAATAAAAATTTCATCAATTTTGGAGTTAACCACAAGGAATTATAAGCGGTTACTTTTAAAATAGTCTTTTCTCATAAAATTCATAACTCTCAATCTATACATCCAAAAATCACCATTTTTGGACACAATCAATAAAACTCATCAAAATATCATTTCAAATTTTTCCAGAATTTTTGAAGTTCAGAAAAATTACAAAACTGAAAATCATAACAACCCTTAAAATCCCTTACTATCCCTTACCTCAAAAGAGCAGTACTTCTGATCGGTATAAGGCTGAAGGAAACTTGCACTGATGAATAGAAACTCACAGAGTATCTAAATACTCACAAAATACACTCAATAATCTAGAGAGAGAAAGAGAGAAAACTTATGTTTCTGGTGTGATTTTCAATTCTAACTTAGCCCTCTATTTATAGGAAAATTTTGGTAGGTTTGACCTGCAACCTGATGGCTTTACCTGCTACTATTCCCACCCACCACATTTGAAATATAATTCAGCACATTTCTTCACCAACCACAAGTGGGGCCCACCAATTCTAGAATTTTCCACCAAAATGATAAACTCCGAAAATTCAACAATTTCTGAACCAGTCATCTCGTAAAATTCATAATAAATCATACGTTCATTTTTAACGGTTCAAAATTTGTGGGCATATACTCAACTTATATATGTATAACATATCCAAAAATTACCACGATCCAACGGTCGGATTAAAAATTATAACCCCCGCAAAATATCTCAAAAACCCTAATTTTTAATACCTCCATTCCAACAAAAATACTGATAAAAACCTCAACATTAACTCCTTCATTTTTAACCACAAAAATATGTCCCTCGTTTATATCCACATAAAATAAATATTTCCTTATCATACGAATCAATAATTAATTATTCACAAATAATATTACAGAATCACATTTATGACAACCAGGCCGTTCCCAAGAAAGAGGGGGCTTTCCAATAAGGATTTCTCCTTACTGGCGCGCAATTAGATGACCAAACCTCTCCTTAGACAGAACTTTCTAGACATTGCCAATAATGCTATCTAATAATACTATTCAAATAATATGAATTATTGATCTGATAATGGGAAATACTGTGCAGCAACAATTATTGAACAACAATAATACAAAATTTCAACGTAGCAATTATTGAATCAATAAAATAAAATATTGAACAGTAATTACTGTAACAATTATTGAGTATTGCCTTCTTACGTAAGAATCAATAATTTCAAAAATACTGTGCAATACCGTGTGCTACTGTGCAATAACGCGTATTACTGTATTTTAACCACCGGGTATTTCAACAGTATTAACGATAACAACTACGTCGTTATTTGTAAAAACTCAAATTTGTCGTTTTTCTTCACCCGACAGTTATTCGTTATGGGGCCCACAAATAGCTGCGCCGTCGTACGAATATTCTCCGACAGAAAGAATATTCCACGACCAAACGAATATTCCCCGACAACAATGATTATTTTATAACCACTTGCTTATTTTGAAAAAAAATTCATATTTCACCCATAACTTTAAACTTTTATCAATTTAACCATTTACTGAATAGCAATTATAAGAAAAATTGAATACTTTTATTTCATAAAATTCGGGGTCTTACAATCTCCCCTCCTTATGAAATTTCGTCCCCGAAATTTACGTACCTGGTATTTCGAAGAGTTGAGAATACCTTGCTTCCATTTCAGATTCTATCTCTCAGATCATCATGATTTCTCCATTGCTCATCTCCCATGATAACTTCATTTGGGTTCCTCATTTGTTGGGAAGTCATGACAACCGCCATCCCTCGAACTACTCGGCTTTGACTTGTCTGGAGCAGCATTTGGCGTCATCATTACCGTTGGAATATACCTTTCTATAGGACATATTCCTCCCTCAACTGCCTCTTCGTACTCCTCATTCATGATCTGAATCATCAATCTTCGATCCATATCGGATTCAGGTTGACCGCTATGTACAGGGTAATTCAAAACTCGATGTTGGGTTCTCCCAATTGCTTTCCAAAAAGAGAAATTCATATCATCTATTTTAGCCTTCTTAGATCGAACATCTCTTTCCACAATATCCACGTGTCGTGCGGCTTTTGCCCATGCATCACTTATTCTCACTCGTTCAATTTTTTCTTCTTTCAGCTCAGATTCCATTTTTATCATCTTATACTCTGCCAAAGAATGCTTCTGTTCAAGCATCACATATCGGGTAACACAAGCTTGAATTGTTGCATCCTTTTGTTCCACAACCGCCTGTCGTTCTTCTGCCTGCTCTTCTAACTCATGAATACGATTTTGAAATTCTACATTTTGATCATATAATACCTCTAATAAACTCTCCTCTGGTACTTCTTCTTCCTCTTCTTCCTCAGTCTCAGCTGTTACCTCTGCGACTATCTCGGGTGCAACTATCAATTCTTCACTCACCACATAGATATCTCTAATTCCTTCTTCGTCTGACATCACATTATCATGGTTAGTGATTAGAGGTATCCCCACAGTCTCATTCACTCCATTGTTAGCATTCTCAGCTGCCATTCTCAAATACTGCCATAAAATAAGGGTTAATTAAACAAATTAACATATCACATAATATCCCAATATTATGACTAACCAACAAATAAGCTTAGGTAGGACACACTAGCGAAGGATTTACGTATCTCTCCCCTCCTAGTTATATTCCCCGATCTCCACCAGAGATCATATCCCTAAGCTCTGATACCAACTGTGACAACCCCAAAATAGGTTCATTCCACCCAACCCATTCTGAGTCGTCAAATACATGGTACAGAAAATAACTACAACTTTATTACAACAATTGTCGTGCAAAATACAACAACACATATGCTGTGAGTTTGGATACAAATATATACCAAATGTGACTCATGTTCCAACCGTGGACATCACCTCACAATAACACCTTACATAAAGGTATAGTCAAAAACTGTTTTAGAAATTAGAATCTTTGGGAAGTGCTCAAGGAAACCTTCGTACATGGGAGGCCACGCGTCTAGGTTATGATAGATATCATATGGCCACAGAATTATCCTTGGTTGACCCAATAGACCCCAAAGAAAAACGAGAAGATTACTATCATAATCTTCCCAATGGTGAGTCTTCTCTTGACATATCATTATCTCTACTGTCTCTAATTGAGAATTATACTTCAAACAAACACCAAGATTATATAGGTAGTGCTCGTATATATACTCAGCAAGTGGATGAGCACATCCCTGTCTTATGATGACACGAGGTTGTATGTCGTTAGACATCTTGTATGATAGTGGCAAACCACCCTTCCAACGTTGGGTACACCTTACCCTATTGGATTCACCAAATATAACTACTAAATGAACTTTTCTATACTGCTTCGGGAGAACATCCACAGCTAGAGACCACTGTTCTATTTTCCCGTTACCCTCGCTCGACCCAGCTACACTCTTATTACCTGAAAGGAATTGTGAAGCAAAAGGGTGAGCACAACTAGCCCAGTAAAGAATATCATGACTAAAGATAATTAAATTATCAGTAGCCTTCATCAATAATAAATCAGAGATTTAGAACATATGGTAAATGATAAAAATTTCAACCATAGTTGCAGCGGAACGAGCAATCCATTAGAAGAGTCAAATAGACTATAAAGTCTATTATTTTCTCCATGTTAAAAATCCACCAACAATGTTTTATCCCTGTAACATCAATCAACAATTCTGGTCCACAATCATATGAATAACTCATAATCATAACTGTAGTTCTAAATTCCTCTTCTCATCTAATTTTCATCACCTGAAACATCAAACATCATGGTTATACCAAATCACAGTTCCTGTTCATAATCATACTAATAACTTCATCTTTGCACTACGGGCCAAAGATATTCATCAACAAGTCATCTTTGCACTACAGGCCAAAGATATTCATCAACAGTTCATCTTTGCATTACTGGCCAAAGATATTCATCTACAATTCATCTTTGCACTACAGGCCAAAGATATTCCTCAACAATTAATATTTGCACTACAGGCCAAATATATTCATATCTCAAAGAAATATATAATCATTTCAGAATTTATATACACCATAATTATAACCATGTTAATCAATTCATCTTTACACTTAAGCTAAAGATATTCAATTGTAAATTCAATGGTCATGATCATACCAGTCACAATTCAACTTTGCACTACAGGCCAAAGAGAACCCTAGTCATGATCATACCAATAATCTACCCATCTTTACACTCCAGTGAAAGAGAATTTCAACATCAGGGTTATAAAAATGTTATATATGATGATAAAAATAATATGATCAACATATAGTTTTAATCTCAAGAGTAATATTCGTAACTCATGAATAGTAACCCCGACACAAAAGATAAAAATTCTACAATAAAATTCATACCAATATTTTGGTATAATGATATTGAAAGAATAACATTACTTAAATTTATAAACAATTTATTTTAATTGTTTACACTTTACTAATTAATGCATTTAATCATCATAAAATGCCAACTCTTACAATTTCATCATCAATAACCAAAACCCTCATCAAAAATCTGCATATACCTCATATAGGATTCTCAAGCCATAAAATCCTATTTTCCAATTTTCTTTCTTCACAAAACATATTTAATTCATTTACTCATAACTAGACTATTTTCATGAAAAATACCAAATCAGTTCCAAAAATATTTCTTTTCTGGGATTTAGCATAATATAGTCCCATAGTGAACATATATTTTTCTCAGAATTTTTAAAAGTCATTTACTATTTTTCATATGGCCAAAATAGCCGAATATTTAGACATTTATCAAAAATTGTACTTTTGTCTAAAAATTCTGAAATTTACAGAGTATACTTCTATCATATACATGTACTCCCAATAAAAATTTCATCAATTTTGGAGTTAACCACAAGGAATTATAAGCGGTTACTTTTAAAATAGTCTTTTCTCATAAAATTCATAACTCTCAATCTATACATCCAAAAATCACCATTTTTGGACACAATCAATAAAACTCATCAAAATATCATTTCAAATTTTTCTAGAATTTTTGAAGTTCAGAAAAATTACGAAACTGAAAATCATAACAACCCTTAAAATCCCTTACTATCCCTTACCTCAAAAGAGCAGTACTTCTGATCGGTATAAGGCTGAAGGAAACTTGCACTGATGAATAGAAACTCACAAGTATCTAAATACTCACAAAATACACTCAATAATCTAGAGAGAGAAAGAGAGAAAACTTATGTTTCTGGTGTGATTTTCAATTCTAACTTAGCCCTCTATTTATAGGAAAATTTTGGTAGGTTTGACCTGCAACCTGATGGCTTTACCTGCTACTATTCCCACCCACCACATTTGAAATATAATTCAGCACATTTCTTCACCAACCACAAGTGGGGCCCACCAATTCTAGAATTTTCCACCAAAATGATAAACTCCGAAAATTCAACAATTTCTGAACCAGTCATCTCGTAAAATTCATAATAAATCATACGTTCATTTTTAACGGTTCAAAATTTGTGGGCATATACTCAACTTATATATGTATAACATATCCAAAAATTACCACGATCCAACGGTCGGATTAAAAATTATAACCCCCGCAAAATATCTCAAAAACCCTAATTTTTAATACCTCCATTCCGACAAAAATACTGATAAAAACCTCAACATTAACTCCTTCATTTTTAACCACAAAAATATGTCCCTCGTTTATATCCACATAAAATAAATATTTCCTTATCATACGAATCAATAATTAATTATTCACAAATAATATTACAGAATCACATTTATGACAACCAGGCCGTTCCCAGGAAAGAGGGGGCTTTCCAATAAGGATTTCTCCTTACTGGCACGCAATTAGATGACCAAACCTCTCCTTAGACAGAACTTTCTAGACATTGCCAATAATGCTATCTAATAATACTATTCAAATAATATGAATTATTGATCTGATAATGGGAAATACTGTGCAGCAACAATTATTGAACAACAATAATACAAAATTTCAATGTAGCAATTATTGAATCAATAAAATAAAATATTGAACAGTAATTACTGTAACAATTATTGAGTATTGCCTTCTTACGTAAGAATCAATAATTTCAAAAATACTGTGCAATACCGTGTGCTACTGTGCAATAACGCGTATTACTGTATTTTAACCACCGGGTATTTCAACAGTATTAACGATAACAACTACGCCGTTATTTGTAAAAACTCAAATTTGTCGTTTTTCTTCACCCGACAGTTATTCGTTATGGGGCCCACAAATAGCTGCGCCGTCGTACGAATATTCTCCGACAGAAAGAATATTCCACGACCAAACGAATATTCCCCGACAACAATGATTATTTTATAACCACTTGCTTATTTTGAAAAAAAATTCATATTTCACCCATAACTTTAAACTTTTATCAATTTAACCATTTACTGAATAGTAATTATAAGAAAAATTGAATACTTTTATTTCATAAAATTCGGGGTCTTACAGTTAAAACACAGTAATACGCGTTGTTACACAGTAGCACACTGTATTGCACCAATTATTGATTCTTACGTAAGAAGGCACTACTCAATAATGGTTACAGTAATTACTGTTCAGTATTTTATTTTATTGATTCAATAATTGCTGCGTTGATATTTTATATTACTATTGTTTCAATAATTATCACTACACAGTATTTCCCATTATCAGATCAATAATTCATATTATTTGAATAATATTATTAGATAACATTATTGGCAATGTCTAGAAAGTTCTGTCTAAGGAGAGGTTTGGTCATCTAATTGCGCGCCAGTAAGGAGAAATCCTTATTGGAAAGCCCCCCTCTTTCCTGGGAACGGCCTGGTTGTCATAAAGGTGATTCTGTAATATTATTTGTAAATAATTAATTATTGATTCATATGATAAGGAAATATTTATTTTTGTGGATATAAATGAGGGATATATTTTTGTGGTTAAAAATGAGGGAGTTAATGTTGAGGTTTTTATCAGTATTTTTGTAGGAATGGAGGTATTAAAAATCAGGGTTTTTGAGATATTTTGCGGGGGTTATAATTTTTAATCCGACCGTTGGATCGTGGTAATTTTTGGATATGTTATACATATATAAGTTGACTATATGTCCACAAATTTTGAACCGTTAAAAATGAACGTATGATTTATTATGAATTTTACGAGATGGCTGGTTCAGAAATTGTTGAATTTTCGGAGTTAATCATTTTGGTAGAAAATTCTAGAATTAGTGGGCCCCACTCTTGGTTGGTGAAGAAATGTGCTGAGATTTTTATTCAAATGTGGTGGGTGGAATAGTAGCAGGTAAAGCCATCAGGTTGCAGGTTAAGTCTGCTTCGGCGTGCTAACATTTTCCTATAAATAGAGGGCTAAGTTAGAATTGAAAATCACACCAGAAACAAGTTTTCTCTCTTTCTCTCTCTAGATTATTGAGTGTATTTTGTGAGTATTTAGATACTTTGAGAGTTTCTATTCATCAGAGCAAGTGTCTTTCAGCCTTATACCGGTATTCCGACCAGAAGTACTGTCTGTACGAGGTAAGGGATGTTATTTTATTCGAAAATGATATTATTTCTTCAATATCATTATGCCGAAATATTGGTTGGAAATTTTTATCAAATTTGGAACTTTTCACGTCGGGGTTACTATTCATGAGTTACTATTCACGAGTTACTATTCACGAGTTACTATTCACCGAAAAATAAAATTTTTCCTTTTTGTCCAAGATGTCTATTATGGTTACTATCTTTGATTGTATCCATGTTTTGATCTTTATTTTTGAATTCTACTTCACAATTGATTATTATGAAGTATTATTGATCTTGGATAAACTGGTATACGAATCCCTACTATTTGTCCTTCTGTCTCATTGGATTCGTTCTCTTTAAGATATTTTTCATCATCCTCAGTCCTAAATGATGATATTAATGAATATCTTTGGCCTGTAGTGCAAAGATGAATGATTAACTGATGAATATCTTTGGCCCGTAGTGCAAAGATGAACAGGTGTTGAGATGAACATGACCGACTGGTGATACAAATGAATATCTTTGGCCTGTAGTGCAAAGATGAATATTTGATTAAAGATGGTTATTGATTGTTGTTACAGGGATAAAATATTGATGATGGACTTTTAAATCTTAGAAGATAGTAGAACTCATTCTCTACTTGACTCTTCTAATGGTTTGCTGTTTCCGCTGCAGTTATTAATTTAAAACTTGTTGTCTATTGTATTCTATTAGATTTTTCCCTGTTGAAGACTAACGATAATTTGTTCTGTATTATCTTAGTCATAGTGTTCTTTACTGGGCTAGTTGAGCTCACCCTTTTCCTTTTTGTTCCATTTTTCTCAGGAGGCGAGAATGTAGCGAGTACTAGTCGGGGTATGGAATGATGGTTCTAGAAGTTACTTTAGTAGTCCTCACTATTTTTGTGAAATAATGTATCAATAATTGTAATGAGGGCTTATTTGAGTGTGGATATTGTCTAAATGACAATATTTGTATTTAAACTCACAGTTCTTGTGTTGTAATAATAAAGATGTAGTTGTTTCTGTACCATGTATTTTGGCGACTCAGAATGGGTGTTGTATACCTATTTTGGGGGCGTCACAGGCTGGTACTCCAAAAGCTTCGTGAATACAAACTTTATGCCAAGTTGAAGAAATGCGAGTTCTGGCTGGAAGAGGTAGCATTCCTTGGGCACGTAGTATCAAGTCGTGGAATATCGGTTGACCCGGCAAAGATTGAAGCTATTCAAAGCTGGGAGCAACCTAAATCAGTAACCGAAGTACGTAGCTTTCTCGGTCTAGCTGGTTATTATCGGAGATTCGTGGAAGGATTTTCTCGAATCGCTACTCCGTTAACTCAGCTGACTCGAAAAGATACAAAGTTCGGTTGGAGCGAAGAATGTGAGCAGAGTTTTCAAGAACTCAAGAGGAGACTCATTTCAGCACCTGTTCTAACAATACCATCTGGCTCGGAGGGATTTGTCATCTACAGTGATGCTTCGAGCAAAGGGTTGGGATGTGTTCTCATGCAATATGGAAAAGTCATAGCCTATGCATCAAGACAACTCAAGGAATATGAGAGGAATTATCCTACTCAAGATCTAGAGTTGGCAGCTGTTGTCTTTGCACTTAAAATTTGGAGGCATTACTTGTATGGGGAGAAGGTGGAGATCTTTATGGATCATAAAAGTCTCAAATATTTCTTCACTCAAAAGGAACTCAACATGCGACAACGACGTTGGCTTGAACTGTTGAAAGATTATGATCATACCATTCAATATCATCCTGGAAAAGCGAACGTGGTAGCTGACGCATTGAGTAGAAGATCATATGCAAGTACGAGTGCGATATTGTCAACACAAAGACCCATTTTGTGTGATTTGCAAAGGATGGAGATAGAGTTAAAGACTCCAGGGACCTATGCGATGATGGCGAATATACGAGTAGAACCGACTTTAATCGATAAAGTTAAAGCTGCTCAAGCTACAGACCTGGAGCTGATGCGTATGAAGAAGAAAGCGCAAGAAGGTGCTATATCGGAAGCAAGAATCGATGAAGAAGGAATACTTTGAGTCAACTCCAGACTTTGTGTTCCTAACAACCCTGATTTAAAGTATGAAATCATGATGGAGGCGCACAACACACCGTTTGCAATCCATCCTGGAAGTACCAAAATGTATCATGATCTTCGTCATACATTTTGGTGGAGCAATATGAAGAGAGAGATAGCGTTGTTTATCTCAAGGTGTCTAACTTGTCAACGAGTCAAAGCGGAGCATCAAGTACCAAAAGGTCCATTGCAACCACTTGAAATTCCAGAATGGAAGTGGGAGCACATTACCATGGATTTCGTTACCGGTCTTCCTAGGGTTTCTCAAGGTATTGATGCGATTTGGGTCATTGTTGATAGATTGACCAAGTCTGCTCATTTCTTACCGATACGAGAAACTTATACACTTGAACGTCTTGCTCGTATGTACATAAACGAGATTGTAAGACTGCATGGTATGCCAGTATCCATAGTTTCTGACCGAGACCCAAGATTCACTTCACGATTTTGGGTTAGTTTACAAAAGGCTATGGGCACGGAGTTACGATTTAGTTCAGCATATCATCCTCAGACGGACGGACAATCAGAGAGGACTATTCAAACTCTTGAAGATCTATTAAGACTCTGTGTCTTTGACTTCAAAGGAAGTTGGGACAAGTTCTTACCATTGGTGGAGTTTTCCTACAACAACAGTTATCAAGCAAGTATTGGCATGGCTCCATTCGAAGCATTGTATGGAAGAAAATATCGTTCTCCAGTATGCTGGGATGAGGTGGGCGAAGCAACGTTGTTGGGACCGGAGTTGGTACGTATGACTACAGAAAAGATTCAAACGATCCGACAACGTATAAAAACCTCACAAGATCGACAAAAGAGTTATGCTGATCTTCATCGAAAGGACGTGAAATTTGATGTAGGAGATCATGTGTTCTTACGTGTTGCTCCATGGAAAGGAGTTACGCGATTTGGAAAGAGAGGAAAGCTAAATTCTCGATTCATCGGTCCATTTTTAATCCTCGATCGAGTAGGAACTGTGGCTTATAGACTCGCTTTACCGCCAAGTATGTCTCGTGTTCATAACGTTTTCCACATATCCATGTTACGCAAATATGTGGAAGACCCGAACCACATTATTGAGTTAGAACCGGACGAAATAGCGGAGGATTTGACGTATGAAGAAGTTCCTGTTCAAATCTTGGAGAAGAAGGAGCATATTCTACGCTCCAAGGTTATACCTCAAGTTAAAGTTTTGTGGAGAAACCACGATGTTGAGGAAATGACTTGGGAGTTAGAATCAGAAATGAAATCAAGGTATCCTTACCTCTTCGACATACCAGGTACGTACCCTAATTTCGAGGGCGAAATTTCATAAAAAGGGGAGGTTGTAAGACCCCAACTTTTATAAATAAAGATGAATTTTCTATAAATATCATTTTTGAATATTATGAAGTTAATTTGATATAATGTTATAGTTGTGGGTAATATTTATAAAATTTTGCAAAGTAAGCAAGTTGTTATAAAATATTCGTTTGGTCGGGGAATATTCTTTTTGTCGGGGAATATTCGTACGACGGCACAATCATTGGTGGACCCCACAACGGAATTATTGTCGGATTGAGAAAACGACAGAATTATCTTTCTATAAAAATAACAGCTGAGGTGTTACCGTTAAAATCGTTAAAACTGTTGAACTACTTGGTAGTAAAAGTACAGTAATACGCGTGGTTGCATAGTAGCACACGGTATTGATTATTGATGCTTACGTGAGAAGTCACTCAGCTATACTCAATTATTGCTACAGTAATTGCTGCATCATATCTCTTAAATTATTGTCATAGTATCATCTGTATAATATGTTATATTATTGAGACGTTGTGGTAAGTTTGGTTATTTTATGGGGGGCCATATGTCATCATCTAAGAGTCTCTTCGTCAATAGTAATTACCGTCGTCAATAGTAATTACCGTCGTCAATAGTATTTACCTTAGTCAATAGTAATTACCTTCGTCAATAGTATTTACCTTGGTCAATAGTAATTACCTTCGTCAATAGTATTTACCTTGGTCAATAGTATTTACCTTGGTCAATAGTAATTACCTTCGTCAATAGTATTTACCTTGGTCAATAGTAATTACTTTCGTCAATAGTAGTTGTCCCTTCAATATTACCAAGAATCATTTGACCCTTCGTTAAGACCAAGAGTCATTTGACCCTTCGTTAAGACCAAGAGCCACCCTCAGTTTTTCTATAAATAGAGGCCTAGGGCTTCATTATTTTTCACGAATTCATTCAAGCTATAGAGAGAGAAAGTATAGAGAGAATAAGAGAGAGAGAGACTAAAAGTATTCTGCTACATCACTTTTCCAATATCCAGTTCTTTTAAGGTAGGGAATATTATTTCTTTTATATTCATGAAGAGAACTTCTGTTATTCCATTCGTTATTATTCTGTTGGAATAACAAGTATACGCGGTCTACCCTATACTTGGTGACATTCTTCTATTATTCTGTTGGAACATCCTGTCTGTGTGTTTTACACCGGACCTGGTTCCGTTTTTATTATTATTCTGTTGGAACATCCTGTCTGTGTGTTTTACACCGGACCTGGTTCCATTAATTATTATTCTGTCGGAATATCCTGTCTGTGCGTTTACGCCGGACCTGGTTCCATTATTTATTATTCTGTTGGAATAACCTGTCTGTGCGGTCTATCGCATGCATGGTGATTTCTTTTGTTATTCCATTCTTTATTATACTCAGTTGGTTAAGTTTTGACTTCTATACTCCATGAAATTTGTGGAATATCCTTGATAGTTGCGTTTCATCCAGTATCTTTTCAAGAAAACATTCTTCTAAGCATTCTTGAATTTTACTCCACAATGCAGTATCATGTTGACAATTTGGACGTTGTTAATTCCTGGATAAATTAATTCTTGAACTTGTTTTATTGAATTCTTATATCATTGTCATCATCCTCATGTTTATAAAATGTTGAAAGTCATCTGTGGCCTGTATTGCATAGATGGACTTGGTATGATTATGACCAGGGATTATTCGGCATAATCATGACCGTAATGTTACAAATGATGTGGTAAAAGTCCTCATTGGCCCGTAGTGCATTGATAGACAGTTGTTGGCATGATCATGACCATTAATGAATACACGAATATCCTTGGTCGTAGTGCAGGGGTGATTCGATGATGTGGATTATTTTATTAAGCTGAGTCTCAGCGATTACAGTGTTGAAAAACTTTTTAAATCATAAAAGATAGTAGAGTTTATTTTCTACTCGACTCTTTTAATGGATTGCTTGTTTCGCTACAGTTAAACTTGATGTCTATTATATTTTATCAGTTTAACATTGTTGAAGGCTAATGATAATTTATTCTGCATTATCTTAGTCATAATATTTCTTACTGGGCTAGTTGAGCTCACCCTTTCTTTCACTGTTCTCTTCAGGAAATGAGAACGTAGCTGGGACAAGTCGGGGTACGGAGTGATGGTCCGAATGATAGTATTAGTTAGTAGTCCTCACTATTCTATGTAATGGTGTGTTAATAAATGTAATGAGGACTCCTTTTGAGTATGAATACTCTCTAGAAGATAATATTTGTATTCAAACTCACAGTTTATGTTTTGTCGTATTGTACACGACAGATGTATTAATCAGTTGTATTTGTATTCTGTACTATGTATCTAACGACCCAAGATGGGTGATGTATACCTAATTTTGGGGGCGTCACATTAGCTTACCCGCAATAACTTCATTTGGGTTCCTCACTTGTTAGGAAGTCATGACAACCGCTCTCCCTTGAACTACCCGGCTTTGACTTGTCTGGGGTAGCATTTGATGTCATCTCTATCGTTGGAATTGACTTTAATATAGGGCATATTCCACCCTCAACTACTTCATCGTACTCCTGCTTCATGATCTGAATCATCAATCTTCGATCCATATCGAGTTCAGATTGACCGCTCTGTACAGGGTAATTCAAAACTCGATGTTGGGTTCTCCCAATTGCTGTCCAAAAAGAGAAATGTATATCATCTATTTTAGCCTTTTTGGACCGGACAACTCTTTCTACAATATCAACACGTCGTGCGGCTTTTACCCACGCATCCTGCGTTCTCACTCGTTCAGTTGTTTCTTCTTTCAGCTGATCCTTGATATTTGAATTCTCATATTCCAACTTTAATATCTTACACTCTGCCAAAGCGTGATTTTGTTCGAGCATCACATATCGGGTAACACAATTTTGAATCGTTACATCTCTTTGCTCCACGACCGCCTGCCGTTCTTTAGCCTGCTCTTCTAACTCATGAACACGATTTTGAAATTCTAAGTTTTGATCATAGATTTCTTCTAACCAATTCTCCTCAGGTTCCTCTTCTTCCTCTTCTTCCTCTTCTTCCTCACTCTCAGCTGATACCTCTGCCACTAGCTCGGGTGCAACTATTAGTTCTTCACTTACCACGTAGATATCTCTAATTTCTTCTTCACCTGATATTACATTATCTTGATTGGTGATTAGAGGTGCCACGGTCTCATTCGCTCTATTGTTGACATTTCCAGCTGCCATTTTCAAATACTGCCACAAAACAAGGGTTAATTAACATGTCACATATTATCAATATACTCTGACCAACCAATTAAATAACAAATAAACTTAGGTAGGTCATACTAGCGAAGGAATTCCCCGTCTCTCCCCTCCTAGTTGTATTCTCACATCTTAGCCAGGGATCATATCCCTAAGCTCTGATACCAACTGTGACGCCCCTAAAATTAGGTATACATCACCCATCTTGGGTCGTCAGATACTTAGTACAGAATACAAATATAACTTACTAATACAACTGTCGTGTACAATACGACAAAACATAAACTGTGAGTTTGAATATAAATATTATCTTCTAGAGAGTATTCATACTCAAAAGGAGTCCTCATTACATTTATTAACACACCATTACATAGAATAGTGAGGACTACTAACTAATACTATCATTCGGACCATCACTCCGTACCCCGACTTGTCCCAGCTACGTTCTCATTTCCTGAAGAAAACAGTGAAAGAAAGGGTGAGCTCAACTAGCCCAGTAAGAAATATTATGACTAAGATAATGCAGAATAAATTATCATTAGGCTTCAACAATGTTAAACTGATAAAATATAATAGACATCAAGTTTAACTGTAGCGGAACAAGCAATCCATTAAAAGAGTCAAGTAGAAAATAAACTCTACTATCTTTTATGATTTAAAAAGTTTTTCAACACTGTAATCGCTGAGACTCAGCTTAATAAAATAATCCACATCATCGAATCACCCCTGCACTACGACCAAGGATATTCGTGTATTCATTAATGGTCATGATCATGCCAACAACTGTCCATCAATGCACTACGGGCCAATGAGGACTTTTACCACATCATTTGTAACATTACGGTCATGATTATACCGAATAATCCCTGGTCATAATCATACCAAGTCCATCTATGCAATACAGGCCACAGATGACTTTCAACATTTTATAAACATGAGGATGATGACAATGATATAAGAATTTAATAAAACAAGTTCAAGAATTAATTTATCCAAGAATTAATAACGTCCAAATTGTCAACATGATATTGCTTTGTGGAGTAAAATTCAAGAATGCTTAGAAGAATATTTTCATAAAAAGATACTGGATGAAACACAATTATCAAGGATATTCCACAAATTTCATGGAGTATAGAAGTTAAAACTTAACCAACTGAGTACAATAAAGAATGGAATAACAAAAGAAATCATCATGCATGCGATAGACCGCACAAACAGGTTATTCCAACAGAATAATAAATAATGGAACCAGGTCCGGCATAAACGCACAGACAGGATATTTCGACAGAATAATAAATAATAGAACCAGGTCCGGCGTAAACGCACAGACATGATATTCCGACAGAATAATAAATAATGGAACCAGGTCCGGTGTAAAACACACAGACAGGATATTCCAACAGAATAATAACAAGACGGAACCAGGTCCGGTGTAAAACACACAGACAGGATGTTCCAACAGAATAATAACAAAAACGGAACTAGGTCCGGTGTAAAACACACAGACAGGATGTTCCAACAGAATAATAGAAGAATGTCACCAAGTATAGGGTAGACCGCGTATACAGGTTATTCCAACAGAATAATAAGAAATGGAACAACAACAGTTCTCTTCATGAATAAGAAAGAATAACACCCCTTACCGTTTTAAAGAAGAGCTGAAATAAGGAAGTAGTTAAGTAGCAGAATACTCTTCTTCTTTTTCTCTATAGTTTCTCTCTCTAGAGTTCAGTGAATTCGTAAGAAATAATGAAGGAATGAGCTGCTATTTATAGAAAAATGGAAGGGCACTGTTCATGAACAAAATAATTTTGCAGAGTCACGGACGAAAGATAATCTTTCTTCTTTTGTTTTCAGACGCAACGTAATTATCCCACATGTGAAATCCTTTAATTCAACGACAACTTATATATATATATATATATATTATATAAAATAACATGTTGGCCACTTCTATTTTATATATATATATATATATATATATATATATATATATATATATATATATATATATATACATCCCCCCATTTTAGACTCCACCTTCCCGTA
This sequence comes from Panax notoginseng, assembly GCA_016801055.1. Classification (NCBI taxonomy): domain Eukaryota; kingdom Viridiplantae; phylum Streptophyta; class Magnoliopsida; order Apiales; family Araliaceae; genus Panax; species Panax notoginseng. Next base: position 166,755,099 of record CM029012.1, read on the forward strand.
ACATCATTTCCCCCACCAAAATCAATTCATGTCCTACAAATATAAAATACTCACCACCACCCACCAAAATCCCTATCACACACACACACAAAAACACACACACCTGTCAAATATATATACACACACACACACACACATATATATATACACTTTATGACTTTCTTCCGATAATTATGAAAAATGGGTAAATAGGGATCCAAATAATAAATAAAACTGAGTGACTTCTCACGTAAGTATCAATAATCAATACCGTGTGCTACTATGCAACCACGCGTATTACTGTACTTTTAACACCGGGTATTTCAACAGTTAACGGTAAAGCTTCCGCCGTTATTTTCATAAAGTATTTTTGTCGTTTTCTCAATCCGACAATAATTCCGTTGTGGGGTCCACCAATGATTATGCCGTTGTACTAATATTCCCTGTTAAAACGAATATTTCCCGACCAATCGAATATTATATAACAACTTGCGTACTTTGCAAAATTTATAAATATTACCCACAACTATAACATTATATCAAATTAACTCCATAATATTCAAAAATGATATTTATAGAAAATTTATTTTTATTTATAAAAGTTGGGGTCTTACAGTACACCACAATAACACATTGTATTCTACAGTAACACACGGTATTGCACATTATTTCATACTATTGACTCAATAATTGTTATAATAACAACTACATAGTATTTCATATTATTAACTCAATAATTGTTACAGTAGCAAGCAACCGCATAGTATTTTATAGTACTTGCTTAATAATTGAAATAATATAATTATACCAATTAGGATTATTAGCACTTTTTAGAAGTTTTGTCTAGAAAATGGGTTATTTGATTGTGCGTCATTTACACATAAGACCCCGTCTTTTTTGGAAATGATCTGGTTGTCAGTATTATGAGTTTATAGTAATAATTGATGAGGTGAATTTATTGACATGATCATGACCAGTGATGTTATAGTTGACTGTCTTTGCCCTTGGTGCAAAGACAATATGATTGTTAAGTGTTTTTAGCATGTATGCAAAAACACGTGGTGAAAGTTTTCTCTAGTCTATGTGCAAAAAGAAATTATTGATTAACATGATTATGACCAAGAATTGTTGATTGGTATGATCACGAACATTTGTGTTACATTTTATGAAATATTGATGTTAAAAATTTAAATTAAAGTAGATAATAGACTTTATGATATATTTGACTCTTATATTGCTCATTCTGTTGCGATAATTTGTGAAAATTTATATCATTTACTATATATTTTAAATATCTGATTTATTAATATTAAAGGCTAATAATAACTTATTTCTCTTAATCATTATATTATTTACTTAATTATTTGTGTGACGCTGTGACGACCCCAAAACAGGTCCATTCCATCCAACCTATTCTGAGTCGCCAAATACATGGTACAGAAAATAACTACAACTTTATTACAACAAATATCGTGTAAAATACAACAACACATATGATGTGAGTTTAGATACAAATATATACCAAATGTGACTCATGTCCCAACCGTGGACATCACCTCACAATGACACCTTACATAAAGGTATAGTCAAAAAGTGTTTTAAAAATTAGAATCTTTGGGAAGTACTTAAGAAAACCTTCGTACATGGGAGACCATACTTCTAGGTTGTGATAGATATCATATGGCCACAGAATTATCCTTGGTTGACCCAATAGACCTAAAAAAAAAACGAGAAGATTACTATCATATTCTTCCCAATGGTGAGTCTTCTCTTGACTTATCATTATCTCCACTGTCTCTAACTGAGAATTATACTTCAATCAAACACCAAGATTATATAGGTAGTGCTTGTAGATATACTCAACAAGTGGATGAACACATCCCTGTCTTATGATGACACGAGGTTGTATGTCGTTAGACATCTTGTATGATAGTGACGAAACACCCTTCCAACTTCACCAAATATAACTACTAAATGATGACCACCGTTCTATTCCCTTGTTACCCCCGCTCGACCCAGCTACACTCTTATTACCTGAAAGGAATTGTGAAGTAAAAGGGTGAGCACAACTAGCCCAGTAAAGAATATCATAACTAATGATAATTAAATTATCAATAGCATTCGTCAGTAATAAATAGGAGATTTAGAACATATGGTAGATGATAAAAAAATTTAACCATAGTTGCAGCGGAACGAGCAATCCATTAGAAGAGTCAAATAGACTATAAAATCTATTATCTTCTCCATGTTAAAAGTCCACCAATAATATTTTATCCCTGTGACATCAATCAACAATTCCTGTCCACAATCACATATATACCTCATAATCGTAATTGTTGTTCTAAATTCCTTTTCTCATCCAGGACAAAGATAATTTTTATCACCTGAAACATCAAAGATCATGCTTATACCAAATTATATTTCCTGTTCATAATCATACTGATAAATTTATCTTTGCACTACGGGCCAAAGATATTCGTCAATAGACCATCTTTGCACTACAGGCCAAAGATATTCATCAACATGTCATCTTTACACTACGGGCCAAAGATATTCATCAACAATTCATCTTTGCACTACAGGCCAAAGATATTCCTCAACAGTTCATATTTGCACAACAGGCCAAATATATTAATTTCTCAAAGAAATATATGATCATTTCAGAATTTATATAAACAATAATTATAACCATGTTGATCATTTCACCTTTGCACTTAAGCTAAAGATATTCACTTATAAATTCAATGGTCATGATCATACCAGTCACCAATTCAACTTTGCACAACTGGCCAAAGAGAACCCTAGTCATGATCATACCAATAATCTACCCATCTTTACACTCAAGTGAAAGAGAATATCATCATTAGGGTTATAAAAATGTTATATATGATAATAAAAATAATATGATCAACATATAGTTTTAATCTCAAGAGTAATATTCATAAATCAACTATAATTTGGTCAGAAAAAGAAACCAATTTTGTCGTGAATAGTACCCGTGAATAGTAACTCGTGAATAGTAATCCCGGCACAAAAAGGTAGAATTTCTACAATAAAATTCATACCAATATTTCGGTATAGTTATATTGAAAGAATATCATTTCTTAAACTTATAAATAATTTATTTTAATTGTTTACGCTTTACTAAATAATACATTTAATCATTCTAAAATGTCAAACTCATAAGATTTTATCACCAATAACCAAAACCCTCATAAAAAATCTGCATATACCTCATATAGGATTCTCAAGTCATAAAATCATATTTTCCAATTTTCTTATTTCACAAAACATATTTAATTCATTTACTCATAACTAGACCATTTTCATGAAAAATACCAAATCAGTTCCAAAAATATTTCTTTTCTGGGATTTAGCATAATATAGTCCCATAGTGAACATATATTTTTCTCAAAATTTTTAAAAGTCATTTACTATTTTTCATATGGCCAAAACAGTAGAATATTTAGACATTTATCAAAAGTTTTATTTTTTTCCAAAAATTCTGAAATTTACAGAGTATACTTCTATCATATACATGTACTCCCAATAAAAATTTCATCAATTTTGGAGTTAACCACAAGGAATTATAAGCGGTTACTTTTAAAATACTCTTTTCTCATAAAATTTATAACTCTCAATCTATACATCCAAAAATCGCCATTTTTGGACACAATCAAGAAAACTCATCAAAATATCATTTTAAATTTTTCCAGAATTTTTGAAGGTCAGAAAAATTACAAAACAAAAAAATATAACAACCCTTAAAATCCCTTACTATCCCTTACCTCAAAAGTGCAGTATTTCTGACTGAAATGTAAAGCCGAAGGAAACTTGCACTGAATAGTAATTCTCAAAGTATCTAAATACTCACAAAGTATGTTTCATAATATAGAGAGAGAAAGAGAGAAAGCTTATGTTTCTGATGTGATTTTTAATTCTAACTTAGCCCTCTATTTATAGGAAAATGTTAGCACGCCGAAGCAGACTTAACCTGCAACCTGATGGCTTTACCTGCTACTATTCTCACCCACCATATTTGAATAAAAATCTCAGCACATTTCTTTACCAATCAAGAGTGGGGACCACCAATTCTAGAATTTTTCACCAAAATGATGAATTCCGAAACTTCAACAATTTCTGAACCAGTCATCTCGTAAAATTCATAATAAATCATACGTTCATTTTTAACGGTTCAAAATTTGTGGACATATACTCAACTTATATATGTATAACATATCCAAAAATTACCACAATCCAACGGTCGGATTAAAAATTATAACTCCCGCAAAATATCTCAAAAACCCTAATTTTTAATACCTCTATTCCGACAAAAATACTGATAAAACACCTCAACATTAATTCCTTCATTTATAACATCATAAATAAATCCATCATTTATATCCACATCAAATAAATATTTTATTATCATATAAATCAATAATTAATTATTCACAAATAATATTACAGAATCACAATAATGACAACCAGGCAGTTCCCAGGAAAGAGGGGGCTTTCCAATAAGAATTTTTCCTTACTGGCGCGCAATTAGATAACTAAACCTCTCCTTAGACAGAACTTTCTAGACATTGCCAATAATGCTATCTAATAATATTATTCAAATAATATGAATTATTGATCTGATAATGGAAAATACTATGCAGCAACAATTATTGAAACAACAATAATATAAAATATCAGCGCAACAATTATTGAATCAATAAAATAAAATATTGAACAGTAATTACTGTAACAATTATTGAGTAGTACCTTCTTACGTAAGAATCAATAATTTCAAAAATACTGTGCAATACCGTGGCTACTGTGCAATAATTCGTATTACTGTATTTTAACCACCAGGTATTCCAACAGTGTTAACGGTAACAACTACGCCGTTATTTGTAAAAATTAAAATTTGTCGTTTTCTTCATTCGACAGTTATTCTGTTATGGGGCCCACAAATAGCTGCGCCGTCGTACGAATATTCTCCGACAGAAAGAATATTCCACGACCAAACGAATATTCCCCGACAAAATGAATATTTTATAACCACTTACTTATTTTGAAAAATATTCATATATCACCCTTAACTTTAACTTTTTATCAATTTAACCATTTACTGAATTGTAATTATAAGAAAAATTGAATACTTTTATTTCATAAAATTCGGGGTCTTACAATCTCCCCTCCTTATGAAATTTCGTCCCCGAAATTTACGTACCTGGTATTTCGAAGAGTTGAGAATACCTTCCTTTCATTTCAGATTCCATCTTCCCTATCATCATAATTTCTCTATTGCTCATCTCCTGTATTTCAAATATCATTCTAGAATAAAGCTTCAAAATAAGGGTTAATTTAACAAATTAACATATCACATAATATCCCGATATTATGATTGACCAACAAATAAGCTTAGGTAGGACACACTAACGAAGGATTTACTCATCTCTCCCCTCCTAGTTATATTCCCCGATCTCCGCCAGAGACCATATCCCTAAGCTCTGATACCAACTGTGACGACCCCAAAACAGGTGCATTCCATCCAACCTATTCTGAGTCGCCAAATACATGGTACAGAAAACAACTACAACTTTATTACAACAAATATCGTGCAAAATACAACAACACATATGCTGTGAGTTTGGATACAAATATATACCAAATGTGACTCATGTCCCAACCGTGGACATCACCTCACAATGACACCTTACATAAAGGTATAGTCAAAAAGTGTTTTAGAAATTAGAATCTTTGGGAAGTACTTAAGAAAACTTTCGTACATGAGAGGCCATGCTTCTAGGTTGTGATAGATATCATATGGCCACAGAATTATCCTTGGTTGACCCAATAGACCCCAAAAAAAATGAGAAGATTACTATCATATTCTTCCCAATGGTGAGTCTTCTCTTGACTTATCATTATCTCCACTGTCTCTAACTGAGAATTATACTTCAAACAAACACCAAGATTATATAGGTAGTGCTTGTAGATATACTCAACAAGTGGATGAACACATCCCTGTCTTATGATGACACGAGGTTGTATGTCGTTAGACATCTTGTATGATAGTGACGAAACACCCTTCCAACTTCACCAAATATAACTACTAAATGATGACCACCGTTCTATTCCCTTGTTACCCCCGCTCGACCCAGCTACACTCTTATTACCTGAAAGGAATTGTGAAGTAAAAGGGTGAGCACAACTAGCCCAGTAAAGAATATCATAACTAATGATAATTAAATTATCAATAGCATTCGTCAGTAATAAATAGGAGATTTAGAACATATGGTAGATGATAAAAAAATTTAACCATAGTTGCAGCGGAACGAGCAATCCATTAGAAGAGTCAAATAGACTATAAAATCTATTATCTTCTCCATGTTAAAAGTCCACCAACAATGTTTTATCCCTGTGACATCAATCAACAATTCCTGTCCACAATCACATATATAACTCATAATCGTAATTGTTGTTCTAAATTCTTTTTCTCATCCAAGACAAAGATAATTTTCATCACCTGAAACATCAAAGATCATGCTTATACCAAATTACATTTCCTGTTCATAATCATACTAATAAATTCATCTTTGCACTACAGGCCAAAGATATTCATCAACAGGTCATCTTTGCACTACGGGCCAAAGATATTCATCAACAATTTATCTTTTCACTACAGGCCAAAGATATTCCTCAACAGTTCATATTTGCACAACAGGCCAAATATATTAATATCTCAAAGAAATATATGATCATTTCAGAATTTATATAAACAATAATTATAACCATGTTGATCATTTCACCTTTGCACTTAAGCTAAAGATATTCACTTATAAATTCAATGGTCATGATCATACCAGTCACCAATTCAACTTTGCACAACTGACCAAAGAGAACCCTAGTCATGATCATACCAATAATCTACCCATCTTTACACTCAAGTGAAAGAGAATATCATCATTAGGGTTATAAAAATATTATATATGATAATAAAAATAATATGATCAACATATAGTTTTAATCTCAAGAGTAATATTCATAAATCAACTATAATTTGGTCAGAAAAAGAAACCAATTTTGTCGTGAATAGTACCCGTGAATAGTAACTCGTGAATAGTAACCCCGACACAAAAAGGTAGAATTTCCACAATAAAATCTATACCAATATTTCTGTATAATGATATTGAAAGAATAACATTTCTTAAACTTATAAACAATTTATTTTAATTGTTTACACTTTACTAAATAATGCATTTAATCATTCTAAAATGCCAAACTCATAAGATTTTATCACCAACAACCAAAACCCTCATAAAAAATCTGCATATACCTCATATAGGATTCTCAAGTCATAAAATCCTATTTTTCAATTTTCTTACTTCACAAAACATATTTAATTCATTTACTCATAACTAGACCATTTTCATGAAAAATACTAAATCAGTTCTAAAAATATTTTTTTTCTAGGATTTAGCATAATATAGTCCCATAGTGAGCATATATTTTTCTCAAAATTTTTAAAAGTCATTTACTATTTTTCATATGGCCAAAATAGCCGAATATTTAGACATTTATCAAAAGTTTTATTTTTGTCCAAAAATTTTGAAATTTACAAAGAATACTTCTATCATATACATGTACTCCCGATAAAAATTTTATCAATTTTGGAGTTAACCACAAGGAATTATAAGCGGTTACTTTTAAAATAGTATTTTTTCATAAAATTCATAACTCTCAATCTATACATCCAAAAATCGCCATTTTTGGACACAATCAAGAAAACTCATCAAAATATCATTTCAAATTTTTCCAGAATTTTTGAAGGTCAAAAAAATTACGAAACTGAAAAATATAACAACCCTTAAAATTTCTTACTATCCCTTACCTCAAAAGTGCAGTATTTCTGACTGGAATGCAAAGCCGAAGGAAACTTGCACTGAATAGCAACTCTCAAAGTATCTAAATACTCACAAAATATGCTTCATAATATAGAGAGAGAAAGAGAGAAAGCTTATGTTTCTGGTGTGATTTTCAATTCTAACTTAGCCCTCTATTTATAAGAAAATGTTAGAACGCCGAAGCACTTGTGTATTTTGAATTTTTTTTTTCATATATCACCCTTAACTTTAACATTTATCAATTTAACCATTTACTGAATAGTAATTATAAGAAAAATTAAATACTTTTATTTCATAAAATTCGGGGTCTTACACTCTCGCTGGTGACTTCCTGTTGATGGGGGATGCACTGAAGCTAGACTCTCCATAGGGGACGCCGTTCTACAGTGGCAAACTGATAGGTATCAATGTGAGGTGTTGTCCACTGATGAGACATGAGTCACAGTTGGTATCAGAGCTTAGGGATATGATCCCTGGCTGAGATGTGAGATAAGAACTAGGAGGGGAGAGACGGGGAATTCCTTCGCTAGTATGACCTACCTAAGTTTACTTGTTATTTAATTGATCGGTCAGAGTATAGAGATAATATGTGATATATTAATTAACCCTTGTTTTGTGGCAGTATTTGAAAATAGCATCTGAAAATATTGATATAAGCAATGGAGCACATGAGACCGTTGAGTCTCCACAGATCAATAATCAGGACAATGTGCAATAGGATGGCGATAATCCTCCTATAAACAACAACACTGATCAATTGACAAACGACAGTACGTTTAGGAGTTTTTTAGAATTCATGCAACATCAGGCGAAGGCGGCTCCTGTTCATAATGCAGGTAAAAATAATTGCAACTCACGGTTGGTCACCGCTAAGCAGTTCAAGGAGCTGGGACCACCGGAGTTTTTGGAAAAGTCAGAACCACTTAAGGCAGAGACATGGTTAAAGCAGATCACCAAGATATTTGATGTCTTGGGATGCTCAGAGGAGCAAAAGGTTCCCTTTGACACCTTTATGTTGCGTGAAGAGGCATATTACTGGTGAGAATATGTAAAACGTACCCAGCCTGACGCACTCAAGATGTCTTGGGAGAAGTTCCAAGAGCTGTTCAATGACAAGTACTTTCTTGAAAGCATTCGTCACATGAAGGAGGTGGAATTTATCAAGTTGGAGCAAAACAACATGACTGTGTCACAGTACGAAGCCAAGTTTGTCGAGTTATCCCGATTTGTGTCCCATTTGGTTGATAATGAGGAGAGAATGACGCGAAGGTTTCTAAAAGGTTTGAAACCTGAGATACGTCAATATCTTATCTCTCATAAACTGTGTTTGTATTCAAAAATTGTTAATTGGGCTCAGTTATTGGAGCGCGATAACGAGTCAACCCAATCAAAAGAGAGTATACGACAAAATGATAATACCGGTGATAACAGTCATCAAAGAGGTGACAATAAACATGGAGGGAATCAACATGCCAGAAATGGTAACCACTTCGGTGGTAATCATGGCCAAAATAATAAGAATGTACATTTTAAAAAGAGAATATTCAACAATGACGTGAAGACGTCGGCACCAACACCCGTTTTAAAGGAAGAAGAACGACCACCGGTCGTATGTTTCAAATGCGGACAGGAGGGACACATCCGTCCAAACTGTACGCTGCAATCCAAAGCGTGTTTTAATTACGGAAGAGAAGGTCACCTAGCTTGATTTTATCGTATGGTGATGTCAAGTCCAGCTGGGATAGTGATGCCAAAGGATGTCCCAGACAAGCCAAAGCCGGCAGTTTAAGAGAGAGCATTTTTTTTTCGTGACGAGGAACCTGAATAAAATTATCACGGGTATGTTAGTCATAAACTCTTGCTAAGTCTACACCGTGTTAGATACCGGTTCTTCTCACTTTTTTATTTCACCTAGTTGTGTTCAATGTTTGAAGTTAACTCCGAAAAAGTTAGACTTTGATATATCTGTTTAAACTCAATTGGGAGAAGCTTTCGTTGCCTCCATTATTTATAAATCTTGTTTGATTTAAATCAACACTTTCACAGTACCTGTCGATCGTATCTCTTTGAAAATACTTGCCTTTGATGTGATTTTAGGAATCGATTGGTTAACTACTCATCATATTTTTTTTGTAAGGTTGTTAGCTTTCATACTCCTAACCAACCTGTTATGCGAATTTAAGTAACCAAACCACTAAAGTCAATCATTATCATATCAATCCATAAGTAAACAGCCCCGATCCTTTCGTTGTTGACTTCCTTGTGTGGAATGCACAAAAGCCAGACTTTCTGTAGGCGACGTCGTGAATGACGATGGCAAGTTGATAGGTATCAATGTGACGTGTTATCCAAGTCTTGGATGAGGGACATAGTTTTGAACGATATTTCTATTGTTAATTAATTTCCTGACGTATTCTTGACGACTTCTTAGCCTACCCCAGAGCATGAAATCGAATTTTGTATTGACCCCAGTACAAAACCTATTTCTTAAACCCTCAAATATTTCTTCAACTAAAATAAGCGTAACATACACCAAAGACGTTGGCTCGAGCTGTTGAAGATTACGATCGTACCATTCAATACCATCGTGGGAAAGCGAATGTGGTAGCTGACGCGTTGAGTAGAAGATCGTATGCGTTTACGAGTGCGATGTTGTTAACACAAAGACACATTTCGTACGACTTACAAATGATGAAGATAGAGTTAAAGACTCTAGGAACCCACGTGAAGATAACGAATATACGAGTAGAATCGACTTTAATCGATAAAGTTAAAGCCGCTCAAGCTACACACTCGGAACTGATAAATGTGAAGAATTAAGAAGGTTCAAGAGGGCGTTATTCTAGAAACAAGGATCAACGAAGAGAGAAAGTCTTAACCCTCGATTTAATTGGCCCATTTGAAATCCTCGATGAAGTAGGAACTGTGACTTATAGACTCATTTTACCGCTAAGTATGTTGCGTGTTCATAACGTTTTTAACGTATCGACGTTACGTAAATATGTGGACGACCCGAACCACATTATTAAATTAGAATCGGACAAGATAACGGATGATTTAACGTATGAGGAGATACGTGTTAAAATCTTGGATAAGAAGGATTATATTCGACACTCAAAGGTTATACCTCAAGAGTTAGAATCTAAAATAAAGTCAAGGTATCCTCACCTGTTCGGCATACTAGGTACGTACGTAAATTTCGAGGGCAAAATTTTATAAGAAGGGGAGGTTGTAAGACCCCAACTTTTATAAACAAAGATAAATTTTCTATAAATATCATTTTTGAATATTATGGAGTGAAATTGATATATTGTTATAGTTGTCGGTAATATTTATAAATTTTGCAAAGTACGCAAGTTGCTATATAATATTCGATTGGTCGAAAAATATTCGTTTTACTAGAGAATATTCGTACGACGACACAATCATTGGTGGATCCCACAACAGAATTATTGTCGGATTGAGAAAACGACAATAATACTTTATGAAAATAACTGTTGAACTACTCGGTAGTAAAAGTACAGTAATACGCATGGTTGCATAGTAGCACACGGTATTTATTATTGATGCTTACGTGATAAGTCACTCAGTTTTGTTTTATTGGTATTCTTAATGTAATAAAAGAGAAAAGCTTTTTATATAAAACAGAATACTTTTATAAAGTTATTCGTTTTATTAGGCTAATAGTAAACTCTTTTTATATAAAACAGAATACTTTTATAAAGTTATCTATTTTATTAGACAATAATTAGAATATATTATATTTTATTATGCATAGTGTTTGCATAGTATTTGTATAGTAAAATATTTTATAAAGTTATTCGTTTTATTAGATTATAAATAGAATATATTATATTTTATTTAAAAGATTTTGCTTTAAATATGGACCGTAAGATTAAAGTAAATTAATCTGGACCGTTCATGAGTTAGTTACTATGCAGTCCATTCTTCTATAAATAGAAGCTCATTCCTTCATTATTTCTTACGAATTCACTGAAACTCTAGAGAGAGAAGTAATAGAGAGAAAGAAGAAAAGTATTCTGCTATTGCACTAGTCATATATCCAGTATTCTTCTTCTTAAGGTAAGGGGTATTATTTCTTTTGTATTCATGAAGAGAACTTTTGTTATTCTATTATTTATTATTTTGTTGGAATAACCTTATACACGGGCTACCCTATACTTGGTGAAATTCTTCTGTTATTCCATTCTTTATTATTCTGTTGGAACATTCTGTCTGTGCGTTTACGCCGGACCTGGTTTTATTATTTATTATTCTGTCGGAATATCCTGTCTGTGCGTTTACGCCAGACCTGATTCCATTATCTATTATTCTGTCAAAATATCCTGTCTGTGCGTTTACGTCGGACCTGGTTCCATTATTTATTATTCTGTCGGAATATCCTGTCAGTGCGTTTACACATGACCTGGTTCCGTTATTTATTATTCTGTTAGAATAACCTATCTGTGCGGTCCATTGCATGCCTGGTGATTTTTTTTGTTATTCCATTCTTTATTATACTCAGTTGGTTAAAGTTTTGGCTTTTATACTCCATGAAATTAGTAGAATATTCTTGATATTTGCGCTTCATCCAGTATATTTTCATGAAAATATTCTTCTGAGCATTCTTGAATTTTACTGCACAAAGCAGTACCATGTTGACAATTTGGACGTTATTGGTTCTTGGATTAATTAATTCTTGAACTTGTTTTATTGAATTCTTATATCATTGTCATCATCCTCATGTTTATATTTTGTTAAAAGTCATCTATGGCATGTAGTGCATATATGAACTTAGTATGATTATAACCAGGGATTATTCGGTGTAATCATGACCGTTATATTACAAATGATGTGGTAAAAGTCCTTATTGGCCCGTAGTGCATTGATGGACAGTTGTTGGCATGATCATGACCATTGATGAATACACGAATATCCTTGGCTGTTATGCATAGATAATTTATGGTTGTGATACTAATGAATATCCTTAGCCGTAGTGCAGGGATGATGTGGATTATTTATTAAGCTGAGTCTCAGCGATAAAAGTGATGAAAAATTTTAAATCATAAAAGATAGTAGATTTTATTCTTTACTTGACTCTTTTAATGGATTGCTTGTTCCGCTGCAGTTAAACTTGATGGTTGTTATATTTTATCAGTTTAACACTGTTGAAGGCTAACAATAATTTATTCTACATTATTTTAGTCATAATATTTCTTACTGGGTTAGTTAAGCTCACCCTTTTGCTTCATTGTTCTCTTCAGAAAATGAGAGCGTAGCGGGGACTAGTCGGAGAACGGAGTGACGATTCAAAGGATAGCATTAGTAGTCCTCACTATTCTATAAAATAGTATGAAAATAAATGTAATGAGGACTTATTCTGAGAGTGAATATTTTCTAGAAAATAGTATTTGTATTAAAACTCACTGCTCTCTTATTATATATTAAAGATTGTATTTGTATTCTGTACCATGTATTGGCGACTCAGAATAGGTGATGTATACCTATTTTGGGGGCGTCACAATTGTCATCATCCTCATGTTTATATTATGTTGAAAGTCATATGTGGCCTGTAGTGCATAGATGGACTTGGTATGATTATGACCATGGATTATTCGGTATAATCATAACCGTAATGCTACAAATGATGTAAAAGAAAAAAAATCCTCATTGGCCCGTAGTGCGTTGATGGACAGTTTTTGGTATGATTATGGCTATGGATTCTCTTTGGTCGTAGTGCAAAGATGAATTATTTTATGGCATGATCAGGACTGTTGATAAAAATATGATTATCTTTAGCCATAGTGCATGGATAATTCGTGGTCGTGATACTAAAGAATATCCTTGGCCGTAGTGCAGAGGTGATTCGATGATGTGGGTTATTTATTAAGCTGAGTCCCAGCGATGAAAGTGATGAAAAACTTTTTAAATCATAGAAGATGGTAGATTTTATTCCCTACTTGACTCTTCTAATGGATTGCTTGTTCCGCTGCAGTTAAACTTGATAGTTTGTTATATTGTTTCGGTTTAACACTGTTGAAGGCTAACGATAATTTATTCTGTATTATCTTAGTCATAATATTTCTTACTAGGCTAGTTGAGTTCACCCTTTCTTTCACTGTTCTCTTCAGGAAATGAGAATATAGCTGGGACGAGTCGGGAAATGGAGTGATGGTCCTAGATGGTGCATTAATAGTCCTCACTATTCTGTGAAATAGTGTGATAATAATTGTAATGAGGACTCCTTTTGAGTTTGTATACTCTCTAGTAGACAATATTTGTATTCAAACTCACAGTTTATGTTTTGTCGTATTGTACACGACAGTTGTATTATTAAGTTGTATTTGAATTCTGTACCATATATCTGGCGACTCAAGATGAGTGATGTATACCTAATTTTAGGGGCGTCACAGTTGGTATCAAAGCTTAAGGATATGATCCCTGGCTGAGATGTGAGATAAGAACTAGGAGGGGAGAGACGGGGAATTCCTTCGCTAGAATGACCTACCTAAGTTTACTTGTTATTTAATTGGTCGGTCAGAGTATAGAGATAATATGTGATATGTTAATTAACCTAAGTTTTGTGATATTTTAAGAGTATGAAAGGAAATGACATCCTTTTACATTAACATGTGACTGGATATTACTTTCTACAGAGTTTAACAACTTATATGTAATTTATAATTTAATTAGTAACTATATATCACATAAAGTTTTCATGGTGTATACTAGACCCAGCAAAATATGGTTATGGGTTGGTTTTAGTTTTTAAAATATGGTTAACCAACCATTTAAGAACTAAAACCATATTAACTATTTTTAATATGGATAATGTGGGTTGGAACCATATGGTTATGGTTAAAACCATATTAACCATATTAACCATTTTAATATATCTATAGTTCCATGAAGGCCTGATTTGATATATTATTTTTTTTTTTGGCGGGTGGGGAGTGAGGTGGGAGGGTGGGGTGTATACATAATCACATAATATTATTTTTTTGGGAGGTGGGAGTGGGAGTGGGGTGGGGATTAAAGGGCGTATACATAATCACATAATATTTTTTTTTGGTGGGGTAGGGATGGGGGTAGGGTGGAGGAGTGGGGGTAAGTGGTGGGGTGGGGGGGTTGGGGTGGGGTGGGGGGGTTGGGGTGGGGGTAAGGGGTATATACATAATCACATAATATTATTTTTTAGAGTGTGGGGGGTGGGGTGAGGGGTGGAGAGTGGGGGTGGGGTGGGGAGTGGGGGTGGGATGGGGTGGGGTGGAGAGTAAGAGGTGTATACATAATCACATAATATTATTTTTTTTAGGTGTGGGTGTGGGTGGGAGTGGGGTGGGCGTGGGGTTGGGGGTGGGGGGTTACTGGTAAGGGGTGTATACATAATCACATAATATTTTTTTTTGGTGGGGGTGTGGGTGGGGGTTGAGGGGTGAGGGGGTGGGGTGGGGTGGGGTGTATACATAATCACATAATATTATTTTTTTGGGTGGGGGTGGGGTGGGGTGTATACATAATCACAAAATATTATTTTTTTTAGGTGGGGTGGGGGGTAAGAAGTGTATACATAATCACATAATATTATTTTTTTTGGGTTTGGGTGGGGGTGGGGGTGGGGTGGTGGTAAGGGATGTATACATATTCACATAATATTATTTTTTTGGGTGGGGGTGGGGTGGGGTGGGGTGGGGTTGGGAGGGGTGAAGTGGGGGGTGGTGGTAAGGGGTGTATACATAATCGCATAGTATTATTTTTTAGGGGGGTGGGGGTGGGAGTGGGGGTGTGGAGTGGGGTGGGGTGGATGGTGTATACATATTATTTTTTTGGGGTGGGTGGAGTGAGGGGTGGGGTGGGGTGGGGTGGGATGGGGTGGGGGTGGGTGAGGAGTAGGTGGGGTAGGGTGAGAGTGGGTGGTATGGGGTAGGTAAGGGTGGGGTGGGAGTGGGTGGGTAAGGGGTGGGGTGGGGTGGGGTGGGGTGGGAGTGGGTGGGTAGGGGTTGTGTTACTAAAATTTTTTTTTGGGTGTGGGTGGGGGTGGGGGTGGGGGTGGGAGTGGGTGGGGTGGGGTTGGGTTGGGTGGGATGCGTGGTTGAGCTTATTGAATATGTAATTATGGGTGGAAAGAACTTTTGATTTTGATTTTGAATAAAATATGGGTCGAAAAATGGTTAACCGGGTTGGAACTATAACCGACCTGAATAAAAATGGTTCTAAACTTTAACTATGAGACCTCAAATTTTATGAAATAAAAGTATTCAATTTTTCTATTTTGGTAAATAGTTAAATTGATAAAAGTTTAAAGTTAAGGGTAATATGTGAAAAAAAAATTTAGTAAGCAAGTTGATATAAAATATTCGTTGTGTCGTGGAATATTCGATTAGTCGGGGAATATTCTTTTTGTCGGAGAATATTCGTACGACGGTACAATCATTGGTGGATCCCACAACGGAATTATTGTCGTATTGAGAAAACGACAAAAATATTTTTATGAAAATAACGCCAGAAGTTTTACCGTTAACTGTTGAAACACCCGGTGTTAAAAGTAGAGTAATACGCGTAGTTGCATAGTAGCACACGGTATTGATTATTAATGCTTACGTGAGAAGTCACTCAGTTTTGTTTTATTAGTATTATTAACGTAATAAAACAGAAAAACTTTTTATATAAAACAGAATACTTTTATAAAGTTATTCGTTTTATTAGGCTAATAGTAAAATCTTTTTATATAAAACAGAATACTTTTATAAAGTTATCTATTTTATTAGACAATAATTAGAATATATTATATTTTATTATGCATAGTGTTTGCATAGTGTCTGTATAGTGTTTGCATAGTAAAATCTTTTATAAAGGTATTCGTTTTATTAGATTATAAATAGAATATATTATATCTTATTTAAAAGATTTTGCTTTTTATATGGACCGTCCGATTAAAAGTAAATCAATCTGGACCGTTCATGAATTAGTTACTATGCAGTCTATTTTTCTATAATTAGAAGCTCATTCCTTCATTATTTTCTTACGAATTTACTGAAACTCTAGAGAGAAAAACTATAGAGAGAGTTCTTCTTCTATAATCTTGAGCGTATTTATTTAGAGTTTAAGAAATCTTTGAGCGTAGTGCAAGTTTCTTCGAGTATATCCTCGCCTAATAGTCGGAATACTCTTCTTTCAAAGGTAAGGGATATTATTTGTTGTACTCGTAAAGGGTATTCTTTCTTTTTTATTCATGAAGAGAACTTCTGTTATTCCATTCTTTATAATTCTATTGGAATAACCTGTATACGCGGGCTACCCTATACTTGGTGAAATTCTTCTGTTATTATATTTTTATTATTCTATTGGAACATCCTGTCTGTGCTTTACGCCGGACGTGGTTCTATTATTTATTATTCTGTCGGAATATCCTGTATGTGCTTTACGTCGGACCTGGTTCCATTATTTATTATTCTGTCAGAATATCCTGTCTGTGCGTTTACGCCGGACCTGGTTCCATTATTTATTATTCTGTCATAATATCCTGTCGGTGCATTTACGCATGACCTGGTTCCACTATTTATTTTTCTGTTGATATAACCTGTCTGTGCGGTCTATCGCATGCCTGGTGATTTCTTTTGTTATTCCATTCTTTATTATACTCAGTTGGTTAAAGTTTTAGCTTTTATACTCCATGAAACTAGTGGAATATCCTTGATATTTGCGCTTCATCTAGTATCTTTTCATGGAAGTATTCTTCTGAGCATTTTTGAATTTTACTCCACAAAGCAGTATCATGTTGACAATTTGGACGTTATTGATTCCTGGATAAATTAATTCTTGAACTTGTTTTATTGAATTATTATGTCATTGTCATCATCCTCATGTTTATATTATGTTGAAAGTCATCTGTGGCCTGTAGTGCATAGATGGACTTGGTATGATTATGATCAGGGATTATTCGGTATAATCATGACCGTAATGTTACAAATGATGTGGAAAAGTCTTCATTGGCCCATAGTGCATTGATGGACAGTTTTTGGTATGATTATAGTTATGGATTCTCTTCGGCTAAGGGTGCAAAGATGAATTATTTTATGGCATGATTAGGACCGTTGATGAAAACACGATTATCTTTGGCCCGTAGTGCATGGATAATTCGTGGTCGTAATACTAATGAATATCCTTGGCCTGTAGTGCAGAGATGATTCGATGATGTGGATTAATTATTGAGCTGAGTCTCAGCGATGAAATATTAATTCATGAATGTGATAATAATGAATATCTTTGGCCGTAGTGCATGGATAATTCATGGATGTGATACTAACGAATATCCTTGGCCGTAGTGCATGGATAATTCGAAGGTGTGGATTATTTATTAAGCTGAGTCTCAGTGATAAAATATTGGTTATACACTTTTAATTTGTAGAAGATAGTAGATATCATGCTCTACTTGACTCTTCTAAAATACAGTTGTATGTCTTTGGCCGTAGTGCAAAGATGAATTTATTAGTATGATTATGAACAAGAATTGTGATTTGGTATAACCATGATTTTTGATGTTTCAGGTGAATATAGGTGATGAAAATTATCTTCGTCCTGGGTGCGATGAGGAATTTAGAATCACAATTATGATTATGAGTTATTCATATGATTGTGGACAGGAATTGTTGATTGATGTTACAGGGATAAAACATTATTGGTGGACTTTTAACATGGAGAAGATAATAGACCTAATGGTCTATTTGACTCTTCTAATTGATTGCTCATTCCGCTGCAACTATGGTTGAAAAGTTTTATCAGCTACCATATGTTCTAAATCTCTGATTTATTAATGATGAAGGCTATTGATGATGTAAATTAGCTTTAATTATGATATTCTTTACTGGGCTAGTTGAGCTCACCCTTTTGCTTTCATTGTTCTCTTCAGGAAGTGAGAACGCAGCAGGGACTAGTCGGAGAACGGAGTGACGGTCCAGATGATATCATTAGTAGTCCTCACTATTCTATGAAATAGTGTGATAGCTGTGGAGGTTCTCCCTAAACAGTATAGGAAAGTGTGTTGTATTCTATACATTATTTAATAGTTATATTTGGTGAATCAAATAGGGTGAGGCGAATCCAACTTTGGAAGGGTGTTTTGCCACTATCATACAAGATGTCTAATGACATACAACCTCGTGTTCTCATAGGAGATAGTTGTGCACATCCACTTGCTGAATATATCTACGAGCACTATCTATATGATCTTGAAGTTTATTTGAAGTATAATTTTTACTTTGAGACAACGGAGATATTTATGTAATTATGTAATTTAGCACACCTAGAGGGGGGTGAATAGGTGTAAATACTTAGAAGTGATCTACAGTGGCCAATTTTTGAAGTTTACTATAGCAGGCTATAATCGGACAGTCTAACCCTGTCCGTATTAGTTATATTCTTAGACTGTTATAAACGGACAGCTAATACCTGTCCGTATTAGTATAAAATTTCTCCAACTAAAACCAAAATCGGCAGAATATAAAGATTAAAAATAGAAACACGAAAAATAAAGCACACTGAGATTTTTTACGTGGTTTGGCCCCTATCCTCTAGTCTAGTGGCCTAATCCACGTCCAATCCCAACTAGGATTGGAGACTCACTTTATTAAAATAATACTCAGTAATTACAAAGTAAATAACTCCCTATTACAACGACGATCAATTGGACACCTCTGCCCCCTTTGCACCTCTGCAACACCTCTCACCTCTGAGACTTTGATAGCTTCGTTGTACAGACTGAATATTACTAAAAGAAAATCTCAAGTCAACCTAGACTTGTACTATGTTTACAATAGATATAAATAAGGAATACTTGAACACTGTAAACCAAGACTAAAAAGAATGATTATCTCAGATAGCTCTCTTGAAGTTTATGTTCGGCGGTCTTGTATCCCTTCATGAAGCCGAGTAAACAATATATATAATGAAGAGAGCAACGGCTATGACAAGTAACGTAACAATTCTTCCAGCAACGGCTATATTTCTTGTTAATAGGAGATGAAAAACAACCTCAGAAGATAAGAGAAGTAGTCAAATAAAATATCAAGACTAGCTGAAAGAGTCCAATTGACTGTTAACAATTTCCTTCAAAACAACAACTGCTGTTAGCAAGAGAGAGTCCTTATTGACTATTAACAAGTTTCCTTTAAAACAACAACTGCTGTTAGCAGGACTCCAAAAAAATAATTGTTGTTCCATTTTAAATAAGAGTCCATAGATATACCAATTTCTAAAAATATTAAAGACACGTAAATTGGTAATACACTATATAACAGATAATATCTATATCTATATTGGAAGAATATAACCCAGCAAATAAGGAATTAAAACAGATTAGTTATAAAATCCAGCTCGCACATACCTGTTAAAAAAAAATCCAATACCTGATTTTCAATTTCCTTAAACTTCTCGAATTCACATTAGAATTAGTCTTCACAACAAAATAATCATATAAATATTATATTCCAAAAACTTTGAATCAGGTGACAACCTACAGAATCCTTTCATGCAATAACCCATACAAAATATTTAACATGACTAAATAAAATTATAAGCCAATAAAAACAATTTAGCCCATATAAACATTGTCATTATTAAAATCACATAGTATAAATACTAACATTCTCCCCCTTTTTGATGATGACAACATATATACTATATGCCCCCTAAATATATTGCTCCCCCTTAATTTAGGCATAAAATCTTTCAACATGGCATGTATATCAAATATCACATGTTAATTGTATGTATGTCAAATAACCCATACTAAACACATAGTACCCAAAACATGACAGTAAAGAAGAATCATATTTTTGCTTAATCAACCAATATGAATTCAAATTCCAAATTCCAACATATCCAAAACATATCCAAATTAGTTATCCTGCCAATCTAAAATCCAAATACTTATCCAAAAACATAACAGAGTCTAAAATCCCAATCCCAAACCAAAATTTAAATACCCAAACCTCTCCCCCTTTGACATCATCAAAAAGGATAAATTAATTGTCTTCTTTATCAGTCTCAAACATCTCGTCTTCAATCTTCTTAGACAAATCCTTGAATTGCACATCTAAAGATTCAACCTTCTTAGTAACTGTGAGTACTCTATCGGATAAAGAATTTAGTGAAGCTGAAAAATTATGCAGGAGTTCAAGCATTGTGTCGAACTTGGAATTCATATCACTAACAAGATGAGAAAGGTCTGAATTTTGAGGAGTAGGAAGAATTGGAATAGAATGAGTAGTAGGAGAATGAGAAGGAGAAACAGTAGGAGCAGGAATATCCTCTTCAATAGCCCAAGATAAAATATTGTCAGCCCCAATTTTGAGTTTTGAATTTTTAAACACCAAGTCATCAATTACTTCAGTTAATTGAATAACTTCTTCATTCTCAAACGATATATCAAAATGGGTAAATATTTTTGTCAAAAAGCCACCATATGGAAAATATTTAGATTTAGTTTTGACACAACTCTCCATATGATTTAGCATTAAAAGAGCACAATTAAATTTTGTTTTTGACAAAATGAGGGAGGACAATATCAAATCTTGATAGGTCATTTCTGACCTCCCACCTGTTCGAGGAATAAGATTTACACGAATGAGTTTATGAATCACACTATTTAATGGAGATGTTTCAAGAACTGTGGGCAAGGAAACAAATTCAGATGTGGGACAATCTGTAACTATTCGTAATTGTTGCACAACAGAGAGATTTTCAAATTCCAGTGGCCCTTTTAGAGTGAATGGGGAAGGGCCAGTGCAAGGTATGGCAAACAAAACATCCAGTAACGCAGAGTCTATTAAAATTGTTTTGTTTTTCACAAAAGTTTGAATTTGATTATGTGCAACAGACATATTCCCATAAAATTGTTTAATCAATTTGGGATAGGCATATGTTGGGGGAAATAGCAAACTAGATATACCAATTTGAGTAAAAATTTCAGTAACCCCAATTGTATGAAAAAGAACAAGGTCGACAGGTTTGCCATACACGATGGGTTTGTTGACCATTAATTTCTGAAATTTATTTGCAAACTTGTTGGATCGAAAAACAATAGTTGAAGCATGAGAATTAGAATTAGAAATGGGTATACTCACAGCAACTTGGTTTTTACCCTCAGATGTTTCCCCTGTCTTCTTCATCTTCTTTGAAGAAGTTCGCAAATCAGAGACCATCTTGGACAAATTTCGGTTCAGGCGTCTCTCAGCCCTTGGCTCCATGGACGAAGATGGTACTGCATCTTGATGATCCGGCGCGTGAAGTGCTACTTCCACCGTCGTGGGTCGATTTAGAGGCTGTCGTCCGGTATTGAAGAGAAAACCACCCCTTGTTTTGGCCATTGTTAGGGAGATTATGTGAAAGCTTGAAGGAGATAGGGAGAAGAACAAACCTAGGTTGGTGAGAGAAGAAAAAGAACGTAATAGGAGAGACGGAGAGAAAAAACGTGAAAGATCAAGAGAAGATGAAGAGTTTTTGTTAAAAAACAAATCTCTGTTAGTACAGATAGTAGAGAAGAGAAAAAAAAATAAAATAAAATAGAAAGCAGAGTACTAAAAGGATTGAGACACTGATCAGTTTAGAATTTGGTCCAAGAAGAGCAGGAGATGATGAGTTTTTTTTAAAATAAAAACAGGTAAGAACTGATAAAAAATCTATTCCCACTCAAAAACCAACATAACAAATACCAATCATACCCCCCATAAACGGAAAATATCAATTTTACCCTTATGTAAATAAGAGCAGAATGTTAACTCACATAAAACAAGTATAAAAACAAATAATTTATATAATGTAAGTTGAATTCTAATTTTTTTTAAATTTTTTATTTTATTTTTTTTAAATTTTTTTAATTAATATATATATAAACATAATTTATTTTTATTTTTTTAAAAATCTAACCACATACAGACATTCCAAGTTCGCTTCTCAATGTGCAAAAACGCTCTTCACTTAAAGGTTTTGTAAAAATGTCAGCCAGTTGATGTTCAGTAGGGACAAATACTAATTTAATTAACCCTTTAGCAACATTATCTCTTAAAAAATGATGTCTCACTTCAATATGCTTAGTACGAGAATGAAGCACAGGATTTTTTGAAATATCAATTGCACTATTATTGTCACACATAATAGGCACATTTTCACATATCACATTAAAATCATGAAGAGTTTGAATCATCCATAAAATTTGTGAACAACAACTACCTGCCGCCAAATATTCACCTTCCGTAGTAGACAAGGCAACTGATGTTTGCTTTTTGCTGTGCCAAGCCACAAGGCTTTGTCCTAAAAATTCACAAGCACCGCTTGTGCTTTTTCTATCAACTTGGCACCCTGCATAATCTGCATCTGAATATCCAATTAGTTCAAAACTAGGAGATACAGGATAGTATAAGCCAAAATTAATTGTACCAGATAAATATTTAAATATTCTTTTTACCGCTTTAAGATGAGATTCTTTCGGTTGAGCTTGAAATCTAGCACAAAGGCATACACTATACATAATATCCGGCCTTGATGCAGTTAAATAAAGTAAACAACCAATCATACCTCGATACATTGTCACTTCAACATCTTTACCTATAGCACCCGCAGTAAACTTGATGGTAGTACTCATTGGTGTTGACTTTGGTTTGGTATTTTCAAAACCAAATCTCTTTAATAACTCCTTTACATACTTGGATTGGTGAATGTGAATCCCTTCATTGGATTATTTGATTTGAAGCCCCAAGAAATAGTTTAATTCGCCCATAAGGCTCATGTCTAACTCATTATGCATACATTGGGAAAACCACTCATACAAAGAGTTAGTAGTAGCTCCAAAAATTATGTCATCCACATAAATTTGAACAATTAATAAATTTTTATTTTTGGTTTTAATAAAAAGAGTCGAGTCAATCTTACCGCGATTAAAACCACTTTCTAATAAAAACTTGCTTAGTCTTTCATACCAAGCTCTTGGAGCTTGTTTTAATCCATACAAAGTCTTTTTCAATTTAAACACATGATGTGGATATTTTTCATGTTTGAAACCGGGAGGTTGCTTAACATATACTTCTTCATTTAAGTAACCATTTAAAAAAGCACTTTTCACATCCATTTGATATAATTTAAATTGTCTAAAGCATGCATAGGCTAATAAAATTCTTATAGCTTCCAACCTTGCAACAGGGCAAAGGTTTCTTCATAGTCTATACCTTCCTGTTGATTATAGCCTTGAGCTACCAATCTGGCTTTGTTTCTTGTTATAACACCATTTTAATTTAATTTATTTTTGAAAATCCATTTTGTACCAATAATAGATGCATTTTTAGGAGGCTTAACAAGATCCCATACCTGACAACGTTCAAATTGGTTTAACTCTTCCTGCATGGCGATTGTCCAATTTTCATCTTGATGCTTCCTTAGCATTTTTTGGTTCAACTTGAGAAAGAAAGGCTGAAAATGCACAATAATTCCTTGCTTTCCTTCTTGTGTTCATCCAAGTGTCAGGATCTCCAATAATCAAGTTTGGAGGATGATTTCTCACAGTTCGAGTTGATTTAGGAAGCTTTGCAGTGGTCATTTGTTCGTTGGATTCAAACTTTGGTATGTCACATTCTGCATCAGTGTGTTCGTTTGAGTTTTCTTCTAAATCGGACGGGTCTGGCTGTCTATTTTTCGGTGTCTGCATGTCTGAGTTTTCTATTGAAACGGACGGGTCAGGCTGTCTGATTTCAGCTGATTTTCCTTCTGATTCGGACGGCTTAGGCTGTCCGGATTTAGCAATTTGGCTTCCACGACTCACATTGTTATTTCCTGCAGAATCCTTATCTTTCGACATATGTAAGAGCCCAACTTTTATAAATAAAGATGAATTTTCTATAAATATCATTTTTGAATATTATGGAGTTAATTTGATATAATGTTATAGTTGTGGGTAATATTTATAAATTTTGCAAAGTACGCAAGTTGTTATATAATATTCGATTGGTCAGGGAATATTCGTTTTAACAGGGAATATTCGTACAACGACACAATCATTGGTGGACCCCACAACGGAATTATTGTCGGATTGAGAAAACGACAAAAATATTTTATTAAAAATAACGGCGGAAATTTTACCATTGTTACTGTTGAACTACTCGGTAGTAAAAGTACAGTAATACGTGTGGTTGCATAGTAGCACACGGTATTGATTATTAATGCTTATGTGAGAAGTCACTCAGTTTGATTCAATTATTGTCAGTTAATAATATGAATTATTTAGCGATAATGACGTTTTGTTTTATTCGTATTATTAACGTAATAAAACAGAAACATCTTTTTATATAAAACAGAATACTTTATTAAAGTTATTCTATAAATAGAATATATTATATTTTATTTAAAAGATTTTTCTTTAAATATGGACCGTCAGATTAAAGTAATCAATCTGGACCGTTCATGGATTAGTTACTATGCATTCTATTTTTCTATAAATAGCAGCTAATTCCATCATTATTTCTTACGAATTCACTGAACTCTAGAGAGAGAAACTATAGAGAGAGAGAAGAAGAGTATTCTGCTACTTAACTACTTCCTTATTTCAACTCGTCTTTAAAACGGTAAGGGGTGTTATTCTTTCTTATTCATGAAGAGAACTGTTGTTATTCCATTTCTTATTATTCTGTTGGAATAACCTGTATACGAGGATATACCATATACTTGGTGACATTCTTCTATTATTCTGTTGGAACATCCTGTCTGTGTGTTTTACACCGGACCTGGTTCCGTTTTTATTATTATTCTGTTGGAACATCCTGTCTGTGTGTTTTACACCGGACCTGATTCCGTTTTTATTATTATTCTGTTGGAACATCCTGTCTGTGTGTTTTACACCGGACCTGGTTCCATTATTTATTATTCTGTCGGAATATCCTGTCTGTGTGTTTTACACCGGACCTGGTTCCATTATTTATTATTCTGTCGGAATATCCTGTCTGTGCGTTTACGCCGGACCTGGTTCCATTATTTATTATTCTGTTGGAATAACCTGTCTGTGCGGTCTATCGCATGCATGGTGATTTCTTTTGTTATTCCATTCTTTATTGTACTCAGTTGGTTAAGTTTTGACTTCTATACTCCATGAAATTTTGGAATATCCTTGATAATTGCGGTTCATCTAGTATCTATTCATGAAAATATTCTCCTGATCATTCTTGAATTTTACTCCACAAAGTAGTATCATGTTGACAATTTGGACGTTGTTAATTCTTGGATAAATTAATTCTTGAACTTGTTTTATTGAATTCTTATATCATTGTCATCATCCTCATGTTTATAAAATGTTGAAAGTCATCTGTGGCCTGTAGTGCATAGATGGACTTGGTATGATTATGACCAGGGATTATTCGGTGTAATCATGACCGTAATGTTACAAATGATGTGGTAAAAGTCCTCATTGGCCCGTAGTGCATTGATGGACAGTTGTTGGCATGATCATGACCATTAATGAATATACGAATATCCTTGGCCGTAGTGCAGGGGTGATTCGATGATGTGAATTATTTTATTAAGCTGAGTCTCAGCGATCACAGTGTTGGAAAATCTTTTAAATCATAAAAGATAGTAGAGTTTATTTTCTACTTGACTCTTTTAATGGATTGCTTGTTCCGCTGCAGTTAAACTTGATGTCTATTATATTTTATCAGTTTAACATTGTTGAAGGCTAATGATAATTTATTCTGCATTATCTTAGTCATAATATTTCTTACTGGGCTAGTTGAGCTCACCCTTTCTTTCACTGTTCTCTTCAGGAAATGAGAACGTAGCTGGGGCAAGTCGGGGAACGGAGTGATGGTCCGAATGATAGTATTAGTTAGTAGTCCTCACTATTCTATGTAATGGTGTGTTAATAAATGTAATGAGGACTCCTTTTGAGTATGAATACTCTCTAGAAGATAATATTTGTATTCAAACTCACAGTTTATGTTTTGTCGTATTGTACACGACAGTTGTATTAGTAAGTTGTATTTGTATTTTGTACTATGTATCTGACGACCCAAGATGGGTGATGTATACCTAATTTTGGGGGCGTCACAGTTGGTATCAGAGCTTAGGGATATGATCCCTGGCTAAGATGTGAGAATAGAACTAGGAGGGGAGAGACGGGGAATTCCTTCGCTAGTATGACCTACCTAAGTTTATTTGCATGGTATTTAATTGGTCGGTCATAATATAAGGATAATATATGACATATCAATTAACTTTTATTTTGTGGCAGTATCTGAAAATGGCATCTGAGAATGTTGAGAATAGCAATGGAGCACAGACGATTATTGATTCACCACATATCAATAATCAGGATAATGTTCATCAGGAAGGTGACAATCCTCATGCAAACAACAACACTGACCAGATGATGAATGATGGAATGTTCAGAGGTTTTATGCAATTCATGCAACAACAGGTGAAAGCGGCTCCTGTCCACAACGTAGGTGGAAATACTGGAAACTCTCTGGCGGTCACCGCTAAACAGTTTAAGGAGCTGGGACCACCGGAGTTTAAGGGAGAACCCAAACCACTTGTAGCTGAAACATGGATAAAGCAGATCACCAAGATATTTGATGTCTTGGGTTGCTCCGAGGAGCAAAAGGTTCCCTTTGCCGCCTTTATGTTGCGAGGAGAGGCAGATTACTGGTGGGAATCGATAAAGCGTACTCAACCTGCCGCACTGAAGATGTCTTGGGAGAAGTTCCAAGAGCTGTTTAACGACAAATACTTTCCCAAGAGTATTCGTCACATGAAGGAGGTGGAGTTCATCAAATTGGAGCAGAATAATATGACCGTGTCGCAGTACGAGGCAAAATTTGCGGAGTTATCCCGGTTTGCGTCCCACCTGGTGGATAATAAAGAAAGAATGACGCGGATGTTTTTAAGAGGTTTGAAGCCGGAGATACGTCAACATCTTGTTTCTCATAAACTGTGTTTGTATTCAGATGTTGTAAATAGGGCTCAGTTGGTGGAGCGCGATAACGAGACAACGCAACCAAAAGAGAGCAGCCGACAAAATGATAATACCAGTGAAAGCAGTCATCGAAGCGGTGACAACAAGCGTGGAGGGAATCAACAGGCCAGAAATGGTAACCACTTCGGTGGTAATCAGGGCCAAAATAATAAGAATGGGCATTTCAAGAAGAGGAGATTCAACAATGATGGAAAGACGTCAGCACCAGCACCTGTCGTTAAGGAAGGAGAACGACCACCTATCATATGTTTCAAATGCGGAGGGGAGGGGCACATCAGTCCAAACTGCGCGATGCCGTCCAAAGCATGTTATAATTGTGGAAGAGAAGGTCATTTAGCCCGATTTTGTCGTTTACCGAAGACAAATTCAGCTAGGATGGAGGCACCAAAGGCCGTCCCAGAAAAGTTAAAACCGGTTATGCAAGAGAGAGTGTTTGTTGTGAACTCCCAGAGAGCAAGGAACCCGAATGAGGTCATCACGGGTAAGCTTATCATAAACTCTAACGAAGTCTATACTTTATTTGATACCGGTTCTACCCATTCTTTTATTTCTCCTACTTGCGCTCATCGATTAAATTTGATTCCGCAGAAATTAGACTTTGACTTAGCTGTTGAAACTCCATTGGAACCTTCATTACATCCACGGTTTATAAGTCTTGTTTGGTTCAAGTTGGTACCCACACATTACCTGTCGATCTTATTTCATTAAAAATACTTGCATTTGACGTGATTCTAGGGATTGATTGGTTAACTACTCATCATGCAAAAATTGATTGTTTTCGTAAGGTTGTTAGCTTTCATATTCCTAATCGACCTATTATGCGAATTCAAGCAACCAAACCATTAAAATCAATCGCTGTCATCTCAAGCCATAAAGCTATTCGTTTATTGAAAAACGGATGTCAAGCTTTCTTAGCTCATGTCACAGATCTAAACAAAAATACGTCAGCTTTGAATGATATTTCTGTTGTTAATAAATCTCCTGACGTATTTCCCGAAGAACTTCCTGGCCTACCCCCAGAGCGTGAAATTGAATTTTGTATCGACCTTGAACCCGGTACAAAACCCATTTCCAAAGCCCCATATCGAATGGCTCCTATTGAACTTCAGGAGTTAAAGACCCAACTGCAGGAATTGTTAGACATTGGTTTTATTCGTCCTAGTACTTCTCCTTGGGGTGCTCCTGTTCTGTTCGTGAAGAAGAAAGATGGGAGTATGCGACTTTGTATTGATTATCGGGAGTTGAATCATGTCACCATCAAAAATAGGTACCCATTGCCACGTATTGATGACCTGTTTGACCAGTTGCAAGGAGCACAATTCTTTTCAAAGATCGATCTTCGTTCTGGATATCATCAGCTGAAGGTTAGAACTGAGGATATTCCAAAGACTGCCTTCAGAACTCGGTATGGGCATTATGAATTCTTAGTTATGTCTTTTGGATTGACTAATGCTCCTGCTGCCTTCATGGATATGATGAACAGGGTATTCAAGGAATATTTGGATCACTTTGTGGTCGTCTTTATCGATGACATCCTTGTTTATTCCAAAAGCCGTGAAGATCATGAGCAACACTTGAGGTTGGTACTCCAAAAGCTTCGTGAATACAAACTTTATGCCAAGTTGAAGAAATGCGAGTTCTGGCTGGAAGAGGTAGCATTCCTTGGGCACGTAGTATCAAGTCGTGGAATATCGATTGACCCGGCAAAGATTGAAGCTATTCAAAGCTGGGAGCAACCTAAATCAGTGACCAAAGTACGTAGCTTTCTTGGTTTGGCTGGTTATTATCGGAGATTCGTGGAAGAATTTTCTCGAATCTCTACTCCATTAACTCAGCTGACTCGGAAAGATACAAAGTTCGGTTGGAGCGAAGAATGTGAGCATAGTTTTCAAGAACTTAAAAGGAGACTCATTTCAGCACCTGTTCTAACAATACCATCTGGCTCGGAGGGATTTATCATCTACAGTGATGCTTCGAGCAAAGGGTTGGGATGTGTTCTCATGCAACATGGAAAAGTCATAGCCTATGCATCAAGACAACTCAAGGAATATGAGAGGAATTATCCTACTCATGATCTAGAGTTGGCAGCTGTTGTCTTTGCACTTAAAATTTGGAGGCATTACTTGTATGGGGAGAAGGTGGAGATCTTTACGGATCATAAAAGCCTCAAATATTTCTTCACTCAAAAGGAACTCAACATGCGACAACGACGTTGGCTTGAACTGTTGAAAGATTATGATCATACCATTCAATATCATCCTGGAAAAGCGAACGTGGTAGCTGACGCATTGAGTAGAAGATCATATGCAAGTACGAGTGCGATATTGTCAACACAAAGACCCATTTTGTGTGATTTGCAAAGGATGGAGATAGAGTTAAAGACTCCAGGGACCCATGTGATGATGACGAATATACGAGTAGAACCGACTTTAATCGATAAAGTTAAAGCTGCTCAAGCTACAGACCTGGAGCTGATGCGTATGAGGAAGAAAGTGCAAGAAGGTGCTATGCCGGAAGCAAGAATCGATGAAGAAGGAATACTTCGAGTCAACTCCAGACTTTGTGTTCCTAACAACCCTGATTTAAAGTATGAAATCATGATGGAGGCGCACAACACACCGTTTGCAATCCATCCTGGAAGTACCAAAATGTATCATGATCTTCGTCATACATTTTGGTGGAGCAATATGAAGAGAGAGATAGCGTTGTTTATCTCAAGGTGTCTAACTTGTCAACGAGTCAAAGCGGAGCATCAAGTACCAAAAGGTCCATTGCAACCACTTGAAATTCCAGAATGGAAGTGGGAGCACATTACCATGGATTTCGTTACCGGTCTTCCTAGGGTTTCTCAAGGTATTGATGCGATTTGGGTCATTGTTGATAGATTGACCAAGTCTGCTCATTTCTTACCGATACGAGAAACTTATACACTTGAACGTCTTGCTCGTATGTACATAAACGAGATTGTAAGACTGCATGGTATGCCAGTATCCATAGTTTCTGATCGAGACCCAAGATTCACTTCACGATTTTGGGTTAGTTTACAAAAAGCTATGGGCACGGAGTTACGATTTAGTTCAGCATATCATCCTCAGACGGACGGACAATCAGAGAGGACTATTCAAACTCTAGAAGATTTATTAAGACTCTGTGTCTTTGACTTCAAGGGAAGTTGGGACAAGTTCTTACCATTGGTGGAGTTTTCCTACAACAACAGTTATCAAGCAAGTATTGGCATGGCTCCATTCGAAGCATTGTATGGAAGAAAATGTCGTTCTCCAGTATGCTGGGATGAGGTGGGTGAAGCAACGTTGTTGGGACCAGAGTTGGTACGTATGACCACAGAAAAGATTCAAACGATCTGACAACGTATAAAAACCTCACAAGATCGACAAAAGAGTTATGCTGATCTTCATCGAAAGGACGTGGAATTTGATGTAGGAGATCATGTGTTCTTACGTGTTGCTCCATGGAAAGGAGTTACGAGATTTAGAAAGAGAGAAAAGCTCAATCCTCGATTCATCGGTCCATTTTTAATCCTCGATCGAGTAGGAACTGTGGCTTATAGACTCGCTTTACCGCCAAGTATATCTCGTGTTCATAACGTTTTTCACATATCCATGTTATGCAAATATGTGGAAGACCCGAACCACATTATTGAGTTAGAACCGGACGAAATAGCGGAAGATTTGACGTATGAAGAAGTTCCTGTTCAAATCTTGGATAAGAAGGAACATATTCTACGCTCCAAGGTTATACCTCAAGTCAAAGTTTTGTGGAGAAACCACGATGTTGAGGAAATGACTTGGGAGTTAGAATCTGAAATGAAATCAAGGTATCCTTATCTCTTCGACATACCAGGTACGTACCCTAATTTCGAGGGCGAAATTTCATAAGAAGGGGAGGTTGTAAGACCCCAACTTTTATAAATAAAGATGAATTTTCTATAAATATCATTTTTGAATATTATGGAGTTAATTTGATATAATGTTATAGTTGTGGGTAATATTTATAAATTTTGCAAAGTACGCAAGTTGTTATATAATATTCGATTAGTCGGGGAATATTCGTTTTAACAGGGAATATTCGTACAACGACACAATCATTGGTGGACCCCACAACGGAATTATTGTCGGATTGAGAAAACGACAAAAATATTTTATTAAAAATAACGGCAGAAATTTTACCATTGTTACTGTTGAACTACTCGGTAGTAAAAGTACAGTAATACGTGTGGTTGCATAGTAGCACACGGTATTGATTATTAATGCTTATGTGAGAAGTCACTCAGTTTGATTCAATTATTGTCAGTTAATAATATGAATTATTTAGCGATAATGACGTTTTGTTTTATTCGTATTATTAACGTAATAAAACAGAAATATCTTTTTATATAAAACAGAATACTTTATTAAAGTTATTCTATAAATAGAATATATTATATTTTATTTAAAAGATTTTTCTTTAAATATGGACCGTCAGATTAAAGTAATCAATCTGGACCGTTCATGGATTAGTTACTATGCATTCTCTTTTTCTATAAATAGCAGCTCATTCCTTCATTATTTCTTACGAATTCACTGAACTCTAGAGAGAGAAACTATAGAGAGAGAGAAGAAGAGTATTCTGCTACTTAACTACTTCCTTATTTCAGCTCGTCTTTAAAACGATAAGGGGTGTTATTCTTTCTTATTCATGAAGAGAACTGTTGTTATTCCATTTCTTATTATTCTGTTGGAATAACCTGTATACGCGGATATACCATATACTTGGTGACATTCTTCTATTATTCTGTTGGAACATCCTGTCTGTGTGTTTTACACCGGACCTGGTTCCGTTTTTATTATTATTCTGTTGGAACATCCTGTCTGTGTGTTTTACACCGGACCTGGTTCCGTTTTTATTATTATTCTGTTGGAACATCCTGTCTGTGTGTTTTACACCGGACCTGGTTCCATTATTTATTATTCTGTCGGAATATCCTGTCTGTGTGTTTTACACCGGACCTGGTTCCATTATTTATTATTCTGTCGGAATATCCTGTCTGTGCGTTTACGCCGGACCTGGTTCCATTATTTATTATTCTGTTAGAATAACCTGTCTGTGCGGTCTATCGCATGCATGGTGATTTCTTTTGTTATTCCATTCTTTATTGTACTCAGTTGGTTAAGTTTTGACTTCAATACTCCATGAAATTTTTGGAATATCCTTGATAATTGCGGTTCATCTAGTATCTATTCATGAAAATATTCTCCTGATCATTCTTGAATTTTACTCCACAAAGTAGTATCATGTTGACAATTTGGATGTTGTTAATTCTTGGATAAATTAATTCTTGAACTTGTTTTATTGAATTCTTATATCATTGTCATCATCCTCATGTTTATATTCTGTTGAAAGTCATCTGTGGCCTGTAGTGCATAGATGGACTTGGTATGATTATGACCAGGGATTATTCGGTGTAATCATGACCGTAATGTTACGAATGATGTGGTAAAAGTCCTCATTGGCCCGTAGTGCATTGATGGACAGTTGTTGGCATGATCATGACCATTAATGAATATACGAATATCCTTGGCCGTAGTGCAGGGGTGATTCGATGATGTGAATTATTTTATTAAGCTGAGTCTCAGCGATCACAGTGTTGAAAAATCTTTTAAATCATAAAAGATAGTAGAGTTTATTTTCTACTTGACTCTTTTAATGGATTGCTTGTTCCGCTATAGTTAAACTTGATGTCTATTATATTTTATCAGTTTAACATTGTTGAAGGCTAATGATAATTTATTCTGCATTATCTTAGTCATAATATTTCTTACTGGGCTAGTTGAGCTCACCCTTTCTTTCACTGTTCTCTTCAGGAAATGAGAACGTAGCTGGGGCAAGTCGGGGAACAGAGTGATGGTCCGAATGATAGTATTAGTTAGTAGTCCTCACTATTCTATGTAATGGTGTGTTAATAAATGTAATGAGGACTCCTTTTGAGTATGAATACTTTCTAGAAGATAATATTTGTATTCAAACTCACAGTTTATGTTTTGTCGTATTGTACACGACAGTTGTATTAGTAAGTTGTATTTGTATTTTGTACTATGTATCTGACGACCCAAGATGGGTGATGTATACCTAATTTTGGGGGCGTCACAACATATCATAGTTAAATTCATCAAATATTACATGCACTGACTCTTCAACCTTTAACTTGTCAAGATTATAAACCCTATATGCCTTACTATGTACTAAATAACCAAGAAAAATAGCTTCGGTTGATTTTGCATCAAATTTTCCAAGATTACTATTAGTATTTAAAACAAAACATTTAGCACCAAACACTCTAAAATAATTAATATTAGGAATCCTTTTGTTTAGTAACTCATATGGTGTTTTCAATAATATGGGTCTAATCAATACTCTATTTAGAACGTAACATGCAGTACTTACAACCTCTGCCCAAAATCTTTTTGGCAGTTTACTTTCTTGAAGTAACGTTCTTGCAGTTTCTTGAAGAGTACGATTTTTGCGTTCCACTACACCATTTTGTTGTGGTGTTCTTGGTGCAGAAAATTCATGTGTAACACCTTTCTCATTGCAATATGGTATAAAGTCTTTTCCAAATTCTCCACCATGGTCACTCCGAATACCAATTAGCTTGAGGCTGTGTTTTGTTTCAACATTCTTTATAAGCTTTTCAAATTCTGTAAAAGCTTGATCTTTAGTTTTCAAAAATAAAACCCATGTAAATCTTAAAAAATCATCAACAATTACAAAAGCATAATGATTATTTCCTAAGCTAGCATATCTCTCGGGTCCAAACAAATCAAGGTGCAATAATTGAAGAGGTAAAGAAGTTGATACCTGATTTTTGCTGATAAAGGAATTTCTTGCTTGCTTACCTAACTGACATGCATTACAAATTTCTGTCTTTTCATATTTTAGCTTTGGCAATCCTTTGACAAGGTTCTTGGTAGCTAATTTGTTAATCAATTCCATATGCACATGTCCTAACCTTCTATGCCAAAGAATAGTTTGATCTTGAATAGCAGTTAGGCAAATATCTTCATTTTGATTTTCAAAATTAATTGTATAAATATTACCTTCCCTTTGAGCAATTAAAGGAACATTGTGAGAAGCATGAATAATAGCACATTTATCTTTTTCAAAAATTACTTTATGTCCACTATCCATTAGTTAACTTACACTAATTAAATTATATTTTAATCCTTCAACACAATGAACATTATCAATGAAAACCTTACCATTTCCAATTTTACCTTTACCGACGATTTGGCATTTGGTGTTGTCTCCAAAGGTAACAATTCCTCCCTTCTTAGTAGTCAGTGAGATGAATTTAGTACTATCGCCCGTCATGTGTCTAGAGCATCCACTATCTAGCACCCATTTATGTGATGGTACTTTAGCTTTTAAACATACCTACAAAACAAAGAAGTAGCTCATCGTTTTGGTACCCAAATCTGTTTGGGTCCGGTATTGTTAGTAGTAATTAAATCTATTTTCTTTACCCATACTTGTTTTATTTTAATTTTATTACAGTTTATATCAAAATGTCCTTTTAAACCACAATTTTTGCAAGTAATAAAAGGTGAGCAATAAAGAAGCTTGTTCCTTGGTTTATTATTTATAACTCTAATTTTATTAGTAGTGCTTGTAATGTTCTTAACAGGATTGTACCCAATTCCTTCTTTATCTAGACTTGACCTTTGAGTACCTAACATTATATTTAAATTATCTTCCCCTTGAACAAATTTTGTAAGATCCTTTTTCAATGAAATTATTTCTTCCTCATTATTATTTTGCATGTTTAATACTTTCCCATCATTAAAAGCATCAATACAAGTATATCTCATTTTCAAACTTTCTTTTAAAACATCATTTTCCTTTTTAAGATCATTAAATTCTTCATTTAATTTGTTTGCACGATTATATAGAATTTTATTATAGTTACCAAGATAATCAATTTTAGCATTTAACTTAGATACTTCACTTGATGTGCAATCTTTAACTATTTCTTGTTTTTCTTCAATTAATATTTCTACCTCTTTCATTAAATCATTTATCCAATTTTTTAAATGAGCATTTTTCTCTTTAATACGAATATTTTCATTCTTTAAAACTAGATAATCAGAAATAGTAATATCACCAAGTTCAGAGTTTACCTCGGATGATTCTTGATTGCATAATTCAGTGAAACACAGTTGAGCAGTTTCATCTTCTTGCTCGTCATAATATGACTCATCATCGCTCCATGTCATTAATGCCTTTCCTTTTGAATTGCTTGCTTTGTTCTTCCTTGTTAATTGGAAACAGTCTCTCTTGAAATGTCCGGGCCTTCCACATTCACAACAGGTATCTTCTTATGACTTTTGTTGTGCGTCTTTCTTGTGGTTGAATGTCTTGCCTTGAAACTTTGATTTATTCTTCTATCTAATCAGCTCTCTCAATTTGCGGGACATCATAGCTATTTCTTCATCGGAGTCTTCATCATCACCTTCTATGTAGCTTTCAACTTGAAGAGCTAAGGTCTTCCTTTTAGGTCCTTCATCTTCTTCATCATACCTCTTTAGTTGATTTTTGAATTCTTCAAGTTCTCCAAATAGAGTTAGAGTTTCCATCGTTCTGATTGTAGTTGAGTCTTGAAGAGTTGTAACTTTTGGTGCGAACCGTTTGGACATGACTCTAAGTATCTTTCTATTTATCTCTCTTTGATCAATTTTTCGGCCGAGCATACTTAGAGAGTTCATAAGAGTGAGGAGTCTAGCTTGAGCTTCTTTGATAGATTCATTCTTTTCTAACCTGAAAAGCTCATAATCTTGCATTAGCATACTTAATTTGACTTCTTTTACCTTAGTAGTTCCCTCATGGCTCATGATGATTGTATCCCATATTTCTTTAGCAGTGGTGCATGCAGAAACTTTGTTAATTTCAGCTTGAATCATCCCACTTAGTAGTGTGTTCATGGCTTTGGAGTCGTAGGATACCATGTATGATTCATTTGAATCCATTTCCATGAGAGTCTTAGGTTTTCCATCATCATTTCTTAGAATGACAGGGCCATTTTGAACAACCCACTATTCCCATGGGTCTCGTTTGAGATAGATCATCATTCTAAACTTCCAAAAGTTGAAGTTTTCACTTCCGAGCAACAAAGGTGGTCGGCTTGTGGATTGACCTTCTTGAAAATTGAGGTGTGCCATAGGATCTTTCCCTACGACCTGCAAAGATCAATATTAGTAGAGCCTTGCTCTGATACCAAATGTAATTCTGTGAATAGGTGTAAATACTTAGAAGTGATCTATAGTGGCCAATTTTTGAAGTTTACTATAGCAGGCTATAATCGGACAGTCTAACCCTGTCCGTATTAGTTATATTCTTAGGCTGTTATAACGGACAGCTAATACCTGACCGTATTAGTATAAAATTTCTCCAACTAAAACCAAAATCGACAGAATATAAAGATTAAAAACAGAAACACGAAAAATAAAGCACACTGAGATTTTTTACGTGGTTCAACCCCTATCCTCTAGTCTAGTGGCCTAATCCACGTCCAATCCCAACTAGGATTAGAGACTCACTTTATTAAAATAATACTCAGTAATTACAAAGTAAATAACTCCCTGTTACAACGACGATCGATTGGACACCTCTGCCCCCTTTGCACCTCAGCAACACCTCTCACCTTTGAGACTTTGATAGCTTCGTTGTACAGACTGAATATTACTAAAATAAAATCCCAAGTCAACCTAGACTTGTACTATGTTTACAATAGATATAAATAAGGAATACTTGAACACTGTAAACCAAGACTAAAAAGAATGATTATCTCAGATAGCTCTCTTGAAGTTTATGTTCGGCAGTCTTGTATCCCTTTATGAAGCCGAGTAAACAATATATATAATGAAGAAGCAACGGCTATGACAAGTAATGTAACAATTCTTCCAGCAACGGCTATATTTCTTGTTAATATGAGATGAATAACAGCCTCAGAAGATAAGAGAAGTAGTCAAATAAAATATTAAGACTAGCTGAAAGAGTCCAATTGACTGTTAACAAGTTTCCTTCAAAACAACTACTGCTGTTAGCAAGAAAGAGTCCTTATTGACTATTAACAAGTTTCCTTTAAAACAACAACTGCTATTAGCAAGACTCCAAAAAAATAACTGTTGTTCCATTTTAAATAAGAGTCCATAGATATACCAATTCCTAAAAATATTAAAGACACGTAAATTGGTAATACACTATATAACAGATAATATCTATATCTATATTGGAAGAATATAACCCAGCAAATAAGGAATTAAAACAGATTAGTTATAAAATCCAGCTCGCACATACCTGTTAAAAAATATCCAATACCTGATTTTCAATTTCCTTAAACTTCTC
Source organism: Panax notoginseng (assembly GCA_016801055.1). Classification (NCBI taxonomy): domain Eukaryota; kingdom Viridiplantae; phylum Streptophyta; class Magnoliopsida; order Apiales; family Araliaceae; genus Panax; species Panax notoginseng. Next base: position 166,793,385 of record CM029012.1, read on the forward strand.
CAATTCATATTAGAATTAGTCTTCACAACAAAATAATCATATAAATATTATATTCCAAAAACTTTGAATTAGGTGACAACCTACAGAATCCTTTCATGCAATAACCCATGCAAAATATTTAACATGACTAAATAAAATTATAAGCCAATAAAAATAATTTAGCCCATATAAACATTGTCATCATTAAAATCACATAGTATAAATACTAACAATTTATATGTCAAGAGAAGACTCACCATTGGAAAGAAGATAATAGTAATCTTCTTATTTTTATTTGGGGACTTTTGGGTCAACCAATGATAATTTTGTGGACATATGATATCTATCATAACCTAGACGCATGGCCTCCCATGTACGAAGGTTTTCTTGAGCACTTCCCAAATATTTTAATTTCTAAAACAGTTTTTGACTATACTTTTATGTAAAGTATCATTGTAAGGTTGTGGTCGAGGTACCATGAGAGTTACATACATTTGTATTAAAACTCATAGTTAACTGTGGTCGTATTCTATACGACAGCTCAACAGTTGTACAAATGAAGTTGTATTTAAATTTTGTACCATGTATCTGACGACTCAGAATGGGTGATGTATACCTAATTTTGGGGGCGTCACAGTTGGTATCAGAGCTTAGGGATATGGTCGCTGGCAGAGATAAGAGTCTAGAACTAGGAGGGGAGAGACGATTTATATACTTCGCTAGTGTGTGACTTACCTAAGCTGAAATTGTTTACTTGATGAGTTGACAAATTATGATATGTTAATTAACCTTTGTTTTGAAGCTATATTCTAGAATGATATCTGAAATACAGAAGATGAGAAATGGGAAAATCATGATAGCGAGGAAATTAACGGGAAGGTACAATCTGAAAAGAAAGCAAGGTATTCTCATCTCTTCGAATATCAGGTACGTACGTAAATTTCGAGGGCAAAATTTCATAAGGAAGGGTGATTGTGAGACCCCGAATTTTATGAAATAAAAGTATTCAATTTTTCTATTTTGGTAAATAGTTAAATTGATAAAAGTTTAAAGTTAAGGGTAATATGTGAAAAAAAAAAATTAGTAAGCAAGTTGATATAAAATATTCGCTGTGTCGGGGAATATTCGATTAGTCGGGGAATATTCTTTTTGTCGGGAAATATTCGTACGACGGTACAATCATTGGTGGACCCCACAACGAAATTATTGTCGGATTGAGAAAACGACAAAAATATTTTTATGAAAATAACAGCGGAAGTTTTACCGTTAACTATTGAAACACCCGGTGTTAAAAGAACAGTAATACGCGTGGTTTTATAGTAGCACACGGTATTGATTATTGATGCTTACGTGAGAAGTCACTCAGTTTTATTTTATTAGTATTATTAATGTAATAAAACAGAAAAGCTTTTTATATAAAACAGAATACTTTTATAAAGTTATTCGTTTTATTAGGCTAATAGTAAAATCTTTTTATATAAAACATAATACTTTTATAAAGTTATCTGTTTTATTAGACAATAATTAGAATATATTATATTTTATTATGCATAGTATTTGTATAGTGCCTGCATAGTATTTGTATAGTAAAATCTTTTATAAAGTTATTCGTTTTATTAGATTATAAATTGAATATATTATATTTTATTTAAAAGATTTTGCTTTAAATATGGACCGTCCGATTAAAAGTAAATCAATCTGGACCGTTCATGAATTAGTTACTATGCAGTCCATTTTTTTATAAATAGAAGCTCATTCCTTCATTATTTTCTTACGAATTTACTGAAACTCTAGAGAGATAAACTATAGAGAGAGTTCTTCTTCTATAATCTTGAGCGTATTTATTTAGAGTTTAAGAAAGTTTTGAGCGTAGTGCAAGTTTCTTCGAGTATATCCTTGCCCTACCAGTCAGAATACTCTTCTTTCAAAGGTAAGGGATATTATTTGGTGTACTTGTAAAGGGTATTCTTTCTTTCTTATTCATGAAGAGAACTTCTATTATTCCATTCTTTATAATTCTGTTGGAATAACCTGTATATGCGGGCTACCCTATACTTGGTGAAATCCTTCTGTTATTATATTTTTATGAACATCCTGTCTGTGCTTTACGCCGGACCTGGTTCCATTATGCGTTTACGCCGGACCTGGTTCCATTATTTATTATTCTGTCGGAATATCCTGTCGGTGCATTTACGCATGACCTGGTTCCACTATTTATTTTTCTGTTGGAATAACCTGTCTGTGCGGTCTATCGCATGCTTGGTGATTTCTTTTGTTATTCCATTCTTTATTATACTCAGTTGATTAAAGTTTTGGTTTTTATACTTCATGAAATTAGTGGAATATCCTTGATATTTGCGCTTCATCCAGTATCTTTTCATAGAAGTATTCTTCTGAGCATTTTTAAATTTTACTCCACAAAGCAGTATCATGTGGACAATTTGGACGTTATTGATTCCTGGATAAATTAATTCTTGAACTTATTTTGTTGAATTATTATGTCATTGTCATCATCCTCATGTTTATATTATGTTGAAAGTCATCTGTGGCATGTAGTGCATATATGGACTTGGTATGATTATGACCAGGGATTATTCGGTATAATCATGATCGTAATGTTACAAATGATGTGGAAAAGTCTTCATTGGCCCGTAGTGCATTGATGGACAGTTTTTGGTATGATTATAGCTATGGATTCTTTTTCGGCCAACGGTGCAAAGATGAATTGTTTTATGGCATGATCAGGACCGTTGATGAAAACACGATTATCTTTGGCCCGTAGTGCATGGATAATTCGTGGTCGTTATACTAATGAATATCCTTGGCCTGTAATGCAGGGATGATTCGATGATGTGGATTAATTATTGAGCTGAGTCTCAGCGATGAAATATTAATTCATGAATGTGATAATAATGAATATCTTTGGCCGTAGTGCATGGATAATTCATGGATGTGATACTAACGAATATCCTTGGCCGTAGTGCATGGATAATTCGAAGGTGTGGATTATTTATTAAGATGAGTCTCAGCGATAAAATATTGGTTATACACTTTTAATTTGTAGAAGATAGTCGATATCATGCTCTACTTAACTCTTCTAAAATACAGTTGTATATCTTTGGCCGTAGTGCAAAGATGAATTTATTAGTATGATTATGAACAAGAATTGTGATTTGGTATAACCATTATTTTTGATATTTCAGGTGAATATAGGTGATGAAAATTATCTTCGTCCTGGGTGCGAAGAGGAATTTAGAATCACAATTATGATTATGAGTTATTCATATGATTGTGGACATGAATTGTTGATTGATGTTACAGGGATAAAATATTATTGGTGGACTTTTAACATAGAGAAGATAATAGACCTAATGGTCTATTTGGCTCTTCTAATGGATTGCTCGTTCCGCTGCAACTATGGTTGAAAAGTTTTATCAGCTACCATATGTTCTAAATCTCTGATTTATTAATGATGAAGGCTATTGATGATGTAAATTAGCTTTAATTATGATATTCTTTACTGGGCTAGTTGAGCTCACCCTTTTGCTTTCATTGTTCTCTTCAGGAAGTGAGAACGCAACAGGAACTAGTCGGGGAACAGAGTGACGATCCAGATAATATCATTAGTAGTCTTCACTATTCTATGAAATAGTGTGATATCTGTGGAGGTTCTCCCTAAATAGTATAGGAAAGTGTGTTGTATTCTATACATCATTTAGTAGTTATATTTAGTGAATCAAATAGGGTGAGGTGAACCCAACTTTGGAAGGGTATTTTGCCACTATCATACAAGATGTCTAATGACATACAACCTCGCGTTCTCGTAGGATATGGTTGTGCACATCCACTTGCTGAATATATCTACGAGCACTATCTATATGATCTTGGAGTTTATTTGAAGTATAATATTCACTTGGAGACAACAGAGATATTTATATGTCAAGAGAAGACTCACCATTGGAAAAAAAATTATAGTAATCTTCTTGTTTTTATTTGGGGACTTTTGGGTCAACCAAGGATAATTTTGTGGACATATGATATCTATCATAACCTAGACGCATGGCCTCCCATGTACGAAGGTTTCCTTGAGCACTTCCCAAATATTTTAATTTCTAAAATAATTTTTGACTATAATTTTATGTAAAGTATCATTGTAAGGTTGTGGTCGAGGTACCATGAGAGTTACATACATTTGTATTAAAACTCATATATAGTTAACTGTGGTTGTATTCTATACGACAGCTCAACAGTTGTATAAATGAAGTTGTATTTGAATTTTGTACCATGTATAAATGGAGATAACCCCGAGGTATCCAGTCTCAGTCCCAACCATGAGAATAGCCACCAACCTTGGTGATAATCCCAAGGAATGCAATTTCGGTAATAACCCCGGAAATGCTTGTTACAAACGCAACCAGCTTCAATCTCGGCGCTCACAATGAGATACACTGTACCAGCCCGGCGAAAACATCGGGAAGACAGGCACACCTCAAAGATGACAATGAGGACCTTCAACAAATTGCAACAGTCCAATCCTAGCGAAGCTGATCAACGTTTGCTTTATCAGCCCAATCCGGCGATAACACCGGTGAGGGGCAACATCGTCATCTAACCAACACGATGCCACGCCACGTCGTCTCAACGTCTCTACGCAACAGTGTCCCACAAGACTAACCAATCCCCGAGTGACTATTGTGCGGGGTAACGTATGAAAGTTGAAGCTTGAAGACCGGAGGACACCGTCCCATCTTCAATGACTTCGCACAAAGTCTAATCCCATGCCATCGTACAACTCTCGACAACGGCGGTCCAAAATAGGTCCTGTATACCTCAAACGGATGCCCAGATTGCACTTCTGAAAGTCCGAGTGGACATTACAGTGCCTGAGTGCACGTACTTCGACCTGACCCGACCCGAAAAACCCGGGCCAACCCGGGTTGCCTCTGGTCTACCTGCTGCCGAGCCGTAGGTACCTACGGCTCCACCCTCTATAAATAGAGGGCTTGGGGTGGTCATTTTGTAAGAGAAAACGGCGAGGAAGCCCTGTCCAATTTGCTATGTACTCACCCCAGACTAAGTATTTTCTCATTTTAAACACTTGTGAGCTCACATATAGCTTATTTTATACCTACAAAAGCCAGTGTTTACCCACTTTAAAGATATTGAAGTCTTCTTTGGCAGCCCACTGTAAGCCTTCTTTCACACTTTAAAGTTTTTCTCTTCATCTTTGCACACACCCTTCTACACGTTGAGAGTCGTGTTGCACACTTTTGCCCGGACTTCGGTCCGTGGTTTATTTTTAGTTTGTATATACATATATATTTATATTTATATATATATATATATATATATATATATTTATATAGATGGACTAACATTTTCGAGTTATGCCTCGATTGAGCCTACACTTCGGTCTGGAGCGTTTAATTGCTTTTGTATATATATATATATATATATATATATATATATATGAACTGCGTGTCGAACTCTGTTCGATGAGCCTAGACTTATGTCTGGTGCGTTTAATGGCTTTCTTATATATATAATTATATATGTGAACTGCTATCGAACTCTGTTCGGTGAGCCTGGATTTCACATCCGGTGCGTTTACTGCTTTAATATATATATACTTAAATTTATTAACTGTTGTTGGACTTTGTCCGATGAGCCTGGATTTTATATCCAGTGCGTTTACATGTTTATTTTTATATATATATATATATATATATATATATATATATATATATATTTACATTTCGTTCCACCTGGAGTTTACTTCGTGGTGGTTGACCGTTTTTACAGCTTTCTGTACATTTCGTCCCGCCTGGAGTTTCCTCCGTGGCGGTTGATAGCTTTTACAGCTTTATTTATATTTTTGATCCCCCATGGATGTACTCCGTGACTGGTGATCATGTATGTATATATATATATATATTTACGGCTTTTATATATATACCTGCTTAATGCTTTTATATTAATTGCGCCATCATGTGAACTTAGGAATCATGTGATCACAGATTCAGTCACCTGAATCTATATTCGGTTCCCGTGATGGACCTTTTCAGCTGTAAGCAGCTTGTAAATATATCTGTGATGTTTGAATTTCCTCAGATGATTTTCATACCCACGAGGAATTCTGCACCTTTTTGTACATTATTTTTCATACGGATGCTTCGCATCTGTCAAATAAAATCAATCCAGCCGAATACGAAATAAAATGGGAGTGTAAAAGGTCTCAATTACTATTGAGCATCAGGATTTGAAAAACCTCTTTTATAAAACATCACTGCCATATCTTGCTTAAAATTGAATTTTTACATAAAATTCAAACCCTGTGTATATAGGTGCGAACGAGGCCTCGCACTACTTCCAAATAACAGCACATTGACACACACACACACACACATTCTGATAACAGTTTCTTGAAAAGAGGCGATCACCGTGGTAACACGGATGTCGGGGGGTGCCTAACACCTTCCCTCTGCATAACCAAGTCCCCGGACCCTAATGAATCTCGGTTTCACCGACCCGTTTAGCAGTGTCATATCACTGGGTCAATGTGCAAACTTTTTCTCGGTTGTGTTGGTACAACCAGTTAAAAAATCAACTGGCGACTCTTATAGTCCAATCTTCGACATTATACATGTCAGACCTTTTTCACTTGTTTTTTCAAATAAATCTCACCTAAAATGAGAACACCAAATAATAAGTAACGGAAAGGGACAATTAAAAATCCCGACGTCGACAGTACCATGAGAGTTACATACATTTGTATTAAAACTCATAGTTAACTGTGGTCGTATTCTATACGACAGCTCAACAGTTGTATAAATGAAGTTGTATTTGAATTTTGTACCATGTATTTGACGACTCAGAATGGGTGATATATACCTAATTTTGGGGGCGTCACATTAACCAACCTGAATAAATAAAAATAGTTAACCAACCCATTTGATTCCAGTTAATATGGGTTGACCCGACAGTTAACCAACTATATTGCCAAGTCTAGTGTATACTAACTCGTATATTATGAAATCGTCAAAAGTGACTTGATAGTATAAATTTGTGTAGTGTACAAATAGAGTAAAATAAATTTCAAAATTATAAATATTGTCTGATGTGTGCGACTGTTTGTGCAACTTTTATTTGTACGATTATATATTGAAAAATTCTTATATATAAATATAAAATTTTTATATATTTATTTTATTTGTACGGATGAATTTATAAAAAAAAATCTCAAAAATTGATATATTAACTCTATAAAGTATGTTTTTATTTTTTTAATACATACACGAGATAGTATATATATTTGTACATAAGTATACTGATAATAATCAGTACAATACTAATTATTCAAAAACAGTTTGTGAACAAATATTATTATTTGACATATTTAATAATAACAATATAATATAAAATTTTAATAAGACTCATGAACTATTTTATCCGTTAATTTATAAATAATTATTTGTGCATAATTGATGCACGTATAATTGGTCGAAATATTATGGTAAATTCAATAACAATAAATAGTTTAATAAAATATATAAGTGTGGTATTAAATGGTACATTCAAAATGTGTATAAAATAATGATATTAAATAAAACAAAATATAGTACTTCATAACACAGTCAATGCCTCAATGGCACTGAACGGAGGAAGAAATGAAAATGAAAATTCAAAACAAGCCAGTTGGAGTAAATAAATTCCTTTTATTTTTTTCAAAATTTTGGGCCGTCTACTAGAAAATAATTAATTGCATATAAATAAGGCCTCCACTTCGTTTAGATCTATCCATTTCCCTCTCTCCTCAGTTTCATCCCTCCATCGCGGTTTACAAATAGTAATTCATAAACCCCAAATCTTTGGTCTTAAACCTCCACTATTCACATACTTCATAGATCTCAAAACTCTAAAGTTGTCTCTTTCACACTATTGTGTCCAGGGATTACAAAAAATTCAACGGTTGTTTTAATCCACGGTTTTGTGATCACTACCAATTGGTCAGATTCGCTCTGAAGCTCTACCAAGCACCAGTAAGTATCCGTATACAGTTTCAGATATTTATACAAGCTGGTAATTGAAATTCTATGGTTTTCTTTCTTAGTATTGATTTTTGTTATATGAATTATAAGGTGAATGGTAGGGTTATTCCGCGAAACCCTAAATGATACGAGGGTTTGAATATGAGCGATGGAGGTAAAGTGGAGAGTAAGAGAGAGAAATACAATGTAACCAAACGATCAGGTGGGGAGGAATTTGGCCGTGCAGTATCCAAAATTGCGGTGGCTCAGATATGTGAAAACGTAGGGTTTGAGAGTTTCAACGAGTCAGCTCTGGACGCTCTTGCTGACATTGCGGTTCGATACCTGCGTGACTTGGGAAAATCAGCTAGTTTTCATGCTAATTTAGCTGGTAGGACCGAGTCTAATGTATTTGATATAATTCAGGGGATGGAGGATTTGGGTGCTTCAACTGGATATGTGGGTGCCTCAGAGGATAATGGTTGTTTAACGGATTCAGGCACAGTGAGGGGAATTGTTGAATATGTAGAATCAGCTGAAGAAATTCCATTTGCGCAGCCAGTGCCAAAATTTCCGGTAATTAAGAAGCCGAGTGCAACTCCAAGTTTTGTGCAAATGGGCGAGACACCAGTTTTTAAACATGTCCCAGCTTGGTTGCCTGCATTTCCTGATCCTCACACATATATCCACTCACCCATGTGGAATGAAAGGGTGACGGATCCTCGTGCCGATAAAATTGAGCTCGCTAGGCAGCGGAGGAAAGCCGAGAGCTCTTTGTTGAACTTGCAACAGAGATTAATGTGCAATGGTTCGGCTTTAGCTTCTTCTGCTACTAACTTGGACAATGGTTTCCAGGTTACTGAAAGTAAATGCCCGTTTCTTGCTGCTCCTTTACAAGCTGGAGAGAAAGATGTTTCTCCAATTGTTCTGCCAGCTAAGCTTTTGGATGAAGGCACTGTGGATAAGCATGCTTCTCTGTTAGAGACATTTGCTCCTGCTATTGAAGCAGTTAAGGATGGGTTCAGTGAATTTGGAGATGGTGAAGAAACTATTATTTCGGATAAGAGGCTAGCTGTTCGTTTGAACTTCAAAACTGGTAGAAAAACCTTCTTAGGTGAACCTCTGGACTTGAGCATTCGGAACAAGGGTAGGCAAACATCATCTTGGTTCGGAAGAGATGATGAAAGGGATGATAAAAAGAGGAGAGCCGAGTTAATTCTTAGACATTCTACAGAAAATCCACAGGAGCTCACTCAGTTGTAAATTAGTTAATGAATTGCTAGCCTGATGCTAATTTCGTACTACGTCCAGAGTTCAGAGAAATAGCAGATTAGAGAGGTCAATAGTCATGGGCGGACTGTAGTTATGCAGCAGATATTCTGATAAATTGCTTTAGGTATCTTTCGTAGCCCCAGTTTAAACAATATTCGAAGGTATGGCAGTGTTTGTTAGACCTTTTTGTAGCTTATTCTTCAAAGAATTCTTTCATAATTGAACTTGCAGTTTGTTTTTTGACTCTCTAATGTTGAATGATTTGTGTGCATGCTTTTGGTGGCCATGAAATTTATTTTATCTGTAAATACATGGTTACTGTATCTGTGTCAAGCATTTGAACAAGTGTTATAAGTAACTAATAATTATTCATACTGCACATACCTGTCTAATCGAGACATAATGCAAGGCTTATAGAAGGATCTGTCATTATAGTTTTTTAACATTCATTAGAAAAATTGATAATAAATTAAAAAAATTTGATATAAATATTCAACTATATGCTAATGCCAAGTATGAACAAACAAATCGAGTGTCCTAGATTTTGTTTTCTTTATAATTCAAGGCAATCTGAAATGAACATATGACTGTAAAGTTCCAGGTTTTGTAGGTATCTCTGCTAATTTTTAAACTACGAGGAAAGTATGGGTAAAAGTAGCAATAGGGGGGAAATTTTGGGTAGGAGGGCAAAGGGATAAAAGGGAATAAAGAAAAGTAGAGTTCACAATGAATCTCAATTATGAGTAAGGAGGGGCTGGTACTTTGATTTCTTCCTATTGAGCATTTCTATCCTAACTTAAACCTGAGGGACGATAACTGATCTAGAGTGGGAGTACTTTTACGGAGTTGGTGGCATGCAGTTGAAGCCTGTTGTATATTGTCTACAAGAAATCAGAATGTGGAATACTCCTACGGAGTTAGGAACTGTATGGGAATTACAGTCAGCCCTCTCATGATTATATTCTAACAAGTTCTAAAATATTTAATACTCTTTTATGGAACCAACTTCCTTTGATCAATGTTCTAAAAGGCGGGCGGCCAGGGGGCCTAGGCGATATTTTTTATTTTAAGCCAATTTTAATATTTTATCTTACATTTATCCAAACAAAACAATAATATAAAACAAAATAATCTATAATAAAGATAATAAAGGTCTTTGCTTAAAGTTCAAACACATATCCATATTGCTAATGTCAAAATTCAAACACAAGCATGCAGCTGTTTAAAGTTCAAACATATTTTTAACGTATTAGTTTTATTCATAAACAAGATTGCTATTAAATAATAAAATTTAAAATTTCAAGAATTTAATTCAATATTAAAACTTAAGAAACTAAACATAAATTTAAGAGTTATATTGAATTAAACTAAATATTACAAATGTATCATCATTTATATAATTTGAAGTTGGTACAAGTTCAAAAAATTACAACTATAATAAAATTATCAATTTTGACTTGATATTGTTCACTTCTTGTTGTGATTTGATATGCTACAACTTGTATTATGAATATGGTAAATCATTAGAAAAATTAATATATCAAGATTTGGTTTGGATAGTTATTAAAATAAAAAAACCTTTCTGCTTAGATCCTACTTAGGCACTGTCTAATTTTCTGGAGGTTTTTTTTGCCACCTTGAGCCTAAGTGAGGCGTCAGGGGGTCTAGCGCCAAGGGGGGCCTAGGGGTGCCTGGCGCCTGGACGGGAATTTTTAGAACACTGTCTTTGATAGGTTATTACTTAAAAATTCTCATATCTAATAATTAACACATTTGTAGTTAAATCCTTGTATTATTAATTATTTGATCAGAAATAGTTACTTAACACATATTTATGTATTTTACTTATAATATATATTGATAACCTATATTTAAAGTTCCGTTTCAAAAGAAAAAATATATTTTTTATCTCGACTATCTGAGGGTGCACATGACAATCTTAATTCCTAGGTAGAGGGGTACATGATTTTAAAATATATAAAAATTATTGTACTACTTTATGATACGAGATCCCAAACATAGTTATCAAGGCGAGGCAAGGCGGTGGCCTACTGCTTAAGCGCTTAGGCAATAAGGCTCCCGCCTAGTCGTCCGTAAGGTGATAAGTCGTTTACAATATAAAATTTATATATGTACAAATTTATTTTATTTTTATTGTAATTTAAAAATACATCACATAAATAAATATTATATTTTTGAAAAAATTGTAATATAAATAATATATAACAATATACAAATACACATTTATATAAATATGAATATAATAGTTGTTATATATTATTATAATAATTGTGAGATGAACTATTACCATTTATAACCTAGACAGGAAATGGGATACAAATAACCACGTTGTGAGAACACAAAAAGTATATTAGACTCCAGCTGGTAACTAAAACAAAGCAGACCCACACCCATGTGAATAAACCTGCAGTCTTCAGAGTTCAGAATACCTTAATGCGATATAATATTTAATACCATATCACCAGCAATAAGAAAAAGGCAAGCGGACAAAACGAGCATGATGAGACAGTTTCCGATATGAAACAAGGATTCACGCGCCGACATGACCCATTGAAATATTCTCCGGTGATTCACGCACCTCCCTTGGCCGACGCGTATCAACTCCTTTTGTCATTGAAATTTTTCAAGAAGGCTTGTTTTTTCTTGTTCTTTGCACTGGTGTGGTTCATGTGATGTGATGCCATATAAATTTTTCAAGAAGGCTTGTTTTTTCTTGTTCTACCACCTCGAATTAACCTTAGAAGTTGTCGCTGAAATTTGATTATCTTTATTAGGTCAGGAGTCTTATGACCTTAAAACTAAAGTACAATTTTCAAGTTTATATTTTAAAATTTATACATTTCATCCAAAATTTTCATTTTATAATACATCACATTTATTAATTTCTAACTTTAAAAATCTATACCACTCAATTAGTATTTTTAAGTGCTTGATGAATGTAAAATTAATAGATTTAAAACTAAAGTAAAACAATTGTCTAATAAATGACTACAAATATGAATTTAAGGTAATTACCAATAATAGCATTTGAATTTCTACAATTCTTGAAATGATTTTTTATTCCTTATAAGATTTTTTTGGGGTATATATATGTACAATATAGAATACTTACATCTATGCTTTGTATAGCATTTGCAAATATATAATAAATTAAAAAAAAGGTTGACTTGTAAAAAGACTAGGTTCTAAGCACCCTCTTCCTCTGCCTAGGTCTGCCTACTGATATTTAGAATATTGTTCAAAAGTGGTTTAAGATGTAGAAGTGAGCAAGCGAGTGGTCCCTCACGGCTCTCTAACTCTAAGCCTCTAATGAACAAAATTAGTTTTACCAAAGCAAACTGACAAGTCTGATTCTGAAAATGATAACACTGCAGTGGCACACACTTGTACCACCTGCTTACTAATGAAATATGGGAGGTGAACATAATTCTCAGCTCAGTAGGCTAGTAAAGAATTGTAACTTGTAAGAAACGTTTCCTTTAAGCTACGTTTCTCTCTTGCTCACAGTGAACGTTGTTTTACAAGTGAACCTTGATATGTTATTTTGTTGCTCCTAATCCCGGAGCTAAGTTTCCTGAATTTCCAGCTTTTTAGGATTAATATATAAATTTTGCTCTTGTTTAAAAAGCTTTTTATGGAATAACTTCCTAATTTAAGATTGGAACATCAAAGATTCAATTTTTGAGCTGATATAAATTAAAGTAGTAATGCAGTTCTTTTCTCTATATGGAGAATCCCATTTCAAAATACTTACAGTGCCAAAATTGCAGTTGTAAGATATGCCAAAACATTGGGTTTGAGAATTTTGATGAGTCAGCTGTTGATGCTATTATGACATTGTGGTTTGATTCCTCCTTGACCAGGGAAAATCAACTAGTTTTCATGCTAGTTTAGCTGGTAGGGTCGAGTGTATTGTGTTTGATATAATTCCAGAGTTGGAGGATTTGGGTTCTTCATCTGGACTTTTGGGTGGGCTTAGAAGATAGTGATTGTGTAATGGGCTATGTCACCTTGAACAAAAAATTTCTAATTTAGAATCTGCCGAGGAAATGTCATTTACTCAGCGAGTGCCAAACTTCCTAGGGAAGTGGAGTGTGTAAACTTTGAAGTGCAACTCGTGCATATGGGTGAGACACCGGCTTTTAAACATTTGCTGTCTTGGTTGCATGGATTTCCTGTTACCCACATATATTCAGCCTCCCATGTGGAATGAAAGGGTGACAACTCTTGCTAGAAATTTTGAGATAGATAGGAAGGCTAAGTGCTGTCTCTTTGAACAGAGATTAAATGTGCAATGTTTCGGCTGTTGCTTCTATCTCCCTAACCTGGATAATGTTTTCCGGTTTGCTGAATGTTAAACCTATTTCTTTCCGCGCCTCTTCAAGTTGAAGATATGTTTCTCCTCTGGCAACTAAGCTTTTATGGATTATGGCAATATGGAGAAGCATGCTTCAAGGTTAGTGTCATTGAAGCCATGAAGGAGGATGAACTATGGGAATCTGGGATGATGCAGAACAAAAAGATGCTAGTTGTTCATTTTAACTTCAAAATTGGTAGAAAAATCTTAAGTGAATCTCTGGATCTGAACCTTTGCAACAAGGATTGGCAAACATCATCTTGTTTGACAGGACTGATGAAAGTGAAGACTAAAGGTGGAGTTAATTCTTTATATAGTGTATGTAGTTTTGTTTTTATTTTTTGAATTATTTTTATGCATGCAATTATATGCTTTCAGCTCTCATGAGCATAATTCTCCTCAAGAAATTGTTCCAATTTGCCACGAGTGAACCAGGTAAACAACTACTTAAAAATTGTACTGCATAAAGTTATTTAACTGGAGTACAAAGCATATATGAAGAAAATCTATTATACTTGTGAAAAGGAAGCCTGCCTTACGTAACCTACTAGTTTCACAAGGGGATATCAGAAGTCTCTGGTCCTTTGGCTTGACTGATGACACTTCACTCCATTTTTGGAATTTTTGTAGGAAAAATCCTAATGAAATGATCTTTATAGTATTTCTATCTTATATAGAAACCTGACAGGCACTTGATGTTCAGATGCAAGTGGAAGTGTATCTAGAGTTCTCGATAGCTAGAACTCTCTCTCAAGCTGGAGTTTAAGGTTTTTTGTTTGTTTGTTTTTTATTTTCCAGTAATTCAAGTAGGAGTTTTAAGCAAGTAGAATTCATGAAAAAAATGCGGTGTTAAGATTTGTATGTTCTGGTTGGTACTTGCAGAGGAGCCTCCCTCAAGCACCTGACCCAACTGGCAAAATATTTATGTGAATGAAAGGTGACCGTCACAGTTATTATATTAGTCATTACGTATGCTTGTAGTTGCTTTTTGAAATTTAAATTAATGAAATTCACAATATGACAGTATTGCTTTTGACACATAAGGGAGGATTGCTTCTAGGGGGTCTAGCTACTTTTAGACCCTTTGAAGAACTGCACAAGGACATATTTGTCTTTCTTTGAATCACAAATCTACGTATTTGACTGTACGTGTGCACCTCCTAAGATGAACAACAACAGTGTCATGAAAGAATTATTTGGAGCTCATTTGCTCCACATGGTATGAGGAGCACCCTTGGTTGAGCTCATTTACTCCACATGGTATAAGCAAGCACCCCTGGTTGATCCAATCCAAATGGAGGGTATGCTAGATAACTTGGTGCAACTCTGAATTTCTTCACCTGGTTGCCTATTGTGAGTACTGAGAAATGCCCTTCCTCCAGATTCCCCGCATCCTCAGCCTTGATGCGACTGGTGCAGATTTTAATCAGGTAGTGAATTTATCTTCGCAAATGCTTCACTGCGCTTGATTATAATATTGTTATAATCTTTGAGTATGTTATTCTAGATTGATGACCTATATCATCATGTCTGGAACTTGACTTTTGCATCTTTTTATTTTCCAGCAGATCCGAATAGCGCTTTTCTTTCTTTCTTTCTTTCTTTCTTGTTTTTTGGGTGGGGGTGATGCCTCTATTGGATGTGAAGGTTGAATGTGTACTCAGTTTCGGTTATGTAGCGTCTTAAAACAGGTTTTCAATTATTGTCACCTATGACGAGTCCTTTATAAGGTTTTCCAATTTGGCTTCCAAAAACCGAAGGTCTCTCTCCGAAGAAACATTAAAGGTTCATTTTGACTTTTCAAGTTAATTTATAAAATTCTAAAGTTTAAATTTTGAATTTGATATGAATTCATATAACTTATAAAAATAATAAATATGGTGAGTAGAGATAAAAGTCGTCTACTTATTTTTGTGGTCAAATTGACCATTTTCAAATCAATAAATCTTATTAATTATTAATTTAAAAATATCTTGAGTACAAATTGTAATGTTTGTCATTTTAAAAATCTAAATATATGTGTTTAATTATTAATTTAAAAATATCTTATGATATTTACAATTACTAAAATCAAATTTTGGGACAAACAATATAAAGAGAAGCAATTCGAGGAGGGAGCCGCTGTCAAGTGTCTACCAAAGGCATTATTATTAATGTAGAAAGTTTGGGTCCAAAATAGATGAGAAAATGACAATTCATACACTTATCAGATACGTTATTAATTACTGGAGTATTTTGATTTTTTAATGTTCTTTGTAAGTTGTAACAGACATGCAGTTCCTGTATGGTATAATAATTGGTCTCCTGTTTCTTCTCTGATTGTTGGTTGGTTGGTTACCGTGGGAAATATTTCCTCTAGGAACTTGGAAGGAGCACAGAAATGCTATTTGGTCATTTAACATCAATATAGCAAAACCAAGTCATGTTGAGCTCAACACCAAACTAGATAGATATTACTAGTATCTGAAAACATACTACCATTTCACCATCTCAGCAGACAGTACAGTACAGTACAGTATAATAACAAAGGTAGGCAAGGCCTCTCAAGTCAACAGAGCATGCTCCACCAAGGGATGATTTATCATGTAATGGATACATGATTCATTCATCTGCCCCCATGACCCACTTGATCCAAATCGACCCATTTAAAAAAAAAAACTATTTGTGCAATTATATTAATTTATAAAATATAATTATTTATGAAATGATATTAAGTTTTGAAAGAATTCCACTTAATATCTCTAAAATACTTTACTTTGTCACCCTATTTTTTTTAAAAAACTGTCTCGCACTAAATTTTATCATAATCTTTGAATTTTTGTTATATTGTATTATTGTTCAACTAGACTTTTAAGTTAGTACGTAGAAATTGTTTATTTTTTTCAACTATACTATTAAATTTAGTAGAAATTATATTTTGCATATGGAGAAAATTAACAATAATTAACTATCCTGCACTTAAATAGCACACTAGTAATCTAGACAATAAGCTCTAAACATGATTAAATATTCAGAGTTATACACCAAAACGCAAGCACCCAATATCCAATTGCACATGTCCACAAGACCAATATTAATTAGAGATAAAAAAAATTGATATTTTCACAAGATTTTTCTCATTTCATGTGAGCGAGACTATGAAAATATCATTTTAACATGTAAAAATATCATATTCCTTTTAATTAGTACAAGCTTTGATGACCAAATGAAATAAACCTTCTCTCTCCCAAAAAAGTCAAATTGAGCATCACTTTTTCGCACTTGTAGAGAAAAAAACAAGACAGTAGACAATAGTCTGCAAAAAAATAAAATGGAACATAACGGATTTTTTTATTTATTTTAATGGATCAAATTATCACAAATTTTTAAATAAATGACAATTATGCTGAAGCAGATCAAAATCAAGATTTGTGAATAAATGCGACTCATTGACAACCCTAAATAAATGCGTGGAGAAAAATTAGCCTTTTGGCACCACTTGAGTGCTGGCTTAAATTCCCCGAGCATCCTACCTATCTCCTAGTAAATGCCAAATTCAATACACAACCAAAAAACTCAGTGTGTTAGGTAGTTTAAAGAAAAAAAGGAAGGGGATAAGGAAAAAGAAAAAGCAATCTGGTTATTCGAGAAATACAGGACAAACTTGTTTATTTTGTCAATTCAACTTGAAATCAATTTCTGAAGGGAATGCTCTTCCACGATGATTGAAGATCATGAAATCCAGATTGGAAGGTAAAGAGACCACCCTACATTTCAGGAAGCATGAACATGACATCAATTATCTGAATAATTCACAACAAAAGACAAAACACATGAACAAGTGAATTAACTCACTGTTGCAACTTGCAAGTTTATATCCCTTTTCATTTTCTGTCAACAGTACATGCTTATACTATTGATTATGATGATTACATCAAGGTCTAATCAACAAATCAATAGGATGGAGATGGTTATATATGTGTGTGTCAAAAAAAGGAGGTGAGGGCATGAGGTAACCCTCAAAACAATGCCATTTTGCATAATTGAACACACTCCCTCCCATGCTATGTACAGAAGGGTGTTCTTATAATTTTCCAAAACATTGTTATTATAAAAACTACCTCATGCAAGAGCATGAGGTAGCCTTCACCTCCCGTGCCCTCTCTCTTTCTCTCTCTTTCTATATTATATCATAGTTTCTAGATTTATTGAAAGAAACATATACAGTACCATCTCTCTTCAATCATAAAGTAGTATCATCCTTGATAATCACCCAATTTAAACTAGAGTTAATACAACCTCCGTTTCTAAAAGAATCTAATTTTGGGAATTAATATTTCACGTGACTCTGCACTAAAGCAAGACAGGCCGTGAAACATGGTTAGATCAATACAAGATTCTTTGGTAACTCATGTCAAAGTGTCCAAAGAGTCAAATGAAAATTTTTCTATAAAATGCAGTCCTATTTTATTTATTTCGATTTGTAATTGTAATAGTTATCATGTTAGAATTGTAACTGGTTTAGGAAATATTAATAAGATATTACATATAGGAATGTAATCCATCTTTCAAAGACAGATCAATAAAACACTTTAGAGTATATTGATGTTGTGTTTTCCTTTTCTTCTTCCTCAAATTCCCCACCCATTCTGAACCCCAAATTCTATCCCCATCATGCATCTTTGCTTGTTTTACTCCCTTACCCTCCCAGTCACCCAGTACACGTGAACTCATTAAATTGTAAAAACCAGTAATAAATAAAAAAAGGAAGGTATAGGGGAAATGATAGGTATTAAATTCAAAAGGATGAGAAGTTACACATTAATTTTTTTCTTTTGTTTCTAAAAGCAAGTTATACTAAAGGAAACAAAGAATAAACTCCCTCCATTTCAAAATTAGAGATACATTTGTAAAACAATGACATTAAAGATAACTTTGTTTTTCCAACCATACCCTTCACATTAGGTAAAAATGTATAGTAGTAGTAACAAGATAGAACTCAATCACCTTAGAAAAGTAATAGCATATTAGGAACTTGATATCACTTTATAATCCAAAAAATAGAAATGTATCTATAATAAAAAAGAAAAATGTATATCTAATATTGGAATGGTAATAAGAAAAGGGGAGACAGAGAGAGAGAGAGAGAGCGTAATTCAAATTGTTAAGTTTTGTATTTACTGCTCTTTGGGTTTGGAGTAAAGTTGTAAAATGAACAAACAGTTCATGCTCGATTCGTTCTCGCTCGACTAAAAGTTCGATTCGAGCTAAACTCGAAATATAAATAATTCAAATGAGCAAATTTTAAAATTCAATAAATTATTTGAAGCTCCTCAAGTTGTAATTTTCTATTGATGCTTGGATCATATTCGTTCGAAAAATTCAAATTGTTCGGGCTCGATTCGAGTTCGGGCTCAATTCGAGATCGTGCTCGACTCGGTAACTAAACGAGTCTCAATCAAACCTTATTTTATACTCGATAAATTTTAAATTTTGTAAACCAAATCTGAACAACTCAATAGTCGGTTCGACTCGGTTCATTTACATCCTTACTTTGGAGGAGGCCAACAAGAGGAGAAAGCAAAATTGTTAAGGATATTAAAGGACTTTTGTGCTATCCTATGGTAATTGGCGTAAGTCATATATTCATTACATTCCAGCCTGTAGCATAAAGGCAGGAAAAGAGTCAAAAGAGATAACATGTCTTAGCAACTAGTTCTAAGATAAGATATTCAGGTATGGTCAGTACGAATTAAGCTACAACTGCTTCTCCATGCATCCACCCTATCAAAGTCCTATGTGTAAGCAGCTCCCAACTTTTGTCACTGCAAGACACTTATTCACATACTTGATGCATGGTAAGAGATCATCCAAGAAAAAGAAAAAAAATGCAATGCAGGACAAATTATTGGTGTTTATTCTAATTGGGGGAAAAAATAATGTTATACATGATCAAGTATAATTATGTTATTGAAAATGATATAGCTTTTAATCCAAGCGCTATAAAGGTAAAGGGTTGAAAAAATATAAAAAAATCTGTGCAAAAATTTCATCATCTAACAGCATTAATGTGTCACTACCTTCAAATCAGTACCTAATTATATAATAGAACAGGGAAATGATTTCCATTTAAGTTAAATTAAGGAAATAAGGTAATATGCAGACTGAATACAAACCGAAAGATTAAAATAATAATAACAATACCTGTTCTCATCAGAATCCGGCAGAATGGAGATGAACTTCCCGGGCACTGTCAATGCTGCCCACATGCATAAAATCAGCCCTGATAACAGCTCCCCTATCACCTGCCGCCATTATCAAAACCCTAGATCCATTACAGACATATTTAGACGTCAGATTTAAAGAGATACGTATACATAGAGATAGGAACTACAGTTATTGGGGGTGCGGAGAAATCTTCCTCCGTGATCTTGAGCAAAGCTCTATCCGCAATCAAACCAAATCAAATAGTCATAATTTTTCATCAGTTACTGTTGAGATATGTAGAGAGAGAGAGAGGAATTACATAGAACAGTAGAGTATGCTGCGTGTGAGAACTCCAAGGACGCCGACGACGAAACCAATACCCATTCTTTGTTGAGGCGATCGTCGCCGTCTTTACCTCTTCTAACTGTTTACGCGCGG
Organism: Panax notoginseng; assembly: GCA_016801055.1. NCBI lineage: Eukaryota > Viridiplantae > Streptophyta > Magnoliopsida > Apiales > Araliaceae > Panax > Panax notoginseng. Next base: position 166,813,665 of record CM029012.1, read on the forward strand.
AGAGAGAAGTGATCCTCTAAAATCTTAATATAATAATAACAACGATAATAATAATAATAATATATTTTTGTAGTTCATATTTATTTTCTTAAATAACATATGATGAAAATTTACACGTATTATAACATTATCAATAACAAAACGAGACTCTTGTAAATGTCAAAGATTAATTATCTAAAATTGATTTTGAGTTATATAGTTTGTGTGATTAGCATAATCTTTCCGAAGATTCTTTAATTGGAATACAATTTTTTTGGTTTTACTTTCAATTTATCCATTATAATTCAATATTCATATTTTTGTATATTATTATTAAAATATAGCTCGGATCACTTCAATTTACTAAACTACTACAGAGAAATTTTAACATCTTTCTGCAAACTCATATTTTTATCGACATTATAACGGTTAGAAAATATTAAAAAAAAAATAACAGTAAAAATATTTTTATTTTATGTTAGGTAATATATTTAAATTATTTTTAATTCGCCCGATCCATCGTTAAAGGATACGATAACTTATATCAAGGGATAAATTCTTAATACTTTCTATATACATATATGTTCACATAATTCGTTACTTTAGGTCAATATTGATAGTAATATACTATGTTCCATAAAAAAAATGCTTAAAGTAAAATAGATTTTATATTACAAAAGACTTTTAAATTACATAATTCAAAATTTAAAAGTTGTATAAATAATATTTTACTTTTAAAATATTTGAGTGAGATTTATTTTTAAGAACAATAAAGAATATTAATTTATTATTTACTTTTAGTGAGATTAATGTACTTGTAGTGGGTCTATCGTATGTAAAATTAGAATGTATTTATGATCTTCTTCATTTTAAATTATTAATATATATATATATATATACATACTAGAACATAAAAGGTAAAAGATATTTCATTTTATTTTTTTTAATGTGAGTTATCCTTTAATTTTTTTTTACAAAGCATCATTTTATACTATTCAATTACACAAAAAAATAACTTATAGTTAATTATATGCTGTATTCTTCATCATTTTTTGACAAAAAAATATATTTAAAATATTTTTTTTAGAAACAGGTGGAGTATAAGAAAAATGGCATATGGTTTGCAAAAATAAGTTTTTATTAGACAATTAAAATTTAAAATTATCTGAATCGGTTCTCTGGAAGACTGGATCTTATTAATTTAGCGGCTAACCGGCGGTTCAGAAACTCAGACGAGGAAGAAAACTATCGTGACGAAGGTCATCGTCGACCAATTCCGTCCACTTCAAATTGTCAGCAATACGTCTCTCTTCTTTCTCCATATCCTTGTATATATACATATATTAATATTTATTTCTCTGTCCTAGTTTTCTGTACATCCTGATTCTTACCCCCAATTAAACTTCCAATATTACAGTCTTATTAGACTGCATAATTTCCGATTTTAGAGGTTTAAAGAATATTTTAGAGGTTTCAATCTTACCATATATTAATCGACCCAGAGTTCAATTGCTAGATAATGGAGTATAAATATAGGGTTAGGAGTAAGTTTAGGGTTATTAATGAATAAAATCAGGGTTGTTGCATGTAAGTTTTAACTTATTTGCTGCTATATAGGAATTCACTACATGCACTCGTATAGCTTTTACCATTAGTATTTTTGTGAATTGTACTCATAATTTTAAACATTGATTTTCATTTGGCCTTTTATGTACATTGTCCTTAAGACATTGAATAGCCCTATCATAAGCAATAATCAATTAAAAGAAAATTTGTGAATAAATGATCTCAACAGCATTGGACTATTTGCATGACTTAAGAGCCTTGAAATTGAGCTTGGTTAATCATTTTAGTCTTTCTTTTTGATGCTATGCTATTTTCACCTTGTTTAAACTAGACTTTGCTTATGGACATCACTCTAGTTTGTAGGTAGAAGGAAGCTTTAAATTATACTCTAGGTGTGAAAAGGACATGAAGATTTAGCATTCTTTTGATGTCTATTAAATGCAAATGGAGCCTCAAGTTTCCCTAGATTGCGGAGCATACCTCCGTTCTAATAATATTTTCCATAAAGATGGAACTTCTGGTGTAAATATAACCCCACCCGCACAAGATCATGTTTCTCCTCAGCAGCCAGGTACATATAACTTCTCTTTCTTTATTTATATAATCTATCTGTGTAATTAAGGTCTTCATAGTGAGAATTTTGTATAAAGGGCAGTAACTATTCATACCTCTTACTGGCATGCTAATGTCTAATGCAGCAAAAAAGAAAACGCGGCAATGGGCAGCTTGGACACGTCAAGAGGAGGAAAGTTTCTTCACTGCACTACGTCAATTTGGCAAGGCAAGCTTTTGTTTCCATGCAGTTGACATTTGAGCTCTTCAATTTAAGAATTATATTTCTTAAAACCTATTTTGTATCTTTTGACAGAATTTTGAGAAGATCACTAGTTGTGTTCAAAGTAAAAACAAGGATCAGGTTATTGACTTTAGCGCCAAGTTTGTGGTGTTCTTATTTAGTCAAAGTTTTACTTGTCTTTTTATCTCATCAGAACATATACTTTTTTTATTTATACATATACACACATATCTATATATATATCTATGTAATTATATATATATATATATATATATATTCTGTTTTTAGGTGAGGCATTATTACTATCGGCTTGTAAGGCGTATGAACAAGTTGCTGGGCCCAGAACTTTGTCTTGATGCCAAAAACTCCAAAGACACTAATGCTGCAATGCTTCGATGGTAATCACATATCCCCTATTTATCTTTATATCCTTTTTTGAAAGACAACGAAACAAGTGATTATATATATTTCTTAAAAATGACACTCAGCTTATATTTTCTTGCTGACTATTTAGCTATCAAGTTTTTTCATTTCAAAGATTCTGTTTAGAACTTAGGTTGTTAATCTGTTCTGCTTGACTGGAAAATAGTTGTTTTCAAGTTTGTATAACTGTGGTTGGTCACATTCTTTTAGGTGTACTTTCCAATATCTTTTGGATCTAGATGGTGGGTATGCGTATGGTATTGCATATTTAAGAATCTACTGAGATATGGAAACCTCATTTTGTGTTTGCCACATATGCTCTTTTTACTTCTGAAGGGATTGTATTAGAGCACCGTCAGCTTCTTGTTTATCAGTTTGGTTTTTGTGTACGTAGAAGTATAAGAGGGTTGATGTATTTGTAGGACGACAAGTATTTAAAATTTGAATACCGACTCAGGGGAATAGCCAAAATCATAGTGTGGCACTCTGTAATTCACTTCTAGGGCATGCAAGAAAATACCGCAAACAATACCAACTCATGACTTGCATCAACTTATCGACATAAGCTACCAGCAGATGCAAGAGACGCGCGTGCAGTTCTGAGGACGGCCCACTTCCACTTATGTTCCTCTATCTGCAAACATGAAGCTTTAAAACGCTAAACAGCCTGCAAACCCATATTTGATCATAGGGAAATTCAACGAAGTCCTAAAACTTGTAAATATATGCATGGAAGAATGAGCTTAACCAGCTGTAAAGAAGAGGTACTGCCAGTGATCTGGCTCGTTTGAGATATTTGTTGCAGTGTTGGATTCAGCTCCTATACCTTTGTTGATGTCAAAAACATGGGTGGGATGGCTGAAGACACGAGTCCATGTAACATAGAAAGGATTACAATAATTGCTTTTTCATAATGACATTTGGCATTATGATGTGGTGCTTTCTGCTTTGATAGTTAACTGGCAAACTCATGAATTGACTTCTTGGCATTTAGATAAATTATTAAAGTGACAAAATCATTGGGAAAAACATGATAATTGTGCTCCTTGATTTCATCACTTCAAATTACAAATATAGCTTGATAAACAGGTCTTTAATTTTGGGGAACCTTATTTAGCATACTGAGATTATACCACCTATTTTCATATACGTGTGACTTTTGTTTCAGGTGGTCTTTACTGGAAAAATACAGCTGCAAAGCCTCTAAGCTTCACTTGAAGCCTCGAAGATTTAAGATATTTCTAGATACCCTGGTTAGTCAAGAACTATCAAATTCCTTGATGATATCTTCTATTTGAAAGTTGAGTTATTTGCATTTATTGGACTTACTAGTTTATCTTTGCCTGAAGGAGCACCAACTTTTGAAGGACCGGAGGAAAAATATAAGAAAACAACGTGCGCAGGGAGAAATTTGTTCTACAACGGCTTCAGCAACTGTGTATAGTCAAGGCAAGGCCTCATTAAATGATAGCCGTTCAGTGAAAATAGTTCTTCTTGACAGTCAAAGCAATCAGAAATTGGGATCTGGAAAAGGATCCTCATTAAAGCGTAATGCAAATATAGGCGTAAATCGTAGTAATTGCAAAGGAGACTCATTTTCTCTGAAAACAGCAAGGCTGCGACGAAAACCAGGTGATTTTAGTTAATTACCTAGATTTGAGATGCTATTGTTTATTTAATTTTGGGGAGGTCGCAATTAGAGGCTAAAATATCAAATTCATAATATCATCGTTGTTTTTGAGAATACTTGTGCTCTCTTATTGTTATTATCTCTCTATCTCAATGCATACATTTTTTTAATTTAAAGAAACATTTATCATTACTGTTTATGCAACTAGTTGGATTGATGAGCACGTGAACTCGACTTTCAGACGGTATCCTTGCACTTTTGTTGCATTGTATCTTCTAGTTTCTTAGAGCTCATAATTCTAACTTCTATTTTTTTTTTTAATTTATCTTTCACTTCCTACTAGGGCATTGTGACTTGGGAGGGAGGGGTGGCACACGATCAAACCTCATTTAAAGTTTGTATTCCACATTTGTTGCTTCATCATGGCATGGAGTAACAATATGCCTAAACTTATTTGAGAAATTTTGAGAAGGTTTTTAACTTGAAGAGTTGACAGCAAAAAAATAATTTAGATGTATTAGGGGTTGCTCTCTTGTACTAAGTGGGTTGGATTTAAAGTTAAGAGCTCTTTTCTAAATAAATAATAAGAAAGCAAATTTTGTTTGTTCTTTTTTCCCTGTCAGATCTTGTGAACATTTATAGAAGAGTAATCTTGCTTATAAATCATGACATAAAAACCTTGTAGCACCAAAATAAGGGTCGGAGTAATATCTTTGAAGCTGATAAGGCAGGCTGATGACTCCTTAACTTGGAGAGGCAACCATTATAATTTTTTGTTTGAAATTGTTGGTAATGGTTCAAGACGAAACCAAGTGTGTGAATTTGTACTTTAGCTCCTCTTCTGAAAGTCGGAGCTTGTGCACATATGGTGGATAATTGGATATACATTGGAAATTGATGAAAGGCTTGATCACAGGCAATGAAGGTTGTTCCAATGGTATTTAATGTGTTAAAATTAGCTCAAATTGGTTCACTATCATATTTTTCATTTTCTAATTGAGTTTAGGATTATGACTGGTTTATCGATCCTGGTATAATCAAAAGACCTCCTTGGTAATGTTAATGATCTTAGCGGCGAAGATGTTACAGGATTTTCATTTTTCAATTGGGACGTATCCTATTCCTAAACAATTAACATAATACATTATTAGTCAAGAGAGATGAATACTCTAAAGCAGTTTGCTTGGGTTCTATTAAAAGGAATCTTTATCTCTTAAAGTTATGCAACTTGATTGGAAGGAACAAATGTGTGATTTTTGTTGTTTGGACTTTGGAGTTTGTGCTTGTTATTAGCCACGTGGCCATATCCTTGTTCCGGAACTGGAGCTAAAAATCATTTCCTTTTTAAATTAGTTTCGTCACTTTTGATCACTAATAGACCAAACCTAGTATTCACAGGCTCATTGTAATCTTGGACAACTTTTGTCGCTCTGGTTTTTGTCAAATGGCTAACAGGTACTACAGCTGCATATAAAAGGTGGGAGAAGGCTGCAATTGCTGGTGTTTCACTGGTTGCTGATGCTGCTGCGCATTTGGAGTGGACAGCCGTGGATGAAGTGATTGAACTTGTCAAAGAAGCACAGGGTAAGATATCAATGGTACATTTTGGAAGTTACTAGTGGCAGAGTTGGTGTGTAAGTTGTTAATATTGTTTGGAATTCTTCAATCTGAAACTTCAATTTACTTACAGGGGAAACGGGTGTGGCCCCTGTTGGAAAAGTTGTTCCCTCTTTGCCAACCTTGCAGAATCTATTTAGTGAGAACAATGTACAAAATTCAACAAAACTCAAGCTCCAGTTATTCCCAATTGATGAAACTACTCGAAGAGCACTGGAAATGGTAGATACAAAAGCAATTTGTTTATGAGGACATATGTTTAGTCATTTTAAGGTCTATATTATTGGTTATATAGTAATCATTTTAATAAAATAAAAGAAAAATAAGAATGAAAACTGTATTTTGTGCTCTATCACTGTACCATTTATTCCTAGAAAATACTGGACGAATAAAATGCTTAGTAGGAATATACATAGAAGCGTTGATAATTTTTAGCATCTGAGTTTATTGTTACAAATGTAACTGTTTTGTTTCCAAATTTTTGCAGGATAATCATAATCCGCATCTGGAGCTCACTCTAAGTACTCGAAAGAAGATATCATCCGTATTGGAACATCTAAATCGTAAATGGGGAAAGTCAAGCATAGCATGCGGAGAATTAGGGCTTTTACCTTACTGCGTCCAAAAGGAAAACCTTGTTAACTGTCAGAAATGGACTCAGGACTCTTCTCTCAGTGCGGCTGATGTTTATGCACAGATGGGAAACCCCTTAGTTTTCCGCCTAAGGTTCCTCCTTTTACTTTTTATTAACTTAAGGCTACCTCTATTTGCTTAGTAACCATAAAAACTGATATAACTCTATTTAAAAGGTACTGCTGGTTTTCCAATGCTAAGCATGAAGCAGCGACATGTCAAGCACCTTTAGCATCCCCTAGCATTCTTGATGAGCATAGAACAAACATGAATGTAGAGCACCAAAATGTTGATTTGCTCCCAAATTTCACACTGCCTTCTGAACTCGTGTCTGACAAACTGAATGATCATTGTAAAGATCAAGTGGTCTCAGTGGGAATAATTACCGAGTTGGTTCCTGCGTCGACAGATGTGCACACTGATATGATTAAGTGCATTAGCACAGGTCCTGACAAAAATATTTTAGAGTATTCTGATAATCCATCAGTTATATATTGGCAAAGAGAGACTTGCAATGTATCTATCATGAGACAAGTAGAAGAGAAGGTACTTTTTCCCCCTGAAACTCCTATATTCGTTAAACACTTGTTATGATGACACTCGTTGGACATATGTTCAAATTTGTGTAAACATATTTTGCTCTCCTAGATGTATGTGAAAATGCGTATTTTCTTGAATTAAGATATTATCTCTTTCGGGATTTTGCATCTTCACTTATTATCGCCCATTGCTAATCTATCTGCTTGGGAACATTATTCTGGAAAAACTGCTATCCAGACACTTGTCCGTTTTCTCCTTTTGTCCATCCAAATGATATGATGACATATAGAAAGTAGTACAGTGGATCTGTTTTCCTTCCCCCTCCATAAAGGACGGACTCTGGATGCTGATGGTGCAAAATGCAAAATTTTCCTTATATTGTTTTTTTGTAGATTTCCGAAGTTTTAAATGTAACGTTAATGTTAACGAGAATACTAATTTTTTTAGAGTAGCTAAACAGATTCTCCATCATGAAATATTTTACTATGGGAATAAATGGAACTTACATTTGCAGGCCAGTTTGTGCGGAACTTCTATGGAGTTATTGCAGCATATAATTGTTAAAATATGCACCTGTATTGACAAGTTCCTTTTTGTTTTTATTTTTAGTTCCATTCTTTTTGAACTCTTCTTTCTTATTTATGTAGGATGATATGAAGTTCAAGACTGGATTTTTGCCTGGGGAGTGGGCTGATAGCCTTACCAACATAAGTATGGGTGATCTACTCTCTGAGGTACCTGATAATATAGATGGAAGTTGCATTGGCCCATCTCTACCTGGCAGCTCCCAGAGTCTCCAGCAGATCCCTTTCAGCTGTGATTCTTTTGATGCTGCAATTGCTGCCCTTATTAATAAACATCAAGATAAAACTGGCTTCCACCCACCTCTAGAATCCCATGCACCTTCCATCTGGGAAGCTGAAGAAACATGTGATGCCTTCTTGTTTCAGAAGAATTCTTTTTGCGCGGAGAAAGTTATGGTTGCATCTATGAATTCTTCTCCCAAGGCATGCAAACAGAGTGGTGCAACAAGTTTGGCGGCATCAGGCACTGCTGTTGAGGTTTTATTTATGATCATTCGTAATCTTTTCAAGTATCTAATAGTTTGTGGTATAAGTAATGTATTTTAAAGTAATAGTGTCTGAAAATTGAATTCTTTATTAGGAGATTCCTGAAATGGAGGAGTCAATGGATGATGATCCTGATCATGGAGTCCCAATGAATGTGCGTCAGTCTGATCCACATAACGTTGACATTTCTTCAAGGGATCTCTCCGGGCTTTCTGATTTGTATTGGGTACATCTTTTTCTTATTCCTTCTCAATATTATTGTCTTATTTACATTCTTAAATTTCTCTCTTTTGGATAAAGAAAGAAAGGTGATCTTGGCTTAATTACAAGTCCTCCTTTTGGTGGGTTTTACTTAAAAAAAAAGGCGGGTGATGCAGTTTTCTTTAAATCTTTATGGGTCAGATGGCTTACTATCGTTTTTCCTCATTGCAGTCAGAATCATTAGGACCATTAGATTTGGATGTACCATCATGTAAATACCATAATGAAGATGTAATTTTAAGTGATAGCCTGAGTGGCTTGAATCACCTTATAGCCAGCAGTCTGGATGCATTTGAAAATTGCTCATTCTTCGGCTTGGACAAGATAGTATCAGAGAAGTGTTGAAGGTGCGGATTATAAAATTGGGAGTGAGGTTTGAACGTAGGAAATGTTTTTCCTATAACAAAAATGAGCTTTTATCATGTGGATTGTTTAGCTGACATCGTCAGAATTGGTTTTTGCTTGGTCGACAAAGTGTTCCCACTTCCCACCCTTCTGTACAAAGAATAGATATCATGAATTTCTATCTTCTGTGATCGTGTTAAAAATATGATTCTGTTCTTTTGTACAAAGATAGATCTAAATCTCTATTGGCAACTTAATTAGTTACCCGGATGAGAAGATAATTTGGGGAAAACGATTGTATGTTCAGTTGACTTGGGTAAATGCCCTCTTCTAATCTCTTTTCAACAGTTTTGAAATATATACTAAATAATATATGTATAGATATCATCGTAGATATTAAGGAATATATATATATCAGAACTGATCAGGTCCGGACTCCGGACCTGATCAAATCCGGACCAATTTTTTTTTTTTTTTTTTTTTAACAACTAAAAAAAAAATTTAATATTTTATGGAACTGAAATTTTTTCGTAATACAATGTTTTGGACGTGTTTTGGATACTTATACCAAAAAATGGTGGTACAGTCTGCACAGAGTGTATCATCATATTTTGTTATACGTACTTAAATCACACCCAAAACACTGTATTACGAAAAAATTTCAATTCCATAATTTTTTATTTATTTTTTTAGTTGTTTTAAAAAATAAAAAAAAAATTCGGATTTTGGTCCGGTCCGGGAGTCCGGACCTGATCCGGACTCATATATATATATATATATATATATATATATATATATATATATATATATATAATTTATTATGTTTATGGTTACTCAAATTCCTATCCCTAAGCAGCCATCCAAAAGCTACACTCCAAAAACAAAATAAACCTACTATACGAACCTATTGAAATGATAGTTTTAAACATATTTTTAACGATGCATTAGTACTAACTTTGCCTTTATCACGGAAAAGGTCTCACTAGGGGGCGGCTGCCTTCTCAGTCCGCCCAAAGCCCATGTGCATTTGCAGTCTTTTAAAAAAACACTTATAATAATGTCGCCCTTAAATAATCTCATATTCAGCAGATCGAATCATTGAAGGGGAGGGTGATCCCCGCCCCCCGGACACGGAAATGACGAATTTTCTGGTGATAAATTAATTAATATTAATAACAAGAATAAAGGTGTAGTTGTTTCTTGCCAACAACTTTTTTATAATTATATAATTTGAATAATAAATTTAATAATTTATTAAATGTTCACATAAAAAAAATTAAAAATATAAAATTCATGTACCAACTCATCATAGTCCATAACTAGATACAAACTCGCGCTTTGCGGCGGGATTATTCATTTTGTTAATAATAAATTTATACATGCAATTAATAAATTAAAATATAATAAGAAGATGGTAGATTGTTGTGCAATTATCAAATTTTAATAGCATATGTTATATAGTGTTGCATAAAAAATTTGTACGTAAATACATATCCAAGCATATAATTAATCTGATCACTTAACCCCAGAATATTACATAACAGTTGTGTGTATGTGTGTGTGTGTGTGTATATATATATATATATATATATATATATATATATATATATATATATATATATATATATATATTATTGTCTTGATAAAAATGTTTATAATGTAACTAATATGGTTAACAATGGGTAACTCTTTCATTCTAAAGCACTAACAAATATTTAAAAAGTGTCATGCACAATGCCATCGAATTGTTATACTGATATGATTGCTAGTGGTATATTTGAAGTCTGTTATACATTACACAAACCTCACCAAGCCTCAAATATCTGACACGTGTACTTGATGCATTTTGAAGAGTCCATGTCTCGTATACGCTTACTTGCACCAGAATTCTAACATCCAAACGAAAGGAAAAATAACGAAAGAATGTCTTAGTTTCGGTCCTCAGACATAAAGGGAAAGCACATGTTACATGCGAAAATTGAAAAGCATGAGAATTAATAATTATGTTGGATCTTCATATCAAACAAACACCATGTCCAAAAATATAGCAGTATAGCACTGTGTCATACATAACACAATGTTATAGTTAAAGAACGAATACATTACCTCATTAGTTTTTTTGTCAATTTTTGACAATTGTATAGACACTCATAGTATTATCATAATGCCAAAAAAATATATTAATGGTGATAAAAATAATTTATCGGATGTTAGTACTTAACAAATCATGCAAAGCCACAATCCATATAATAGAATGCAATAAATGAAGAATACCTGTCCAGATTTAGGGGATAATTAGGGGATTAAATTTAGATTTTTTACAATTTCAGTTGTTATTTTAGATGTATATTTTTGTCAAGGGCAATAAGGAGCATTAATTAGTATGGACATGTGTTAATTTTGTAGAATGACAGATATCAATTTATTGTGCCATGTACTGTGATTTAGTATATATAATAGATAATAGATAATAGGTAATAGATTTCTCAATTAAGACTCTAGGATATTGCATTGCATGGTCATATTTATGGAAGTGGTTAAATAATTATGAAATAAAATAATTAGACTTTCAAAATTAATATGAAAATATAATGAAAAATCTGAACCTTAATGGTTCATAATATGAAATTATTTAATTGGTATATTAAAATAAATATGGAAATATCAAAATCTTAATTGATCTTAAGTTTACTTTCAAACTGCCCGATTCAATTTGTAATTTATCTAATTAATTAATAGATCATATTTCATGATTTAAGAAGCGGTCAATGAAATGGCAATGAGTTGTCCATTCGAGTTATTAAAAGAGATTAATTTTTTATTCATTTCATTTCATATTGAAAGTTTCTATTATTTAATGAATTCTGTTTGAATCATTTCCTTAAGAACCATGACTTCTTTATTGGAATAAATCAATTTGTAATAAACTGATTGAATGTTATATTCCATTAAAATTATAAAAAGTTATCGATTATTTTGTTGATTGATTCCTTCAAAGATTTATTTTTTAAGTAGCATGATTCAATTGGATGAAAAAGTGTTGGTCGCGTAATTGACACAAAGAATAAAATAATAAAGGCAAAACTAATGATTTGGCCACCGAAGTTGGCACGTTTTATAGAATACCCGATTGAACTTTTAATTTTTCAAATTAATTCACTGAACTAATTTTTATTTTCAAATTGAGTCATTCCGTTAAAAAAAGTTGACAGACGTTAATTTTTTATCTACGTGACGCTGACGTGGCAAAAAAAATAAAAATATTGCTTATGTGGCAAAAAAAAATCAAAAATAGATTTTTTTTTAAAAAAAATTAACATTTTAAAAATAACAAAACCATAATAAAATAAAAGAAAAACAAAAAAATCAAAATATATTTTCTACTTCAACTAAAAAGATTTAACCATCTTGATTATTTGGTAAAAATCAGAATTTTTTTAAAAAACATAATTTTTTTTAAAATAGAATTTTTTTTAAAACTGACTTTTTAAAAAAAACAGAATTTTTTTAAAAAGCAGCTTTTTTAAAAAAATAGAATTTTTTTTAAAAACAGATTTTTTAAAAAAAAACAGAATTTTTTAAAAATATACTTTTTTTAAAAACAGATTTTTTTTAAAAAAACGGAACTTTTTTAAAAACAGATTTTTTTAAAAAATAGAATTTTTTTAAAAACAGAATTTAAAAAAAAAACAGAATTCTATTTTTAAAAAAAATCTGTTTTTTTTTTAAAATTCTGTTTTTAAAAAAGTTCCGTTGTTTTAAAAATTCTGTTTTTAAAAAAATTCTATTTTTTTTAAAAAAACTGTTTTTAAAAAAAATTATATTTTTTATAGAATTCTGTTTTAAACAAAAATTCTATTTTTAAAAAAATCTATTTTTAAAAAAATTTCTATTTTAAAAAAAAATTTGTTTTTTTAAAAAATCTGTTTTTAAAAAATTTCTATTTTTTAAAAAAATTTGTTTTTAAAAAAAATTATATTTTTTTATAAATGTCTGTTTTTAAAAATATTCTATTTTATAAATGAATTATGTTTTTTTAAAAAATTCTATTTTTTGCGAAATAATTAAGATGGTTTAATCTTTTTAGTTGAAGAAGAAAAAATATTTTGATTTTTTTGTTTTAGTTTTATTTTATTATGTTTTTGTTATTTTTAAAATGTTAATTTTTTTATTTTTAAAATCTGTTTTTGATTTTTTTTGCCGCATAAGCAATATTTTTTATTTTTTTTGCCGCGTCAACGCCACGTAGATAAAAAATTAACGTCTGTCAACTTTTTTTAACAGAATGACCCAATTTGAAAATAAAAATTAGTTCAGTGTTAATTTGAAAAATTAAAAGTTTAATCTGGTATTCAATAAAACGTGCCAACTTCGATGACCAAATCATTAGTTTTGCCAAATAATAAATATGAAAATATTTTAAAATGTTAATTTTTAGTACTTCCAATAATTGATGGAGCTGGTTAGAAAATAAGTTTTTAAAAGATTTATTATCTTTCATATATCTAACCAATATTATTTAAGTATTCCATAATTTATTAATTGATTGAGTTTTCCATAAATTGATTAAGTAAATAAATTTTCATATCTTTATAATCATTTAGCGAAATAATTAGAAGAATTTTTGGAAGCTAATAGATTGAAGTTTTAAAATGAATATGGAAATAATTTTTAATTGCATGGAACTATGAAAATAATTAATTAATCATAGAATAAATTTATTAGGCACATGAAAAGTAGGTAAAATAAATAAAAGTTTAATATTAAAAGAAATTTACTTTTCAAATAATTAAAACTAATTTTTCATAAAAAGCAAGTTGGCCCTATCGTGTTTAAATTGATCCAATCTGGTTGTTGTCTAAGAGAGTTACCAAATTAATGGATCCTAAAATAATGTGGCTGTTGATAATATCTATAAAATAAGGTGATCAACATATAATATCCAAAGTAATTGTCAAGGATATTTTTGTCAAATGTAATAAGAAATATTAATTAGGATGGACATGTGTTAAATTTATAGAATGACATGTGTTAATAGATTGTGCCATGTACTGTGATTTAGTATATATAATAGATAATAGATTTTATAATAATATATAAATTCTTCCATTTAATATATACCTAAGTAACAGGTGCATAACCCAAAATCAAAACCAAATTCTAACTCCATATGCCTTGGGTAAATGAATATTGTTCTCTTCAGACAGACTCAGCACATAACATTTTCTTCGGTAAGCTCAATACACTTAAAGGCAATCAAAAATAAGTTTCAACAGAGCCATGGACACCACATTGCATATCCAAATCCGAATAACCCAGCAACTTAATAAACTCAACACAAATAAATGCAGCAACCCAGCACATCTAAACGTTCCACAGCAAAAACATGTTAACACCACAGTAGATATCCAAAACAACAAATAGAGCTCACTACCACAACTTCAGAAAAAACATGTTAATACCACATCTATTTTTGGTAATGACAATACAATGTACCACTTTTAATGCAATATTGTTCTGGTACAGACCTGCGGCTAATGAATCAACATTTCAGGAATACAAGCTTATATATATCAGCATTGGAAATCAGAAAAAGAAAAAGAAAGTATATATCAGCATTAAAAAGTAAGTAATAATGTGTGTATATAATAGCTCTTAGTTTGTTAGTTTCCGTTCACCATCAATGGTGATGGCTATTCCATCGTGCGAAATGACATAAGTAGAAGAAAGACAGAGAGACAAAACAAAAAAGAAGAGGAAAATTGACCATGAAGAAGAAGAAGAAGCCGTGATTGCTATTTACTTATGAGAATAAATAATTAGTCTGATTAATATACGCATGTATATATATACGGAGGATTAGGTCAAGTGATCATTAACATTATTTCAAACTCTAATTCAGCTAGGAAGTTTTATCTATATAAAATTTTCCTCATTACTTGTTGAAGAGATTAAATTCAACTTGATTTGTTATTATTTATCCATAATTTAAAAAAGGATATGATATAATTAAGATAATTGGTTTGTTATTATTTTTCCATAATTTAAAAAATGATAGGATATAATTAAGATAATTGGGACATAATTAAAACTATTTAAGATGGACAAGTGTTGAATTTATAGAAGGACATATGTTAATATATGGTGTCATGTACTGTGATTTAGTATATATAATAGATTTCATATATTAAGTATTGAGATTAGTCGATATTAGAGAAAAAAATTGAAGGGGGATGCATAACATGAACAATTTCCTCTCAAGTAAATTGACTTCCACACTCCGTCTTTAATCGTAAAAGAAAAATCCTATTTAAATAATCATGTTTTTTTTCTTCTTTTGTAAGAAAATCAGTAAAGCAAGTAATTTCCGCATGTTTTACTATATAAATTATTTACTTTTTTGCGTTAATAAAAACACTCTTTCCTAACCGTATTCTTTTATCAAGATCATGTTTATAGAAGGCTTCAAATACATCCTTACTATGAATCAAAATAATATAAATGAGACAACTTAAATTATTAATCCGATAACAACTAAAAATAATTATCAATCTAATAATTTCTACTAATTCAAGCTGATAGAAGGTAGGCAAAAATATATGCATCCATATCAACCACTTAATATACTCTTTTACATGTTATATTCTACTACTTCACGTATTAAACTTGTCGCCAACAAATACTACAATCGGTAATAAAAGTTATGGACATTATACACACAAGCAGGAGACATGTTTGATTTCCATACCGTACTAAATTTACCTTGAGAAAGTTAATTCCGTAAGTTATGTCATCCTTTTGTAAAGAGAATGTTGTTACAAAAGAGTCAAGATCAGGAATTCAGGATAAAAGAACAAAACAATACACATTACAGACCAGATAGATTAAATATCTCTATATAGAGATAATGTGTATTAATCTATATAACAAAATACAAATGATTTTGAATTTTTTGCTCATCCTAATAAATTATCTGGGTCGTCCAAAGTTTATGATAAATTCTATCGTCCATAGTGCCGGAGGCACGGGATTGTTGCTAGTAATTATTACAAGGGAGGAAAAAATAAGAAGAGACAGCCTGAGACCGGAATTCAAAATCTTACCTTGGGATAAAACTAATTCACGGATTTTGGCATTGTGACACTGACGGTCCTAACCGATCCTTGGCAGAACCTCTTGGTTGATGAGGAGAAGGGTTTACCGTGGACTGGTCGCGAGCTGAGACTTTCTTCTTGCTGTTCACCATGATTCTATCCAGAAAACTTTTGTTGTGATTGAAAATTAGCAACATTAGAAGGCCCCTCCTTTGTAACGTCAATGTTAACGCCGAGATTCATTCACGCATTTCAATCACCAAAGCGTGTCAAATCCTGCACAGAAACGAAGTCACACCAAAAACTTGACGGCTTAGACTGCCAGAGGATAGCTTCGGTATGAAAATAAGTATAAACTAAATAAGGATTAACAATAGAGGCTTTGTGCTCTTCTCCAAGTCTTTCCCCTTATAGGAATAGGATTACTCATTAGGTAAGATATGTTAATGGGATTAAAGTCAACCTTCTTAAGGAAAGGAAATCGAATTGTATCCGGACTCTTTCCTTAAGCGTTGGAAATCAAATATACTTAGGAATTTTAGATTCTTTAAAATTATTGACGGAATATATTTAGGAATTTTAGATTCCATAAAATTATTGACTGCCGAAATAAGTTCCTACGCAGGGTAAAATTATTCCACGTGGACTATGACCCAACGTAGGCCTAAATATTCACGCCGCAACACTCCCAACATTTAAAATTAAAAAATAAAATCTTAACATTATTTATAAAATCAATGACAATAAATAATAAATTAAATATAAATATAATTTCTCTTTTGAATGACACATTATCTCTATATACAAATAAAATATTCTTACAAAATCTATAAATACAAAATAAATAAAAATATATATAAAAAAATCAATATTAAAATCATAAAGTCTCTTTAAAGAAGAAACTAAAATAAAAACAAATTAAATAAATAAAACATCAATGGTAAAAAGGCAAAATTAAAAACAAAATCATAACTAGCTTATAAAAAAACAATTACAAAACAACAACAAATTCAAAAAATCAAATAGATTTTTTTCTTTTTTCTTTTTTTTTGTTTTCTTCTTCTTTTTCAAACTTCTCCTTCTCATTTCTCTCTCCACTATATGGGAGTTATATCTTTCTCTCTCTTGTGCTTGCTCCTTCTCCTTTTTTATCTCCTCTCTTATCTTTCTCTCTTGCCTCTTTATGGGCTTCTCTCCCCCTCCATTTGTTCAATTAATTGGTTGTTTAATGTTTAGTTTTAAATTGTCACAATTTTTTAGAGTGTATATACTTGTATAAAATCATAATAAATGTATGTCTACATTTAAATCATATTATACAAAAAAAAATTTATACGTGACAATCTCCGGCGAAAAATTAGTCTATCCGGCTAAAAGGGGACATATTTGTTGTTTTAAAATACTTAGAAGTATTGAATAAAGATTTTAAATTTTGAGTATTAAATTGATTTTCGTCTAAATTTAGAAGGACAATTTTATTATTATCTGATGAGTATGAAATATGTTATATTTTTATTCCTTAATACTTAATCTTTTATATTTATTTTGTGCCTAAATAAACACATTATTCTTATATTTTTATTTTAGGTACAATTGAAGTGGTTTCATGATTTTAAAAATAAATTGGAGGAGGTTTACGGGATTCATAGCAAATCAAGGATTCAACAATTAGTATCATAAATGGATTTGGATTTACGCGGCAATGAGTTTAAGCACATGACAATTATGGGATTTAATTCCACTTTTAAATCTGAATTTTGGATTCTAGAAGAATAGTTTTTACAATTCTATTGTAATTAGGATTTCTTTTAGACTAAGATTTATTTTTAAATTGAATTCTATTTCTTTATGAAAATTAGTGTAATCTGTAATTTCTTTTAGCAGTTGAATTTCTACTTCCTATAGGATTTAGGACTTTGTCTAGCACTATAAATAGAGGATGCTAGTTAGAATTTTATTAATTCAGCTATCAACTATCATCTATTGGAGTGCAAACTCAAGAGCATGTCAGGTTAGTTCTTTTTATTCAGTTCTAAAGGGAGGTGAATCCTTGTTACAAGTAATTGATTAATTGAGTATTATTATTTGTTCCTTCTTGTGTGAAATTTCTTCTGATAATCTGCTTTCATTGATTGCATGCTAATTGATTTAATTAATTTGATATGGTCAATTGAATTAGTTTGATCATTATCATATGCTAGATTAAGATTGGTATTACGTGTTGTAAGACCCCAAATTATTAATAAGTAAAATTTAATTTTCTCTATTTATTATTTTGAAATAGTAAGGGTTGAATTGATTAATGAGGTTAGTTATGGGTAAAATGCACAAATATTTTAAATAAGCAAGTGGTTATAAAATATTCATTGTTGTCGGGGAATATTCGTTTGGTCGTAAAATATTCTTCCTGTCGGGGAATATTCGTACGACGGCGCAATCTTTTGTGGGCCCCATAACGGAAAGTGATTGGATGAAAAAAACGACAAGTATAAGTTGTTTATAAATAACGACGTAGTTGTTACCATTAATACTGTTGGAATACCCGGTGGTTAAAGCATAGTAATACGCGTTGTTGCACAGTAGCACACAGTATTGCACCAATTATTGATTCTTACATAAGAATGCACTACTCAATAATTGTTACAGTAATTCCTGTTCAGTATTTTATTTTATTGATTCAATAATTGTTGCGTTGATATTTTATATTACTGTTGTTTCAATAATTATCACTACACAGTATTTTTCATTATCGAAACAATAATTCATATTAATTGAATAATATTATTAGATAACATTATTGGTAATGTCTAGAAAGTTCTGTCTAAGGAGAGGTTTGATCACCTAACTGCGCGCTAGTAAGGAGAAATCCTTATTGGAAAGCCCCCTCTTTCCTGGGAATTGCCTGGTTGTCAGTATTGTGATTCTGTAATATTATTTGTGAATAATTAATTATTGATTTATATGATGAGAAAAATATTCATTTTTATGTGGATATAGATGGAGAAAATTTTTAAAGTGACAATTGTTGAAAATCGATATTTTATCTTTTCTGATAAAATAATATAATAATGATGATATTTTTACAATGAATATGGGATATATGAGTATATAAGGAGGAAGAGTATTTTTATTATAAAAATTGTTTAAAATATGTTAAACATGTCTGTAGGCCCATTTCTTGACTGAAATTTGGTTATAGCCTGTAGAATCGCCCGTTTATGGATTTCGGTCAATTTCTGTTTGAAATTTGAAAAAACTTTCTTCTGCAAAGTTGTAGATAATAAAATTTCCTATGAAAAAGACATGTGGTTCGAATTTTTCTGATAAAAAGGCTATTTGTTATGAATTATTGAAGTTCTGAAGATCCAAAATAATTGATTTTTGAAAGTTTTATTTATTTTTATTAATAAAAACGTTTTTTACACTTTGGTGGGCCCCACTTGCACATGTCAATGGCTGAATTCAGATCTTCAAAAGTGGGCGTAGAAAAATTTTAATAAATAAAATTATTTTATTAAATTTTCTGCTTTGGTGTTCTAAGCATTTTCCTATAAATAGGGTGCTTAGGTTAGAATTGAAAATTATACCAGAAACTAAAGTTTTCTTTCCCTTTCTCTCTCTATATTATCGAGCGTATTCTTGTGAGTATTTTAAGACTTTGAGTGTTGCTATACGGTACAAATTCCCTTCAGCACTATATTCAATATTCCAGCCAGAAGTACTATTCTTTCGAGGTAAGGGATATTATTTTTTATATAAATGATATTATTTCTTCTAATATTATTATGCCGAAATATTGATCTGAATTTTTATCATATTTAAAACTTTTTGTGTCGGAATTACTATTCACGTATACGGCACTATTCACGTATACGACACTATTCACAAATACGACACTATTCATCAAAAAATAAAATTTTCTTCTTTTTGTCTAAGATATCTATTATGGATACTAGCTTTGATTGTATCCATGTTTTGATCATTCTTGAATTTTACTCCACTATGATTATTTATGAAGTATTTTTGAACTCAGATAGTTTAAAGTACGAATCTTTAATATTTGTTCTTTTGTTTCACTGGATTCGTTTTTTTTAAAATATTTTTCATCATCCTCAGTCCTAAATGATGATATAACTGAATATCTTTGGCATGTAATGCAAAGATTAATGATTTTATGATGAATATCTTTGGCCCGTAGTGCGAAGATGAACAGGTGTTGAGATGAACATGACCAACTGATGAATATCTTTGGCCTGTAGTGCAAAGATGAATAGTTGATTCAAGATGTTTATTGATTGATGTTACAGGGATAAATTATTGATGATGGACTTTTAAATTCATAGATGATAGTAGATTTCATACTCTACTTAACTCTTCTAATGAATTATTATTTTCGCTGCGAATATTGATTTAAAACTTGTTGTCTATTGTATTCTATTAAATTTTTTCCTGTTGAAGACGAACGATAATTTGTTCTATATTATCTTAGTCATAATATTCTTTACTGGGCTAGTTGAGCTCACCCTTTTCCTTTTTGTTCTATTTTTTTTCTCAGGAGGTGAGAATGTAGCGAGTACTAGTCGGGGTATGGAATGAAGGTTTTAGAAAGTTGTTTTAGTAGTCCTCATCAGTTTTATAAAATAATGTATTAATAATTGTAATGAAGACTTATTTGAGTGTGGATATTGTCTAGATGACAATATTTATATTTAAACTCATAGTTTTTATGTTGTATTAATAAAGTTGTAGTTGTTTCTGTACCATGTATTTTGACGACTCAGAATGGGTGTTGTATACCTATTTTGGGGGCGTCACAGTTGGTATCAGAGCTTAGGGATATGGTCTCTGGCAGAGATCGGGGAATAGAACTAGGAGGGGAGAGACGAGTAAATCCTTCGCTAGTGTGTCCTACCTAAGCTTATTTGTTGGTTGGTCAGAGTGTAGGGTTATTATGTTGCATGTCAATTTCTTTAATTAACCCTGGTTTTATGGCAGTATTTGAGAATGGCAACTGAGAATGTTAACAGTGGAGTAAATGAGACCGTGGAGACACCTTTACTCACCAATGAGGAGAACATGCAACAGGCCGATAATGTTCCACTTGTGAACAACACCACTGATCAGATGATGAACGATAGGATATTTAGAAGCTTTTTGCAGTTCATGCAAAATCAGACGAGGGAGACTCGTGTACAAAATACCGGTGGAAATGATAGCAACGCACGGTTTGTCACAGCCAAACAGTTCAAAGAGTTGGGACCACCAGAATTCAGGGGAAAGCCGGATCCGATTAAGGCGGAGACGTGGGTCAAGCAAATTACCAAGATATTCGATGTTTTGGGATGTACGGAGGAACAGAAGGTTCCATTCGCCACTTTTATGTTTCGTAACGAGGCAGATTACTAGTGGAAATCTGTGAAGCGTTGTGACGCCCCCAAAATTCGGACACCCATATCTCGAATTCGGTGCATCACGTGCAACTACGAATATCTTACTAAAATCATCAACAACGAAAATAATATAATAATTTACATTGATATAATATAAATACTCGCGCCCCAAGGTACCGTAACCATTACTATGACAATTTAGTGATTAAACTTAAACATAACTTAATCATCCTTAAATACATCATAATAAGCATAACAATAATAATAATACTTCTAATCTTAAAGGACTAAGTTATTTTATAGCCTTGCCCTTTCCCTTGTCCTTTCCTGAATTACCGCCTTGCTCTGCCTTAACTGTAATATTTTTAGGAAGCAAGAATGAGCAACAAGTTTGCCCACCAAGTAATATAGCCAGAAGAATAAGCAGTTATAGCATTTAAATCTTCAAGGTATAATAATAATTGGTAGTTCAAGGATATCAAGAAATATCAAGAGTATTCAATAGGTGTGACGCCCCCAAAATAGGTATACAACACCCATTCTGAATCGATAAATACATGGTACAAAAAGCAAACTACAACTTCAATAATACAATTGTCGTGCAAAATACGACAACACATATTGTGAGTTTAAATATAAATATTGTCATCTAGACAATATCCACACTCAAATAAGTCCTCATTATAATTATTCAAACACTATTTTACAGAAATAGTGAGGACTGCTAAAACATCTTTCTAGAACCATCACTCCATACCCCGACTAGATCCTGCTATGTTCTAACCTCCTGAGAAGAAAAATAGAACAAAAAGGAAAAGGGTGAGCTCAACTAGCCCAGTAAAGAATATTATGACTAAGATAATATACAACAAATTATCATTAGTATGCAATAGGAAAAAATCTGATAGAATATAATCGACAACAAGTTTTAGATCAATAACTGCATCGGAAACAGCAAACCATTAGAAGAGTCAAGTAGAGAATGAATTCTACTATCTTCTAAGATTTAAAAGTCCATCATCAATATTTTATCCCTGAAACATCAATTAATAATCATCTTTAACCAAATATTCATCTTTGCACTACAGGCCAAAGATATTCATTTGTATTACCAGTCAGTCATGTTCATCTCAACACCTGTTCATCTTTGCACTACAGGCCAAAGATATTCATCAGGTAATCATACATCTTTGCACTACAGGCCAAAGATATTCAGTAATATCTTCATTTAGGACTGAGGATGATGAAAAATATTTTAAAGAAAACGAATCCAGTGAGACAGAAGGACAAATAGTAGGGATTCGTATAACAGTTTATCCAAGATCAATAATACTTCATAATAATCAATTGTGAAGCATAATTCAAAAATAAAGATCAAAACATGGATACAATCAAAGATAGTAACCATAATAGACATCTTGGATAAAAAGGAAAAATTTTATTTTTCGGTGAATAGTGCCGTATTTGTGAATAGTGCCGTATACGTGAATAGTGCCGTATACGTGAATAGTAATTCTGATACAAAAAGTTCCAAATTTGATAAAAAAAACTCATATCAATATTTCGGAATAATGATATTGAAGAAAATATCATTTAAGAAGAAAATAATATCCCTTACCTCAAAATAACCGTACTTCTGGTCGGAATACCGGTATAAGGCTGAAAGAAACTTGCTCTGATGAATAGAAACTCTCAAAGTATGTAAATACTCACAAAATACACTCAATAATCTAGAGAGAGAAAGAGAGAAAACTTATTTCTGGTGTGATTTTCAATTCTAACTTAGCCCTCTATTTATAGGAAAATGTTAGCACGCCGAAGCAGACTTAACCTGCAACCTGATGGCTTTACCTGCTACTATTCCCACCCACCACATTTGAATAAAAAATTTTAGCACATTTCTTCACCAACCAAGAGTGGGGCCCACCAATTCTAGAATTTTTTACCAAAATGATAAACTCCGAAAATTCAACAATTTCTAAACCATTCATCTCGTAAAATTCATAATAAATCATATGTTCATTTTTAACGGTTCAAAATTTGTGGACATATACTCAACTTATATATGTATAACATATCCCAAAATTACCACGATCCAACGGTCGGATTAAAAATTATAACCCCCGCAATATTTCTCAAAAACCCTGATTTTTAATACCTCTAGACCTGGCAAACGGGCCGGGCTGGCCCAAACGGGCCGGGCCGTTGATGGGTCGGGCCATCGACGGGTCGGGCCAAAGAGGCCCGGGTTTTGCTGGGCTGAAAAATCAGCAGTCATTCAACTTGCTCCTTTGTTAGTGACTATATATTTGTTATTTCATTCTTACAAACACAAATTCTGCACAACAAATTAATAATTCTGCACAACAAATTAAAATTACACAGTTGAATGAGATAATTCTGTCCTTTCTAGTTGCCTTTTTTGTTTCTTCAGCTTGACTGCTTGATGCAATTCCACTTGTTGCTAATTAGTAATTCCACACCCAAATACGAAATACCCAATAATTTTTGGTCATACTCATGCATATATAATTATATATATATATAAACCAGTAATCACTCTTCAAATTTCACACCCAAATACGAAATACCCAATAATTTTTGGTCCAAATCAGTCAACCACAAAGACATACAGACATATAGTCATACATACTCATACAGATAAAATATTACCAATTCAATTATTCAAAGTTCAAACAAAAATCGCTCAAAAATCAAAATAATTATAAACAATAGATTAAAATCTTATTGAAACGAAATGAGAGTGGAAAAATATGTAACGACCCCAAAATAGGTTCATTCCACCCAACCCATTCTGAGTCGTCAAATACATGGTACAGAAAACAACTACAACTTTATTACAACAATTGTCGTGCAAAATACAACAACACATATGCTGTGAGTTTGGATACAAATATATACCAAATGTGACTCATGTTCCAACCGTGGACATCACCTCACAATAACACCTTACATAAAGGTATAGTCAAAAACTGTTTTAGAAATTAGAATCTTTGGGAAGTGCTCAAGGAAACCTTCGTACATGGGAGGCCACGCGTCTAGGTTATGATAGATATCATATGGCCACAGAATTATCCTTTGTTGACCCAATAGACCCCAAAGAAAAACGAGAAGATTACTATCATATTCTTCCCAATGGTGAGTCTTCTCTTGACATATCATTATCTCTACTGTCTCTAATTGAGAATTATACTTTAAACAAACACCAAGATTATATAGGTAGTGTTCGTATATATACTCAGCAAGTGGATGAGCACATCCCTGTCTTATGATGACACGAGGTTGTATGTCGTTAGACATCTTGTATGATAGTGGTAAACCACCCTTCCAACGTTGGGTACACCTTACCCTATTGGATTCACCAAATATAACAACTAAATGAACTTTTCTATACTGCTTCGGGAGAACATCCACAGCTAGAGACCACTGTTCTATTTTCCCGTTACCCTCGCTCGACCCAGCTACACTCTTATTACCTGAAAGGAATTGTGAAGCAAAAGGGTGAGCACAACTAGCCCAGTAAAGAATATCATGACTAAAGATAATTAAATTATCAGTAGCCTTCATCAATAATAAATCAGAGATTTAGAACATATGGTAAATGATAAAAATTTCAACCATAGTTGCAGCGGAACGAGCAATCCATTAGAAGAGTCAAATAGACTATAAAGTCTATTATCTTCTCCATGTTAAAAATCCATCAACAATGTTTTATCCCTGTAACATCAATCAACAGTTCCTTTCCACAATCATATGAATAACTCATAATCATAATTGTGATTCTAAATTTTTCTTCTCACCCAGGACGAAGAATATTTTCATCACATGTCTTTACCTGAAACATCAAAGATCATGGTTATACCAAATCACAGTTCCTGTTCATAATCATACTAATAAATCCATCTTTGCACTACGACCAAAGATATTCAACAACAGTTTATCTTTGCACTACGGGCCAAAGATATTCATCAACAGACCATCTTTGCACTACAGGCCAAAGATATTCATCTACAATTCATCTTTGCACTACAGGCCAAAGATATTCCTCAACCGTTCATCTTTGCATTACTGGCCAAAGATATTCAACAACAGGTCATCTTTGCACTACGGGCCAAAGATATTCATCTACAATTCATCTTTGCACTACAGGCCAAAGATATTCCTCAACAATTCATATTTGCACTACATGCCAAATATATTAATACCTCAAAGAATATATAATCATTTAAGAATTTATATAAACAATAATTATAACCATGTTGATCATTTCACCTTTGCACTTAAGCTAAAGATATTCAATTACAAATTCAATGGTCATGATCATACCAGTCAACAATTCAACTTTGCACTACTGGCCAAAGAGAACCCATAGTCATGATCATACCAATAATTTACCCATCTTTACACTCAAGCGAAAGAGAATTTCAACATCAAGGTTATAAAAATGTTATATATGATTATAAAAATAATATGGTCAAAACATGGATTTAATTTCAAGAGCAATATTCATAAATCAACTATAATTTGGTTAGAAAAAGAAACCAATTTTGTCGTGAATAGTAACTCATGTATAGTAACCTCGACTCAAAAAGGTAGAAATTCAACAATAAAATCTATACCAATATTTCGGTATAATGATATTGAAAGAATAACATTTCTTAAGCTTATAAACAATTTATTTAAATTGTTTACACTTTACTAATTAATGCATTTAATCATCATAAAATGCCAACTCTTAAGATTTCATCATCAATAACCAAAACCCTCATCAAAAAAAATCTGCATATACCTCATATATAGGATTCTCCAGCCATAAAATCCTATTTTCAATTTTCTTACTTCACATAACATATTTAATTTATTTTCTCATAACTAGACTATTTTCATGAAAAATACCAAATCCGTTCCAAAATTATTTCTTTTCTGGAATTTAGCATAATATAGTCCCATAGTGAACATATATTTTTCTCAGAATTTTTAAAAGTCATTTACTATTTTTCATATGGCCAAAATAGCCGAATATTTAGACATTTATCAAAAATTATACTTTTATCCAAAAATTCTGAAATTTACAGAGTATACTTCTATCATATACATGTACTCCCAATAAAAATTTCATCAATTTTGGAGTTAACCACAAGGAATTATAAGCGATTACTTTTAAAATAGTCTTTTCTCATAAAATTCATAACTCTCAATCTATACATCCAAAAATCACCATTTTTGGACACAATCAAGAAAACTCATCAAAATATCATTTCAAATTTTTCCAGAATTTTTGAAGATCAGAAAAATTACGAAACTGAAAATCATAACAACCCTTAAAATCCCTTAATATCCCTTACTATCCCTTACCTCAAAAGAGCAGTACTTCTGATCGGTATAAGGCTGAAGGAAACTTGCACTGATGAATAGCAACTCACCAAGTATCTAAATACTCATAAAATACACTCAATAATCTAGAGAGAGAAAGAGAGAAAGCTTATGTTTCTGGTGTGATTTTCAATTCTAACTTAGCCCTCTATTTATAGGAAAATTTTGGTAGGTTTGACCTGCAACCTGATGGCTTTACCTGCTACTATTCCCACCCACCACATTTGAAATATAATTCAGCACATTTCTTCACCAACCACAAGTGGGGCCCACCAATTCTAGAATTTTCCACCAAAATGATAAACTCCGAAAATTCAACAATTTCTGAACCAGTCATCTCGTAAAATTCATAACAAATCATACATTCATTTTTAACGGTTCAAAATTTGTGGACATATACTCAACTTATATATGTATAACATATCCAAATATTACTACGATCCAACGGTCGGATTAAAAATTATAACCCCCGCAAAATATCTCAAAAACCCTGATTTTTAATACCTCCATTCCGACAAAAATACTGATAAAAACCTCAACATTAACTCCTTCATTTTATCCACAAAAATATATCCCTCATTTATATCCACATAAAATAAATATTTTCTTATCATATAAATCAATAATTAATTATTCACAAATAATATTACAGAATCACATTTATGACAACCAGGCCGTTCCCAGGAAAGAGGGGGCTTTCCAATAAGGATTTCTCCTTACTAGCGCGCAATTAGATGACCAAACCTCTCCTTAGACAGAACTTTCTAGACATTGCCAATAATGCTATCTAATAATACTATTCAAATAATATGAATTATTGATCTGATAATGGAAAATACTGTGCAGCAACAATTATTGAACAACAATAATATAAAATTTCAACGTAGCAATTATTGAATCAATAAAATAAAATATTGAACAGTAATTGCTGTAACAATTATTGAGTAGTGCCTTCTTACGTAAGAATCAATAATTTCAAAAATACTGTGCAATACCGTGTGCTACTGTGCAATAACGCGTATTACTGTATTTTAACCACCGGGTATTTCAACAGTATTAACGATAACAACTACGTCGTTATTTGTAAAAACTCAAATTTGTCGTTTTTCTTCACCCGACAGTTATTCGTTATGGGGCCCACAAATAGCTGCGCCGTCGTACGAATATTCTCCGACAGAAAGAATATTCCACGACCAAACGAATATTCCCCGACAACAATGATTATTTTATAACCACTTGCTTATTTTGAAAAAAAATTCATATTTCACCCATAACTTTAAACTTTTATCAATTTAACCATTTACTGAATAGTAATTATAAGAAAAATTGAATACTTTTATTTCATAAAATTTGGGGTCTTACAATCTCCCCTCCTTATGAAATTTCGTCCCCGAAATTTACGTACCTGGTATTTCGAAGAGTTGAGAATACCTTGCTTCCATTTCAGATTCTATCTCTCAGATCATCATGATTTCTCCATTGCTCATCTCCCATGATAACTTCATTTGGGTTCCTCATTTGTTGGGAAGTCATGACAACTGCCATCCCTCGAACTACTCGGCTTTGACTTGTCTGGAGCAGCATTTGGCGTCATCATTACTGTTGGAATATACCTTTCTATAGGACATATTCCTCCCTCAACTGCCTCTTCGTACTCCTCATTCATGATCTGAATCATCAATCTTCGATCCATATCGGATTCAGGTTGACCGCTATGTACAGGGTAATTCAAAACTCGATGTTGGGTTCTCCCAATTGCTTTCCAAAAAGAGAAATTCATATCATCTATTTTAGCCTTCTTAGATCGAACATCTCTTTCCACAATATCCACGTGTCGTGCGGCTTTTGCCCATGCATCACTTATTCTCACTCGTTCAATTTTTTCTTCTTTCAGCTCAGATTCCATTTTTATCATCTTATACTCTGCCAAAGAATGCTTCTGTTCAAGCATCACATATCGGGTAACACAAACTTGAATTGTTGCATCCTTTTGTTCCACGACCGCCTGTCGTTCTTCTGCCTGCTCTTCTAACTCATGAATACGATTTTGAAATTCTACATTTTGATCATATAATACCTCTAATAAACTCTCCTCTGGTACTTCTTCTTCCTCTTCTTCCTCAGTCTCAGCTGTTACCTCTGCGACTATCTCAGGTGCAACTATCAATTCTTCACTCACCACATAGATATCTCTAATTCCTTCTTCGTCTGACATCACATTATCATGGTTAGTGATTAGAGGTATCCCCACAGTCTCATTCACTCCATTGTTAGCATTCTCAGCTGCCATTCTCAAATACTGCCATAAAATAAGGGTTAATTAAACAAATTAACATATCACATAATATCCCAATATTATGACTAACCAACAAATAAGCTTAGGTAGGACACACTAGCGAAGGATTTACGCATCTCTCCCCTCCTAGTTATATTCCCCGATCTCCACCAGAGATCATATCCCTAAGCTCTGATACCAACTGTAACGACCCCAAAATAGGTTCATTCCACCCAACCCATTCTGAGTCGTCAAATACATGGTACAGAAAACAACTACAACTTTATTACAACAATTGTCGTGCAAAATACAACAACACATATGCTGTGAGTTTGGATACAAATATATACCAAATGTGACTCATGTTCCAACCGTGGACATCACCTCACAATAACACCTTACATAAAGGTATAGTCAAAAACTGTTTTAGAAATTAGAATCTTTGGGAAGTGCTCAAGGAAACCTTCGTACATGGGAGGCCACGCGTCTAGGTTATGATAGATATCATATGGCCACAGAATTATCCTTGGTTGACCCAATAGACCCCAAAGAAAAACGAGAAGATTACTATCATATTCTTCCCAATGGTGAGTCTTCTCTTGACATATCATTATCTCTACTGTCTCTAATTGAGAATTATACTTTAAACAAACACCAAGATTATATAGGTAGTGTTCGTATATATACTCAGCAAGTGGATGAGCACATCCCTGTCTTATGATGACACGAGGTTGTATGTCGTTAGACATCTTGTATGATAGTGGTAAACCACCCTTCCAACGTTGGGTACACCTTACCCTATTGGATTCACCAAATATAACAACTAAATGAACTTTTCTATACTGCTTCGGGAGAACATCCACAGCTAGAGACCACTGTTCTATTTTCCCGTTACCCTCGCTCGACCCAGCTACACTCTTATTACCTGAAAGGAATTGTGAAGCAAAAGGGTGAGCACAACTAGCCCAGTAAAGAATATCATGACTAAAGATAATTAAATTATCAGTAGCCTTCATCAATAATAAATCAGAGATTTAGAACATATGGTAAATGATAAAAATTTCAACCATAGTTGCAGCGGAACGAGCAATCCATTAGAAGAGTCAAATAGACTATAAAGTCTATTATCTTCTCCATGTTAAAAATCCATCAACAATGTTTTATCCCTGTAACATCAATCAACAGTTCCTTTCCACAATCATATGAATAACTCATAATCATAATTGTGATTCTAAATTTTTCTTCTCACCCAGGACGAAGAATATTTTCATCACATGTCTTTACCTGAAACATCAAAGATCATGGTTATACCAAATCACAGTTCCTGTTCATAATCATACTAATAAATCCATCTTTGCACTACGACCAAAGATATTCAACAACAGTTTATCTTTGCACTACGGGCCAAAGATATTCATCAACAGACCATCTTTGCACTACAGGCCAAAGATATTCATCTACAATTCATCTTTGCACTACAGGCCAAAGATATTCCTCAACCGTTCATCTTTGCATTACTGGCCAAAGATATTCAACAACAGGTCATCTTTGCACTACGGGCCAAAGATATTCATCTACAATTCATCTTTGCACTACAGGCCAAAGATATTCCTCAACAATTCATATTTGTACTACATGCCAAATATATTAATACCTCAAAGAATATATAATCATTTAAGAATTTATATAAACAATAATTATAACCATGTTGATCATTTCACCTTTGCACTTAAGCTAAAGATATTCAATTACAAATTCAATGGTCATGATCATACCAGTCAACAATTCAACTTTGCACTACTGGCCAAAGAGAACCCATAGTCATGATCATACCAATAATTTACCCATCTTTACACTCAAGCGAAAGAGAATTTCAACATCAAGGTTATAAAAATGTTATATATAATTATAAAAATAATATGGTCAAAACATGGATTTAATTTCAAGAGCAATATTCATAAATCAACTATAATTTGGTTAGAAAAAGAAACCAATTTTGTCGTGAATAGTAACTCATGTATAGTAACCTCGACTCAAAAAGGTAGAAATTCAACAATAAAATCTATACCAATATTTCGGTATAATGATATTGAAAGAATAACATTTCTTAAGCTTATAAACAATTTATTTAAATTGTTTACACTTTACTAATTAATGCATTTAATCATCATAAAATGCCAACTCTTAAAATTTCATCATCAATAACCAAAACCTTCATCAAAAAAAATCTGCATATACCTCATATATAGGATTCTCCAGCCATAAAATCCTATTTTCAATTTTCTTACTTCACATAACATATTTAATTTATTTTCTCATAACTAGACTATTTTCATGAAAAATACCAAATCCGTTCCAAAATTATTTCTTTTCTGGAATTTAGCATAATATAGTCCCATAGTGAACATATATTTTTCTCAGAATTTTTAAAAGTCATTTACTATTTTTCATATGGCCAAAATAGCCGAATATTTAGACATTTATCAAAAATTATACTTTTATCCAAAAATTCTGAAATTTACAGAGTATACTTCTATCATATACATGTACTCCCAATAAAAATTTCATCAATTTTGGAGTTAACCACAAGGAATTATAAGCGATTACTTTTAAAATAGTCTTTTCTCATAAAATTTATAACTCTCAATCTATACATCCAAAAATCACCATTTTTGGACACAATCAAGAAAACTCATCAAAATATCATTTCAAATTTTTCCAGAATTTTTGAAGATCAGAAAAATTACGAAACTGAAAATCATAACAACCCTTAAAATCCCTTAATATCCCTTACTATCCCTTACCTCAAAAGAGCAGTACTTCTGATCGGTATAAGGCTGAAGGAAACTTGCACTGATGAATAGCAACTCACCAAGTATCTAAATACTCACAAAATACACTCAATAATCTAGAGAGAGAAAGAGAGAAAGCTTATGTTTCTGGTGTGATTTTCAATTCTAACTTAGCCCTCTATTTATAGGAAAATTTTGGTAGGTTTGACCTGCAACCTGATGGCTTTACCTGCTACTATTCCCACCCACCACATTTGAAATATAATTCAGCACATTTCTTCACCAACCACAAGTGGGGCCCACCAATTCTAGAATTTTCCACCAAAATGATAAACTCCGAAAATTCAACAATTTCTGAACCAGTCATCTCGTAAAATTCATAACAAATCATACATTCATTTTTAACGGTTCAAAATTTGTGGACATATACTCAACTTATATATGTATAACATATCCAAATATTACTACGATCCAACGGTCGGATTAAAAATTATAACCCCCGCAAAATATCTCAAAAACCCTGATTTTTAATACCTCCATTCCGACAAAAATACTGATAAAAACCTCAACATTAACTCCTTCATTTTATCCACAAAAATATATCCCTCATTTATATCCACATAAAATAAATATTTTCTTATCATATAAATCAATAATTAATTATTCACAAATAATATTACAGAATCACATTTATGACAACCAGGCCGTTCCCAGGAAAGAGGGGGCTTTCCAATAAGGATTTCTCCTTACTAGCGCGCAATTAGATGACCAAACCTCTCCTTAGACAGAACTTTCTAGACATTGCCAATAATGCTATCTAATAATACTATTCAAATAATATGAATTATTGATCTGATAATGAAAAATACTGTGCAGCAACAATTATTGAACAACAATAATATAAAATTTCAACGTAGCAATTATTGAATCAATAAAATAAAATATTGAACAGTAATTGCTGTAACAATTATTGAGTAGTGCCTTCTTACGTAAGAATCAATAATTTCAAAAATACTGTGCAATACCGTGTGCTACTGTGCAATAACGCGTATTACTGTATTTTAACCACCGGGTATTTCAACAGTATTAACGATAACAACTACGTCGTTATTTGTAAAAACTCAAATTTGTCGTTTTTCTTCACCCGACAGTTATTCGTTATGGGGCCCACAAATAGCTGCGCCGTCGTACGAATATTCTCCGACAGAAAGAATATTCCATGACCAAACGAATATTCCCCGACAACAATGATTATTTTATAACCACTTGCTTATTTTAAAAAAAAATTCATATTTCACCCATAACTTTAAACTTTTATCAATTTAACCATTTACTGAATAGTAATTATAAGAAAAATTGAATACTTTTATTTCATAAAATTCGGGGTCTTACAAAATACCTAAGAGTTTGAGACGAGGAGAATAGAGTAGGGTTTTAGCTTTTTAGGGGAGAGGATGAACTGTGAAGGCAAGCTTATGCGTCGTCTCGTCTCGTCGATCGATCGAATCGAAGTGTGGATATTGGATTTGTGGAAGAGTAGAGGTGAGGCTGTGAACTTATGAAGTGTGAAGGGCCGAAGGTTCTTGACTTCTCTCTCTGTTACAGGCGGCCCTTAGCGCGATTAAGGTAAGGAGAGAATAGAGATTAGATAGGGTTTTTTAAAAGGTCCGGGCGGGCAGGGCGCCCACGGGCGGGTTGTCATTAGGCCGGGCCAAAATTGGGCCGGGCCTAAAAGGCCCAGATTTCTGTGGGCCAAAAAAATGAAGCCCATAGCCCAGCTTTTGACGGGCGGGCTGGCCCGGCCCGCGGGCCTGGGCCGACTTTGCCAGGTCTAAATACCTCAATTCCGACAAAAATACTGATAAAAACCTCATTAACTCCTTCATTTTTAACCACAAAAATATATCCCTCATTTATATCCACATAAAATAAATATTTCCTTATCATATGAATCAATAATTAATTATTCACAAATAATATTACAGAATCATATTTATGACAACCAGGTCGTTCCCAGGAAAGATGTGGCTTTCCAATAAGAATTTCTCCTTATTGGCGCGCAATTAAATGACCAAACCTCTCCTTAGACAGAATTTTCTAGACATTACCAATAATGTTATCTAATAATATTATTCAAATAATATGAATTATTGATCTGATAATGGGAAATACTGTGCAGTGACAATTATTAAAACAACAATAATATAAATATCAATGCAGCAATTATTGAATCAATAAAATAAAATATTGAACAGTAACTACTGTAACAATTATTGAGTAGTGCCTTCTTACGTAAGAATCAATAATTGGTGCAATACCGTGTGCTACTGTATTTTAACCACCAGGTATTCCAACAGTATTAACGGTAACAACTACGCCGTTAATTATACACAACTTATACTTGTCGTTTTCTTCATCCAATCGCTTTCCGTTATGGGGCTCACACAAGGCTGCGCCGTCGTACGAATATTCTCCGACAGCAAGAATATTCCACGACCAAACGAATATTCACCGACCAAAAATGAATATTTTATAACCACTTGCTTATTTGAAATATTTGCGCATTTTACCTATAACTAACCACATTAATCAAATCAACCCTTTCTATTTTAAAATAATAAATAGATAAAATTTAATTTTATTTATTAATAAGTTGGGGTCTTACAACCTCCCCACCTTATGAAATTTCGTCCTCGAAATTGACGTACGTACCTGGTGTTTCGAAAATGTGAGGATACCTCGCTTTCATTTCTGATTCTAACACCCAGGTCATTTCTTCAATAGCATGGTTTCTCCACAAAACCTTAACTTGTGGTATAACTTTCGTGCGTAGAACATGCTCTTTCCTATCCAAGATCTTAACAGGTACCTCTTCGTACGTTAAATCTTCGGCTATCTCGTCTGGTTCTAACTCAATTATGTGGTTCGGGTCTTTCACATATTTACGAAGCACAGATATGTGAAAAACATTATGAACACGAGACATGCTTGAAGGTAATGCGAGTTTATAGGCCACATTTCCTATTCGGTCAAAAATCTCAAATGGACCAAAAAATCGTGGATTGAGCTTTCCCCTCTTTCCAAATCTTGTAACTCCCTTCCATGGTGCAACACGTAACAATACATGATCCATAATATTGAATTCTACATCCTTTCGATGAAAATCCGCATAACTCTTTTGTCGATTCTGTGCCGTTTGTATACGTTGTCGAATTGTTTGGATCTTCTCTGTAGTTATGCGTACCAATTCTGGTCCCAACAACGTTGCTTCACCCACCTTGTCCCAACATACTGGAGAACGACACTTCGTCCATACAAGGCTTTAAATGGAGCCATACCTATACTTGCCTGATAATTGTTATTGTAGGAGAATTCTACCAGTGGCAAGTACTTATCCCAACTTCCTTTGAAATCTAGAACATAGAGTCTTAATAGATCTTCAAGAGTTTGAATAGTCCTCTCTGATTGCCCGTCCGTTTGAGGATGGTATGCTGAACTAAATCGTAAATCTATGCCCATAGCTTTCTGCAAGCTAACCCAAAATCGTGAAGTGAATCTTGGGTCACGATCCGAAACTATGGATACTGGCATGCCATGTAATCTCATAATCTCATTCACGTACATACTGGCAAGACGTTCAAGGGAATAAGTCTCACGTATAGGTAAGAAATGAGCAGACTTGGTTAATCTATTAACAATAACCCAAATCGCATCTATGCTTTGAGAAACCTTTGGAAGACCTGTAACGAAATCCATGGTAATGTGTTCCCACTTCCATTTCGGGATCTCAAGTGGTTGCAATGGACCCTTTGGCACTTGATGCTCCGCCTTTACACATTGACAAGTTAAACACCTCGAGATAAACTCCGCGATCTCGCTTTTCATATTGCTCCACCAAAATGTATGTCGAAGATCGTGATACATTTTGGTACTCTCAGGATGGATTGCAAACGGTGTGTTGTGTGCCTCCATCATTATTCTATACTTCAAGTCAAAATAGTTAGGAACACAAAGTCTGGAGTTGACTCGAAGTATTCCTTCTTCATCGATTCTTGCTTCTGGAATAACACCTTCTTGCACTTTTTTCTTCATACGCATCAGCTCCATGTCTGTAGCTTGAGCGGCTTTAACTTTATCAATCAAAGTCGGTTCTACTCGTATATTTGATATCATCATGTGGGTACTTGGAGCCTTTATCTCTATCTCCATCTTTTACAAATTATACAAAATGGGCCTTTGTGTTAACACCATTGCACTCGTACCCGTGTATGATCTTCTACTCAATGCGTCAGCTACTACGTTCGCTTTTCCAGGATGATATTGGATGGTATGATCGTAATCTTTCAACAGCTCAAGCCAACGTCGTTGCCGCATGTTGAGTTCCTTTTGGGTGAAAAAATATTTGAGGCTTTTATGATCCGTATAGATCTCCACTTTCTCCCCATACAGGTAGTGTCTCCAAATCTTCAACGCAAAAACGACTGCTGCCAACTCCAAATCATGAGTAGGATAATTCCTCTCATATTCTTTGAGTTATCGCGATGCATAGGCTATGACTTTCCCATGTTGCATGAGAACACACCCTAACCCTTTGCTTGAAGCATCGCTGTAGATAACAAATCTATCCGAACCAGATGGTATTGTCAGAACAGGTGTCGAAATGAGTCTCCTCTTGAGTTCTTGAAAACTCTTCTCACAATCCTCGCTCCAACTGAATTTTGTATCCTTCCGAGTCAGCTGAGTTAACGGAGTAGCGATTCTAGAAAATCCTTCCACGAATCTCCGATAATACCCAGCTAAGCTCAGAAAGGTACGTACTTCGGTCACCGACTTCGGTTGCTCCCAACTTTGTATGGCTTCAATCTTCGCCTGGTCGACAGATACTCCATGTTTTGACACCACGTGCCCAAGGAATGCTACTTCCTCAAGCCAGAACTCGCATTTCTTTAATTTGGCATATAGTTTATTTTCACGAAGCCTTTGCAGCACCAGCTTCAAATGGCGCTCATGATCTTCACGGCTTTTGGAATAGATGAGGATGTCATCAATAAAGACAACAACGAACTGATCTAAATATTCTTTGAATACACGGTTCATCATATCCATGAAAGCAGTAGAAGCATTAGTCAATCCAAAAGACATGACTAAGAATTCATAATGCTCGTATCGAGTTCTGAAGGCAATCTTTGGAATATCCTCAGTTTTAATCTTCAGCTGATGATATCCAGAATGAAGATCGATCTTTGAAAAGAATTGTGCTCCTTGCAACTGGTCAAACATGTCATCAATGCGAGGTAGCGGATACCTATTCTTGATGGTGAAATGGTTCAATTCCCTATAGTCGATACAAATTCGCATACTCCCATCTTTCTTCTTTACGAATAAAATAGGAGCACCCCAAGGAGATGTACTAGGACGAATAAAACCGATGTTTAATAACTCCTGTAATTAGACTTTTAACTCCTGAAGTTCAATAGGAGCCATTCGATATGGGGTTTTAGAAATGGGCTTTGTACCGGGTTCAAGGTCAATAAAGAATTCAACTTCACGTTCTAGGGGTAGACCAGGAAGTTCTTCAGGAAATACATCGAGAAATTATCTAACAATAGAAATATTATTCAAATCTGACTTGTCTTTGTTCAAATCCATAACATGGGCTAAGAAAGCTTGACATCCGTTTTTCAATAAACGAATAGCTTTGTGGCTTGATATGACAATAACTGATTTTAGTGGTTTAGTAGTTTGAATTCGTATGACAGGTTGGTTAGGAATATGAAAACTAACAACCTTACGAAAACAATCAATTTTAGCATGATAAGTGGTTAACCAATCAATTCCTAAAATCACATCAAAAGCAAGTATCTTAAAATCACATCAAAAGCAAGTATCTTTAAAGAGATAAGATCAACAGGTAATGTGATAGTGCCAACTTGGATCATGCAAGATTTATAAACTGTAGATGTAACGAAGGTTTCACCTAACGGAGTTTCAACAGATAAGTCAAAGTCCAATTTCTCCGGAGTCAAGTTTAAAGGTTGAGCACAAGCAGGAGAGATAAAAGAATGGGTAGAACCGGCATCTAATAAGGTATAAACTTCGCAAGAATTCAAGATTAGCTTACCCGTGATCACCTCGTTTAGGTTTCTCGCGTTTTGGGCAGTCACGACAAATGCCCTTCCAGAAACCACCGACTTTGACTTGTCCGGAACAGCCTTCGGAGTCACTATCCCCGTTGAACTTGGTTTCACAACAAGACAATCTTTAGCTATATGACCTTCCTTTCCATAGTTATAACATACCTTGAACTGTTGTGGGCAGTTTGGGCTGATGTGTCCCTCCTTCCCGCATTTGTAACAAACGACCGGTGCTCGTTCTCCTCCCGTAAAAGCAGTTGATGTTTGTGCTGACGTCTTCACGTTATCATTGTTGTAACTTCTTTTCTTGAAATCTCCTCCCGACTCGCTCCTTCTATTATCACGGCCACGATTACCACCAGAGTGGTTACCGCTTTTGTCCGAATGTTTTCCTCCTTGCTGATTTTCATTGGTCCGATGACCGCTGCCACCGGTATTACCTTGGTTGTGTTCTCTCGGTTGAATATAATCATTATCTCGCTCTAATAATTGAGCCCTGTTTACAATATCTGAATATAAAAAATTTTTATGAGAGATAAGATATTGCCGAATCTCGGGTTTTAAACCTCTCAGAAACATCCTTGTCATTCGTTCCTCATTCTCGACCAAATGAGGTGCAAACCTGGATAACTCTGCAAACTTCGCCTCGTACTGGGACACCGTCATGTTATTTTGTTCCAGTCTGATAAACTCCACCTCCTTCATATGACGAATACTTTCAGGAAAGTACTTGTCATTGAACAGTTTCTGAAATGTTTCTCAGGACATGTTGAGTGCGTCAGGCTGGGTACGCTTCACAAACTCCCACCAGTAGTCTGCCTCACCGCGGAACATAAAGGTGGTGAATGGAACCTTCTGTTCCTCCGTGCATCCCAAGACATCGAATATCTTGGTAATTTGCTTGACCCACGTTTTCGCCATGATCGGATCCGGCTTTCCCTTAAATTCTGGTGGTCCCAATTCTTTGAACTGCTTGGTTGTGAAAAACCGCGCATTATTATCATTTCCACCCGTATTCTACACACGAGTCTCCCTCGTCTGATTTTGCATGAACTGCAAAAAGCTCCTAAACATTCCATCATTCATAGTTTGCTCGGTAACGTTGTTTACAGGAGGAATATTGTCTTCCTGTTGCACGTTCCCCTGGGTAGTGATCAAAGGTGTCTCCACGGTCTGATTTACTCCATTATTAACGTTCTCAACTGTCATTCTTAAATACTGCCATAAAACAAGGGTTAATAGTCATGTCATATATTATCCCTGTACTCTGACCGACCAAATAAACTTAGTCAGGTCATACTAGCGAATAAATTCCCCGTCTCTCCCCTCCTAGTTCTTGTCTCACATCTCAGTCAGGATCATATCCCTAAGCTCTGATACCAACTGTGACGCCCCCAAAAAAGGTATACAACACCCATTCTGAGTCGCCAAATACATGGTACAAAAAGCAAACTACAACTTTAATAATACAATTGTCGTGCAAAATACGACAACACATACTGTGAGTTTAAATACAAATATTGTCTTCTAAACAATATCCACACTCAAATAAGTCATCATTATAATTATTCAAACACTATTTTACAGAAATAGTGAGGACTGCTACCCCGACTAGATCCTGCTATGTTCTAACCTCCTGAGAAGAAAAATGGAACAAAAAGGAAAAGGGTGAGCTCAACTAACCCAGTAAAAAATATTATGACTAAGATAATATACAACAAAATATTATTAGTATGCAACAGGGAAAAATCTGATAGAATATAATCGACAACAAGTTTTAGATCAACAACTGCTAGAAGAGTCAAGTAGAGAATGAATTCTACTATCTTCTAAGATTTAAAAGTCCATCATCAATATTTTATCCATGTAACATCAATTAATAATCATCTTTAACCAAATATTCATCTTTCCACTACAGGCCAAAGATATTCATTTGTATCACCAGTCAGTCATTTTCATCTCAACACCTGTTCATCTTTGCACTACAGGCCAAAGATATTCATCAGGTAATCATACATCTTTGCACTACAGGCCAAAGATATTCAGTAATATCATCATTTAGGACCGAGGATGATGAAAAATATTTTAAAAAAAATGAATCCAGTGAGACAGGAGGATAAATAGTAGAGATTCGTATAACAGTTTATCCAAGATCAATAATACTTCATAATAATCAATTGTGAAGCAGAATTCAAAAATAAAGATCAAAACATGGATACAATCAAAGATAGTAACCATAATAGACATCTTGGACAAAAAGAGAAAATTTTATTTTTCGGTGAATAGTACCGTATTCGTGAATAGTGCCGTATACGTGAATAGTGTCGTATACGTGAATAGTAATTACGATACAAAAAGTTTTAAATTTGATAAAAAAAACTCATATCAATATTTCGGCATAATGATATTGAAGAAAATATTATTTAAGAAGAAAATAATATCCCTTACCTCAAAATAACCGTACTTCTGATCGGAATACCGATATAAGGCTGAAAGAAACTTGCTCTGATGAATAGAAACTCTCAAAGTATGTAAATACTCACAAAATACACTCAATAATCTAGAGAGAGAAAGAGAGAAAACTTGTTTCTGGTGTGATTTTCAATTCTAACTTAGCCCTCTATTTATAGAAAAATATTAGCACGCCGAAGCAGACTTAACCTGCAACCTGATGGTTTTACCTGCTACTATTCCCACCCACCACATTTGAATAAAAAATCTCAGCACATTTCTTCACCAACCAAGAGTGGGGCCCACCAATTCTAGAATTTTCTACTAAAATGATAAACTCCGAAAATTTAATAATTTCTGAACTAGTCATCTCGTAAAATTCATAATAAATCATACGTTCATTTTTAACGGTTCAAAATTTGTGGACATATACTCAACTTATATATGTATAACATATCCAAAAATTACCACGATCCAACGGTCGGATTAAAAATTTTAACCCCCGCAATATTTCTCAAAAATCCTAATTTTTAATACCTCCATTCCGACAAAAATACTGATAAAAACCTCAACATTAACTCCTTCATTTTTAACCACAAAAATATATCCCTCATTTATATCCACATAAAATAAATATTTCCTTATCATATGAATCAATAATTAATTATTCACAAATAATATTACAGAATCATATTTATGACAACCAGGCTGTTCCCAGGAAAGAGGGGGCTTTCTAATAAGAATTTCTCCTTACTGGCGTGTAATTAGATGACCAAACCTCTCCTTAGACAGAACTTTCTAGACATTGCCAATAATGTTATCTAATAATATTATTCAAATAATATGAATTATTGATCTGATAATAGAAAATACTGTGCAGTGATAATTATTGAAACAACAATAATATAAAATATCAATGCAGCAATTATTGAATCAATAAAATAAAATATTAAACAGTAACTACTGTAACAATTATTGAGTAGTGCTTTCTTACGTAAGAATCAATAATTGGTGCAATACCGTGTGCTACTGTATTTTAACCACCAGGTATTTCAACAGTATTAACGGTAACAACTACGCCGTTAATTATACACAACTTATACTTGTCGTTTTCTTCATCCAATCGCTTTTCGTTATGGGGCCCACACAAGGCTGCGCCGTCGTACGAATATTCCCCGACATCAAAAATATTTCACGACCAAACGAATATTCACCGACCAAAAATGAATATTTTATAACCACTTGCTTATTTGAAATATTTGCGCATTTTACCCATAACTAACCACATTAATCAAATCAACCCTTTCTATTTCAAAATAATAAATAGATGAAATTTAATTTTATTTATTAATAAGTTGGGGTCTTACAATAGGTGTCGCTATAGACTGAAGGATATCAATAAAATTTCAGGATTTATTCATTTCGAGGTTCAATATGAATGAACACTGAGCAGTCACTAAGGACTAAGAACTCTTACTATAATTAACAGTATTATACTGTAATCCAATATAAACGAGTACAATAGGTGATCAGCCTAAAGTACCCTACGTTATGCATAACATTTAATCATACTCATGTGCGCACGTCGATTTCCCGATAATATATAATTTTCCCTTCAATGAGGGTTGTTCATCTCAGTAGATTTACGATAGTCCACACCAAGTCAATTGGTTTGGATAGCTTTTAACACATGATGATAGTCTAGTCGAATCAAAGGCTTAGACAACTTTTATAATGCATTTAAGAACGAAAAGTCCAATGCTTGCAACAACGTCAAGGTATACAAACAATTTTCGAATAGAAATAGATATTTGCTCGATATAAATATGGTTGATATGACAACAATTCGAATTATACAATATGTATACAGTGAAAGAATTAAGGAACTTGTCTCGTTCGTCGATTATGTTTACCTTTGACACCTTGTCACGTATACTGCCTATAATATAATAATATAGCCGTACAAATTAGTGATTGTTGAAAATCGACTCACTTTAGCTATTAATCGCACGTCATCCTAGTTTAAGGTACTAGTCTCTCATACAATACATAATTTTGAAAAATACTATATTTCTTACTTACTACACAATTATGCTCACAAATAAGAAAACTATGTACATAACATTAATTTATTAAACTGTTGCTCAAATTAGTTATCTGAACTAATTTCATTAATTAGAGTTTAAAATGACATTACACTATTCTGTTGGTTTATCGTCATAAACCCTTACTCATTTTCTTTTCAAATTTTTTTACATGTTATTAATGTCACATTAGTATGTAGTGTAAAGATAAATATTCCCCCCTTGATAATTATATTACTTTTTATTAAAGGTAAATACACCTACCCCTTTTTATTACTTCCTTTAAAAATATATTATGTACATAGTGTCACAATTAATGTTTTAATGTTATTATTAAATTAGTTTAGTGTACTGATATATATTTCATTACCTCCATGTTGGCTAATCAATGTATTTTTTTGAAAGACATTACAAATATAATACATAAACAGCCCCACATGTTAATGTTTAAGATTACATAATAGGTAAGGCTAAAAGGATCTTTAATTTCCTTGCATAGTAGCTCCTTTAATGAGAACATGTAGTCACCAAATTATTGCATAAGTACAGCAAATTTTCTTGCACAACTAGCAGCCGAATAATTAACCTTAAAAATAAGAGCCACATAGCAGCATCCTTATTGCATGGAAAAATAAAAATTAACATGTAGCAACATATTATTGATTATGTAACAACTAATAATTTTATTTTATTTTAACAACTAGCCGCCATGTTAACGAATGATTTGTCTTAAAATAGCAGTCACAAAACAGCAGTTTTATTGCACACATGTTAGCAAACATAATAATAATAATAATAATTAATAATAATATTAATAGTAATAATAATAATAATAATAATTTATCAGCCATTTATTTGGTACACGAAACATCCCCTTCTTTCCATAACACATACTTTGTTTTTTTTTTCTCCACTACGTAAACAAATTGTGCATATATTCCTGCAAATTAATTCCTCTAGCTTAAAGACATATTATAAATACTAATGTCTCAAATATTAATCATGCAGACATTTAGTTTAGTATACTAACTCCCACAAATAACACATAATATCAACACCAAAAATAACTAAGTGTTTACTAGAAATTAAATGGAAAGTCATTTTTTTGTTTAGTTTATTTTATACCTTAGCTTGAAAATTCTGAAATGAGTTGGTAAGATGAAGAGTTGTTGCTGCTATTACTCCTTCTCTCCTACTTCACCGACCACAATCACACTCTCTCTACAATGGTTCTTGCTTTTAAAAAAAACTAGAGTAAGGGGGTTTATATATACTAAAAGGAGTGCATAAATTAACTAGAAGTCTCCTTGACCATCCCTATACAAGAACTTTATAGCAGCCCCTAAGTAGTCTATGATATCCCATCACTCATGTCACCATTGTATTGTCAAAAATCACACGCAAAGCTCCCTTTTTTTTGAATCCAATGGTCCGAAAATGATAGTCTCAATTATGCGTAATACTCAATGCTAGAACTTAGTCATGTTGTAATTGGGTTATTAATTCCCAAGGCTGATTGGCTTTTAATTCAATGTAGCTGCCACCATTGCACTAGCTGCCGAAAATGGATAGATTACAAATCATAAGGTTGGGTTCTAGTTCCCCTTTTTCTTGGCTGGCCACACACACCCCACCCGAAATTTACAAGTAACAATATAGTTTGTGTGACGCCCCCAAAATAGGTATACATCACTCATTTTGAGTTGCCAAATACATGGTACATAAATAAATACAACTTCAGTAATACAATTATTGTGCAAAATACGATAACACATATACTGTGTGTTTGAATACAAATATAGTCTAATAGAGATTATACAAACTCAAAAAGAGTCCTCATTATAATTATTGATACACTATTTTACAAAATAGTGAGGACTACTAATACATCTATCCTGAACCATCACTCCATATCCCGGCTAGTTCCTGCTATGTTCTCACCTCCTGGGAAGAAAAATGGAACAAAAAGGAAAAGGGTGAGCTCAACTGGCTCAGTAAAGAATATTATGACTAAGATAATATACAACAATTTATCATTAGTCTTCAACAGGGAAAAATCTGATAGAATATAATAGACAACAAGTTTTAGATCAACAAATTCAGCGGAAACAACAATCCATTAGAAGAGTCACGTAGAGAATGAGTTCTACTATCTTCTAAGATTTAAAAGTCCATCATCAATATTTTATCCCTGTAACAACAATCAATATTCATCTTTGCACTACAGGCCAAAGATATTCATTTATATCACCAGTCGGTCATGTTCATCTCAACACCTGTTCATCTTTGCACTACAGGCCAAAGATATTCATTAGTTAATCATTCATCTTTGCACTACAGGCCAAAGATATTTATTTATATCACCATTTAGGACTGAGGATGATGAAAAATCAAAACATGAATTAAACTTTAAGAATAAGGGTCACAACAGATAATTTGGAAGAAAAAAAATATTTTTTTTTCTTTTGTGAACAGTACCCGTGAACAGTACCCGTGAA
The DNA here is from genome assembly GCA_016801055.1 of Panax notoginseng. Classification (NCBI taxonomy): domain Eukaryota; kingdom Viridiplantae; phylum Streptophyta; class Magnoliopsida; order Apiales; family Araliaceae; genus Panax; species Panax notoginseng. The sequence goes on from CM029012.1 coordinate 166,858,637, forward strand.
TAGTACCCGTGAACAGTAACTATGAACAGTACCCGTGAACATTACCCATGAATAGTACCCGGTCATGAAAAGTTCCAAATTTGATAAAAAGTTCAGACCAATATTCCTATGAAATGATATTAGATGAAACGAAATTTCTAACCATTTCAGGAGTTATAGAAGCAATACTTACCATAGTAAGTTCAAATTTAGAGAATATGAAATGAAATAATATCCCTTCCATACTATGGAGTATGAAAAAAAAAATATTTCTTACGAGTATTGAAATAAAATAATATCCTTTACCTTTGTAGAAGCTGGATTTGAATGGAATATCGAATATTACTCTGAGAAAATCTTGCAGAAAAACTACGCTCAAAGTATTCTTATACTCAAGAAAATACTCACAATACTTTAAGAATAAGAATTTGTAAATTTTAAGGTGTGATTGAGGAAGGAGGGTTATCCCTCTATTTATATTGCAACACGGAGAAAGGAATTGAGAAACCTGCCTAACTTTGCCAACCCATTCCTGCCAAACCTTTCATTTTTTTCCTTATAGAGGGCCCACCCTTTTGAAACAAGCTAGCTTTGCAGGAAGAATAATAAGCCAACTTTGACAAAAAAGAAAGGACAGCTTCATGTATTACTTTCAAAAACAAGTTGCAGAGCCTTTGCAGGAGAAATTGAAATGCCTACTTTCCTTTTCTTGTTTTTTTTCTTTCTTTGCCTGTAAATTCTTATGGGCAAGGCCCACCAAACATGACAAAAATATAAAATGCTTGCAGAAAGCTTCCACCCACCAATTATTCCACCAACCATTTTCAAAGTTACAACCTACTTTTTCTTTGAAAACAAGTATTCATATTAATTTGCTTACTTTCGTTCTAATTACCACATGCTTATATATATATATATATATATATATATATATATATATATATATATATATATATATATATATATATATATATATTAAACAATTATAATATATATATAAATGAATATTTATCGGATAAATAATTGCCAAACTTTCAACAAATAATTAATACTAAAATTCCTTCATTTATATCCATATAAAATAAATATTTTCTTATCATATAAACCAATAATTAATTATTCACAAATAATATTACAGAATCACAATAATGACAACCAGACCGTTCCCAGGAAAGAGGGGGCTTTCCAATAAAGATTTCTCCTTACTGGCGCGCAATTAGGTGACCAAACCTCTCATTGACAGAACTTTCTAGACATTGTCAATAATGTTATCTAATAATATTATTCAAATAATATGAATTATTGATCTGATAATGGAAAATACTGTGCAGTGATAATTATTGAAACAATAATAATATAAAATATCAACGCAGCAATTATTGAATCAATAAAATAAAATATTGAATAGTAACTACTGTAACAATTATTGAGTAGTGCCTTCTTACGTAAGAATTAATAATTCAAAAATACTGTGCAATACCGTGTGCTACTGTGCAACAACGTGTATTACTATATTTTAACCACCAGGTATTCCAACAGTGTTAACGGTAACAACTACGCCGTTATTCAATTTTGTCATTTTCTTCATTCGACCGTTATCCGTTATGGGCCCACAAAAGACTGCGCCATCGTACGAATATTTCCCGACAGCAAGAATATTCCACGACCAAACGAATATTCCCCGACAATAATGAATATTTTATAACTATATGCTTATTTAAAAAAATATTTGTGTATTTTACCCATAACTAACCACATTAATCAAATAAACCCTTACTATTTCAAAATAATAAATAAAGGAAATTCCATTTTATAAAAAAATTTCAGGGTCTTACAGTTTGGCTAGAAAAAATCTCATTAAAGCTGCTCACTAAATCAATTTAGGCCTACCACCTTATCCTACTAAATTTATTATTTGGATTATAAAAATGTAAATACTTAAATATTAATGCAGCAATTTAACTAATTTAATTTACCCAATTAACACTAAATTATACACCACCTTAATAATTATTAATAAGTTGGGCTATTTCACATAATTTAAGTTACTCACAAAAAATGATTTAGTCTATCCAGATAAGCTTTCAAACCAATTCAAGGATTTATCAATACTCTGATATAATTAAATAAATTAATTATATACCACCTCTCTTATTGTCATCTTTTACTAGTAATGCATTCCTTCTTTAATTTATTCCTCACTAATTCCATCATTGTGTCACACAAGACATTTCATGAGCTTATCATAATTTTTCACATCTTATCAATTATTAAAATTTCAATTTAATTCAATTGAGTTACTCACCTCATGCCATGTAAGCATTTATAAAATAAATAATCACTGGCTCTATTTATATTTATATTAATATTAAATCATAAAATTTACGGTTATTACAAATGTACCCAGCCAGCCGCACTCAACATGTCTTGTGAAACGTTTCAGAAACTGTTCAATGACAAGTACTTTCCTTAAAGTATTCGTCATATGAAGGAGGTAGAGTTTATTAGACTAGAACAGAACAACATGACGGTGTCCCAGTACGCGGCGAAGTTCGCGGAGTTATCCAGGTTTGCACCTCATTTGGTAGAGAATGAGGAACGTATGACGCGGATGTTTTTGAGAGGTTTGAAACCCGACATACGTCAATATCTCATTTCTCATAAATTTTCTCTATATTCAGATGTTGTGAATAGGGCTCAGTTATTGGAGCGCGATAATGAGTCAGCTCAATCGAAGAATAACGACCTACAACTTGATGATAATCGTACCGATGGCAACGGTCATCAGAACAAGGATAACCATCGTGGAGAAAATTATCGTGCCAGAAATGGTAACCATTTCGGTGGTAATCATGGTCAAGATAATAGAAGAAATAACTAAAGTGGAAATTTCATGAAGAGAAGATTTAACGATGACGGAAAGATGTCGGCAGCAACACCAGCATCAGCAACAAATTCTAGGGGAGGAGAACGACCGCCAGTTAGATGCTACAAATGCGGAGAGGAGGGAAATATAAGTCCAAACTGTTCACAGCCTTCAAGGTATGTTATAATTGTGGAAAAGAAGGTCATATTGCTCGAGATTGTACGGTAGCGAAACCCAGTCCAGCGGGGATGGTGACTCAAAAGGCTATCCCAGAAAAGTCAAAGTCAACAGTTCCTGGAATAGCGTTTGTCGTGACTGGTCAGAATGCGAGGAACCCGAACGAAGTTAGCATGGGTTAGTTAATTATAAATTCTTACGAAGTTTATACCTTATTAGATACATGTTCTACCCATTCATTTATCTCTCCTGCTTATACTTAACGTTTAAACCTGACTCCGGAGAAAATTAGACTTAGAATTATCTGTTGAAACTCCGTTAGGAGAAACTTTCGTTACATCCATTGTTTATAAATCTTGTTTGATCCAAGTTGGCACCATCACCTTACCTGTTGACTTTATCTCTTTAAAGATACTTGCATTTGACGTGATTTTAGGGATTGATTGGTTAACTACTCATCATGCCAAAATTAATTATTTTCGTAAGGTTGTTAGTTTTCATATTCCTAACCAACCTGTTGTGCGAATTCAAGCAACTAAGCCATTAAAATCAATCACTGTTATATCAAGTCATAAAGCTATTCGTTTATTAAAAAACGGATGTCAAGCTTTCTTAGCCCATGTTATGGATTTGAATAAAGACACGTCATATTTGAATAATATTCCTGTTGTTATTGACTTTCCTGACGTATTTCCTGAAGAACTTTCCGGTCTACCCCCAGAACGTGAAGTTGAATTCTTTATAGATCTTGAACCTGGTACAAAGCCCATTTCTAAAACTCCATATCGAATGGCTCCTATTGAACTTCAGGAGTTAAAGGTCCAATTATATGAGTTGTTGGACATCGGTTTCATTCGTCCTAGTACATCTCCTTGGGGTGCTCCTGTTTTATTCGTAAAAAAGAAAGACGGGAGTATGTGACTTTGTATCGACTACCGGGAATTAAACCATGTCACTATCAAGAATAGGTATCCGCTACCTCATATTGATGACCTGTTTGACCAGTTACAAGGAGCACAATTCTTTTCAAAAATCGATCTTCGTTCTGGATATCATCAGCTGAAGATTAGAACTGAGGATATTCCAAAGACTGCCTTTAGAACTCGGTACGGGCATTATGAATTCTTAGTCATGTCTTTTGGATTGACTAATGCTCCTGCGGCTTTCATGGATATGATGAACCGAGTATTCAAGGAATATTTGGATCAGTTCGTTGTTATTTTTATTGATGACATCCTTATATATTCCAAAAGTCGTGAAGATCATGAGCACCATTTGAAGTTAGTACTCTAAAGGCTTCGTGAAAATAAGTTATATGCCAAGTTAAAGAAATGCGAGTTCTGGCTTGAGGAAGTAGCATTCCTTGGGCACGTGGTGTCAAAGCATGGAGTATCTGTTGACCCGGCGAAGATTGAAGCAATACAAAGTTGGGAACAACCGAAGTCGGTGACCGAAGTACGTAGCTTTCTGGGCTTAGCTGGTTATTATTGTAAGATCCCAACTTTTATAAATAAAGATGAATTTTCTATAAATATCATTTTTGAATATTATGGAGTTAATTTGATATAATGTTATAGTTGTGGGTAATATTTATAAATTTTGCAAAGTACGCAAGTTATTATATAATATTCGATTGGTCGGGAAATATTCATTTTAACAGAGAATATTCGTACAACGGCACAATCATTGGTGGACCCCACAACGGAATTATTGTCGGATTGAGAAAACGACAAAAATATTTTATTAAAAATAACGGCGAAAGTTTTACCATTGATACTGTTGAACTACTCGGTAGTAAAAGTACAGTAATACGTGTGGTTGCATAGTAGCGCACGATATTGATTATTAATGCTTATGTGAGAAGTCACTCAGTTTGATTCAATTATTGTCAGTTAATAATATGAATTATTTAGCGATAATGAAGTTTTGTTTTATTCGTATTATTAACGTAATAAAACAGAAACATCTTTTTATATAAAACAGAATACTTTATTAAAGTTATTCTATAAATAGAATATATTATATTTTATTTAAAAGATTTTTCTTTAAATATAGACCGTTCATGGATTAGTTACTATGCATTCTATTTTTCTATAAATAGCAGCTCATTCCTTCATTATTTCTTACGAATTCACTGAACTCTAGAGAGAGAAACTAGAGAGAAGAAAAGTATTCTGCTACTTAACTACTTTCTTATTTCAGTTCTTCTTTAAAACGGTAAGGGGTGTTATTCTTTCTTATTCATGAAGAGAACTGTTGTTATTCCTTTTCTTATTATTCTGTTGGAATAACCTGTATACGTGGTCTACCCTATACTTGGTGACATTCTTCTATTATTCTGTTGGAATACCATGTCTGTAAGACCCCAACTTATTAATGAATAAAATCAAATTTTCTCTAAATATTATTGTGAATAATAAGGGGCTAATTTGATATAATACTTTGGTTATGGGTGAAATGTGCAAATTTTGCAAAATAAGCAAGTGGTTATAAAATATTCATTTTGTCGGGGGAATATTCGTTTGGTCGTGAAATATTCTTGTTGTCGGGGAATATTCGTACGACGGCGCAGCCTTGTGTGGGCCCTATAACGGAAAGCGATTGGATGAAGAAAATGACAAGTATAAGTTATTTATAAATAACGGCGTAGTTGTTACCGTTAATACTGTTGGAATACCCGGTGATTAAAATACAGTAGCACACGGTATTGCACCAATTATTAATTCTTACGTAAGAAGGCACTACTCAATAATTGTTACAGTAGTTATTGTTCAATATTTTATTTTATTGATTCAATAATTGTTGCATTGATATTTTATATTATTGTTGTTTCAATAATTGTTGCTGCACAGTATTTTCCATTATCAGATCAATAATTCATATTATTTGAATAATATTATTATATAACATTATTGGCAATGTCTAGAAAGTTCTGTCTAATGAGAGGTTTGGTCATCTAATTGCGTGCCAGTAAGGAAAAATCCTTATTGGAAAGCCCCCTCTTTCCTGAGAACGGCCTGGTTGTCATAAATGTGATTCTGTAATATTATTTGTGAATAATTAATTATTGATTCATATGATAAGGAAATATTTATTTTATGTGGATATAAATGAGGGATATATTTTTGTGGTTAAAAATGAAGGAGTTAATGTTGAAGTGTTTTATCAGTATTTTTATCGGAATGGAGGTATTAAAAATCAAATCAGGGTTTTTGAGAAATATTGCGGGTGTTATAATTTTTAATCCGACCGTTGGATCGTGGTAATTTTTGGATATGTTATACATATATAAGTTGAGTATATGTCCACAAATTTTGAACCGTTAAAAATGAACGTATGATTTATTATGAATTTTACGAGATGACTGGTTCAGAAATTGTTGAATTTTCGGAGTTTATCATTTTGATGGAAAATTCTAGAATTGGTGGGCCCTACTTGTGGTTGGTGAAGAAATGTGCTGAATTATATTTCAAATGTGGTGGGTGGGAATAGTAGCAGGTAAAGCCATCAGGTTGCAGGTCAAACCTACTAAAATTTTCCTATAAATAGAGGGCTAAGTTAGAATTGAAAATCACACCAGAAACAAGTTTTCTCTCTTTCTCTCTCTAGATTATTGAGTGTATTTTGTGAGTATTTAGATACTTTGAGAGTTTCTATTCATCAGAGCAAGTTTCTTTCAGCCTTATACCGGTATTCCGACCAGAAGTACTGATATCTTGAGGTAAGGGATATTATTTTCTTCTTAATGATATTATTTTCTTCAATATCATTATGCTGAAATATTGATATGAGTTTTTATCAAATTTGGAACTTTTTGTGTCGGAGTTACTATTCACGTATACGGCACTATTCACGTATACGGTACTATTCACGAATACGGCACTATTCACCGAAAAATAAAATTTTCCCTTTTTGTCCAAGATGTCTATTATGGTTACTATCTTTGATTGTATCCATGTTTTGATCTTTATTTTTGAATTCTGCTTCACAATTGATTATTATGAAGTATTATTGATCTTGGATAAACTGTTATACGAATCCCTACTATTTGTCCTTCTGTCTCATTGGATTCGTTCTCTTTAAGATATTTTTCATCATCCTCAGTCCTAAATGATGATATTAATGAATATCTTTGGCCTGTAGTGCAAAGATGTATGATTACTTGATGAATATCTTTGGCCTGTAGTGCAAAGATGAACAGGTGTTGAGATGAACATGACTGACAGGTGATACAAATGAATATCTTTGGCCTGTAGTGCAAAGATGAATATTTGGATAAAGATGATTATTAATTGATGTTACAGGGATAAAATATTGATGATGGACTTTTAAATCTTAGAAGATAGTAGAATTCTTTCTCTACTTGACTCTTCTAATGGTTTGCTGTTTCCGCTGCAGTTGTTGATCTAAAACTTGTTGTCGATTATATTCTATCAGATTTTTCCCTGTTGAAGACTAACGATAATTTGTTTGTATATTATCTTAGTCATAATATTCTTTACTGGGCTAGTTGAGCTCACCCTTTTCCTTTTTGTTCCATTTTTCTTCTCAGGAGGTGAGAACATAGCAGGATCTAGTCGGGGTATGGAGTGATGGTTCTAGAAAGATGTTTTAGCAGTCCTCACTATTTCTGTAAAATAGTGTTTGAATAATTGTAATGAGGATTTATTTGAGTGTGGATATTGTCTAGAAGACAATATTTGTATTTAAACTCACAGTATGTGTTGTCGTATTTTGCACGACAATTGTATTATTGAAGTTGTAGTTTGCTTTCTGTACCATGTATTTGGCGACTCAGAATGGGTGTTGTATACCTATTTTGGGGGCGTCACAGTTGGTATCAGAGCTTAGGGATATGATCCCTGGCTGAGATGTGAGACAAGAACTAGGAGGGGAGAGACGGGGAATTCCTTCACTAGTATGACTTGACTAAGTTTATTTGGTGTTTATTTGGTCGGTCAGAGTATAGGGATAATATATGACATGACTATTAACCCTTGTTTTATGGCAGTATTTAAGAATGGCAGCTGAGAACGTTAATAATGGAGTAAATCAGACCGTGGAGACACCTTTGATCACCACCCAGGGGAACGTGCAACAGGAAGGCAATATTCCTCCTGTAAACAACGTTACCGAGCAAACGATGAATGATGGAATGTTTAGGAGCTTTTTGCAGTTCATGCAAAATCAGACGAGGGAGACTCGTGTGCAGAATACGGGTGGAAATGATAACGCGCGGTTTGTCACAGCTAAGCAGTTCAAAGAATTGGGACCACCAGAATTTAAGGGAAAGCCGGATCCGATCATGGCGGAAACGTGGGTCAAGCAAATTACCAAGATATTCGATGTCTTGGGATGCACGGAGGAACAAAAGGTTCCATTCGCCACCTTTATGTTCCGCGGTGAGGCAGACTACTGGTGGGAGTCTGTGAAGCGTACCCAGCCTGACGCACTCAACATGTCCTGGGAAACATTTCAAAAACTGTTCAATGACAAGTACTTTCCTGAAAGTATTCGTCATATGAAGGAGGTAGAGTTTATCAGACTGGAACAAAACAACATGACGGTGTCCCAGTACGAGGCGAAGTTTGCAGAGTTATCCAGGTTTGCACCTCATTTGGTCGAAAATGAGGAACGAATGACAAGGATGTTTCTGAGAGGTCTAAAACCCGAGATTCGACAATATCTTATCTCTCATAAATTTTCTTTATATTCAGATGTTGTAAATAGGGCTCAATTATTAGAGCGAGATAATGAGTATGTGCAACCGAGGGACCACAACCAGGGTCATACCGGTGGCGGCAGTCATCGAAGCAATGAAAACCAGCAGGGAGGAAAATATTCGGACAAAAGCGGTAACCACTCTGGTGGTAATCGTGGTCGTGATAATAGAAGGAGCGAGTCGGGAGGAGATTTCAAGAAGAGAAGGTACAACAATGATAATGTGAAGACGTCAGCACAAACATCAACTGTTTCTAGGGGAGGAGAACGACCACCGGTCGTATGTTACAAATGTGGGAAAGAGGGACATATCAGCCCAAACTGCCCACAACAATCCAAGGTATGTTATAACTGTGGAAAGGAGGGTCATATAGCTCGAGAGTGTTCTGTAGCAAAACCAAGTTCAGCGGGGATGGTGACTCCAAAAGCTGTCCCGGATAAGTCGAAATCAGCGGTTCCTGGAAGGGCGTTTGTCGTTACTGGCCAAAACGCGAGAAACCCGAACGAGGTGATCACGGGTAAGCTAATCTTGAATTCTTGCGAAGTTTATACTTTACTAGATACCGGTTCTACCCATTCTTTTATCTCTCCTGCTTGTGCTCAACGTTTAAACTTGACTCCGGAGAAATTGGACTTTAACTTATCTGTTGAAACTCCGTTGGGTGAAACCTTCGTTACATCTACAGTTTATAAATCTTGCATGATCCAAGTTGGCACTATCACATTACCTGTTGATCTTATCTCTTTAAAGATACTTGCTTTTGATGTGATTTTAGGAATTGATTGGTTAACCACTCATCATGCTAAAATTGATTGTTTTCGTAAGGTTGTTAGTTTTCATATTCCTAACCAACCTGTCATACGAATTCAAACTACTAAACCACTAAAATCAGTCACTGTCATATCAAGCCACAAAGCTATTCGTTTATTGAAAAACGGATGTCAAGCTTTCTTAGCCCATGTTATGGATTTGAACAAAGACAAGTCAGATTTGAATAATATTTCTATTGTTAGAGAATTTCCCGATGTATTTCCTGAAGAACTTCCTGGTCTACCCCCAGAACGTGAAGTTGAATTCTTTATTGACCTTGAACCCGGTACAAAGCCCATTTCTAAAACTCCATATCGAATGGCTCCTATTGAACTTCAGGAGTTAAAAGTCCAACTACAGGAGTTGTTGGACATCGGTTTTATTCGTCCTAGTACGTCTCCTTGGGGTGCTCCTGTTTTATTCGTAAAGAAGAAAGACGGGAGTATGCGACTTTGTATCGACTATCGAGAATTGAATCATGTCACTATCAAGAATAGGTATCCGCTACCTCGCATTGATGACCTGTTCGACCAGTTACAAGGAACACAATTCTTTTCAAAGATCGACCTTCGTTCTGGATATCATCAGCTGAAGATTAAAACTGAGGATATTCCAAAGACTGCCTTCAGAACTCGGTACGGGCATTATGAATTCTTAGTAATGTCTTTTGGATTGACTAATGCTCCTGCTGCCTTCATGGATATGATGAACCGTGTATTCAAAGAATATTTGGATCAGTTCGTTGTTGTCTTTATTGATGACATCCTCATCTATTCCAAAAGCCGTGAAGATCATGAGCGCCATTTGAAGCTGGTACTGCAAAGGCTTCGTGAAAATAAGCTATATGCCAAATTGAAGAAATGCGAGTTCTGGCTTGAGGAAGTAGCATTCCTTGGGCACGTGGTGTCAAAACATGGAGTATCTGTCGACCCGGCGAAGATTGAAGCCATACAAAGTTGGGAGCAACCGAAGTCGGTAACCGAAGTACGTAGCTTTCTGGGCTTAGCTGGTTATTATCGGAGATTTGTGGAAGGATTTTCTCGAATCGCTACTCCGTTAACTCAGCTGACTCGGAAAGATACAAAATTTGTATGGAGTGAGGAATGCGAGAAGAGTTTCCAAGAACTCAAGAGGAGACTCATTTCGGCACCTGTTCTGACAATACCATCTGGTTCGGATGGATTTGTTATCTACAGCGATGCTTCAGGCAAAGGGTTAGGATGTGTTCTCATGCAACATGGGAAAGTCATAGCCTATGCCTCACGACAACTCAAAGAATATGAGAGGAATTATCCTACTCATGATTTGGAGTTGGCAGCAGTCGTTTTTGCGTTGAAGATCTGGAGACACTACCTGTATGGGGAGAAAGTGGAGATCTATACAGATCATAAAAGCCTCAAATATTTCTTCACCCAAAAGGAACTCAACATGCGGCAACGACGTTGGCTTGAGCTGTTGAAAGATTACGATCATACCATCCAATATCATCCTGGAAAAGCAAACGTAGTAGCTGACGCATTGAGTAGAAGATCATATGCGGGTACGAGTGCAATGTTGTTAACACAAAGGCCCATTTTGTATGACTTGCAAAGGATGGAGATAGAGATGAAGGCTCCAAGTACCCACATGATGATATCAAATATACGAGTAGAACCGACTTTAATCGATAAAGTTAAAGCTGCTCAAGCTACGGACATGGAGCTGATGCGTATGAAGAAGAAAGTGCAAGAAGGTGCTATTCCAGAAGCAAGAATCGATGAAGAAGGAATACTTCGAGTCAACTCCAGACTTTGTGTTCCTAACGATTTTGACTTGAAGCATAGAATAATGATGGAGGCACACAACACACCGTTTGCAATCCATCCTGGGAGTACCAAAATGTATCACGATCTTCGACATACATTTTGGTGGAGCAATATGAAAAGAGAGATCGCGGAGTTTATCTCGAGGTGTTTAACTTGTCAACGTGTAAAGGCGGAGCATCAAGTGCCAAAGGGTCCATTGCAACCACTTGAGATCCCGAAATGGAAGTGGGAACACATTACTATGGATTTTGTTACGGGTCTTCCCAAGGTTTCTCAAGGCATAGATGCGATTTGGGTTATTGTTGATAGATTAACCAAGTCCGCTCATTTCTTGCCGATACGTGAGACTTATTCCCTTGAACGTCTTGCTAGTATGTACGTGAACGAGATTGTGAGATTGCATGGCATGCCAGTATCCATAGTTTCGGATCGTGACCCAAGATTCACTTCACGATTTTGGGTTAGCTTGCAGAAAGCTATGGGCACGGATTTACGATTCAGTTCGGCATACCATCCTCAAACGGACGGACAATCAGAGAGGACTATTCAAACTCTTGAAGATCTATTAAGACTTTGTGTCCTAGATCTCAAAGGGAGTTGGGATAAGTACCTACCATTGGTGGAATTCTCCTACAACAACAGTTATCAGGCGAGCATAGGTGTGGCTCCATTCGAGGCGTTGTATGGAAGAAAATGTCGTTCTCCAGTATGCTGGGACGAGGTGGGTGAAGCAACATTGTTGGGACCAGAGTTGGTACGCATTACTACAGAGAAGATCCAAACGATTCGACAACGTATACAAACGGCACAGGATCGACAAAAGAGTTATGCGGATCTTCATCGGAAGGACGTGGAATTTAATATTGGGGATCATGTATTGTTACGTGTTGCACCATGGAAGGGAGTTACAAGATTTGGGAAGAGAGGAAAGCTCAATCCAAGATTTGTTGGTCCATTTGAGATTCTTGAGCGAATAGGAAATGTGGCATATAGACTCGCATTACCTCCAAGCATGTCTCGTGTTCATAATGTTTTTCACATATCTATGCTTCGTAAATATGTTAAAGACCCGAACCACATTATTGAGTTAGAACCAGACGAGATAGCTGAAGATTTAACGTACGAGGAGGTACCTGTTAAGATCTTGGATAGGAAAGAGCATGTCCTACGCACGAAGGTTATACCACAAGTTAAGGTTTTGTGGAGAAACCATGCTATTGAAGAAATGACCTGGGAGTTGGAATCAGAAATGAAAGCGAGGTATCCTCACCTTTTTGAAACATCAGGTACGTACGTCAATTTCGAGGACGAAATTTCATAAGGAGGGGAGGTTGTAAGACCCCAACTTATTAATGAATAAAATCAAATTTTCTCTAAATATTATTGTGAATAATAAGGGGTTAATTTGATATAATACTTTGGTTATGGGTGAAATGTGCAAATTTTGCAAAATAAGCAAGTGGTTATAAAATATTCATTTTGTCGGGGAATATTCGTTTGGTCGTGGAATATTCTTGCTGTCGGGGAATATTCGTACGACGGCGCAGCCTTGTGTGGGCCCCATAACGGAAAGCGATTGGATGAAGAAAACGACAAGTATAAGTTATTTATAAATAACGGCGTAGTTGTTACCGTTAATACTGTTGGAATACCCGGTGGTTAAAATACAGTAGCACACGGTATTGCACCAATTATTGATTCTTACGTAAGAAGGCACTACTCAATAATTGTTACAGTAGTTATTGTTCAATATTTTATTTTATTGATTCAATAATTGCTGCATTGATATTTTATATTATTGTTGTTTCAATAATTGTTGCTGCACAGTATTTTCCATTATCAGATCAATAATTCATATTATTTGAATAATATTATTAGATAACATTATTGGCAATGTCTAGAAAGTTCTGTCTAAGGAGAGGTTTGGTCATCTAATTGCGCGCCAGTAAGGAGAAATCCTTATTGGAAAGCCCCCTCTTTCCTGGGAACGGCCTGGTTGTCATAAATGTGATTCTGTAATATTATTTGTGAATAATTAATTATTGATTCATATGATAAGGAAATATTTATTTTATGTGGATATAAATGAGGGATATATTTTTGTGGTTAAAAATGAAGGAGTTAATGTTGAGGTTTTTCAGTATTTTTATCGGAATGGAGGTATTAAAAATCAAATCAGGGTTTTTGAGAAATATTGCGGGTGTTATAATTTTTAATCCGACCGTTGGATCGTGGTAATTTTTGGATATGTTATACATATATAAGTTGAGTATATGTCCACAAATTTTGAACCGTTAAAAATGAACGTATGATTTATTATGAATTTTACGAGATGACTGGTTCAGAAATTGTTGAATTTTCGGAGTTTATCATTTTGATGGAAAATTCTAGAATTGGTGGGCCCCACTTGTGGTTGGTGAAGAAATGTGCTGAATTATATTTCAAATGTGGTGGGTGGAAATAGTAGCAGGTAAAGCCATCAGGTTGCAGGTCAAACCTACTAAAATTTTCCTATAAATAGAGGGCTAAGTTAGAATTGAAAATCACACCAGAAACAAGTTTTCTCTCTTTCTCTCTCTAGATTATTGAGTGTATTTTGTGAGTATTTAGATACTTTGAGAGTTTCTATTCATCAGAGCAAGTTTCTTTCAGCCTTATACCGGTATTCCGACCAGAAGTACTGATATCTTGAGGTAAGGGATATTATTTTCTTCTTAATGATATTATTTTCTTCAATATCATTATGCTGAAATATTGATATGAGTTTTTATCAAATTTGGAACTTTTTGTGTCGGGGTTACTATTCACGTATACGGAACTATTCACGTATACGGCACTATTCACGAATACGGCACTATTCACCGAAAAATAAAATTTTTCCTTTTTGTCCAAGATGTCTATTATGGTTACTATCTTTGATTGTATCCATGTTTTGATCTTTATTTTTGAATTCTGCTTCACAATTGATTATTATGAAGTATTATTGATCTTGGATAAACTGTTATACGAATCCCTACTATTTGTCCTTCTGTCTCATTGGATTCGTTCTCTTTAAGATATTTTTCATCATCCTCAGTCCTAAATGATGATATTAATGAATATCTTTGGCCTGTAGTGCAAAGATGTATGATTACTTGATGAATATCTTTGGCCTGTAGTGCAAAGATGAACAGGTGTTGAGATGAACATGACTGACAGGTGATACAAATGAATATCTTTGGCCTGTAGTGCAAAGATGAATATTTGGATAAAGATGATTATTAATTGATGTTACAGGGATAAAATATTGATGATGGACTTTTAAATCTTAGAAGATAGTAGAATTCTTTCTCTACTTGACTCTTCTAATGGTTTGCTGTTTCCGCTGCAGTTGTTGATCTAAAACTTGTTGTCGATTATATTCTATCAGATTTTCCCTGTTGAAGACTAACGATAATTTGTTTGTATATTATCTTAGTCATAATATTCTTTACTGGGCTAGTTGAGCTCACCCTTTTCCTTTTTGTTCCATTTTTCTTCTCAGGAGGTGAGAACATAGCAGGATCTAGTCGGGGTATGGAGTGATGGTTCTAGAAAGATGTTTTAGCAGTCCTCACTATTTCTGTAAAATAGTGTTTGAATAATTGTAATGAGGATTTATTTGAGTGTGGATATTGTCTAGAAGACAATATTTGTATTTAAACTCACAGTATGTGTTGTCGTATTTTGCACGACAATTGTATTATTGAAGTTGTAGTTTGCTTTCTGTACCATGTATTTGGCGACTCAGAATGGGTGTTGTATACCTATTTTGGGGGCGTCACACTGTCTGTGTGTTTTACACCGGACCTGGTTCCGTCTTTATTATTATTCTGTTGGAACATCATATCTGTGTGTTTTACACCAGACCTGGTTCTGTCTTTCTTATTATTCTGTTGGAACATCCTGTCTGTGTGTTTTACACTGGACTTGGTTCCGTCTTTATTATTATTCTGTTGGAACATCCTGTCTGTGTGTTTTACACCCGACCTGGTTCCGTCTTTATTATTATTCTGTTGGAATATCCTGTCTGTGCATTTTACTCCGGACCTGGTTCTATTATTTATTATTCTTTTGGAATAATCTGTCTGTGCGGTCTATCGCATGCATGGTGATTTCTTTTGTTATTCTATTCTTTATTATACTCAGTTGGTTAAGTTTTGACTTCTATACTCCATGAAATTTGTGGAATATCCTTGATAATTGCGTTTCATCCAGTATCTTTTCATGAAAATATTCTTCTAAGTATTCTTGAATTTTACTCCACAAAGCAGTATCATGTTGACAATTTGGACATTGTTAATTCTTGGATAAATTAATTCTTGAACTTGTTTTATTGAATTCTTATATCATTGTCATCATCCTCATGTTTATAAAATGTTGAAAGTCATATGTGGCCTGTAGTGCATAGATGGACTTGGTATGATTATGACCAGGGATTATTCGGTATAATCATGACCGTAATGTTACAAATGATGTGGTAAAAGTCCTCATTGGCCCGTAGTGCATTGATGGACAGTTGCTGGCATGATCATGACCATTAATGAATACACGAATATCCTTGGCTGTAGGGCAGGGGTGATTCGATGATGTGGATTATTTTATTAAGCTGATTCCCAGCGATAACAGTGTTGAAAAACCTTTTAAATCATAGAAAATAGTAGATTTTATTTTCTACTTGACTCTTTTAATGGATTGCTTGTTCCGCTGCAGTTAAACTTGATGTTTGTTATATTTTATCAGTTTAACACTGTTGAAGGCTAATGATAATTTATTCTGCATTATCTTAGTCATAATATTTCTTATTGGGCTAGTTGAGCTCACCCTTTCTTTCACTGTTCTCTTCAAGAAATGAGAATATAGCTGGGACGAGTTGGGGAACGGAGTGATAGACCAGATGATAGTATTAGTTGTCATCACTATTCTGTTAAATAGTGTGACAATAATTGTAATGAAGACTCCTTTTGAGTTTGTATTGTCTCTAGTAGACAATAATTGTATTCAAACTCACAGTTATGTTTTGTCGTATTGTACACGACAGTTGTATTAGTAAGTTATATTTGTATTCTGTACCATGTATCTGACGACCCAAGATGAGTGATGTATACCTAATTTTGGGGGCGTCACAGTTGGTATCAAAGACAGGTTATATGATCCCTGGCTAAGATGTGAGAATAGAACTAGGAGGGGAGAGACGGGGAATTCCTTCGCTAGTATGACCTACCTAAGTTTATTTGCATGCTATTTAATTGGTCGGTCAGAATATAATGATAATATATGACATATCAATTAACTTTTGTGGCAGTATCTGAAAATGACATCTGAAAATGTTGAGAATAGCACTAGAGCACATGCGACTGTTGATTCACCACATATCAATAATCAGGATAATGTGCATCAGGAAGGTGACAATCCTCATGTAAACAACCACACTGACCAGATGATGAATGATGGAATGTTCATAAACTTTATGCAGTTCATGCAACAGCAGCCGAGAGCGGCTCCTGTCCAAAATATAGGTGGAAACACTGAAAACTCTCGGACGGTCATCGCTAAACAGTTCAAGGAGCTGGGACCACCAGAGTTTAAGGGATAGCCAAAACCACTTATAGCGAAAACATGGATAAAGCAGATTACCAAGATATTTGATGTCTTGGGATGCTCCGAGGAGCAAAAGGTTCCCTTTGCCGCCTTTATGTTGGGAGGAGAGGCAGATTACTGGTGGGAATCGATTAAGCGTACTCAACCTGCCGCACTGAAGATGTCTTGGGATAAGTTCCAAGAGCTGTTCAATGACAAATACATTCCCGAAAGTGTTCGTCACATGAAGGAGGTGGAGTTCATCAAATTGGAGCAGAATAATATGACCGTGTCGCAGTATGAGGCTATATTTGCTGAGTTATCCCGGTTTGCGTCCCACTTGGTGGATAATGAAGAGCGAATGACGCGAATGTTTTTACGAGGTTTGAAACCTGAGATATGTCAACATCTTATTTCTCATAAACTGTGTTTGTATTCAGATGTTGTGAATAGGGCTCAGTTAGTGGAGGGCGATAACGAGTCAACGCAACCAAATGAGAGCAGTCGGCAAAATGATAATACCAGTGAGAGCAGTCATCGAAGCGGTGACAACAAGCGTGGAGGGAATCAACAGGCCAGAAATGGTAACCACTTAGGTGGTAATCAGGGCCAAAATAATAAGAAAGGTCATTTCAAGAAGAGAAGATTCAACAATGATAGAAAGATGTGAGCACCAGCACCCGTTGTTAAGGAAGGAGAACGACCACCTATCATATGTTTCAAATGCGGAGTGGAGGGGCACATCAGTCCAAACTGCGCGATGCCGTCTAAAGCATGTTATAATTGTGGAAGAGAAGGTCATTTAGCTCGATTTTGTCGTTTACCAAAAACAAGTTCAGCTAGGATGGAGACACCAAAGGCCGTCCCAAAAAAGTCAAAACCGGTAGTGCAAGGGAGAGCGTTTGTTGTGACCTCCCAGAAAGTAAGGAACCCGAATGAGGTCATCACGAGTAAGCTTATCATAAACTCTAACGAAGTCTATACTTTATTTGATACCGGTTCTACCCATTCTTTTATTTCTCCTACTTGCGTTCATCGAATAAATTTGACTCCGGAGAAATTAGACTTTGACTTATCTGTTGAAACTCCATTGGGAGAAACCTTCATTACATCCACGGTTTATAACTCCTGTTTGGTTCAAGTTCGTACCCACACATTACCTATCGATCTTATTTCATTAAAAATACTTGCATTTGACGTGATTCTAGGGATTGATTGGTTAACTACTCATCATGCAAAAATTGATTATTTTCGTAAGGTTGTTAGCTTTCATATTCCTAATCGACCTATTATGCGAATTCAAGCAACCAAACCATTAAAATCAATCGCTATCATCTCAAGCCATAAAGCTATTCGTTTATTGAAAAATGGATGTCAAGCTTTCTTAGCTCATGTCACGGATCTAAACAAAAATATGTCAATTTTGAATGATATTTCTATTGTTAATAAATTCCCTGACGTATTCCCTGAAGAACTTCCTGGCCTACCCCCAGAGCGTGAAATTGAATTTTGTATCGACCTTGAACCCGGTACAAAACCCATTTCCAAAGCCCCATATCGAATGGCTCCTATTGAACTTCAGGAGTTAAAGATCCAACTGCAGGAATGGTTAGACATTGGCTTTATTCATCCTAGTACTTCTCCTTGGGGTGCTCATGTTCTATTCGTGAAGAAGAAAGATGGAAGTATGCGACTTTGTATTGATTATCGGGAGTTGAATCATGTCACCATCAAAAATAGGTACCCATTGCCACGTATTGATGACCTGTTTGACCAATTGCAAGGATCACAATTCTTTTCAAAGATCGATCTTCGTTCTGGATATCATCAGTTGAAGATTAGAACTGCGGATATTCCAAAGACGACTTTCAGAACTCGGTACGGGCATTATGAATTCCTAGTCATGTCCTTTGGATTGACTAATTGTGACGCCCCCAAAACAGGTCCATTCCATCCAACCTATTTTGAGTCGCCAAATACATGGTACAGAAAACAACTACAACTTTATTACAACAATTGTCGTGCAAAATACGACAACACATATACTGTGAGTTTAAATACAAATATTGTCATCTAGACAGTATTCATACTCAATTAAGTCCTCATTATACTTATTGATATACTATTTTACAAAATAGTGAGGACTACTAAAACAACTGTCTTGAACCATCATTCCACACCCCGACTAGTACTCGCTACATTCTCGCCTCCTGAGAAGAAAATTGGAACAACAAGGAAAAGGGTGAGCTCAACTAGCCCAGTAAAGAATATTATGACTAAGATAATATACAACAAATTATCGTTAGTCTTCAACAGGGAAAAATTTAATAGAATACAATAGACAACAAGTTTTAAATCAATATTCGCAGCGAAAACAGCAAACCATTAGAAGAGTCAAGTAGAGAATGAGTTCTACTATCTTCTAAGATTTAGAAGTTTATCATCAATATTTTATCCCTGTAACAACAATCAATAATCATCTTTAATCAAATATTCATCTTTGCACTACAAGCCAAAGATATTCATTTGTATCACCAGTCGATCATGTTCATCTCAACACCTGTTCATCTTTGCACTACGGGCCAAAGATATTCATCAAAAAACATCAATCTTTGCACTACAGGCCAAAGATATTCAATTATATCATCATTTAGGACTGAGGATGATGAAAAATATTTTAAAGGAAACGAATCCAGTGAAACAAAAGAATAAATATTAAGGATTCGTATTTCAGCTATTCCATGTCCAAAAATACCTCATAAATAATCATAGTGGAGTAAAATTCAAGAATGATCAAAACATGGATACAATCAAAGCTAGTATCCAGAATAGATATTTTGGACGAAAAGAAGAAAATTTCATTTTTCGGTGAATAGTAACTCGTGAATAGTAACTCATGAATAGTAACCCCGACATGAAAAGTTCTAAATTTGATAAAAAAATTCAGATCAATACTTCGACATAATGATATTGAAGAAAATAATATCATTTAAGAAGAAATAACATCCCTTACCTCGGAAAGACGGTACTTCTGACTGGAATACTAGATATAGTGCTGAAGGAAACTTACACCGTATAGCAACACTCAAAGTATCAAATACTCACAAGAATACGCTCGATATAGAGAGAGAAATAGAGAGAAACTTGTGTTTCTGGTGTGATTTTCAATTCTAACCTAAGCACCCTATTTATAGGAAAATGCTTAGAACACCAAAGCAGAAAATTGAATAAATTAATAATATAATTTTTTTAATTTCCTTAGCACACCACATCAGCTGATTTACACCATTAACATGTGCCACTCAAATGTCAAAAATGTTTTTCTTAATAAAAATAATTAAAACTTCCAAAAATCAATTATTTCGGAACTTCAGAACTTCAATAATTCATAATAAATAGCCCTTTTATCAGAAAATTCGAATCTCGAGAGTTTTTATAGGAAATTCAATTCTCTACAACTTTACAGAAGAAAGTTTATCCAAATTCCAAACAGAAATTGACCGAAATCCATAAACGGACGATTTTACAGTCTATAATAAATTTTCGGTCAAGAATTGTGTCCACCAACACACAAAACATGTGTTAAACATTTAATCCAACAAAAATACTTTTCCTCCTCATTTATTCATATATCCCACATTCATTGTAAAAATATCACCATTAATATATTATTAAAATAATATATTTAAATGAATTATTTTATCAGAAAAAGATAAAATATTAATTTTTAACAATTGTCACATTAAAAATTTTCTCCATCTATATCCACATAAAATCAATATTTTTCTCATCATATAAATCAATAATTAATTATACACAAATAATATTACAGAATCACAGTACTGGCAGCCAGGCCGTTCCCAAGAAAGAGGGGGCTTTCCAATAAGGATCTCTCCTTACTGGCGCGCAATTAGATGACCAAACCTCTCCTTAGACAGAACTTTCTAGACATTGCCAATAATGTTATCTAATAATATTATTCAGATAATATGAATTATTGTTCCGATAATAGAAAATACTGTGTAGTGACAACTATTAAAACAACAGTAATATAAAATATCAACGCAGCAATTATTGAATCAATAAATTATAATATTGAACAGTAATTACTGTAACAATTATTGAGTAGTGCCTTCTTACGTAAGAATCAATAATTGGTGCAATATCGTGTGCTACTGTGCAACAACGCGTATTACTGTGCTTTAACCACCGGGTATTCCAACAGTATTAACGGTAACAACTACGCCGTTATTTATAAACAACTTATTTTTGTCGTTTTCTTCATCCAATCGCTTTCCGTTATGGGGCCCACAAAAGACTGCGCCGTCGTACGAATATTCTCCGACAGTAAGAATATTCCACGACCAAGCGAATATTCTCCGACAACAATGAATATTTTATAACCACTTGCTTATTTAAAATATTTGCGCATTTCACCCATAACTAACCACATTAATCAAATCAACCCTTACTATTTCAAAATAATAAATAGAGGAAATTAAATTTCATTTATTAATAATTTGGGGTCTTACACTAATGCTCCTGCTGCCTTCATGGATATGATGAACCGGGTATTTAAGGAATATTTGGATCACTTTGTGGTCGTCTTTATTGATGACATCCTTATTTATTCCAAAAGTCGTGAAGATCATGAGCAACACTTGAGGCTATTACTCCAAAAGCTTCGTGAATACAAGCTTTATGCCAAGTTGAAGAAATGTGTGACGCTCCCAAAATTAGGTATACATCACCCATCTTGGGTCGTCAGATACAAAGTACAGAATAAAAATATAACTTACTAATACAACTGTCGTGTACAATACGACAAAACATAACTGTGAGTTTGAATACAATTATTGTCTTCTGGAGAGTATTCATACTCAAAAGGAGTCCTCATTACATTTATTAACACACTATTACATAGAATAGTGAGGACTACTAACTAATACTATCATTCGAACCATCACTCCGTTTCCCGACTTGCCCCAACTACGTTCTCATTTCCTAAAGAGAACAGTGAAAGAAAGGTTGAGCTCAACTAGCCCAGTAAGAAATATTATGACTAAGATAATGCAGAATAAATTATCATTAGCCTTCAACAATGTTAAACTGATAAAATATAATAGGCATCAAGTTTAACTGCAGCGGAACAAGCAATCCATTAAAAGAGTCAAGTAGAAAATAAACTCTACTATCTTTTATGATTTAAAAGGTTTTTCAACATTTTGATCGCTGGGACTCAACTTAATAAAATAATCCACATCATCGAATCACCCCTGCACTACGGCCAAGGATATTCGTGTATTCATTAATGGTCATGATCATGCCAACAACTGTCCATCAACGCACTACGGGCCAATGAGGACTTTTACCACATCATTTGTAACATTACGGTCATGATTATACCGAATAATTCCTGGTCATAATCATACCAAGTCCATCTATGCACTACATGCCACAGATGACTTTTAACAGAATATAAACATGAGGATGATGACAATGATATAAGAATTCAATAAAACAAGTTTAAGAATTAATTTATCCAAGAATTAACAACGTCCAAATTGTCAACATGATACTGCTTTGTGGAGTAAAATTCAAGAATGCTTAGAAGAATATTTTCATGAAAAGATACTGAATGAAATACAATTATCAAGGATATTCCACAAATTTCATGGAGTATAGAAGTTAAAACTTAACCAACTGAGTACAATAAAGAATGGAATAACAAAAGAAATCATCATGCATGTGATAGACCGCACAGACAGGTTATTCTAATAGAATAATAAATAATGGAACCAGGTCCGACGTAAACGCACAGACAGAATATTCCGACAGAATAATAAATAATGGAACCAGGTCCGGCGTAAACGTACAGACAGGATATTCCGACAGAATAATAAATAATGGAACCAGGTTCGGTGTAAAACACACAGACAGGATGTTCCAACAGAATAATAACAAGACGGAACCAGGTCTGGTGTAAAACACACAGACAGGATGTTCCAACAGAATAATAATAAAAACGGAACCAGGTCCGGTGTAAAACACACAGACAGGATGTTCCAACAGAATAATAGAAGAATGTCACCAAGTATAGGGTAGACCGCGTATACAGGTTATTCCAACAGAATAATAAGAAATGGAATAACAACAGTTCTCTTCATGAATAAGAAAGAATAACACCCCTTACCGTTTTAAAGAAGAGCTGAAGTAAGGAAGTAGTTAAGTAGCAGAATACTCTTCTTCTCTCTCTCTATAGTTTCTCTCTATAGTTTCTCTCTCTAGAGTTCAGTGAATTCGTAAGAAATAATGAAGGAATGAGCTGCTATTTATAGAAAAATAGAATGCATAGTAACTAATCCATGAACGGTCCAGATTGATTACTTTAATCTGACGGTCCATATTTAAAGAAAAATCTTTTAAATAAAATATAATATATTCTATTTATAGAATAACTTTAATAAAGTATTCTGTTTTATATAAAAAGATGTTTCTGTTTTATTACGTTAATAATACGAATAAAACAAAACGTCATTATCGCTAAATAATTCATATTATTAACTGACAATAATTGAATCAAACTGAGTGACTTCTCACATAAGCATTAATAATCAATACCGTGTGCTACTATGCAACCACACGTATTACTGTACTTTTACTACCGAGTAGTTCAACAGTAACAATGGTAAAACTTCTGCCGTTATTTTTAATAAAATATTTTTGTCGTTTTCTCAATCCGACAATAATTTCGTTGTGGGGTCCACCAATGATTGTGCCGTTGTACGAATATTCCCTGTTAAAACGAATATTTCCCGACCAATCGAATATTATATAACAACTTGCGTACTTTGCAAAATTTATAAATATTACCCACAACTATAACATTATATCAAATTAACTCCATAATATTCAAAAATGATATTTATAGAAAATTCATCTTTATTTATAAAAGTTGGGGTCTTACAACCTCCCCTTCTTATGAAATTTCGCCCTCGAAATTAGGGTACGTACCTGGTATGTCGAAGAGGTAAGGATACCTTGATTTCATTTCAGATTCTAACTCCCAAGTCATTTCCTCAACATCGTAGTTTCTCCACAAAACTTTGACTTGAGGTATAACCTTGGAGCGTAGAATATGTTCCTTCTTATCCAAGATTTGAACAGAAACTTCTTCATACGTCAAATCCTCCGCTATTTCGTCCGGTTCTAACTCAATAATGTGGTTCGGGTCTTCCACATATTTGCGTAACATGGATATGTGAAAAATGTTATGAACACGAGACATACTTGGCGGTAAAGCGAGTCTATAAGCCACAGTTCCTACTCGATCGAGGATTAAAAATGGACCGATGAATCGAGGATTGAGCTTTCCTCTCTTTTCAAATCTCGTAACTCCTTTCCATGGAGCAACACGTAAGAACACATGATCTCCTACATCAAATTTCACGTCCTTTCGATGAAGGTCAGCATAACTCTTTTGTCGATCTTGTGAGGTTTTTATACGTTGTCGGATCATTTGAATTTTTCTATAGTCATATGTACCAACTCCGGTCCCAACAACGTTGCTTCACCTACCTCATCCCAACATACTGGAGAACGACATTTTCTTCCATACAATGCTTCGAATGGAGCCATGCCAATACTTGCTTGATAACTGTTATTGTAGGAAAACTCCACCAATGGTAAGAACTTGTCCCAACTTCCCTTGAAGTCAAAGACATAGAGTCTTAATAGATCTTCAAGAGTTTGAATAGTCCTCTCTGATTGTCCGTCCGTCTGAGGATGATATGCTGAACTAAATCGTAAATCCGTGCCCATAGCTTTTTGTAAACTAACCCAAAATCGTGAAGTGAATCTTGGGTCTCGGTCAGAAACTATGGATACTGGCATACCATGCAGTCTTACAATCTCATTTATGTACATACGAGCAAGACGTTCAAGTGTATAAGTTTCTCGTATCGGTAAGAAATGAGCAGACTTGGTCAATCTATCAACAATGACCCAAATCGCATCTATACCTTGAGAAACCTTAGGAAGACCGGTAACGAAATCCATGGTAATGTGCTCCCACTTCCATTCTGGAATTTCAAGTGGTTGCAATGGACCTTTTGGTACTTGATGCTCCGCTTTGACTCGTTGACAAGTTAGACACCTTGAGATAAACAACGCTATCTCTCTCTTCATATTGCTCCACCAAAATGTATGACGAAGATCATGATACATTTTGGTACTTCCAGGATGGATTGCAAACGGTGTGTTGTGCGCCTCCATCATGATTTCATACTTTAAATCAGGGTTGTTAGGAACACAAAGTCTGGAGTTGACTCGAAGTATTCCTTCTTCATCGATTCTTGCTTCCGGCATAGCACCTTCTTGCACTTTCTTCCTCATACGCATCAGCTCCAGGTCTGTAGCTTGAGCAGCTTTAACTTTATCGATTAAAGTCGGTTCTACTCGTATATTCGCCATCATCACATGGGTCCCTGGAGTCTTTAACTCTATCTCCATCCTTTGCAAATCACACAAAATGGGCCTTTGTGTTGACAATATCGCACTCGTACTTGCATATGATCTTCTACTCAATGCGTCAGCTACCACGTTCGCTTTTCCAGGATGGTATTGAATGGTATGATCATAATCTTTCAACAGTTCAAGCCAACGTCGTTGTCGCATGTTGAGTTCCTTTTGAGTGAAGAAATATTTGAGGCTTTTATGATCCGTAAAGATCTCCACCTTCTCCCCATACAAGTAATGCCTCCAAATTTTAAGTGCAAAGACAACAGCTGCCAACTCTAGATCATGAGTAGGATAATTCCTCTCATATTCCTTGAGTTGTCTTGATGCATAGGCTATGACTTTTCCATGTTGCATGAGAACGCATCCCAACCCTTTGCTCGAAGCATCACTGTAGATGACAAATCCCTCCGAGCCAGATGGTATTGTTAGAACAGGTGCTGAAATGAGTCTCCTCTTGAGTTCTTGAAAACTCTTCTCACATTCTTTGCTCCAACCGAACTTTGTATCTTTTCGAGTCAGCTGAGTTAATGGAGTAGCGATTCGAGAAAATCCTTCCACGAATCTCCGATAATAACCAGCTAAACCAAGAAAGCTACGTACTTCGGTCACTGATTTAGGTTGCTCCCAGCTTTGAATAGCTTCAATCTTTGCCGGGTCAACCGATAATCCACGACTTGATATTACGTGCCCAAGGAATGCCACCTCCTCCAGCCAGAACTCGCATTTCTTCAACTTGGCATAAAGCTTGTATTCACGAAGCTTTTGGAGTACCAGCCTCAAGTGTTGCTCATGATCTTCACGACTTTTGGAATAAATAAGGATGTCATCAATAAAAACGACCACAAAGTGATCCAAATATTCCTTGAATACCCGGTTCATCATATCCATGAAGGCAGCAAGAGCATTAGTCAATCCAAAGGACATGACTAGGAATTCATAATGCCCATACCGAGTTCTAAAAGCCATCTTTGGAATATCCTCAGTTCTAACCTTCAGCTGATGATATCCAGAACGAAGATCGATCTTTGAAAAGAATTATGCTCCTTGCAATTGGTCAAACAGGTCATCAATACGTGGCAATGGGTACCTGTTTTTGATGGTGACATGATTCAACTCCCGATAATCAATACAAAGTCGCATACTTCCATCTTTCTTCTTCACGAATAGCACAGGAGCACCCCAAGGAGAAGTACTAGGACGAATAAAGTCAATGTCTAACAATTCCTGCAGTTGGATCTTTAACTCCTGAAGTTCAATAGGAGCCATTCGATATGGGGCTTTGGAAATGGGTTTTGTACCGGGTTCAAGGTCGATACAAAATTCAATTTCACGCTCTGGGGGTAGGCTAGGAAGTTCTTCAGGGAATACGTCAGGGAATTTATTAACAATAGAAATATCATTCAAAACTGACGTATTTTTGTTTAGATCCGTGACATGAGCTAAGAAAGCTTGACATCCGTTTTTCAATAAACGAATAGTTTTATGGCTTGAGATGACAGCGATTGATTTTAATGGTTTGGTTGCTTGAATTCGCATAATAGGTCGATTAGGAATATGAAAGCTAACAACCTTACGAAAATAATCAATTTTTGCATGATGAGTAGTTAACCAATCAATCCCTAGAATCACGTCAAATGCAAGTATTTTTAATGAAATAAGATCGACAGGTAATGTGTGGGTACCAACTTGAACCAAACAAGACTTATAAACCGTGGATGTAATGAAGGTTTCTCCCAATGGAGTTTCAACAGATAAGTCAAAGTCTAATTTCTCCGGAATCAAATTTAATCGATGAGCGCAAGTAGGAGAAATAAAAGAATGGGTAGAACCGGTATCAAATAAAGTATAGACTTCGTTAGAGTTTATGATAAGCTTACCCATGATGACCTCATTCGGGTTCCTTGCTTTCTGGGATGTCACAACAAACGCTCTCCCTTGCACTATCGGTTTTGACTTTTCTGGGACGGCCTTTGGTGTCTCCATCTTGGCTGAACTTGTTTTTGGTAAACGACAAAATCGAGCTAAATGACCTTCTCTTCCATAATTATAACATGCTTTAGACGGCAACGCGCAGTTTGGACTGATGTGCCCCTCCCCTCCGCATTTGAAACATATGATAGGTGGTCGTTCTCCTTCCTTAACAACGGGTGCTGGTGCTGACGTCTTTCCATCATTGTTGAATCTTCTCTTCTTGAAATGACCATTCTTATTATTTTGGCCCTGATTACCACCTAAGTGGTTACCATTTCTGGCCTGTTGATTCCCTCCACGCTTGTTGTCACCGCTTCGATGACTGCTCTCACTGGTATTATCATTTTGCCGACTGCTCTCTTTTGGTTGCGTTGACTCGTTATCGCGCTCCACTAACTGAGCCCTATTCACAACATCTGAATACAAACACAGTTTATGAGAAATAAGATGTTGACGTATCTCAGGTTTCAAACCTCGCAAAAACATTCGCGTCATTCGCTCTTCATTATCCACCAAGTGGGACGCAAACCGGGATAACTCAGCAAATTTAGCCTCATACTGCGACACGGTCATATTATTCTGCTCCAATTTGATGAACTCCACCTCCTTCATGTGACGAACACTTTCGGGAAAGTATTTGTCATTGAACAGCTCTTGCAACTTATCCCAAGACATCTTCAGTGCGGCAGGTTGAGTACGCTTAATCGATTCCCACCAGTAATCTGCCTCTCCTCCCAACATAAAGGCGGCAAAGGGAACCTTTTGCTCCTCGGAGCATCCCAAGACATCAAATATCTTGGTAATCTGCTTTATCCATGTTTTCGCTATAAGTGGTTTTGGCTCTCCCTTAAACTCTGGTGGTCCCAGCTCCTTGAACTGTTTAGCGGTGACCGTCCGAGAGTTTTCAGTGTTTCCACCTATATTTTGGACAGGAGCCGCTCTCGGCTGCTGTTGCATGAACTGCATAAAGTTTCTGAACATTCCATCATTCATCATCTGGTCAGTGTGGTTGTTTGCATGAGAATTGTCACCTTCCTGATGCACATTATCCTGATTATTGATATGTGGTGAATCAACAGTCGCCTGTGCTCAATTGCTATTCTCAACATTCTCAGATGCCATTTTCAGATACTGCCACAAAATAAAAGTTAATTGATATGTCATATATTATCCTTATATTATGACCGACCAATTAAATACCATACAAATAAACTTAGGTAGGTCATACTAACGAAGGAATTCCCCGTCTCTCCCCTCCTAGTTCTATTCTCACATCTTAGCCAGGGATCATATCCCTAAGCTCTGATACCAACTGTGACGCCCCCAAAATTAGGTATACATCACCCATCTTGGGTCGTCAGATACAAAATACAGAATACAAATACAACTTACTAATACAACTGTCGTGTACAATACGACAAAACATAAACTGTGAGTTTGAATACAAATATTATCTTCTAGAGAGTATTCATACTCAAAAGGAGTCCTCATTACATTTATTAACACACTATTACATAGAATAGTGAGGACTACTAACTAATACTATCATTCGAACCATCACTCCGTTTCCCGACTTGCCCCAGCTACGTTCTCATTTCCTGAAGAGAACAGTGAAAGAAAGGGTGAGCTCAACTAGCCCAGTAAGAAATATTATGACTAAGATAATGCAGAATAAATTATCATTAGCCTTCAACAATGTTAAACTGATAAAATATAATAGACATCAAGTTTAACTGCAGCGGAACAAGCAATCCATTAAAAGAGTCAAGTAGAAAATAAACTCTACTATCTTTTATGATTTAAAAGGTTTTTCAACATTTTGATCGCAGGAACTCAGCATAATAAAATAATCCACATCATCGAATCACCTCTGCACTACGGCCAAGGATATTCGTGTATTCATTAATGGTCATGATCATGCCAACAACTGTCCATCAACGCACTACGGGCCAATGAGGACTTTTACCACATCATTTGTAATATTACGGTCATGATTATACCGAATAATCCCTGGTCATAATCATACCAAGTCCATCTATGCACTACAGGCCACAGATGACTTTTAACATTTTATAAACATGAGGATGATGACAATGATATAAGAATTTAATAAAACAAGCTCAAGAATTAATTTATCCAAGAATTAACAACGTCCAAATTGTCAACCTGATACTGCTTTGTGGAGTAAAATTCAAGAATGCTTAGAAGAATATTTTCATGAAAAGATACTGGATGAAACGCAATTATCAAGGATATTCCACAAATTTCATGGAGTATAGAAGTCAAATCTTAACCAACTGAGTACAATAAAGAATAGAATAACAAAAGAAATCATCATGCATGCGATAGACCGCACAGACAGGATATTCCGACAGAATAATAAATAATGGAACCAGGTCCGGCGTAAACGCACAGACAGGATATTCTGACAGTATAATAAATAATGGAACTAGGTCCGGTGTAAAACACACAGACAGGATGTTCCAATAGAATAATAACAAGACGGAACCAGGTCCGGTGTAAAACACACAGACAAGATGTTCCAACAGAATAATAATAAAAACGGAACCAGGTCCGGTGTAAAACACACAGACAAGATGTTCCAACAGAATAATAATAAAAACGGAACCAGGTCCGGTGTAAAACACACAGACAGGATGTTCCAACAGAATAATAGAAGAATGTCACCAAGTATAGGGTAGACCGCGTATACAGGTTATTCCAACAGAATAATAAGAAATGGAATAACAACAGTTCTCTTCATGAATAAGAAAGAATAACACCCCTTACCGTTTTAAAGAAGAGCTGAAGTAAGGAAGTAGTTAAGTAGTAGAATACTCTTCTTCTCTCTCTCTCTACAGTTTCTCTCTATAGTTTCTCTCTCTAGAGTTCAATGAATTCGTAAGAAATAATGAAGGAATGAGCTGCTATTTATAGAAAAATAGAATGCCTAGTAACTAATCCATGAACGGTCCAGATTGATTACTTTAATCTGACGGTCCATATTTAAAGAAAAATCTTTTAAATAAAATATAATATATTCTATTTATAGAATAACTTTAATAAAGTATTCTGTTTTATATAAAAAAGATGTTTCTGTTTTATTACGTTAATAATACGAATAAAACAAAATGTCATTATCGCTAAATAATTCATATTATTAACTGACAATAATTGAATCAAACTGAGTGACTTCTCACATAAGCATTAATAATCAATACCGTGTGCTACTATGCAACCACACGTATTACTGTACTTTTACTACCGAGTAGTTCAACAGTAACAATGGTAAAACTTCCGCCGCTATTTTTAATAAAATATTTTTGTCGTTTTCTCAATCCGACAATAATTTCGTTGTGGGGTCCACCAATGATTGTGCCGTTGTACGAATATTCCCTGTTAAAACGAATATTCCCCGACCAATCGAGTATTATATAACAACTTGCGTACTTTGCAAAATTTATAAATATTACCCACAACTATAACATTATATCAAATTAACTCCATAATATTCAAAAATGATATTTATAGAAAATTCATCTTTATTTATAAAAGTTGGGGTCTTACAAAATGCGAGTTATGGCTGGAGGAGGTAGCATTCCTTGGGCACGTAGTATCAAGTCGTGGAATATCTGTTGACCCGACAAAGATTGAAGCTATTCAAAGCTGGGAGCAACCTAAATCAGTAACCGAAGTAAGTAACTTTCTCGGTTTAGCTGGTTATTATCGGAGATTCGTGGAAGGATTTTCTCGAATCGCTACTCCACTAACTCAGCTGACTCGAAAAGATACAAAGTTCGGTTGGAGCGAAGAATGTGAGAAGAGTTTTGAAGAACTCAAGAGGAAACTCATTTCAGCACCTGTTCTAACAATACCATCTGGCTCGGAGGGATTTGTCATCTACAGTGATGCTTCGAGAAAAGGGTTGGGATGCGTTCTCATGCAATATGGAAAAGTCATAGCCTATGCATCAAGACAACTCAAGGAATATGAGAGGAATTATCCTACTCATGATCTAGAGTTGGCAGCTATTGTCTTTGCACTTAAAATTTGGAGGCATTACTTGTATGGGGAGAAGGTGGAGATCTTTACGGATCATAAAAGTCTCAAATATTTATTTACTCAAAAGGAACTCAACATGCGACAACGACGTTGGCTTGAACTGTTGAAAGATTATGATCATACCATTCAATACCATTCTGGAAAAGCGAACGTGGTAGCTGACACATTGAGTAGAAGATAATATGCAAGTACGAGTGCGATATTGTCAACACAACGGCCCATTTTGTGTGACTTGCAAAGGATGGAGATAGAGTTAAAGACTCCAGGGACCCATGTGATGATGGCGAATATACGAGTAGAACCGAATTTAATCGATAAAGTTAAAGCTGCTCAAGCTACAGACCTGCCGCTGATGCGTATGAGGAAGAAAGTGCAAGAAGGTGTTATACCGGAAGCAAGAATCGATAAAGAAGGAATACTTCGAGTCAACTCCAGACTTTGTGTTCCTAACGACCCTGATTTAAAGTATGAAATCATGATGGAGGCGCACAACACACTGTTTGCAATCCATCCTAGGAGTACCAAAATGTATCATGATCTTCGTCATATATTTTAGGGGAGCAATATGAAGCGAGAGATAGCGCTGTTTATCTCAAGGTGTCTCACTTGTCAACGAGTCAAGGCGGAGCATCAAGTACCAAAAGGTCCATTGCAACCACTTAAAATTCTAAAATGTAAGTGGGAGCACATTACCATGGATTTCGTTACCGGTCTTCCTAAGGTTTCTCAAGGTATTGATGCGATTTGGGTCATTGTTGATAGATTGACCAAGTCTGCTCATTTTTTACCGATACGAGAAACTTATACACTTGAACGTCTTGCTCGTATGTACATAAACGAGATTGTAAGACTGCATGGTATGCCAGTATCCATAGTTTCTGACCGAGACCCAAGATTCACTTCACGATTTTGAGTTGGCTTACAAAAAGCTATGGGCACGGATTTACGATTTAGTTCGGCATATCATCCTCAGACGGACGGACAATCAGAGAGGACTATTCAAAGTCTGGAAGATTTATTAAGACTCTGTGTCCTTGACTTCAAGGGAAGTTGGGACAAGTTCTTATCATTGGTGGAGTTTTCCTACAACAACAGTTATTAAGCAAGTATTGGCATGGCTCCATTCGAAGCGTTGTATGGAAGAAAGTGTCGTTCTCCAGTATGCTGGGATGAGGTGGGTGAAGCAACGTTGTTGGGACCGGAGTTGGTACGTATGACTACAGAAAAGATTCAAACGATCCGACAATGTATAAAAACCTCATAAGATCGACAAAAGAGTTATACTGATCTTCATCGAAAGGACGTGGAATTTGATATAGGAGATCATGTGTTCTTACGTGTTGCTCCATGAAAATGAGTTACGAGATTTGGAAAGAAAGGAAAGCTCAAATCACGATTCATCGGTCCATTTTTAATCCTCGATCGAGTAGGAACTGTGGCTTATAGACTCGCTTTATCGCCAAGTATGTCTCGTGTTCATAACGTTTTTCACATATCCATGTTATGTAAATATGTGGAAGACCCGAACCACATTATTGAGTTAGAACCGGACGAAATAGCGGAGGATTTGACGTATGAAGAAGTTCCTGTTCAAATCTTGGATAAGAAGGAGCATATTCTACGCTCCAAGGTTATACCTCAAGTCAAAGTTTTGTGGAGAAATCACGATGTTGAGGAAATGACTTGGGAGTTAGAATCTAAAATGATGTCAAGGTATCCCTACCTCTTCGACATACCAGGTACGTACCCTAATTTCGACGGCGAAATTTCATAAGAAGGGGAGGTTGTAAGACCCCAACTTTTATAAATAAAGATGAATTTTTTATAAATATCATTTTTGAATATTATGGAGTTAATTTGATATAATGTTATAGTTGTGGGTAATATTTATAAATTTTGCAAAGTACGCAAGTTGTTATATAATATTCGATTGGTCGGAGAATATTCGTTTTAACAGGGAATATTCGTACAACGGCACAATCATTGGTGGACCCCACAATGGAATTATTGTCGGATTGAGAAAACGATAAAAATATTTTATTAAAAATAACGGCGGAAGTTTTACCATTGATACTGTTGAACTACTCGGTAGTAAAAGTACAGTAATACGTGTGGTTGCATAGTAGCACACGGTATTGATTATTAATGCTTATGTGAGAAGTCACTCAGTTTGATTCAATTATTGTCAGTTAATAATATGAATTATTTAGCGATAATGAAGTTTTATTTTATTCGTATTATTAACGTAATAAAACAGAAACATCTTTTTATATAAAACAGAATACTTTATTAAAGTTATTCTATAAATAGAATATATTATATTTTATTTAAAAGATTTTTCTTTAAATATGGACCGTTCATGGATTAGTTACTATGCATTCTATTTTTCTATAAATAGCAGCTCATTCCTTCATTATTTCTTACGAATTCACTGAACTCTAGATAGAGAAACTATAGAGAGAAACTATAGAGAGAGAGAAGAAAAGTATTCTGCTACTTAACTACTTTCTTATTTCGGTTCTTCTTTAAAACGGTAAGGGGTGTTATTCTTTCTTATTCATGAAGAGAACTGTTGTTATTCAATTTCTTATTATTCTGTTAGAATAACCTGTATACGCGGTCTACCCTATACTTGGTGACATTCTTCTATTATTCTGTTGGAACATCTTGTCTATGTGTTTTACACCGGGCATGGTTCCTTCTTTATTATTATTCTGTTGAAACATCCTGTCTGTGTGTTTTACACCAGACCTGGTTCTGTCTTTCTTATTATTCTGTTGAAACATTCTGTCTGTGTGTTTTACACCAGACCTGGCTCCGTCTTTATTATTATTCTGTTGGAGCATCCTGTCTGTGTGTTTTACACTGGACCTGGTTCCGTCTTTATTATTATTCTGTTGGAATATCCTGTCTGTGCGTTTTACGCCGGACCTGGTTCTATTATTTATTATTCTGTTAGAATAACATGTCTGTGCGGTCTATCGCATGCATGGTGATTTCTTTTGTTATTCCATTCTTTATTGTACTCAGTTGGTTAAGTTTTGACTTCTATACTCCAAGAAATTTGTGGAATATCCTTGATAATTGTGTTTCATCCAGTATCTTTTCATGAAAATATTCTTCTAAGCATTCTTGAATTTTACTCCACATAGCAGTATCATGTTGACAATTTGGACGTTGTTAATTCTTAGATAAATTAATTCTTGAACTTGTTTTATTGAATTCTTATATCATTGTCATTATCCTCATGTTTATAAAATGTTGAAAGTCATCTGTGGCCTGTAGTGCATAGATAGACTTGGTATGATTATGACCAGGGATTATTCGGTATAATCATGACCGTAATATTACAAATGATGTGGTAAAAGTCCTCATTGGCCCGTAGTGCATTGATGGACAGTTGTTGGCATGATCATGACCATTAATGAATACACGAATATCCCTGGCCGTAGTGTAGGGGTGATTCGATGATGTGAATTATTTTATTAAGCTGAGTACAGTGTTGAAAAACCTTTTAAATCATAGAAGATAGTAGATTTTATTTTCTACTTGACTCTTTTAATGGATTGCTTGTTCCGCTGCAGTTAAACTTGATGTTCGTTATATTTTATCAGTTTAACACTGTTGAAGGCTAATAATAATTTATTCTGCATTATCTTAGTCATAATATTTCTTACTAGGCTAGTTGAGCTCACCCTTTCTTTCAATGTTCTCTTCAAGAAATGAGAATATAGCTGGGACGAGTCGGGGAACGGAGTGATGGACCAGATGATAGTATTAGTAGTCCTCACTATTCGGTTAAATAGTGTGACAATAATTGTAATGAGGACTCCTTTTGAGTTTGTATAGTCTCTAGTAGACAATAATTGTATTCAAACTCACAGTTATATTTTGTCGTATTGTACACGACAGTTGTATTAGTAAGTTATATTTATATTCTGTACCATGTATCTGACGACCCAAGATGGGTGATGTATACCTAATTTTGGGGGCGTCACAATTATCGTAGATTCGTGGAAGGATTTTCTAGAATCGCTACTCCATTAACTCAGTTGACTTGGAAAGATATCAAATTCGTATGAAGCGAGGAATGCGAGATGAGTTTCCAAAAGCTTAAGAGGAGACTCATTTCGGCACCTGTTTTGACCATACCATCTGGTTCGGATGGATTTGTTATCTACAGCGATGTTTCAGGCAAAGGGCTAGGATGTGTTCTAATGTAACGTGGGAAAGTTATAGCCTATGTCTCGCGACAACTTAAAGAGTATGAGAGGAATTATCCTACTCATGATCTATAGTTGGCAGCAGTCATTTTCGCGCTAAAGATCTGGAGGCACTATCTATATGGGGAGAAAGTGAAGATATATTCAGACCATAAAAATCTCAAATATTTCTTCACTCAAAAAGAACTCAGCATGCGACAACGACGTTGGCTCGAGCTGTTGAAAGACTACGATCATACCATTCAATACCATCCTGGAAAAGCGAACGTGGTAGCCGACGCATTGAGTAGAAGATCATACGTGGGAACGAGTGCGATATTGTCAACACAAAGGCCCATTTGGTGTGATTTATAAAAGATGAAGATAGAATTCAAGACTCCGGGGACCCATGCAATGATGTCAAGTATACGTATAGAACCAACTTTAATCGAAAAAGTTAAAGTTACTCAAGCCACAGACCCGGAGCTGATGAGTATGAAGAAGAAAGTGCAAGAAGGTGCTATTCCAGAAGCAAGAATCGATGAAGAAGGAATATTTCGAGTCCACTCCAGACTTTGTGTTCCTAATTATTCTGATTTGAAGTACAAGATCATGATGGATGCACACAATACACCATTTGCAATCCATACTGAAAGTACCAAAATGTATCGTGATCTTCGACATACATTGTGGTGGAACAATATGAAGAGAGAGATTGCAAAATTTATCTCGAGGTGTTTAACTTGTCAACGTGTAAAGGCAGAGCATCAAGTGCCTAAGGGCCCATTGCAACCACTTGAGATTCTGAAATGGAAGTGAGAACACATTGGCCCGTAGTGCATAGATGGACTTGGTATGATTATGACCAGGGATTATTCGGTGTAATCATGACCGTAATGTTACGAATGATATGGTAAAAGTCCTCATTGGCCCGTAGTGCATTGATGGACAGTTGTTGGCGTGATCATGACCATTAATGAATATACGAATATCCTTGGCCGTAGTGCAGAGGTGATTCGATGATGTGAATTATTTTATTAAGCTGAGTCTCAGCGATCACAGTGTTGGAAAATCTTTTAAATCATAAAAGATAGTAGAGTTTATTTTCTACTTGGCTCTCTTAATGGATTGCTTGTTCCGCTACAGTTAAACTTGATGTCTATTATATTTTATCAGTTTAACATTGTTGAAGGCTAATGATAATTTATTCTGCATTATCTTAGTCGTAATATTTCTTACTGGGCTAGTTGAGCTCACCCTTTCTTTCACTGTTCTCTTCAGGAAATGAGAACGTAGCTGGGGCAAGTCGGGGAACGGAGTGATGGTCCGAATGATAGTATTAGATAGTAGTCCTCACTATTCTATGTAATGGTGTGTTAATAATGTAATGAGGACTCCTTTTGAGTATGAATACTCTCTAGAAGATAATATTTATATTCAAACTCACAGTTTATATTTTGTCGTATTGTACACGACAGTTGTATTATTAAGTTGTATTTGTATTCTGTACTATGTATCTGACGACCCAAGATGGGTGATGTATACCTAATTTTGGGGGCGTCACAGTTGGTATCAGAGCTTAGGGATATGATCCCTGGCTAGGATGTGAGAATAGAACTAGGAGGGGAGAGACGGGGAATTCCTTCGCTAGTATGACCTACCTAAGTTTATTTGCATGGTATTTAATTGGTCGGTCATAATATAAGGATAATATATGACATATCAATTAACTTTTATTTTGTGGCAGTATCTGAAAATGGCATCTGAGAATGTTGAGAATAGCAATGGAGCACAGGCGACTATTGATTTACCACATATCAATAATCAGGATAATGTTCATCAGGAAGGTGACAATCCTCATGCAAACAACAACACTGACCAGATGATGAATGATGGAATGTTCAGAGGTTTTATGCAATTCATGCAACAACAAGTGAAAGCGGCTCCTGTCCACAACGTAGGTGGAAATACGGGAAACTCTCAGGCGGTCACCGCTAAACAGTTTAAGGAGCTGGGACCTCCAGAGTTTAAGGGAGAACCCAAACCACTTGTAGCTGAAACATAGATAAAGCAGATCACCAAGATATTTGATGTCTTGGGTTTCTCCGAGGAGCAAAAGGTTCCCTTTGCCGCCTTTATGTTGCGAGGAGAGGCAGATTACTGGTGGGAATCGATAAAGCGTACTCAACCTGCCGCACTGAAGATGTCTTGGGAGAAGTTTCAAGATCTGTTTAACGACAAATACTTTCCCGAGAGTATTCGTCACATGAAGGAGGTGGAGTTCATCAAATTGGAGCAGAATAATATGACCGTGTCGCAGGACGAAGCAAAATTTGCGGAGTTATCCCGGTTTGCGTCCCACCTGGTGGATAATGAAGAAAGAATGACGCGGATATTTTTAAGAGGTTTGAAGCCGGAGATACGTCAACATCTTGTTTCTCATAAACTGTGTTTGTATTCAGATGTTGTAAATAGGGCTCAGTTGGTGGAGCGCGATAACGAGACAACGCAACCAAAAGAGAGCAGCCGGCAAAATGATAATACCAGTGAGAGCAGTCATCGAAGCGGTGACAACAAGCGTGGAGGGAATCAACAGGCCAGAAATGGTAACCACTTCGGTGGTAATCAGGGCCAAAATAATAAGAATGGACATTTCAAGAAGAGGAGATTCAACAATGACGGAAAGACGTCAGCACCAGCACCTGTCGTTAAGGAAGGAGAACGACCACCTATCATATGTTTCAAATACGGAGGGGAGGGGCACATCAGTCCAAACTGCGCGATGCCGTCCAAAGCATGTTATAATTGTGGAAGAGAAGGTCATTTAGCCCGATTTTGTCGTTTACCGAAGACAAATTCAGCTAGGATGGAGGCACCAAAGGCCGTCCCAGAAAAGTCAAAACCGGTTGTGCAAGGGAGAGCGTTTGTTGTGAACTCCCAGAGAGCAAGGAACCCGAATGAGGTCATCACGGGTAAGCTTATCATAAACTCTAACGAAGTCTATACTTTATTTGATACCGGTTCTACCCATTCTTTTATTTCTCCTACTTGCGCTCATCGATTAAATTTGATTCCGGAGAAATTAGACTTTGACTTAGCTGTTGAAACTCCATTGGGAGAAACCTTCATTACATCCACGGTTTATAAGTCTTGTTTGGTTCAAGTTGGTACCCACACATTACCTGTCGATCTTATTTCATTAAAAATACTTGCATTTGACGTGATTCTAGGGATTGATTGGTTAACTACTTATCATGCAAAAATTGATTGTTTTCGTAAGGTTGTTAGCTTTCATATTCCTAATCGACCTATTATGCGAATTCAAGCAACCAAACCATTAAAATCAATCGCTGTCATCTCAAGCCATAAAGCTATTCGTTTATT
Organism: Panax notoginseng; assembly: GCA_016801055.1. Lineage (NCBI taxonomy): Eukaryota > Viridiplantae > Streptophyta > Magnoliopsida > Apiales > Araliaceae > Panax > Panax notoginseng. Next base: position 166,897,733 of record CM029012.1, read on the forward strand.
GAAAAACGGATGTCAAGCTTTCTTAGCTCATGTCACAGATCTAAACAAAAATACGTCAGCTTTGAATGATATTTCTGTTGTTAATAAATTTCCTGACGTATTTCCCGAAGAACTTCCTGGCCTACCCCCAGAGCGTGAAATTGAATTTTTTATCGACCTTGAACCCGGTACAAAACCCATTTCCAAAGCCCCATATCGAATGGCTCCTATTGAACTTCAGGAGTTAAAGACCCAACTGCAGGAATTGTTAGACATTGGTTTTATTCGTCCTAGTACTTCTCCTTGGGGTGCTCCTGTTCTGTTTGTGAAGAAGAAAGATGGGAGTATGCGACTTTGTATTGATTATCGGGAGTTGAATCATGTCACCATCAAAAATAGGTACCCATTGCCACGTATTGATGACCTGTTTGACCAGTTGCAAGGAGCACAATTCTTTTCAAAGATCGATCTTCGTTCTGGATATCATCAGCTGAAGGTTAGAACTGAGGATATTCCAAAGACTGCCTTCAGAACTCGGTATGGGCATTATGAATTCTTAGTTATGTCTTTTGGATTGACTAATGCTCCTGCTGCCTTCATGGATATGATGAACAGGGTATTCAAGGAATATTTGGATCACTTTGTGGTCGTCTTTATCGATGACATCCTTGTTTATTCCAAAAGCCGTGAAGATCATGAGCAACACTTGAGGCTGGTACTCCAAAAGCTTCGTGAATACAAACTTTATGCCAAGTTAAAGAAATGCGAGTTCTGGCTGGAAGAGGTAGCATTCCTTGGGCACGTAGTATCAAGTCGTGGAATATCGGTTGACCCGGCAAAGATTGAAGCTATTCAAAGCTGGGAGCAACCTAAATCAGTGACCGAGGTACGTAGCTTTCTTGGTTTAGCTGGTTATTATCGGAGATTCGTGGAAGGATTTTCTCGAATCGCTACTCCATTAACTCAGCTGACTCGGAAAGATACAAAGTTCGGTTGGAGCGAAGAATGTGAGCAGAGTTTTCAAGAACTCAAGAGGAGACTCATTTCAGCACCTGTTCTAACAATACCATTTGGCTCGGAGGGATTTGTCATCTACAGTGATGCTTCGAGCAAAGGGTTGGGATGCGTTCTCATGCAACATGGAAAAGTCATAGCCTATGCATCAAGACAACTCAAGGAATATGAGAGGAATTATCCTACTCATGATCTAGAGTTGGCAGCTGTTGTCTTTGCACTTAAAATTTGGAGGCATTACTTGTATAGGGAGAAGGTGGAGATCTTTACGGATCATAAAAGCCTCAAATATTTCTTCACTCAAAAGGAACTCAACATGCAACAACGACGTTGGCTTGAACTGTTGAAAGATTATGATCATACCATTCAATACCATTCTGGAAAAGCAAACGTGGTAGCTGACGCATTAAGTAGAAGATCATATGCAAGTACGAGTGCAATATTGTCAACACAAAGGCCCATTTTGTGTGACTTGCAAAGGATGAAGATAGAGTTAAAGACTCCAGGGACCCATGTGATGATGGCGAATATACGAGTAGAACCAACTTTAATCGATAAAGTTAAAGCTGCTCAAGCTATAGACCTGGAGCTGATGCGTATGAGGAAGAAAGTGCAAGAAGGTTCTATGCCGGAAGCAAGAATCGATGAAGAAGGAATACTTCGAGTCAACTCCAGACTTTGTGTTCCTAACAACCCTGATTTAAAGTATGAAATCATGATGGAGGCGCACAACACACCGTTTGCAATCCATCCTGGAAGTACCAAAATGTATCATGATCTTCGTCATACATTTTGGTGGAGCAATATGAAGAGAGAGATAGCGTTGTTTATCTCAAGGTGTCTAACTTGTCAACGAGTCAAAGCGGAGCATCAAGTACCAAAAGGTCCATTGCAACCACTTGAAATTCCAGAATGGAAGTGGGAGCACATTACCATAGATTTCGTTACCGGTCTTCCTAAGGTTTCTCAAGGTATAGATGCGATTTGGGTCATTGTTGATAGATTGACCAAGTCTGCTCATTTCTTACCGATACGAGAAACTTATACACTTGAACGTCTTGCTCGTATGTACATAAACGAGATTGTAAGACTGCATGGTATGCCAGTATCCATAGTTTCTGATCGAGACCCAAGATTCACTTCACGATTTTGGGTTAGTTTACAAAAAGCTATGGGCACGGAGTTACTATTTAGTTCAGCATATCATCCTCAGACGGACGGACAATCAGAGAGGACTATTCAAACTCTTGAAGATCTATTAAAACTCTGTATCTTTGACTTCAAGGGAAGTTGGGACAAGTTCTTACCATTGGTGGAGTTTTCCTACAACAACAGTTATCAAGCAAGTATTGGCATGGCTTCATTCGAAGCATTGTATGGAAGAAAATGTCGTTCTCCAGTATGCTGGGATGAGGTGGGTGAAGCAGCGTTGTTGGGACCGGAGTTGGTACGTATGACTACAGAAAAGATTCAAACGATCCGACAACGTATAAAAACCTCACAAGATCGACAAAAGAGTTATGCTGATCTTCATCGAAAGGATGTGGAATTTGATGTAGGAGATCATGTGTTCTTACGTGTTGCTCCATGGAAAAGAGTTACGAGATTTGGAAGGAGAGGAAAGCTCAATCCTCGATTCATCGGTCCATTTTTAATCCTCGATCGAGTAGGAACTGTGGCTTATAGACTCGCTTTACCGCCAAGTATGTCTCGTGTTCATAACGTTTTTCACATATCCATGTTACGCAAATATGTGGAAGACCCGAACCACATTATTGAGTTAGAACCGGACGAAATAGCGGAAGATTTGACGTATGAAGAAGTTCTTGTTCAAATCTTGGATAAGAAGGAACATATTCTACGCTCCAAGGTTATACCTCAAGTCAAAGTTTTGTGGAGAAACCACGATGTTGAGGAAATGACTTGGGAGTTAGAATCTGAAATGAAATCAAGGTATCCTTACCTCTTCGACATACCAGATACGTACCCTAATTTCGAGGGCGAAATTTCATAAGAAGGGGAGGTTGTAAGACCCCAACTTTTATAAATAAAGATGAATTTTCTATAAATATCATTTTTAAATATTATGGAGTTAATTTGATATAATGTTATAGTTGTGGGTAATATTTATAAATTTTGTAAAGTACGGAAGTTGTTATATAATATTCGATTGGTCGGAGAATATTCGTTTTAACAGGAAATATTCGTACAACGACACAATCATTGGTGGACCCCACAACGGAATTATTGTCGGATTGAGAAAACGACAAAAATATTTTATTAAAAATAACAGCGGAAATTTTACCATTGTTACTGTTGAACTACTCGGTAGTAAAAGTACAGTAATACGTGTGGTTGCATAGTAGCACACGGTATTGATTATTATTTCTTATGTGAGAAGTCACTCAGTTTGATTCAACTATTGTCAGTTAATAATATGAATTATTTAGCGATAATGACGTTTTGTTTTATTCGTATTATTAACGTAATAAAACAGAAACATCTTTTTATATAAAACAGAATACTTTATTAAAGTTATTCTATAAATAGAATATATTATATTTTATTTAAAAGATTTTTCTTTAAATATGGACCGTCAGATTAAAGTAATCAATCTGGACCGTTCATGGATTAGTTACTATGCATTCTATTTTTCTATAAATAGCAGCTCGTTCCTTCATTATTTCTTACGAATTCACTGAACTCTAGAGAGAGAAACTATAGAGAGAACTATAGAGAGAGAGAAGCAGAGTATTCTGCTACTTAACTACTTCCTTATTTCAGCTCGTCTTTAAAACGGTAAGGGGTGTTATTCTTTCTTATTCATGAAGAGAACTGTTGTTATTCCATTTCTTATTATTTTGTTGGAATAACCTGTATACGCGGTCTACCCTATACTTGGTGACATTCTTCTATCATTCTGTTGGAACATCCTGTCTGTGTGTTTTACACCAGACCTGGTTCCGTTTTTATTATTATTCTGTTGGAACATCCTGTCTGTGTGTTTTACACCGGACCTGGTTCCGTCTTGTTATTATTCTGTTGGAATATCCTGTCTGTGTGTTTTACACCGGACCTGGTTCCATTATTTATTATTCTGTCGGAATATCCTGTCTGTGCGTTTACGCCGGACCTGGTTCCATTATTTATTATTCTGTTAGAATAACCTGTCTGTGCGGTTTATCGCATGCATGGTGATTTCTTTTGTTATTCCATTCTTTATTATACTCAGTTGGTTAAGTTTTGACTTCTATACTCCATGAAATTTGTGGAATATCCTTGACATTTGCGCTTCATCTAGTATCTATTCATGAAAATATTCTCCTGATCATTCTTGAATTTTACTCCACAAAGTAGTATCATGTTGACAATTTGGACGTTGTTAATTCTTGGATAAATTAATTCTTGAACTTGTTTTATTGAATTCTTATATCATTGTCATCATCCTCATGTTTATATTCTGTTGAAAGTCATCTGTGGCCTGTAGTGCATAGATGGACTTGGTATGATTATGACCAGGGATTATTCGGTGTAATCATGACCGTAATGTTACGAATGATATGGTAAAAGTCCTCATTGGCCCGTAGTGCATTGATGGACAGTTGTTGGCATGATCATGACCATTAATGAATATACGAATATCCTTGGCCGTAGTGCAGGGGTGATTCGATGATGTGAATTATTTTATTAAGCTGAGTCTCAGCGATCACAGTGTTGGAAAATCTTTTAAATCATAAAAGATAGTAGAGTTTATTTTCTACTTGGCTCTCTTAATGGATTGCTTGTTCCGCTACAGTTAAACTTGATGTCTATTATATTTTATCAGTTTAACATTGTTGAAGGCTAATGATAATTTATTCTGCATTATCTTAGTCGTAATATTTCTTACTGGGCTAGTTGAGCTCACCCTTTCTTTCACTGTTCTCTTCAGGAAATGAGAATGTAGCTGGGGCAAGTCGGGGAACGGAGTGATGGTCTGAATGATAGTATTAGTTAGTAGTCCTCACTATTCTATGTAATGGTGTGTTAATAATGTAATGAGGACTCCTTTTGAGTATGAATACTCTCTAGAAGATAATATTTGTATTCAAACTCACAGTTTATATTTTGTCGTATTGTACACGACAGTTGTATTATTAAGTTGTATTTGTATTCTGTACTATGTATCTGACGACCCAAGATGGGTGATGTATACCCAATTTTGGGGGCGTCACACAAGTATAGGTGTGGCTCCATTTGAAGCATTATATGGATGAAAGTGTCGCTCTCTAATATGTTGGGATGAGGTGGGAAAGTAACATTGTTGGGACCCGAGTTGGTACGTATGACTACGAAAAAGATCCAAATAATTCGACAACGTATACAAACGGAACAGGATCGACAAAAGAGTTATGCGGATCTTCATCGAAAGGACGTGGAATTTAGTATTGGAAATCATGTATTGTTGCGTGTGGCTCCATGGAAGGGAGTTACAAGATTTGGGAAGAGAGGAAAGCTCAACCCACGATTTATTGGTCCATTTCAGATTCCTGACCGAGTAGGAAATGTGGCCTATAGACTCGCGTTACCTCCAAGTATGTCTCGTGTTCATAATATTTCTCATATATCCGTGCTTCGTAAATATGTGAAAGACCCAAACCACGTCATTGAGTTAGAACTAGACGAGATAGCTGAAGACTTAACGTACGAGGAGGTACCTGTCACGATCTTGGATAGAAAAGAGCATGTCCTACGTACAAAGGTCATACCACAAGTTAAAGTTTTGTGGAGGAACCATGCTATTGAGGAAATGACCTGGGAGTTGGAAACGGAAATAAAAGCGAGGTATCCTCATCTTTTCGAAACACCAGGTACGTACGTCAATTTCGAAGATGAAATTTCATAAGGAGGGGAGGTTGTAAGACCCCAAATTATTAATAAATAAAATTTAATTTCCTCTATTTATTATTTTGAAATAGTAAGGGTTGAATTGACTAATGAGGCTAGTTATGGGTAAAATACGCAAATATTTTAAATAAGCAAGTGGTTATAAAATATTCATTGTTGTCGGAGAATATTCGTTTGGTCGTGAAATATTCTTCCTGCCGGGGAATATTCGTACGACGGCGCAGTCTTTTGTGGTCCCATAACAGAAAGTGATTGGATGAAGAAAACGACAAGTATAAGTTGTTTATAAATAACAACGTAGTTGTTACCGTTAATACTGTTGGAATACCTGGTGGTTAAAGCACAGTAATACGCGTTGTTGCTCATTAGCACACGGTATTGCACCAATTATTGATTCTTACGTAAGAAGGCACTACTCAATAATTGTTAGAGTAATTACTGTTCAATATTTTATTTTATTGATTCAATAATTATTGCGTTGATAATTTATATTACTGTTGTTTCAATAATTATCACTACACAGTATTTTCCATTATCGAAGCAATAATTCATATTATCTAAATAATATTATTAGATAACATTATTGGTAATGTCTAGAAAGTTTTGTCTAAGGAGAGGTTTGGTCACCTAATTGCGCGCCAGTAAGGAGAAATCCTTATTGGAAAGCCCCCTCTTTCCTGGAAACTGCCTGGTTGTCAGTATTGTGATTCTGTAATATTATTTGTGAACAATTAATTATTGATTTATATGATGAGGAAAATATTCATTTTTATGTGGATATAGATGGATAAAATTTTTAAAGTGACAATTTGTAAGACCCAAACTTATTAATAAATAAAATTAAATTTTATCTATTTATTATTTTAAAATAGAAAGGGTTGATTTGATTAATGTGGTTAGTTATGGGTAAAATGCGCAAATATTTTAAATAAGCAAGTGGTTATAAAATATTCATTTTTGGTCGGTGAATATTCATTTGGTCATAGAATATTCTTGCTGTCGGGGAATATTCGTACGACGGCGCAGCCTTGTGTGGGCCCCATAACGGAAAGCGATTGGATGAAGAAAATAACAAGTATAAGTTGTGTATAATTAACGGCGTAGTTGTTACCGTTAATACTGTTAGAATACCTGGTGGTTAAAATACAGTAGCACACGGTATTGCACCAATTATTGATTCTTATGTAAGAAGGCACTACTCAATAATTGTTACAGTAGTTACTGTTCAATATTTTATTTTATTGATTCAATAATTGCTGCATTAATATTTTATATTATTGTTGTTTCAATAATTGTCACTGCACAGTATTTCCCATTATCAGATAAATAATTCATATTATTTGAATAATATTATTAGATAATATTATTGGCAATATCTAGAAAGTTCTGTCTAAGGAGAGGTTTGGTCATCTAATTGCGCGCCAGTAAGAAGAAATTCTTATTGGAAAGCCCCCTCTTTTTCTGGGAACGGTCTGGTTGTCATAAATGTGATTCTGTAATATTATTTGTGAATAATTAATTATTGATTCATATGATAAGGAAATATTTATTTTATGTGGATATAAATTAGGGATATATTTTTGTAGTTAAAAATGAAGGAGTTAATGTTGAGGTTTTTATCAGTATTTTTATCGGAATGGAGGTATTAAAAATCAGGATTTTTGAGAAATATTGCGGGGTTATAATTTTTAATCCGACTGTTGGATCGTGGTAATTTTTGGATATGTTATACATATATAAGTTGAGTATATGTCCACAAATTTTGAACCGTTAAAAATGAACGTATGATTTATTATGAATTTTACGAGATGATTGGTTCAGAAATTGTTGAATTTTCGGAGTTTATCATTTTGGTAGAAAATTCTAGAATTGGTGGGCCCCACTCTTGGTTTGTGAAGAAATGTGCTGAGATTTTTTATTCAAATGTGGTGGGTGGGAATAGTAGCAGGTAAATCCATCAGGTTGCAGGTTAAGTCTGCTTCGGCGTGCTAACATTTTCCTATAAATAGAAGGCTAAGTTAGAATTGAAAATCACACCAGAAACAAGTTTTCTCTCTTTCTCTCTCTAGATTATTGAGTGTATTTTGTGAGTATTTACATACTTTGAGAGTTTCTATTCATCAGAGCAAGTTTCTTTCAGCCTTATACCGGTATTCCGACCAGAAGTACGGTTATTTTGAGGTAAGGGATATTATTTTCTTCTTAAATGATATTTTCTTCAATATCATTATGCCGAAATATTGATATGAGTTTTTTTTTATCAAATTTGAAACTTTTTGTGTCGGAATTACTATTCACATATACGGCACTATTCACCGAAAAATAAAATTTTCTCTTTTTGTCCAATATGTCTATTATGGTTACTATCTTTGATTGTATCCACGTTTTGATCTTTATTTTTGAATTCTGCTTCACAATTGATTATTATGAAGTATTATTGATCTTGGATAAACTGTTATACGAATCCCTACTATTTGTCCTCCTGTCTCACTGGATTCATTTTCTTTAAAATATTTTTCATCATCCTCAGTCCTAAATGATGATATTACTGAATATCTTTGGCCTGTAGTGTAAAGATGTATGATTACCTGATGAATATCTTTGGCCTGTAGTGCAAAGATGAACAGGTGTTAAGATGAACATGACTGACTGGTGATACAAATGAATATCTTTGGCCTGTAGTGCAAAGATGAATATTTGGTTAAAGATGATTATTAATTGATGTTACAGGGATAAAATATTGATGATAGACTTTTAAATCTTAGAAGATAGTAGAATTCATTCTCTACTTGACTCTTCTAATGGTTTGTTGTTTCCGATGCAGTTGTTGATCTAAAACTTGTTATCGATTATATTCTATCAGATTTTTTCCTGTTGCATACTAATGATAATTTGTTGTATATTATCTTAGTCATAATATTCTTTACTGGGCTAGTTGAGCTCACCCTTTTCCTTTTTGTTCCATTTTTCTTCTCAGGAGGTGAGAACATAGCAAGATCTAGTCGGGGTATGGAGTGATGGTTCTAGAAAAATGTTTTAGCAGTCCTCACTATTTCTGTAAAATAGTGTTTGAAAAATTATAATGAGGACTTATTTGAGTGTGGATATTGTCTGGAAGACAATATTTGTATTTAAACTCACAGTATGTGTTGTCGTATTTTGCACGACAATTGTATTATTGAAGTTGTAGTTTGCTTTTTGTACCATGTATTTGGCGACTCAGAATGGGTGTTGTATACCTATTTTGGGGGCGTCACAGTTGGTATCAGAGCTTAGGGATATGATCCCTGGCTGAGATGTGAGACAAGAACTAGGAGGGGAGAGACGGGGAATTCATTCGGTAGTATGACTTGACTAAGTTTATTTGGTGTTTATATGGTCGATCAGAGTATAGGGATAATATATGACATGACTATTAACCCTTGTTTTATGGCAGTATTTAAGAATGGCAGCTGAGAACGTTAATAATGGAGTAAATCAGACCGTGGAGACACCTTTGATCACCACCCAGGGGAACGTACAACAGGAAGGCAATATTCCTCTTGTAAACAACGTTACCGAGCAAACTATGAATGATGGAATGTTTAGGAGCTTTTTGCAGTTCATGCAAAATCAGACGGGAGGAGATTTCAAGAAAAGAAGGTACAACAATGATAACGTGAAGACGTCAGCACAAACATCAATTGCTTTTAGGGGAGGAGAACGAGCACCGGTCGTTTGTTACAAATGCGGGAAGGAGGGATACATCAGCCCAAACTGCCCACAATAGTTCAAGGTATATTATAACTATGGAAAGGAAGGTCATATAGCTAAAGATTGTCTTGTTGCGAAACCAAGTTCAACGGAGATAGTGACTCCGAAGGCTGTTCCGGACAAGTTAAAGTCGGTGGTTCCTAGAAGGGCGTTTATCGTGACTGCCCAAAACGCGAGAAACCCGAACGAGGTGATCATGGGTAAGCTAATCTTGAATTCTTGCGAAGTTTATACTTTATTAGATACCGGTTCTACCCATTCTTTTTTCTATCCTGCTTGTGCTCAACGTTTAAACTTGACTCCAGAGAAATTGGACTTTGGCTTATCTGTTGAAACTCCATTGGGTGAAACCTTCGTTACATCTACAGTTTAAAAATCTTGCATGATCCAAATTGGCACTATCACATTACCTGTTGATCTTATCTCTTTAAAGATACTTGCTTTTGATGTGATTTTAGGAATTGATTGGTTAACCACTCATCATGCTAAAATTGATTGTTTTCGTAAGGTTGTTAGTTTTCATATTCCAAACCAACCTGTCATACGAATTCAAACTACTAAACCACTAAAATCAGTCACTGTCATATCAAGCCACAAAGATATTCGTTTATTGAAAAACGGATGTCAAGCTTTCTTAGCCCATGTTATGGATTTGAACAAAGACAAGTCAGATTTGAATAATATTTTTATTGTTAGAGAATTTCCCGATGTATTTCCTGAAGAATTTCTAGTCTACCCCCAGAACGTGAAGTTGAATTCTTTATTGACCTTGAACCCGGTACAAAGTCCATTTCTAAAACCCCATATCGAATGGCTCATATTGAACTTCAGGAGTTAAAAGTCCAATTACAGGAGTTATTAGACATCGGTTTTATTCGTCCTAGTACATCTCCTTGGGGTGCTCCTGTTTTATTCGTAAAGAAGAAAGACGGGAGTATGCGACTTTGTATCGACTATAGGGAATTGAACCATGTCACCATCAAGAATAAGTATCCGCTACCTCGCATTGATGACCTGTTTGACCAGTTGCAAGGAGCACAATTCTTTTCAAAGATCGATCTTCGTTCTGGATATCATCGGCTGAAGATTAAAACTGAGGATATTCCAAAGACTGCCTTCAGAACTCGGTACAGACATTATGAATTCTTAGTCATGTCTTTTGGATTGACTAATGCTCCTGCTGCTTTCATGGATATGATGAACCGTGTATTCAAAGAATATTTAGATCAGTTCGTTGTTGTCTTTATTGATGACATCCTCATCTATTCCAAAAGCCGTGAAGATCATGAGCGCCATTTGAAGCTGGTACTGCAAAGGCTTCGTGAAAATAAGCTATATGCCAAATTGAAGAAATGCGAGTTCTGGCTTGAGGAAGTAGCATTCCTTGGGCACGTGGTGTCAAAACATGGAGTATCTATCGACCCGACGAAGATTGAAGCCATACAAAGTTGGGAGCAACCGAAGTCGGTGACCGAAGTACGTAGCTTTCTGGGCTTAGCTGGGTATTATCGGAGATTCGTGGAAGGATTTTCTAGAATCGCTACTCCGTTAACTCAGCTGACTCGAAAGGATACAAAATTAGGTTAGAGCGAGGATTGTGAGAAGAGTTTTCAAGAACTCAAGAGGAGAATCATTTCGGCACCTGTTCTGACAATACCATCTGGTTCGGATGGATTTGTTATCTACAGCGATGCTTCAGGCAAAGGGTTAGGATGTGTTCTCATGCAACATGGGAAAGTCATAGCCTATGCCTCGTGATAACTCAAAGAATATGAGAGGAATTATCCTACTCATGATTTGGAGTTGGCAGCAGTTGTTTTTGCGTTGAAGATTTGGAGACATTACCTGTATGGGGAGAAAGTGGAGATCTATACGGATCATAAAAGCCTCAAATATTTTTTCACCCAAAAGGAACTCAACATGCGGCAACGACGTTGGCTTGAGCTGTTGAAAGATTACGATCATACCATCCAATATCATCCTGGAAAAGCGAACGTAGTAGCTGACGCATTGAGTAGAAGATCATACGCGGGTACGAGTGCAATGATGTTAACACAAATGCCCATTTTGTATGATTTGCAAAGAATGGAGATAGAGATGAAGGCTCCAAGTACGCACATGATGATATCAAATATACGAGTAGAACCGACTTTAATTGATAAAGTTAAAGCCGCTCAAGCTACAGACATGGAGCTGATGCATATGAAGAAAAAAGTGCAAGAAGGTGCTATTCCAGAAGCAAGAATCGATGAAGAAGGAATACTTCGAGTCAACTCCAGACTTTGTGTTCCTAACGATTTTGACTTGAAGCATAGAATAATGATGGAGGCATACAACACACCGTTTGCAATTCATCCTGGGAGTACCAAAATGTATCACGATCTTTGACATACATTTTGGTGGAGCAATATGAAAAGAGATATCGCGGAGTTTATCTCGAGGTGTTTAACTTGTCAACGTGTAAAGGCGGAGCATCAAGTGCCAAAGGGTCCATTGCAACCACTTGAGATCCCGAAATGGAAGTGGGAACACATTACCATGGATTTCGTTACAGGTCTTCCCAAGGTTTCTCAAGGCATAGATGCGATTTGGGTTACTATTGATAGATTAACCAAGTCTGCTCATTTCTTACCTATACGTGAGACTTATTCCCTTGAACGTCTTGCCAGTATGTACGTGAATGAGATTGTGAGATTGCATGGCATGCCAGTATCCATAGTTTCGGATCGTGACCCAAGATTCACTTCACAATTTTGGGTTAGCTTGCAGAAAGCTATGGGCACGGATTTACGATTTAGTTCAGCATACCATCCTCAAATGGACGGGCAATCAGAGAGGACTATTCAAACCCTTGAAGATCTATTAAGACTCTATGTTCTAGATTTCAAAGGAAGGTGGGATAAGTACTTGCCACTGGTAGAATTCTCCTACAACAACAATTATCAGGCAAGTATAGGTATGGCTCCATTTGAAGCCTTGTATGGATGAAAATGTCGTTCTCTAGTATGTTGGGACGAGGTGGGTGAAGCAACGTTGTTGGGACCAGAATTGGTACGCATAACTACAGAGAAGATCCAAACAATTCGACAACGTATACAAACGGCACATGATCGACAAAAGAGTTATGCGGATCTTCATCGAAAGGATGTAGAATTCAATATTGGGGATCATGTATTGTTACGTGTTGCACCATGGAAGGGAGTTACAAGATTTAGGAAGAGAGGAAAGCTCAATCCACGATTTGTTGGTCCATTTGAGATTCTTGACCGAATAGGAAATGTGGCCTATAAACTCGTATTACCTTCAAGCATGTCTCGTGTTCATAATGTTTTTCACATATATGTGCTTCGTAAATATGTGAAAGACCCGAACCACATAATTGAGTTAGAACCAGACGAGATAGCCGAAGATTTAACGTACGAGGATGTACCTGTTAAGATCTTGGATAGGAAAGAGTATGTTCTATGCACGAAGGTTATACCACAAGTTAAGGTTTTGTGGAGAAATCATGCTATTGAAGAAATGACCTGGGAGTTGGAATCAGAAATGAAATCGAGGTATCCTCACCTTTTCGAAACACCAGGTACGTACGTCAATTTCGATGACGAAATTTCATAAGGAGGGGAGGTTGTAAGACCCCAACTTATTAATAAATAAAATTAAATTTCATCTATTTATTATTTTGAAATAGAAAGGGTTGATTTGATTAATGTGGTTAGTTATGCGTAAAATGCGCAAATATTTCAAATAAGCAAGTGGTTATAAAATATTCATTTTTGGTCGGTGAATATTCGTTTGGTCGTGGAATATTCTTGTTGTCGGGGAATATTCGTACGACGGCGCAGCCTTGTGTGGGCCCCGTAACGGAAAGCGATTGGATGAAGAAAACGACAAGTATAAGTTGTGTATAATTAACGGCGTAGTTGTTACCATTAATACTGTTAGAATACCTGGTGGTTAAAATACAGTAGAACACGGTATTGCACCAATTATTGATTCTTACGTAAGAAGGCACTACTCAATAATTTTTACAGTAGTTACTGTTCAATATTTTATTTTATTGATTCAATAATTGCTGCATTGATATTTTATATTATTGTTGTTTCAATAATTGTCACTGCACAGTATTTCCCATTATCAGATCAATAATTCATATTTTTTGAATAATATTATTAGATAACATTATTGGTAATGTCTAGAGAGTTCTGTCTAAGGAGAGGTTTGGTCATCTAATTGCGCGCCAGTAAGGAGAAATTCTTATTGGAAAGCCCCTCTTTCCTATGAACGACCTGGTTGTCATAAATGTGATTCTGTAATATTATTTGTGAATAATTAATTATTATGATAAGGAAATATTTATTTTATGTGGATATAAATTAGGGATATATTTTTGTGGTTAAAAATGTAGGAGTTAATGTTGAGGTTTTTATCAGTATTTTTGTCGGAATGGAGGTATTAAAAATCAGGATTTTTAAGAAATATTGCGGGGGTTATAATTTTTAATCCGACCGTTGGATCGTGGTAATTTTTGTATATGTTATACATATATAAGTTGAGTATATGTCCATAAATTTTGAACCGTTAAAAATGAACGTATGATTTATTATGAATTTTACGAGATGGCTGGTTCAAAAATTGTTGAATTTTCGAAGTTTATCATTTTGGTAGAAAATTTTAGAATTGGTGGGCCCCACTCTTGGTTAGTGAAGAAATGTGCTGAGATTTTTTATTCAAATGTGGTGGGTGGAAATAGTAGCAGGTAAAGCCATCAGGTTGCAGGTTAAGTCTGATTCAGCGTGCTAACATTTTCTTATAAATAGAGGGCTAAGTTAGAATTGAAAATCACACCAGAAACAAGTTTTCTCTCTTTCTCTCTCTAGATTATTGAGTGTATTTTATGAGTATTTACATACTTTGAGAGTTTCTATTCATCAGAACAAGTTTCTTTCAGTCTTATACCGGTATTCCGACCAGAAGTACGGTTATTTTGAGGTAAGGGATATTATTTTATTCTTAAATGATGTTTTCTTCAATATCATTATGCCGAAATATTGATATAATTTATTTTTATCAAATTTAGAACTTTTTGTGTCAGAATTACTATTCACGTATACGGCACTATTCACGTATACGGCACTATTGTAAGACCCCGAATTTTATAAAATAAAAGTATTCAATTTTTCTTATAATTACTATTCAGTAAATGGTTAAATTGATAAATGTTAAAGTTAAGGGTGATATATGAATTTTTTTTCAAAATACACAAATGGTTATAAAATATTCATTGTTGTCGGAGAATATTCGTTTGGTCGTGGAATATTCTTTCTGTCGGAGAATATTCGTACGACGGCGCAGCCATTTGTGGGCCCCATAACGAATAACTGTCGGATGAAGAAAACGACAAATTTGAGTTTTTACAAATAACGGCGTAGTTGTTACTGTTAAAATACCCGGTGGTTAAAATACAGTAATACGCGTTATTACACAGTAGGACACGGTATTGCACAGTATTTTTGAAATTATTTATTCTTACGTAAGAAGACACTACTCAATAATTGTTACAGTAATTACTATTCAATATTTTATTTTATTGATTCAATAATTGCTACGTTGAAATTTTATATTATTGTTGTTTAATAATTGTCACTGCATAGTATTTTCCATTATCAGATCAATAATTCATATTATTTGAATAATATTATTCGATAACATTATTGGCAATGTCTAGAAAGTTCTGTCTAAGGAGAGGTTTGGTCACCTAATTGCGCGCCAATAAAGATAAATCCTTATTGGAAAACCCCATCTTTCCTAGGAACGGCCTGGTTGTCATAAATATGATTCTGTAATATTATCTGTGAATAATTAATTATTGATTCATATGATAAGGAAATATTTATTTTATGTGGATATAAATGAGGGATATATTTTTGTGGTTAAAAATGAATGAGTTAATGTTGAGGTGTTTTATCTATATTTTTGTCAGAACGGAGGTATTGAAAATTAAATTAGGATTTTTGAGATATTTTGCGAGGGTTATAATTTTTAATCCGACCGTTGGATCGTGGTAATATTTGGATATGTTATACATATATAAGTTGACTATATGTCCACAAATTTTGAACCGTTAAAAATGAACTTATAATTTGTTATGAATTTTACGAGATGACTGGTTCAGAAATTGTTGAATTTTCGGAGTTAATCATTTTGGTAAAAAATTCTAGAATTGATGGGCCCCACTCTTGGTTGGTAAAGAAATGTGCTGAAATTTTTATTCAAATGTGATGGGTGGGAATAGTAGCAGGTAAAGCCATCAGGTTGCAGGTTAAGTCTACTTCGGCGTGCTAACATTTTCCTATAAATAGAAGGCTAAGTTAGAATTGAAAATCACACCAGAATTCACAAGTTTTCTCTCTTTCTCTCTCTAGATTATTGAGTGTATTTTGTGAGTATTTAGATACTTTGTAAGTTTCTATTCATCAGTGCAAGTTTTCTTCAGCCTTATACCGATCAGAAGTACTGCTGTTTTGAGGTAAGGGATTATAAGGGATTATAAGCGATAATAAGGGATAGTAAGGGATTTTAAGGGTTATTATGTTTTTCAGTTCGTAATTCTTCTGACCATCAGAAAATTCTGGAAAAATCTAAAATGATATTTTGATGAGTTTTATTGATTGTGTCCAAAAATGATAATTTTTGGATGTATAGATTAAGAGTTATGAATTTTACGGGAAAAGACTATTTTAAAAGTAACCGCTTATAACTCCTTGTGGTTAACTCCAAAATTGATGAAATTTTTATTAGAAGTATATCTATATAATATCAGTATACTCTGTGAATTTCGGAATTTTTGGATAAAAGTACAATTTATGATAAATGTCTAAATATTCGGTGGTTTTGGCCATATGAAAAATAGTAAATGAATTTTAAAAATTCTGAGAAAAATATATGTTCAATATGGGACTATATTCTGATAAATCCCAAAAAAGAAATATTTTTGGAACTGATTTGGTATTTTTAATGAAAATAGACTAGTTATGAATAATTGAATTAAATATGTTATGTGAAGGAAGAAAATTGGAAAATATGATTTTATGGCTTGAGAATCATATATGTGGTATAGGCAGATTTTTGATGAGGGTTTTGGTTATTGGTGATGAAATCTTATGAGTTTGGCATTTTAAGATGATTAAATACATTATTTAGTAAAGTGTAAACAATTAAAATAAATTGTTTATAAGCTTAAGAAATATTATCCTTTCAATATCATTATACCGAAATATTGGTATGTATTTTATTGTGGAATTTTTACCTTTTTGTGTCGAGTTTACTATTCATGAGTTACTATTCATGAGTTACTATTCACGAGTTACTATTCATGAGTTACTATTCACGAGTTACTATTCACGACAACATTGGTTTCTTTTTTTGACCAAATTATAGTTGGTTTATGAATATTACTCTTGAGATTAAATTTATATGTTGATTATATTGATTTTATTATCATATATAACATTTTTATAACCCTAATGATGATATTTCTCTTTGACTTGAGTGTAAAGATGGGTAGATTTCTAGTATGATCATGACTATGGGTTCTCTTTGGCCAGTAGTGCAAAGTTGAATTGTTGACTGGTATGATCATGACCATTGAATTTATAAGTGAATATCTTTAGCTTAAGTGCAAAGGTGAATTGATCAACATAGTTATAATTATTGTTTATATAAATTCTGAAATGATTATATATTTCTTTGAGATATTAATATATTTGGCCTGTAGTGCAAATATGAACTGTTGATGAATATATTTGGCCGTAGTGTAAATATGAACTGTTGAGGAATATCTTTGGCCTGTAGTGCAAAGATGAATTGTTGATGAATATCTTTGGCCCGTAGTGTAAAGATGACATGTTGTTGAATATCTTTGGCCAGTAGTGCAAAGATGAACAGATTTTGAGATGAACATGACCAACTGGTGATACAAATGAATATCTTTGGCCGTAGTGCAAAGATGAAGTTATTAGTATGATTATGAACAGGAAATGTGATTTGGTGTAACCATGATCTTTGATGTTTCAGGTAAAGATAGGTGATGAAAATTATCTTCGTCTTGGATGAGAAGAGGAATTTAGAACTACAGTTATGATTATGAGTTATTCATATGATTGTGGACCAGAATTGTTGATTGATGTTACAGGAATAAAACATTGTTGGTGGATTTTTAACATGGAGAAGATAATAGACTTTATAGTCTATTTGACTCTTCTAATGGATTGCTCGTTCCGCTGCAACTATGGTTAAAATTTTTATCATCTACCATGTGTTCTAAATCTCTGATTTATTACTGATGAAGACTATTGATAATTTATCTTTAGTCATGATATTATTTACTGGGCTAGTTGTGCTCACCCTTTTATTTCACAATTCCTTTCAGGTAATAAGAGTGTAGCTGGGTCGAGCGGGAGTAACAATGGAATAGAACGGTGGTCATCATTTAGTAGTTATATTTGGTGAAGAAAATAGGGTGAGGCGAACCCAACGTTGGAAGTGTGTTTCGTCACTATCATACAAGATGTCTAATGACATACAACCTCGTGTCATCATAAGACAGGGTTGTGCTCATCCACTTACTGAGTATATCTACGAGCACTACCTATATAATCTTGGTGTTTGTTTGAAGTATAATTCTCAATTAGAGATAGTGGAGATAATGATAAGTCAAGAGAAGACTCACCATTGGGAAGAATATGATAGTAACCTTCTCATTTTTCTTTGGGGTCTATTGAGTCAACCAAGGATAATTCTGTGGCCATATGATATCTATCATAACCTAAAAGCATGGCCTCCCATGTACAAAGGTTTTCTTGAGCACTTCCCAAATATTCTAATTTCTAAAACAGTTTTTGATTATACCTTTATGTAAGTTGTCATTGTGAGGTACTTTCCTCGGTTGGGACATGAGTCACATTTGGTATATATTTGTATCCAAACTCACAGAATATGTGTTGTTGTATTTTGCACGATAATTATTGTAATAAAGTTGTAGTTATTTTCTGTACCATGTATTTGGCGACTCATAATAGGTTGGATGGAATAGACCTATTTTGGGGTTGTCACAACTATTCACCGAAAAATAAAATTTTTCCTTTTTGTCCAAGATGTCTATTATGGTTACTATCTTTGATTGTATCCATGTTTTGATCTTTAGTTTTGAATTCTGCTTCACAATTGATTATTATGAAGTATTATTGATCTTGGATAAACTGTTATACGAATCCGTACTATTTGTCCTCCTGTCTCACTGGATTCGTTTTCTTTAAAATATTTTTCATCATCCTCAGTCCTAAATGATGATATTACTGAATATCTTTGGCCTGTAGTGCAAAGATGTATGATTACCTGATGAATATCTTTGGCCGGTAGTGCAAAGATGAACATGTGTTGAGATGAACATGACTGACTGGTTATACAAATGAATATCTTTGGCCTGTAGTGCAAAGATGAATATTTGGTTAAAGATGATTATTAATTGATGTTACAGGGATAAAATATTGATGATGGACTTTTAAATCTTAGAAGATAGTAGAATTCATTCTCTACTTGACTCTTCTAATGGTTTGCTGTTTTCGATGCAGTTGTTGATCTAAAAATTGTTGTCGATTATATTCTATCAGATTTTCCCTGTTGCATACTAATGATAATTTGTTGTATATTATCTTAGTCATAATATTCTTTACTGAGCTAGTTGAGCTCACCCTTTTCCTTTTTGTTCCATTTTTCTTCTCAGGAGGTGAGAACATAACAGGATCTAGTCGGGGTATGGAGTGATGGTTCTAGAAAGATGTTTTAGCAGTCCTCACTATTTCTGTAAAATAGTGTTTGAATAATTATAATGAGGACTTTTTTGAGTGTGGATATTGTCTAGAAGACAATATTTGTATTTAAACTCACAGTATGTGTTGTCGTATTTTGCACGACAATTGTATTATTGAAGTTGTAGTTTACTTTTTGTACCATGTATTTGGCGACTCAGAATGGGTGTTGTATACCTATTTTGGGGGCGTCACACAATTGTTGAAAATTGATATTTTATCTTTTTTTATAAAATAATATAATAATGATGATATTTTACAATGAATATGGGATATATGAGTATATGAGGAGAAAGAGTATTTTTATTACAAAAGTTATTTAAAACATGTTAAACATGTCTGTGGGCCCATTTCTTGACTGAAATTTGGTTATAGCTTGTAGAATCGCCCGTTTATGAATTTCAGTCAATTTCTGTTTGGAATTTGGAAAAACTTTCTTCTGTAAAGTTGTAGATAATGAAATTTCCTATAAAAAAGACATATGGTTTGAATTTTTCTGACAAAAGGGCTATTTATTATGAATTATTAAAGTTCTGAAGTTTTGAAATAATTGATTTTTGGAAGTTTTATTTATTTTTATTAATAAAAATATTTTTAACACTTTGGTGGGCCCCACTTGCACATGTTAATGGCTGAATTCAGATCTTCAAAAGTGGGCGGAGGAAAAATTTAATAAATAAAATTATTTTATTAAATTTTCTGCTTTTGTGTTCTAAGCATTTTCCTATAAATAGGGTGCTTAGGTTAGAATTGAAAATTATACCAGAAACTAAAGTTTTCTCTCTCTTTCTCTCTCTCTATATTATCGAGCGTATTCTTGTGAGTATTTTAAGGCTTTGAGTGTTGCTATACGGTGCAAGTTCCCTTCAGCACTATATTCATTATTCCAGCCAGAAGTACTATTCTTTCGAGGTAAGGGATATTATTTTTTATATAAATGATATTATTTCTTCTAATATTATTATGCCGAAATATTGATCTGAATTTTTATTAAATTTAGAACTTTTTGTGTCAAAATTACTATTCACGTATACGACACTATTCACGAATACGGCACTATTCATCAAAAAATGAAATTTTCTTCTTTTTGTCTAAGATATCTATTATGGATACTAGGTTTGATTGTATTCATGTTTTGATCATTCTTGAATTTTACTCCACTATGATTATTTATGAAGTATTTTTGAACTCGGATTGTTTAAAGTACGAATCCTTAATATTTGTTCTTTTGTTTCACTGGATTCATTTTCTTTAAAATATTTTTCATCATCCTCAGTCCTAAATGATGATATAACTGAATATCTTTGGCCCGTAGTGCGAAGATGAACAGGTGTTGAGATGAACATGACCAACTGATGAATATCTTTGGTCTGTAGTGCAAAGATGAATATTTGATTCAAGATGTTTATTGATTGATGTTACAGGGATAAAATATTGATGATGAACTTTTAAATTCATAGATGATACTAGATTTCATACTCTACTTAACTCTTCTAATGAATTATTATTTCCGTTGCGAATATTGATTTAAAACTTGTTGTCTATTGTATTCTATTAAATTTTTTCCTGTTGAAAACTAACGATAATTTGTTCTATATTATCTTAGTCATAATATTCTTTACTGGACTAGTTGAGCTCACCATTTTCCTTTTTGTTCTATTTTTCTTCTTAGGAGGCGAGAATGTAGCGTGTACTAGTCGGGGTATGGAATGAAGGTTTTAAAAAATTATTTTAGTAGTCCTCACCATTTTTGTAAAATAATGTATCAATAATTATAATGAGGACTTATTTGAGTGTGAATATTGTCTAGATGACAATATTTATATTTAAACTCATAATTTTTATGTTGTATTAATAAAGTTGTAGTTGTTTCTGTACCATGTATTTTGACGACTCAGAATGAGTGTTGTATACCTATTTTGGGGGCGTCACACGTGTAATTGATATATGTCTTCATCATAAGTAGCAACTTAATAATAATAATTGTGGACAAGCTTTTGTTTATTGCTAAGATTATCAGAAAATAAGTTAAACAAATCGAACTTATGTGTTTATTGCTTGGATTAGCCTAATTCTCTATCTCTTAATGCTTCTATCATATTAAATTTAGAGAGATTGTTCTAGGTTGTATGCTAGTTAAAATCTGGTGGAGAGCTTGTTTCATACAGTGATAATCTAAGGAGAATTTCGGATAGCAGAACTTATTGTTATCTAGGGCTAATAGTTTCATTGAAGAAAAAATAATAATAACTTGATTAATTAATTGTTGTACTTAGTGAAACTGAACTGCAAAACTGAAGTTTTTACATATTTGGTTAAATCATTAATTTTTGTTCTCTTAGTTTAAAAATAATTTTCAAAAACCCTTATCTTTATTATCTGTTGAAATAGTAGAATAATTCTAAAATAAATTTACTCTCTATGGGATCGATCCTTACTTGCTACTGTGCTAATTATTATAAATTGTGAAGTGAAAATGAGATTAATTTAAGAGTACCAACGACAACTCCCATTATCCCCCAAAAAATTAATAATTAATTATAATAAATTAATTTAATGATAGATATCTTGAAAACATAATTTATGATGAATTTAATAGAAGTAATATGTAGACATCAAGTTCATTTTTTAGTAAGTTAGTTAATAGAATACTGACACATAGACGAGATTTTATGTGTATTAATATTTTATTGATTAATTAATCAACTTATCCAAAAATAAACTTCGGATAACCGGATCTCTTTTTTCTTGATCCAAGTGCGTGCCAAAGTAAAAAGTTTAAAACCCCACCATAAAGTTGTCTAGTACCAATTTTTGTTAGGGGACTCTTCATCAATTCAGATCTCCTTTTTTTTCTCCGGTCAAACACACTCACAACCAACAATGGCGAAGAATCAGCAGAAAGTTCATGCAATTATGATTCCATACCCATTCCAAGGTCACGTTATCCCCTTCGTACATCTCGCCATTAAGCTTGCCTCAAAAGGCTTCACCATCACCTTCGTCAACACTCATTCCATCCACCAGCAGATTTCCAAAGCTCAAAACACCGACGCCGGAGATATCTTTGCCGGAGCACGTGAATCCGGTCTCGATATCCGTTACGCCACCGTGAGCGACGGCCTGCCGCTAGAATTCGATCGGTCTCTCAACCATGACCAGCACCAAGAGTCTCTGTTGCAGGTCATTTCCGCCCATGTGGATGAACTCGTCGGAAAATTGGTGTGCTCCGGTTACCCTCCGGTCAGTTGCTTGATTGCTGACACTTTTTTCGTATGGCCTTCGAGCATTGCCAGCAAGTATAACCTTGTCAATGTTTCGTTTTGGACAGAACCTGCCTTGGTCTTCACTTTATATTATCACCTTGACCTCCTCAGGCAAAATGGTCATTTTGCTTCCAGTGGTACGTTGACTCTTCCACATCCACCCTCCTTGATTTACTCCTACAACTTTAGGAACATTAATTTCTCCATTGTAACTGACTTTTAAGCTTATTTTGTACTAGTAAATTCCAAGTCCAGACAAAAATTTGTGTATTTACTAGTTATAATAATTAATCTTATTTTTAATGATTTTGATTAGATAATCGGCTGGACACCATTGGGTACATACCTGGAGTCCAAGCAATTGAGCCTCGGGACCTAATGTCATACCTCCAAGCTAGTGATATAACGACTGTGGTTCATCGGATTATTTACGAGGCATTTGAGGATGTGAAGAGAGCTGATTTTGTTATATGTAACACTGTGCAAGAGCTCGAGCATGAAACACTCTCAGCTCTGAATCAAAAGCAGCCAATTTATGCAATTGGGCCCATTTTCCCAAACGAGTTTAAAAAGACCAAGATAGCGACGAGCCTGTGGTCGGAGTCGGACTGTAGCCAGTGGCTGAACAGCAAGGCCAATGGGTCAGTTTTGTACGTCTCATTTGGTAGCTATGCTCATGTAAGTAAACATGATATAGTGGAGATAGCCCATGGGCTGTCAGTTAGTGAAGTGGATTTTATTTGGGTGCTTCGGCCAGATATTGTGAGTTCTGATGATACTGACATTTTGCCCGTTGGGTTTGAGGATAGCGTGAAAGAAAGAGGGTTGATTGTGTCATGGTGCCATCAAATTGGTGTAATTTCACACCCGGCGATCGGAGGGTTCTTAACACACTGCGGATGGAATTCAACAATGGAAAGCATGTGGTGTGGCGTTCCGTTGATTTGTTTTCCTTTGCTGACGGATCAATTCACTAATAGAAAATTAGTGGTGGACGATTGGAAGCTTGGTATAAATCTTTGCGACCAGAAAGTGATTACAAGGAAGGAAGTGTCGGAAAAGATCGATAGCCTGATGAGAGGAAAAGACTTGAATATTAAGCTGAGGAATGAGATGAAAAAAGTGAGAATCACGCTTGAGAGTGCATGTGTGACTGATGGATCCTCGGAGAAAAATTTCGAAAACTTTATTAGTGATGTCAAAATCAAAATCAAAATTCTTGGCAGATAGATGGTAAAGTTTCAATATTTCTTCCTCTTCTTCTTGTACCGCTGGTAAAATTTTCTTACTATCTTCAAACTCCACTTCTTTACCACCATCATTTGATTATCAAAGGAATTCTTCTTCATAATTTCTTTGTATCTTCTTCAATTTATCGTTTATTTTCTTCCATTCTTGGCAGATGGTAATTAAAATTTATCATTCAATTTCCAATTTTAAGTAGGATTGGGATACAAATTACTAATATTCTTACTTGAATGATAATTAAGGGATTAAATTCCGCATTTTCCTTATGTTACGGATGAGATAACAGTATTATAGTAGTATTTCTTTAAATAAAGCAAAGCAATAGAGCAGCAGCATAGCATCTATATAGAAACTTCAATTCAACAAGCAACATAAAAGGGTACTAGTGACGTGGGCGGTTCAATTCTGGAAGTTTCGATTGGATTCCCCCGTCACAGGTCAAACCGTTCGGAAGCCGCATAACTTGACTCATCCCTGCCAGGCGCCAGCCCAGTTGAGCCATCCATCTAGTATTTTCTATAGGCTGATTAAAATGGAGACATATAATTAAATTTTGTCACTCTTTTGATCAAAATGTATTAAATCTATCAAAAACAATGTAATCACGGGTGATGGAATAAAGTCAATATCTTTTATCATCACAATTTTATTATTATTAAACACTGTAAATTATTAATAAATTTAATAGTAACTATTAAACATAAAAGAAATCTTAAAATTTGCTTTATAACATAATATTATTTCTTTTCTTCTGCCATTATTTTTGTAAGGAAAGGTTGTTGGGTAGATAGATACTTAAAAAATGAAGAGGCAATCATCGTAACGATTTAAAGAACGTTAAAATTGAATGATAAGTCGAATTTTACAAAAATAATTGTCTTTTTATCAATTATAATGTATAATAATGGATCACTATTTTTCATATGTATTTTTGATATTTTCACACGAAAGTGAGATTCACTGTATGTTCATGTGAAAGAAAATCATGCAAAAATATCTAAAATACATGTAAAAATATTTGTTGCCTTTAAAATAATGTAATATTTTACATTTGCTATCATAAAATTTAATCAGGGTGTAATTAATAATTTTAAAAATAAACATTTAACCATGTTGTCACTATTAAAATAATAATTTATGAATAATGTTATAGACACAAACTATTCTATAAATATTTTATAAACTGTTGATGTGAAATATTCTATCTCACAAATTGATTCAATATAATCTTCGGCCCCACATAAAAAATTGAGATGAACATCAATAATTTATAAAATATTTATAGAATAATTTATATACGTGGTATTACTCATAATTTATACTCCCCCAGTAGGAAGTAGGAAGGAAAGATTGTGTGGTAATTCCGAATTCGGATGGAAAACAATCATAATTTATACTCGGAAAGATTGTGTAGTAATTCCGAATTCGGATGGAAAATAAAAGCAACAGTCCTTCTACGCCGACCGGTTTCTTCCGACCGGGGTAGTGACCGGCCGGAATTTTTTTTTTTTTTTTTTTTTTGCTTTTGATTACAAAATAATTAATGTGATTTATTAGAACTGAAATTTTTATAAAATGCAGTGATTTAGGGGTCCGTTTGGATACACGTAACAAACAGGGTTGTACAGACTGTATAACCTGTTTATTACGTGTATCCAAACGGACGCTTAAATCACTGCATTTTATAAAAATTTCAGTTCCAATAAATCACATTAATTATTTTATAATCAAAAGCAAAAAAAAAAAAAAAAAAAAAATTTCCGGCCGGTCACTACCCCGGTCGGAAAAAACCGGTCCCCCTGACTTTTTCTAAAAGCAAGGGGTAAAAACTAAGAAGCAAAGTAGCACTAATTAAAAAAAGAAAAGGAAAAAGGTTTTCCTTTCCCAACAAGAAACGGAGCTAATTTTCACTTATATAACCCGATCCCCCAAATTTTCAGATCTCCATCCCAAACAACGCTATCTTTCTCTCTCATCTAAGGACTTTCTCCCTTGTAGGTTTTTTATCAATCCAAGCCAAGCATGAGTACTAGTAACCAGCCCGAATCATCTGACCCGTTAGCCCCTCCATCCTCATCTTCTTCAGATCTTTATATCTATGTTATTTATTTTCCTCGTTTTGATTCATTTGATTTATTTTCATGATAATGTTTTGCAGTAAGGGAACCAAGAGGGACTTCAGTACTGCGATTCTGGAGCGGAAGAAGGCGGCGAATCGGCTAGTCGTTGACGAGGCAATTAACGATGACAATTCGGTCGTTGCTCTTCACCCAGAGACTATGGAGAAGCTTCAGCTTTTTCGCGGTGACACGATCCTCATCAAGGTTTGATTTTTTTGTCTATGTATAAATTTGCTTGTTATTTGTTGGGTTTGAATGAGTTTTAGGTTTTGGCATATGTGAGTATGTTAGGGTTAGTAAAAGTAAGGGTTTTGGTTTGATATGTGGTATTTTCTATTGTTTCTAGTTGGGGGTTTTCGATGTTCTTTTATACCAACTTTAGCAACGTCTTAAGTTTTTATATTTTGAATTTTTGGTAAATCTTATGAACTTTGAAAAGTATTTCGATACTGGCTGTTAGATTATACACATGAAATCTAAATGCACCTCAATTTTGCAGTAATTGAGCTATTATTATAGTTATCATGAATTTTTCCATGAGGTGGCAATCAACCACAATTTTTTGTTCCAAGGATTGATTAGTTTAGAGTTTTTCACTTATTGTTATGTAATCACGGGCCATCCTTTAGGGTGCTCCTCGGAAGGTTTAGAAATTGGTTGTGATAAGCATCAGAGTCAACTATAGGTTTAGAATTTGGTCTCGGGTATGGGGTGCAATAGGTGGATCTCATTCTGCCAATCTGCCATTCCCCCACGGGAAATTTATGTGCTTAATAGGTTTACTATAGGTTGCATATATTAAAAATTACATAGCTACAGGTGAAAGGTTTTTTTTAGTAGTCATTTTACTTCTTGTGGAACATCTCTCATAATAAATTAATATAAACTATGCTATGGATTTATTATTTGACCACTTATTTATTTTTAATTATGTTTGTACATTCTTATCTTCAGGGCAAGAAAAGGAAAGATACAATCTGCATTGCCCTAGCTGATGACACTTGTGATGAACCAAAGATTAGGATGAACAAGGTTGTTAGATCAAACCTGAGGGTTAGGCTCGGAGATGTAGTTTCTGTGCATCAATGTGCTGATGTCAAGTATGGGAAGCGTGTTCACATTCTTCCTGTGGATGATACTATTGAAGGGGTAACCGGAAATCTTTTTGATGCTTATCTGAAACGTAAGTTTCAATGTTACCGTCTTTCAATGTTACAACCTCCTCTCTCTGTCTTCCCAACCCCTCCTAGTTTAATATCAATTTTAATTTTTTTATATATATTTTAATTTTGGCGAAAGCCCTTACTCTTCATTCGACAAAAAGAGTCCTATTTGCAAAATTTACAAATTTGAAGTATATCTTTTTGTTGCATTTTTTTACCTCTAATTTGAAAATTTTGAGGACATTGTGTTATTTTATGCATTGAAATCCTATTTTTGTTTCATTGTATTATTTTATACAATGGCATGGTAATGGAATTATGACAATAAACTTGGAGGAGGACATTGTGTTATTTTATACAATCATAAAAAATGTGATACTTTCTTCCAAAAAAACTGCCACTGCTAGATTGGATTGTGTTCAAGATTACAATTTATGAACATAAAGTTTGGTAGACACAGAGCGCTTGGCCAGTTATTCAATATTTGATGGGAAAGCCATACATAAGTAGTTTGTTCTAAAAAAGTTCCCAAACTATTTTCACCATTGGGCTACAAAATTTTGTTGTTCTAATGTCTGTAGTATATGAAGTAGTTTTGTGGTTCATGAGAAAAAATGCATTTAATTGGTAATATGATTTTGATGTAGAAAAGGGAAAGTATAATGAATCAGTTGGCATAGCTTGAAGGCAAGTTGGTAGTTTTTTTCCTCGTCTAGTAAAGATTTATTTGTTACTTTCAGCATTTAGGTTTCTACTGCCCTTGTTTATATTATGGTGCTGTGCATTAGTTCTAAACCATTGTTTGTAATATTCCGCAGCTTATTTCCTCGAAGCATATCGTCCCGTTAGGAAGGGCGACCTGTTTCTTGTAAGGGGAGGTATGAGAAGTGTGGAATTCAAGGTTATTGAGACAGACCCTGCTGAGTATTGTGTGGTTGCCCCTGACACTGAAATCTTTTGTGAGGGAGAGCCTGTGAGAAGGGAGGATGAGGATAGATTGGATGAGGTTGGATATGATGATGTTGGTGGTGTCCGTAAACAGATGGCACAGATTAGGGAACTGGTGGAGTTACCATTGAGACATCCACAACTCTTTAAGTCTATAGGAGTAAAGCCACCAAAAGGAATTTTGCTCTATGGACCACCTGGATCCGGAAAAACTTTAATAGCCCGAGCTGTTGCAAATGAAACCGGTGCTTTTTTCTTTTGTATAAATGGACCGGAAATTATGTCAAAGTTGGCTGGGGAGAGTGAAAGCAATCTCAGGAAAGCATTTGAGGAAGCAGAAAAGAATGCTCCATCCATTATCTTTATTGATGAGATTGATTCAATTGCTCCCAAGCGAGAGAAGACCCACGGAGAGGTTGAGAGAAGGATTGTTTCCCAGCTGTTGACACTTATGGATGGACTTAAATCCCGTGCCCATGTCATTGTTATGGGTGCTACAAATCGTCCCAATAGCATTGACCCTGCTTTGAGGAGGTTTGGAAGATTTGATAGAGAGATAGATATTGGCGTTCCTGATGAAGTTGGGCGACTTGAGGTTCTCCGTATCCATACAAAGAACATGAAACTTGCTGAAGATGTAAGTTCAAACCCCTAATTTGCTTGCTTATTATTTAGTTGAGTATGTGTATAATTTTTCAAGATTTTGGTACATTAATATTGCTTTTGGCTATGCAGGTTGATTTAGAAAGAATTTCCAAGGACACACATGGATATGTAGGTGCAGATTTAGCGGCTCTGTGTACTGAGGCTGCACTTCAATGCATCAGGGAGAAGATGGACGTGATTGATTTGGAAGATGATTCCATTGATGCAGAGATACTCAACTCTATGGCTGTTACTAACGAACACTTCCATACTGCTCTTGGGACTAGCAATCCCTCTGCTCTCCGAGAAACCGTATGTTGTTAATTGTTATTTTCTTCTCTCTCTCTCTTAAATGTTTAGTTGTCGCTGATCATGAGTTTTCTGTTGGGCCAGGTTGTTGAAGTGCCCAATGTTAGTTGGGAAGATATTGGAGGCCTGGAGAATGTTAAGAGGGAGCTCCAAGAGGTGATTTGACTTTCAGAATTCTGCCATATATATTAATTTCTGTTAACAGTACTCTCTGTTTTTCTTTTATGAATAAACTTGTTTACCTATATGTATTTTGTCTTTCAGACTGTTCAGTATCCTGTGGAGCATCCTGAGAAATTTGAGAAGTTCGGTATGTCGCCCTCGAAGGGAGTTCTTTTCTATGGGCCACCTGGATGTGGGAAAACTTTGTTGGCTAAGGCTATTGCCAATGAATGTCAAGCAAATTTTATCAGTATCAAGGGGCCTGAATTGCTTACCATGTGGTTTGGAGAGAGTGAGGCCAATGTACGGGAAATATTTGACAAGGCTCGTGGATCTGCTCCTTGTGTGCTATTCTTTGATGAATTGGACTCAATTGCCACACAGGTTTGCTAAATTGCTTTTGAATGATATTTTCATGTATTATGTACTTTTTTGCTTTCAATTTACACAGTTTTTCCTACTTTTTTCAGAGGGGAAGCAGTGTTGGTGATGCAGGTGGAGCTGCTGATAGGGTTTTGAATCAGCTCCTGACTGAAATGGATGGCATGTCAGCCAAGAAGACTGTTTTCATAATTGGCGCCACCAACAGGCCCGATATAATTGATCCTGCACTCTTACGTCCTGGTCGTCTTGACCAATTGATCTATATCCCTCTACCAGATGAGGATTCCCGCCACTCAATATTCAAGTCATGCCTCAGGAAATCTCCAGTTTCTAAAGATGTCGACTTGAGAGCTCTTGCAAAATACACTCAAGGCTTCAGTGGTGCTGATATTACAGAAATATGCCAACGTGCATGCAAGTATGCCATCAGGGAGAACATTGAGAAAGTAAGTTTTTTGATGCAATTTTGTTCTCAATAATGTCTATAAAGAATTTATTAGCTCATCTTGGGGAAAATGGTTTCATGCCATGTCAGAAATGTTATGGAACCACTCTCTTGTCATTATAATAGAGGCCATTTCATTTAATGTACACTTGCATTATGGATTTTACGTGTCCGGAATTTGATATGTCTGTGGTTTGCTCTGACAAAATGGCAAAAAAAGGGGATTGCAGTCTCTGTTTCAATGTGACTTCTGAATTGGCGTATTATAGAAATTTCATTGTGCCACAAGGTGATTATAGGGATATAAAGTTGGTTGGTAAATCTTCAAGTTTTACTTGGGGGTTTTGGAGTTTAGCATAGCCAATTTGTATGTGGAACTGAAGGGGCCTAATGGCATATGATCCCATGTACCTCTTTTAAGGATTCCAATCTAAAAAAGATTTGATAGCTTGGTCCTTCTGTTGTATCTATTATCATTTTAACGATCAACTTCTCCCATAATTATATCTATGCTACCTAGTATCGTCATAATATCTGCCAATTTATTCATAGATCGGTTACTCTGTGTACGCTATGGAGTCTCCACTCCATGTTTAACGCTCTTTCAAAATAGCACGAGCGTTGAAAGACTACATTTTAAGTAAAAGTAAAAAAACTATACTAACTTTGGCTTTCATGTTTGCAGGATATTGAGAAGGAGAGGAGGAGAAGTGAGAATCCTGAGGCCATGGAGGAGGATGTCGAAGACGATGTAGCAGAGATCAAGGCTGCTCACTTTGAAGAGTCGATGAAATATGCACGCAGGAGTGTGAGTGATGCTGATATTCGCAAGTATCAAGCATTTGCCCAGACATTGCAGCAGTCTAGAGGGTTTGGTTCTGAATTCCGATTTTCAGATACTAGTGCTGCAGCCACCGCTTCTGATCCTTTTGCAACTTCCGCTGGTGGAGCCGATGAAGATGACCTGTATAGTTAGGTCATCTTTATTTGTTTTGTTACTATTACTTTTTGTTTACGTCGAATTGGTACTATTTCAATTTATGCTCTATAGTGTATTTCTATTGCTTCCCTGTAAAATGGGATTAAAAATGCATCCATTGGTAGTTACTCAGCCCGAACTTTGGGTTTATGCCAGTGGCTAACATCTCCTGTTCAGTTAAATTGTTCTGTTGGCCAACATTATTGAGTTTGTTTTGGAACTCAAGGAAGCATTGTTGAGTTTATTTCAGTTAAATTGTATTGATAGTAGATATCAATAATGATAGGCCCATATCCTTTGTCCATCGAAAAACGTATGTTTTCCTATTTTCAAGTATAAAAGAAATAATTGACGAAGCACTATTCCTTTTTTATTACAAATTTTACATGTTAGGTTAAACATTTTTATGTAATGTTTTTAATAAAAATGAATATATTTCTATTTGCTTAATTTTCTTCATTTCGTTTGAGAGATGAGGAAAGGTACCTCCGGTTGCCTCAGTTTTTAAAAATATTTTACTAATGGAAATTAACTTATATGGCTATCAATAATATGCTGCACTAAAGTCTAAAATTTTACTTTACATATATAATAATACGTAATTAAAGTATTTTTTTTATACTGCAGGATTCCTAATTACTACACCTAAGCCAAGCTTATAATTTTCATGATCTGGTTATTCAATTTGTAATTTTATTACAATATAGAATCGTCACAAACTACTTTCATCTCAAATAAGAATCATTTATTTATTTTTAGAATATTTAAGTTTGCATTTGACACTTTTAAAAATATTTTTTAATATTTTTTTTGCTTTTTAATAAAAGTTAAAATCTAATATATTAATAAATATTTACCTAAAAAGTTAATTTTTGTAAGTGTTTGCGTTCAATTCAAATCTTATGATTATTAAATAAAGCTACGTCCAAATCGGGTTGACCCAAACTTTATACTATGTGATGATGCATATAATTGACTGCTTGATTGTGACGCCCCCAAAAATAGGTATACATCACCCATTTTGGGTCGTCAGATACATAGTACAGAATACAAATACAACTTACTAATACAACTGTCGTGTACAATACGACAAAACATAAATTGTGAGTTTGAATACAAATATTATCTTCTAGAGAGTATTCATACTCAAAAGGAGTCCTCATTACATTTATTAACATACTATTACATAGAATAGTGAGGACTACTAACTAATACTATCATTCGAACCATCACTCCGTTCCCCGACTTGCCCCAGCTACGTTCTCATTTTCTGAAGAGAACAGTGAAAGAAAGGGTGAGCTCAACTAGCCCAGTAAGAAATATTATGACTAAGATAATGCGGAATAAATTATCATTAGCCTTCAACAATGTTAAACTGATAAAATATAATAGACATCAAGTTTAACTGCAGTGGAACAAGCAATCCATTAAAAGAGTCAAGTAGAAAATAAACTCTACTATCTTTTATGATTTAAAAGGTTTTTCAACACTGTTATCGTTGTGACTCAGCTTAATAAAATAATCCACATCATCAAATCACCCCTGCACTACGGCCAAGGATATTCGCGTATTCATTAATGGTCATGATTATGTCAACAACTGTCCATCAATGCACTACGGGTCAATGATGACTTTTACCACATCATTTGTAACATTACGGTCATGATTATATCGAATAATCACTGGTCATAATCATATCAAGTCCATCTATGCACTACATGCCACAGATGACTTTCAACATTTTATAAACATGAGGATGATGACAATGATATAAGAATTCAATAAAACAAGTTCAAGAATTAATTTATCCAAGAATTAATAACGTCCAAATTGTCAACATGATACTGCTTTGTGGAGTAAAATTTAAGAATGCTTAGAAGAATATTTTCATGAAAAGATACTGGATGAAACGCAATTATCAAGGATAT
Organism: Panax notoginseng; assembly: GCA_016801055.1. Taxonomy (NCBI): domain Eukaryota; kingdom Viridiplantae; phylum Streptophyta; class Magnoliopsida; order Apiales; family Araliaceae; genus Panax; species Panax notoginseng. The sequence continues at coordinate 166,930,832 of CM029012.1, forward strand.
TCCACAAATTTCATGGAGTATAGAAGTCAAAACTTAACCAACTGAGTACAATAAAGAATGGAATAACAAAAGAAATCACCATGCATGCGATAGACCGCACAAACAGGTTATTCCAACAAAATAATAAATAATGGAACCAGGTCCGGCGTAAACGCACGGACAGGATATTCCGACAGAATAATAAATAATGGAACCAGGTCCGGCGTACACGTACAGACAAGATATTCCGACAGAATAAATAATGGAACCAGGTCCGGCGTAAACGCACAGACAGGATATTCCGACAGAATAAATAATGGAACCAGGTCCGGCGTAAACGCACAGACAGGATATTCCGACAGAATAATAACAAGACGGAACCAGGTCCGGTGTAAAACACACAGACAGGATGTTCCAACAGAATAATAACAAAAACGGAACTAGGTCCGGTGTAAAACACACAGACAGGATGTTCCAACAGAATAATAGAAGAATGTCACCAAGTATAGGGTAGACCGCGTATACAGGTTATTTCAACAGAATAATAAGAAATGGAATAACAACATTTCTCTTCATGAATAAGAAAGAATAACACCCCTTACCGTTTTAAAGAAGAGCTGAAATAAGGAAGTAGTTAAGTAGCAGAATACTCTTCTTCTCTCTCTCTATAGTTTCTCTCTATAGTTTCTCTCTCTAGAGTTCAGTGAATTCGTAAGAAATAATGAAGGAATGAGCTGCTATTTATAGAAAAATAGAATGCATAGTAACTAATCCATGAACGGTCCAGATTGATTACTTTAATCTGACGGTCCATATTTAAAGAAAAATCTTTTAAATAAAATATAATATATTATATTTATAGAATAACTTTAATAAAGTATTCTGTTTTATATAAAAAAATGTTTCTGTTTTATTACGTTAATAATACGAATAAAACAAAACGTCATTATCGCTAAATAATTCATATTATTAACTGACAATAATTGAATCAAACTGAGTGACTTCTCACATAAGCATTAATAATCAATACCGTGTGCTACTATGCAACCACACGTATTACTGTACTTTTACTACCAAGTAGTTCAACAGTAACAATGGTAAAACTTCCGCCGTTATTTTTAATAAAATATTTTTGTCGTTTTCTCAATCCGACAATAATTCCGTTGTGGGGTCCACCAATGATTGTGTCGTTGTACGAATATTCCCTGTTAAAACGAATATTCCCTGTAACGACCCCAAAATAGGTTCATTCCACCCAACCCATTCTGAGTCGTCAAATACATGGTACAGAAAACAACTACAACTTTATTACAACAATTGTCGTGCAAAATACAACAACACATATGCTGTGAGTTTGGATACAAATATATACCAAATGTGACTCATGTTCCAACCGTGGACATCACCTCACAATAACACCTTACATAAAGGTATAGTCAAAAACTGTTTTAGAAATTAGAATCTTTGGGAAGTGCTCAAGGAAACCTTCGTACATGGGAGGCCACGCGTCTAGGTTATGATAGATATCATATGGCCACAGAATTATCCTTGGTTGACCCAATAGACCCCAAAGAAAAACGAGAAGATTACTATCATATTCTTCCCAATGGTGAGTCTTCTCTTGACATATCATTATCTCTACTGTCTCTAATTGAGAAGTATACTTTAAACAAACACCAAGATTATATAGGTAGTGCTCGTATATATACTCAGCAAGTGGATGAGCACATCCCTGTCTTATGATGACACGAGGTTGTATGTCGTCAGACATCTTGTATGATAGTGGCAAACCACCCTTCCAACGTTGGGTACACCTTACCCTATTGGATTCACCAAATATAACTACTAAATGAACTTTTCTATACTGCTTCAGGAGAACATCCACAGCTAGAGACCACTGTTCTATTTCCCCGTTACCCTCGCTCGACCCAGCTACACTCTTATTACCTGAAAGGAATTGTGAAGCAAAAGGGTGAGCACAACTAGCCCAGTAAAGAATATCATGACTAAAGATAATTAAATTATCAGTAGCCTTCATCAATAATAAATCAGAGATTTAGAACATATGGTAAATGATAAAAATTTCAACTATAGTTGCAGCGGAGCGAGCAATCCATTAGAAGAGTCAAATAGACTATAAAGTCTATTATCTTCTCCATGTTAAAAATCCATCAACAATGTTTTATCCCTGTAACATCAATCAACAGTTCCTTTCCACAATCATATGAATAACTCATAATCATAATTGTGACTATAAATTTTTCTTCGCACCCAGGACGAAGAATATTTTCATCACCTGTCTTTACCTGAAACATCAAAGATCATGGTTATACCAAATCACAGTTCCTGTTTATAATCATACTAACAAATCCATCTTTGCACTACGGGCCAAAGATATTCATCAACAAACCATCTTTGCACTACGGGCCAAAGATATTCAACAACAGTTCATCTTTGCACTACAGGCCAAAGATATTCATCAACAGGCCATCTTTGCACTACATGCCAAAGATATTCATCAACAATTCATATTTGCACTACAGGCCAAATATATTCATATCTCAAAGAAATATATAATCATTTCAGAATTTATATAAACAATAATTATAACCATGTTGATCAAATCACCTTTGCACTTAAGCTAAAGATATTCACTTATAAATTCAATGGTCATGATCATACCAGTCACAATTCAACTTTGCACTACAGGCCAAAGAGAACCCTAGTCATGATCATACCAATAATCTACCCATCTTTACACTCCAGTGAAAGAGAATTTCAACATCAGGGTTATAAAAATGTTATATATGATGATAAAAATAATATGATCAACATATAGTTTTAATCTCAAGAGTAATATTCGTAACTCATGAATAATAACCCCGACACAAAAGATAAAAATTCTACAATAAAATTCATACCAATATTTCGGTATAATGATATTGAAAGAATAACATTACTTAAATTTATAAACAATTTATTTTAATTGTTTACACTTTACTAATTAATGCATTTAATCATCATAAAATGCCAACTCTTACAATTTCATCATCAATAATCAAAACCCTCATCAAAAATCTGCATATACCTCATATAGGATTCTCAAGCCATAAAATCCTATTTTCCAATTTTCTTTCTTCACAAAACATATTTAATTCATTTACTCATAACTAAAACATTTTCATGAAAAATACCAAATCAGTTCCAAAAATATTTCTTTTCTGGGATTTAGCATAATATAGTCCCATAGTGAACATATATTTTTCTCAAAATTTTTAAAAGTCATTTACTATTTTTCATATGGCCAAAATAGCCGAATATTTAGACATTTATCAAAAATTATACTTTTGTCCAAAAATTCTGAAATTAACAGAGTATACTTTCATCATATACATGTACTCCCAATAAAAATTTCATCAATTTTGGAGTTAACCACAAGAAATTATAAGCAGTTACTTTTAAAATAGTCTTTTCTCATAAAATTCATAACTCTCAATCTATACATCCAAAAATCACAATTTTTGGACACAATCAATAAAACTCATCAAAATATCATTTCAAATTTTTCCAGAATTTTTGAAGATCAGAAAAATTACGAAATTGAAAATCATAACAACCCTTAAAATCCCTTAATATCCCTTACTATCCCTTACCTCAAAAGAGCAGTACTTCTGATCGGTATAAGGCTGAAGGAAACTTGCACTGATGAATAGCAACTCACCAAGTATCTAAATACTCACAAAATACACTTAATAATTTAGAGAGAGAAAGAGAGAAAGCTTATGTTTCTGGTGTGATTTTCAATTCTAACTTAGCCCTCTATTTATAGGAAAATTTTGGTAGGTTTGACCTGCAACCTGATGGCTTTACCTGCTACTATTCCCACCCACCACATTTGAAATATAATTCAGCACATTTCTTCACCAACCACAAGTGGGGCCCACCAATTCTAGAATTTTCCACCAAAATGATAAACTCCGAAAATTCAACAATTTCTGAACCAGTCATCTCGTAAAATTCATAACAAATCATACATTCATTTTTAACGGTTCAAAATTTGTGGACATATACTCAACTTATATATGTATAACATATCCAAATATTACTACGATCCAACGGTCGGATTAAAAATTATAACCCCCGCAAAATATCTCAAAAACCCTGATTTTTAATACCTCCATTCCGACAAAAATACGGATAAAAATCTCAACATTAACTCCTTCATTTTTTAACCACAAAAATATATCCCTCATTTATATCCACATAAAATAAATATTTTCTTATCATATGAATCAATAATTAATTATTCACAAATAATATTACAGAATCACATTTATGACAACCAGGCCGTTCCCAGGAAAGAGGGGGCTTTCCAATAAGGATTTCTCCTTACTAGCGCGCAATTAGATGACCAAACCTCTCCTTAGACAGAACTTTCTAGACATTGCCAATAATGCTATCTAATAATACTATTCAAATAATATGAATTATTGATCTGATAATGGAAAATACTGTGCAGCAACAATTATTGAACAACAATAATATAAAATTTCAATGTACCAATTATTGAATCAATAAAATAAAATATTGAACAGTAATTACTGTAACAATTATTGAGTAGTGCCTTCTTACGTAAGAATCAATAATTTTAAAAATACTGTGCAATACCGTGTGCTACTGTGCAATAACGCGTATTACTGTATTTTAACCACCGGGTATTTCAACAGTATTAACGATAACAACTACGCCGTTATTTGTAAAAACTCAAATTTGTCGTTTTTCTTCACCCGACAGTTATTCGTTATGGGGCCCACAAATAGCTGCGCCGTCGTACGAATATTCTCCGACAGAAAGAATATTCCACGACCAAACGAATATTCCCCGACAACAATGATTATTTTATAACCACTTGCTTATTTTGAAAAAAAATTCATATTTCACCCATAACTTTAAACTTTTATCAATTTAACCATTTACTGAATAGTAATTATAAGAAAAATTGAATACTTTTATTTCATAAAATTCGGGGTCTTACAATCTCCCCTCCTTATGAAATTTCGTCCCCGAAATTTACGTACCTGGTATTTCGAAGAATTGAGAATACCTTGCTTCCATTTCAGATTCTATCTCTCAGATCATCATGATTTCTCCATTGCTCATCTCCCATGATAACTTCATTTGGGTTCCTCATTTGTTGGGAAGTCATGACAACCGCCATCCCTCGAACTACTCGGCTTTGACTTGTCTGGAGCAGCATTTGGCGTCATCATTACCGTTGGAATATACCTTTCTATAGGACATATTCCTCCCTCAACTGCCTCTTCGTACTCCTCATTCATGATCTGAATCATCAATCTTCGATCCATATCGGATTCAGGTTGACCGCTATGTACAGGGTAATTCAAAACTCGATGTTGGGTTCTCCCAATTGCTTTCCAAAAAGAGAAATTCATATCATCTATTTTAGCCTTCTTAGATCGAACATCTCTTTCCACAATATCCACGTGTCGTGCGGCTTTTGCCCATGCATCACTTATTCTCACTCGTTCAATTTTTTCTTCTTTCAGCTCAGATTCCATTTTTATCATCTTATACTCTGCCAAAGAATGCTTCTGTTCAAGCATCACATATCGGGTAACACAAGCTTGAATTGTTGCATCCTTTTGTTCCACGACCGCCTGTCGTTCTTCTGCCTGCTCTTCTAACTCATGAATATGATTTTGAAATTCTACATTTTGATCATATAATACCTCTAATAAACTCTCCTCTGGTACTTCTTCTTCCTCTTCTTCCTCAGTCTCAGCTGTTACCTCTGCGACTATCTCGGGTGCAACTATCAATTCTTCACTCACCACATAGATATCTCTAATTCCTTCTTCGTCTGACATCACATTATCATGGTTAGTGATTAGAGGTATCCCCACAGTCTCATTCACTCCATTGTTAGCATTCTCAGCTGCCATTCTCAAATACTGCCATAAAATAAGGGTTAATTAAACAAATTAACATATCACATAATATCCCAATATTATGACTAACCAACAAATAAGCTTAGGTAGGACACACTAGCGAAGGATTTACGCATCTCTCCCCTCCTAGTTATATTCTCCGATCTCCGCCAGAGATCATATCCCTAAGCTCTGATACCAACTGTAACGACCCCAAAATTGGTTCATTCCACCCAACCCATTCTGAGTCGTCAAATACATGGTACAAAAAACAACTACAACTTTATTACAACAATTGTCGTGCAAAATACAACAACACATATGCTGTGAGTTTGGATACAAATATATACCAAATGTGACTCATGTTCCAACCGTGGACATCACCTCACAATAACACCTTACATAAAGGTATAGTCAAAAACTGTTTTAGAAATTAGAATCTTTGGGAAGTGCTCAAGGAAACCTTCGTACATGGGAGGCCACGCGTCTAGGTTATGATAGATATCATATAGCCACAGAATTATCCTTGGTTGACCCAATAGACCCCAAAGAAAAACGAGAAGATTACTATCATATTCTTCCCAATGGTGAGTCTTCTCTTGACATATCATTATCTCTACTGTCTCTAATTGAGAATTATACTTTAAACAAACACCAAGATTATATAGGTAGTGCTCGTATATATACTCAGCAAGTGGATGAGCACATCCCTGTCTTATGATGACACGAGGTTGTATGTCGTTAGACATCTTGTATGATAGTGGCAAACCACCCTTCCAACGTTGGGTACACCTTACCCTATTGGATTCACCAAATATAACTACTAAATGAACTTTTCTATACTGCTTCAGGAGAACATCCACAGCTAGAGACCACTGTTCTATTTCCCCGTTACCCTCGCTCGACCCAGCTACACTCTTATTACCTGAAAGGAATTGTGAAGCAAAAGGGTGAGCACAACTAGCCCAGTAAAGAATATCATGACTAAAGATAATTAAATTATCAATAGCCTTCATCAATAATAAATCAGAGATTTAGAACATATGGTAAATGATAAAAATTTCAACCATAGTTGCAGCGGAACGAGCAATCCATTAGAAGAGTCAAATAGACTATAAAGTCTATTATCTTCTCCATGTTAAAAATCCATCAACAATGTTTTATCCCTGTAACATCAATCAACAGTTCCTTTCCACAATCATATGAATAACTCATAATCATAATTGTGACTATAAATTTTTCTTCGCACCCAGGACGAAGAATATTTTCATCACCTGTCTTTACCTGAAACATCAAAGATCATGGTTATACCAAATCACAGTTCCTGTTTATAATCATACTAACAAATCCATCTTTGCACTACGGGCCAAAGATATTCATCAACAAACCATCTTTGCACTACGGGCCAAAGATATTCAACAACAGTTCATCTTTGCACTACAGGCCAAAGATATTCATCAACAGGCCATCTTTGCACTACATGCCAAAGATATTCATCAACAATTCATATTTGCACTACAGGCCAAATATATTCATATCTCAAAGAAATATATAATCATTTCAGAATTTATATAAACAATAATTATAACCATGTTGATCAATTCACCTTTGCACTTAAGCTAAAGATATTCAATTATAAATTCAATGGTCATGATCATACCAGTCACAATTCAACTTTGCACTACAGGCCAAAGAGAACCCTAGTCATGATCATACCAATAATCTACCCATCTTTACACTCCAGTGAAAGAGAATTTCAACATCAGGGTTATAAAAATGTTATATATGATGATAAAAATAATATGATCAACATATAGTTTTAATCTCAAGAGTAATATTCGTAACTCATGAATAATAACCCCGACACAAAAGATAAAAATTCTACAATAAAATTCATACCAATATTTCGGTATAATGATATTGAAAGAATAACATTACTTAAATTTATAAACAATTTATTTTAATTGTTTACACTTTACTAATTAATGCATTTAATCATCATAAAATGCCAACTCTTACAATTTCATCATCAATAATCAAAACCCTCATCAAAAATCTGCATATACCTCATATAGGATTCTCAAGCCATAAAATCCTATTTTCCAATTTTCTTTCTTCACAAAACATATTTAATTCATTTACTCATAACTAAAACATTTTCATGAAAAATACCAAATCAGTTCCAAAAATATTTCTTTTCTGGGATTTAGCATAATATAGTCCCATAGTGAACATATATTTTTCTCAAAATTTTTAAAAGTCATTTACTATTTTTCATATGGCCAAAATAGCCGAATATTTAGACATTTATCAAAAATTATACTTTTGTCCAAAAATTCTGAAATTAACAGAGTATACTTTCATCATATACATGTACTCCCAATAAAAATTTCATCAATTTTGGAGTTAACCACAAGAAATTATAAGCAGTTACTTTTAAAATAGTCTTTTCTCATAAAATTCATAACTCTCAATCTATACATCCAAAAATCACAATTTTTGGACACAATCAATAAAACTCATCAAAATATCATTTCAAATTTTTCCAGAATTTTTGAAGATCAGAAAAATTACGAAATTGAAAATCATAACAACCCTTAAAATCCCTTAATATCCCTTACCTCAAAAGAGCAGTACTTCTGATCGGTATAAGGCTGAAGGAAACTTGCACTGATGAATAGCAACTCACCAGGTATCTAAATACTCACAAAATACACTTAATAATCTAGAGAGAGAAAGAGAGAAAGCTTATGTTTCTGGTGTGATTTTCAATTCTAACTTAGCCCTCTATTTATAGGAAAATTTTGGTAGGTTTGACCTGCAACCTGATGGCTTTACCTGCTACTATTCCCACCCACCACATTTGAAATATAATTCAGCACATTTCTTCACCAACCACAAGTGGGGCCCACCAATTCTAGAATTTTCCACCAAAATGATAAACTCCGAAAATTCAACAATTTCTGAACCAGTCATCTCGTAAAATTCATAACAAATCATACATTCATTTTTAACGGTTCAAAATTTGTGGACATATACTCAACTTATATATGTATAACATATCCAAATATTACTACGATCCAACGGTCAGATTAAAAATTATAACCCCCGCAAAATATCTCAAAAACCCTGATTTTTAATACCTCCATTCCGACAAAAATACGGATAAAAATCTCAACATTAACTCCTTCATTTTTTAACCACAAAAATATATCCCTCATTTATATCCACATAAAATAAATATTTTCTTATCATATGAATCAATAATTAATTATTCACAAATAATATTACAGAATCACATTTATGACAACCAGGCCGTTCCCAGGAAAGAGGGGGCTTTCCAATAAGGATTTCTCCTTACTAGCGCGCAATTAGATGACCAAACCTCTCCTTAGACAGAACTTTCTAGACATTGCCAATAATGCTATCTAATAATACTATTCAAATAATATGAATTATTGATCTGATAATGGAAAATACTGTGCAGCAACAATTATTGAACAACAATAATATAAAATTTCAATGTAGCAATTATTGAATCAATAAAATAAAATATTGAACAGTAATTACTGTAACAATTATTGAGTAGTGCCTTCTTACGTAAGAATCAATAATTTTAAAAATACTGTGCAATACCGTGTGCTACTGTGCAATAACGCGTATTACTGTATTTTAACCACCGGGTATTTCAACAGTATTAACGATAACAACTACGCCGTTATTTGTAAAAACTCAAATTTGTCGTTTTTCTTCACCCGACAGTTATTCGTTATGGGGCCCACAAATAGCTGCGCCGTCGTACGAATATTCTCCGACAGAAAGAATATTCCACGACCAAACGAATATTCCCCGACAACAATGATTATTTTATAACCACTTGCTTATTTTGAAAAAAAATTCATATTTCACCCATAACTTTAAACTTTTATCAATTTAACCATTTACTGAATAGTAATTATAAGAAAAATTGAATACTTTTATTTCATAAAATTCGGGGTCTTACATTCCCCGACCAATCGAATATTATATAACAACTTGCGTACTTTGCAAAATTTATAAATATTACCCACAACTATAATATTATATCAATTTAACTCCATAATATTCAAAAATGATATTTATAGAAAATTCATCTTTATTTATAAAAGTTGGGGTCTTACAACCTCCCCTTCTTATGAAATTTCGCCCTCGAAATTAGGGTACGTACCTGGTATGTCGAAGAGATAAGGATACCTTGATTTAATTTCAGATTCTAACTCCCAAGTCATTTCCTCAACATCGTGGTTTCTCCACAAAACTTTGACTTGAGGTATAACCTTGGAGCGTAGAATATGTTCCTTCTTATCCAAGATTTGAACAGGAACTTCTTCATACGTCAAATCCTCCGCTATTTCGTCCGGTTCTAACTCAATAATGTGGTTCGGGTCTTCCACATATTTGCATAACATGGATATGTGAAAAACGTTATGAACACGAGACATACTTGGCAGTAAAGCGAGTCTATAAGCCACAGTTCCTACTCGATCGAGGATTAAAAATGGACCGATGAATCGAGGATTGAGCGTTCCTCTCTTTCCAAATCTCGTAACTCCTTTCCATGGAGCAACACGTAAGAACACATGATCTCCTACATCAAATTCCACATCCTTTCGATGAAGATCAACATAACTCTTTTGTCGATCTTGTGAGGTTTTTATACGTTGTTGGATCGTTTGAATCTTTTCTGTAGTCATACGTACCAACTCAGGTCCCAACAACGTTGCTTCGTCCACCTCATCCCAGCATACTGGAGAACGACATTTTCTTCCATACAATGCTTCGAATGGAGCCATGCCAATACTTGCTTGATAACTGTTGTTGTAAGAAAACTCCACCAATGGTAAGAACTTGTCCCAACTTCCCTTGAAGTCAAAGACACAGAGTCTTAATAGATCTTCAAGAGTTTGAATAGTCCTCTCTGATTGTCCGTCCGTCTGAGGATGATATGCTGAACTAAATCGTAACTCCGTGCCCATAGCTTTTTGTAAACTAACCCAAAATCGTGAAGTGAATCTTGGGTCTCGATCAGAAATTTTGGATACTGGCATACCATGCAGTCTTACAATCTCGTTTATGTACATACGAGCAAGACGTTCAAGTGTATAAGTTTCTCGTATCGGTAAGAAATGAACAGACTTGGTCAATCTATCAACAATGACCCAAATCGCATCAATACCTTGAGAAACCCTAGGAAGACCGGTAACGAAATCCATGGTAATGTGCTCCCACTTCCATTCTGGAATTTCAAGTGGTTGCAATGGACCTTTCGGTGCTTGATGCTCCGCTTTGACTCGTTGACAAGTTAGACACCTTGAGATAAACAACGCTATCTCTCTCTTCATATTGCTCCACCAAAATGTATGACGAAGATCATGATACATTTTAGTACTTCCAGGATGGATTGCAAACGGTGTGTTGTGCGCCTCCATCATGATTTCATACTTTAAATCAGGGTTGTTAGGAACACAAAGTCTGGAGTTGACTCGAAGTATTCCTTCTTCATCGATTCTTGCTTCCGACATAGCACCTTCTTGCACTTTCTTCCTTATACGCATCAGCTCCAGGTCTGTAGCTTGAGCAGCTTTAACTTTATCGATTAAAGTCGGTTCTACTCATATATTCACCATCATCGCATGGGTCTCTGGAGTCTTTAACTCTATCTCCATCATTTGCAAGTCACACAAAATGGGCCTTTGCGTTGTTAATATTGCACTTGTACCCGCATATGATCTTCTACTCAATGCGTCAGCTACCACGTTCGCTTTTTCAGGATGGTATTTGTGACGCCCCCAAAATAGGTCCATTCCACCCAACCTATTCTGAGTCGCCAAATACATGGTACAGATAACAACTACAACTTTATTACAACAATTGTCGTGCAAAATACAATAACATATATGCTGTGAGTTTGGATACAAATATATACCAACTGTGACTCATGTCCCAACCTTGGATAGCACGTCACAATGACACCTTACATAAAGGTATAGTCAAAAACTGTTTTAGAAATTTGAATCTTTGGGAAGTGCTCAAGGAAATCGTGACGCCCCCAAAATTAGGTATTTATCACCTATCTTGGGTCGTCAGATACATGGTATAAAATACAAATACAAACTTAATTATACAAATGTCGTGTAACATACGACAATACATAAACTGAGAGTTCTAATAGGAATATTATCATCTAGACAATATCCATACTCAAGGAGTCCTCATTACATTTATTGTCACACTATTTAACAGAATGGTGAGGACTACTAATGCTATCTTCTGGACCATCACTCCTTTCCCTGACTCGTCCCAGCTATATTCTCATTTCCTGAAGAGAACATTGAAAGAAAGGGTGAGCTCAACTAGCCCAGTAAGAAATATTATGACTAAGATAATGAAGAATAAATTATCAATAGTCTTCAACAATGTTAAACTGATAAAATACAATAGACATCAAGTTTAACTGCAGCGGAATAAGCAATCCATTAGAAGAGTCGAGTAGAGAATAAAACCTACTATCTTCTGTGATTTAAAAATATTTTCATCAACTTTTATCACTGAGACTCAGCTTAATAAATAAACCACATCTTCTAATCATCATTGTATTACGGGCCAAGGATATTCATTAAATCATCAATGATCATGACTATACCGAAAAATTCCTGGTCATAGTCATACCACAAACTGTCTATCAATGCATTACAAGCCACTGAGGACTTTTACCCCACCACTTATAACATCACAGTTCATGATTATACCGAATGATCCCTGATCATAATCATACTAAGTCCATCTATGCACGTAAGCCAAAGATGACTTTTAACATAAAATAAACATGAGGATGATGACAATGTTATAGGAATTCAATTAAACAAGTTCAAGAATTAGTTTATCCAGGAACTAATAATATCCAAATTGTCAACATGATACTTCTTTGTAAAGTAACAGTCAAGAATGCTCAGAAGAATATTTTCATAAAAAGATACTGGATGAAGCGCAAATATCAAGGATATTCCACTAATTTCATGGAGTATAGAAATCAAAACTTTAACCAAATGAGTATAATAAAGAATATATGAAACTGCAAATAGATTTTCACCAGCCATGCGGTAATCCACGTATACAGATCATTTCCACAATTTAATAAGGAATGAATATAAAGGATCATTCACCATGCATGTGGCAATCCACATAGACAGGTTATTCCAATAGAATAATAAAGAATGGAATAACAGAAGGATTCACCATGCATGCGATGGAGACCGCACAGACATGTTATTCCCAACAGAATAATAAATGCGGAATAATAAATATGGAACCAGGTCAGGTGAAATTCACACCGACAGGATATTCCGACAGAATAATAAATGCGGAATAATAAATGATGGAACCAGGTCAGGTGAAATTCACACCGACAGGATATTCCGACAGAATCGTAAAGAACGGAATAATAAAAGAATTTCACCAAGTATGCGGTATTTCGCATAAACAGGTTATTCCAACATAATAATAAAGAATGGAATAACAGAAGAAGATCACCAAGTATTGGGTAAACCGCATATACAGGTCATTCCACCAAGTATAGGGTAAACCACGCATACAGGTTATTCCAACAGAATAATAAAGAATGGCATAACATAAGTTCTCTTCATGAATAAGAAAGAATAACACCCCTTACCATTTTAAAGAAGAACTGAAATAAAGAAGTAGTTAAGTGGCAGAATACTCTTCTTCTTTCTCTCTATAGTTTCTCTCTCTAGAGTTCAGTGAATTCGTAAGAAAATAATGAAGGAATGAGCTTCTATTTATAGGAAAATGGAATGCATAGTAACTAATCCATGAACGGTCCAGATTGATTTACTTTAATCTGACGGTCCATATTTAAAGAAAAATCTTTTAAATAAAATATAATATATTCTATTTATAGAATAACTTTAATAAAGTATTCTATTTTATATAAAAAGATTTTACTATGCAAAACACTATGCACAATAGAATATAATATATTCTATTTATAGAATAACTTTAATAAAGTATTCTGTTTTATATAAAAAGATGTTTCTGTTTTATTACGTTAATAATACGAATAAAACAAAACTTCATTATCGCTAAATAATTCATATTATTAATTGACAATAATTGAAACAAACTGAGTGACTTCTCACATAAGCATCAATACCGTGTGCTACTATGCAACCACACGTATTACTGTACTTTTACTACCGAGTAGTTCAACAGTATAAACGGTAAAACTTTTGCCGTTATTTTTAATAAAATATTTTTGTCGTTTTCTCAATCTGACAATAATTTCGTTGTGGGGTCCACCAATGATTGTACCGTCGTACGAATATTTCTCGTAAATAGTAACTCGTGAATAGTACTTCGACACAAAAAGTGTCCCAAATACTCAAGTGAACAATACTAGAGTGAATAGTAATTTGGGTGAATAGTAACCCGTGAATAGTAACTCGTGAATAGTAACCATGTATTTTATGACAACTTGTTTACTTTAAAAAAAATCACATATCACCCTTAGCTTTAACTTTTTATCAATTTAACCATTTACCAAAATAGAAAAATTGAATACTTTTATTTCATAAAATTCGGGGTCTCACAATCTCCCCTCCTTATGGAATTTCGCCCTCGAAATTAACGTACGTACCTGATATTCGAAGAGATGAGAATACCTTACTTTCTTTTCGGATTGTACCTTTCCGGATAATTCCGCTCTATCATGATTTTTCCATTTCTCATCTCCTGTATTTCGAATATCATTCTAGAATATACCTTCAAAACAAAGGTTAATCGACATACTACAATTTATCCACTTATTAAGTAAATAATTTCAGCTTAGGTAAGTCACACCCTAGCGAAGTATATTACTCGTCTTCTAGACTAATATCTCCGTCAGTGACCATATCCCTGTAACATCAATCAACAATTTCTGTCCACAATCATATGAATAACCCATAATCATAATTGTGATTCTGAATTACTTTTCGCACCCAGGAAGAAGAAAATTTACATCACCTATCTTCACCTGAAACATCAAAAATTATGGTTATACCAAATCACAATTCCTGCTCATAATCATACTAATAAATTCATCTTTACACTACGGCTAAAGATTTACAACTGTATAACCAATAATCAACAGTTAATCTTCGCACTACAGGCCAAGGATATACAACTGTAAAATCAATAATGCTGAGACTCAGCTTAATAGTATCACGACCACGAATTATCCATGCACTACGTGCCAAAGATAATCGTATTTTCAATTACGGTCATGATTATACCAAACAATCCCTGGTCATAATCATACCAAGTCCATCTATGCACGTAAGCCACAGATGACTTTTACCACATCTATGAATTAATATTTCATTGCTGAGACTCAGCTCAATAATTAATCCACATCATCGAATCATCCCTGCACTACAGGCCAAGGATATTCTTTAGTATCACGACCACAAATTATCCATGCACTACGGCTAAAGATAATCGTATTTTCATCAACGGTCCTGATCATGCCATAAAACAATTAGTCTTTGCACTACGGCCAAAGAGAATCCATAGCCATAATCATACCAAAAACTGTCCATCAATGCATTACGGGCCAATGAGGACTTTTTCCACATCATTTGTAATATTACGGTCATGATTATACCGAATAATCCCTGGTCATAATCATACCAAGTCCATCTGTGCACTACAGGCCACAGATGACCTTCAACAAAATATAAACATGAGAATGAGGTATTGACGTATATAGGGTTTCAAACCTCTTAAAAACTTTCGCGTCATTCGCTCCTCATTATCGACCAAATGGGATGCAAACCGGGATAACTCCGCAAACTTAATCTCGTACTGCGATATGGTCATATTATTTTGCTCCAATGCTTATCTCAACATTGTTAGATGCCATTTTCAAACACTGCCACAAAACAAGGGTTAATTAACATATCACATATTATCCCTATACTCTGACCGACCAATTAAATACCAAATAAACTTAAGTAGGTCATACTAGCGAAGGAATTTCCCGTCTCTCCCCTCCTAGTTCTTATCTTACATCTCAGTCAGGGATCATATCCCTAAGCTCTGATACCAACTGTGACGCCCCCAAAATTATCTATTTATCACCCATCTTGGGTCGTCAGATACATGGTACAAAATACAAATACAAACTTAATTATACAAATGTCGTGTAACATACGACAATACATAAACTGAGAGTTCTAATAGGAATATTGTCATCTAGACAATATCCATACTCAAGGAGTCCTCATTACATTTATTGTCACACTATTTAACAGAATGGTGAGGACTACTAATGCTATCTTCTGGACCATCACTCCTTTCCCTGACTCGTCCCAGCTATATTCTCATTTCCTGAAGAGAACATTGAAAGAAAGGGTGAGCTCAACTAGCTCAGTAAGAAATATTATGACTAAGATAATGAAGAATAAATTATCAATAGTCTTCAACAATGTTAAACTGATAAAATACAATAGACATCAAGTTTAACTGCAGCGGAATAAGCAATCCATTAGAAGAGTCAAGTAGAGAATAAAACCTACTATCTTCTATGATTTAAAAATATTTTCATCAACTTTTATCACTGAGACTCAGCTTAATAAATAAACCACATCTTCTAATCATCCTTGTATTACGGGCCAAGGATATTCATTAAATCATCAATGATCATGACTATACCGAAAAATCCCTGGTCATAGTCATACCACAAACTGTCTATCAATGCATTACAAGCCACTGAGGACTTTTACCCCACCACTTATAACATCACAGTTCATGATTATACCGAATGATCCCTGGTCATAATCATACTAAGTCCATCTATGCACGTAAGCCAAAGATGACTTTTAACATAAAATAAACATGAGGATGATGGCAATGTTATAGGAATTCAATTAAACAAGTTCAAGAATTAGTTTATCCAGGAACTAATAATATCCAAATTGTCAACATGATACTTCTTTGTAAAGTAACAGTCAAGAATGCTCAGAAGAATATTTTCATGAAAAGATATTGGATGAAGCGCAAATATCAAGGATATTCCACTAATTTCATGGAGTATAGAAATCAAAACTTTAACCAAATGAGTATAATAAAGAATATATGAAACTGCAAATGGATTTTCACCAGCCATGCGGTAATCAACGTATACAGATCATTTCCACAATTTAATAAGGAATGAATATAAAGGATCATTCACCATGCATGTGGCAATCCACATAGACAGGTTATTCCAACAGAATAATAAAGAATGGAATAACAGAAAGATTCACCATGCATGCGATAGAGACCGCACAGACAGGTTATTCCCAACAGAATAATAAATGCGGAATAATAAATATGGAACCAGGTCAGGTGAAATTCACACCGACAGGATATTCCGACAGAATAATAAATGCGGAATAATAAATGATGGAACCAGGTCAGGTGAAATTCACACCGACAGGATATTCCGACAGAATCGTAAAGAACGGAATAATAAAAGAATTTCACCAAGTATGCGGTATTTCGCATAAACAGGTTATTCCAACATAATAATAAAGAATGGAATAACAGAAGAAGATCACCAAGTATTGGGTAAACCGCATATACAGGTCATTCCACCAAGTATAGGGTAAACCACGCATACAGGTTATTCCAACAGAATAATAAAGAATGGCATAACATAAGTTCTCTTCATGAATAAGAAAGAATAACACCCCTTACCATTTTAAAGAAGAACTGAAATAAAGAAGTAGTTAAGTGGCAGAATACTCTTCTTCTTTCTCTCTATAGTTTCTCTCTCTAGAGTTCAGTGAATTCGTAAGAAAATAATGAAGGAATGAGCTTCTATTTATAGGAAAATGGAATGCATAGTAACTAATCCATGAACGGTCCAGATTGATTTACTTTAATCTGACGGTCCATATTTAAAGAAAATTTTTTTAAATAAAATATAATATATTCTATTTATAGAATAACTTTAATAAAGTATTCTATTTTATATAAAAAGATTTTACTATGCAAAACACTATGCACAATAGAATATAATATATTCTATTTATAGAATAACTTTAATAAAGTATTCTGTTTTATATAAAAAGATGTTTCTGTTTTATTACGTTAATAATACGAATAAAACAAAACTTCATTATCGCTAAATAATTCATATTATTAATTGACAATAATTGAATCAAACTGAGTGACTTCTCACATAAGCATCAATACCGTGTGCTATTATGCAACCACACGTATTACTGTACTTTTACTACCGAGTAGTTCAACAGTATAAACGGTAAAACTTTCGCCGTTATTTTTAATAAAATATTTTTGTCGTTTTCTCAATCTGACAATAATTCCGTTGTGGGGTCCACCAATGATTGTACCGTCGTACGAATATTCCCCGTAAATAGTAACTCGTGAATAGTACTTCGACACAAAAAGTGTCCCAAATACTCGAGTGAACAATACTAGAGTGAATAGTATTTTGGGTGAATAGTAACCCGTGAATATTAACTCGTGAATAGTAACCATGTATTTTATGACAACTTGTTTACTTTAAAAAAAATTCACATATCACCCTTAGCTTTAACTTTTTATCAATTTAACCATTTACCAAAATAGAAAAATTGAATACTTTTATTTCATAAAATTCGGGGTCTCACAGAAACCCTCGTATGTGGGAGGCCATGCTTCTAGGTTATGATAGATATCATATGGCCACAGAATTATCCTTGGTTGACCCAATAGACCCCAAAGAAAAACGAGAAGTTTACTATCATATTCTTCCCCATGGTGAGTCTTCTCTTGACTTATCATTATCTCCACTGTCTCTAAATGAGAATTATACTTCAAACAAACACCAAGATTATATAGGTAGTGCTCGTAAATATACTCAGCAAGTGGATGTGCACAACCTTGTCTTATGATGACACGAGGTTGTATGTCATTAGACATCTTGTATGACAGTGGCAAAACACCCTTCCAACGTTGGGTTCGCTTCACCCTAGATGATTCACCAAATATAACTACTAAATGATGACCACCGTTTTATTCCCCTATTACCCCCGCTCGACCCAGCTACACTCTTATTACCTGAAAGGAATTGTGAAACAAAAGGGTGAGCACAACTAGCTCAGTAAAAAATATAATGACTAAAGATAATTAAATTATCAATAGCCTTCAACAGAATTAAATCAAAGATTTAGAACATATGGTAGATGATAAAATTTTTCAACCATAGTTACAGCGGAACGAGCAATCCATTAGAAGAGTCAAATAGACTACAAAGTCTGTTATCTTCTCCACGTTAAAAGTTCACCAACAATATTTTATCCCTGTAACATCAATCAACAATTCTTGTCCACAATCACATGTATAACTCATAATCATATTTGTAGTTCTTCTCATCCACAACAAGATAATTTTCATCACTTGTCTTTATCTGAAACATCAAAGATCATGGTTATACCAAATCACAGTTCATGTTCATAATCATACTAATAATTTTATCTTTGCACTATAGGCCAAAGATATTCATCAACAACTCATCTTTGCACTACAGGCCAAAGATATTCCTCAACAGCTCATATTTGCACTACAAGCCAAATATATTATTATCTCAAAGAAATATATAATCATTTCAGAATTTATATAACCAATAATTATAACCACGTTAATCATTTCACCTTTGTACTTAAGCTAAAGATATTTAATTATAAATTTAATGGTCATGATCATACCAGTCAACAATTCAACTTTGCACTACTGGCCAAAGAGAACCCATAGTCATGATCGTACCAAAAATCTACCCATCTTTACACTCAAGTCAAAGAGAAATATCATCATTAGGGTTATAGAAATGTTATATATGATAATAAAAAATTAATATGATCAACATATAGTTTTAATCTCAAGAATAATATTCATAAATCAACTATAATTTGGTTAGAAAAAGAAACCAATTTTGTTATGAATAGTAACTCGTGAATAGTAACTCGTGAATAGTAACTCATGAATAGTAACTCGTGAATAGTAACTCGTGAATACTAACTCATGAATAGTAACTCGTGAATAGTAACTCATGAATAGTAACTCCGACATGAAAAGTTCTAAATTTGATAAAAAGTTCAGATCAATACTTCGGCATAATGATATTGAAGAAAATAATATCATTTAAGAAGAAATAACATCTCTTACCTCAGCAAAAACAGTACTTCTAGTTGAAACACCGGATATAGGCTATGACTTGAACTTACACCGTATAGCAATACTCAAAGTATTAGAATACTCACAAGAATATGCTCACTAATATAGAGAGAGAAATAGAGAGAAACTTGTGTTTCTGGTGTGATTTTCAATTCTAACCTAAGCACCCTATTTATAAGAAAATACTTAGAACACCAAAGCAGAAAATTGAATATAATAATATAATATTTACAAAATTGTCAAGCCCACCTTAGAAAATCTGAATTCAGCCCATTCTTATCACATGTTGAGCCCACTAATTTGCAAAAAACGTTTTTCTTTAAAATAATAATTAAAACTTCCAAAAATCAATTATTTCGGAACTTCAGAACTTCAATAATTCATAATAAATAGCCCTTTTATCAGAAAATTCGAATCTTGCGAGTTTTTATAGGAAATTCAATTCTCTACAACTTTACAGAAGAATGTTTTTCTAAATTCTAAACAAAAATTGACCGAAATCCATAAACGGGCGATTTTACAGTCAATAATAAATTTTCGGTCAAGAATTGTGTCCACCAACACACAAAATATGTGTTAATCATTTAATGCCACAAAAATACTCTTTCTCCTCATATACTCATATATCCCACATTCATTGTAAAAATATCACCATCAATATATTATTAAAATAATATATTTAAATAAATTATTTTATCAGAAAAAGATTAAATATTAATTTTCAATAATTGTCACATTAAAAATTTTCTCCATCTATGTCCACATAAAATCAATATTTTCCTTATCATATAAATCAATAATTAATTATACACAAATAATATTACAGAATCACAGTACTGGCAACCGGGCCGTTCCCAGGAAAGAGGGGGCTTTCCAATAAGGATCTCTTCCTTACTGGCGCGCAATTAGATGACCAAACCTCTCCTTAGACAGAACTTTCTAGACATTGCTAATAATGTTATCTAATAATATTATTTAGATAATATGAATTATTGTTCCGATAATAGAAAATACTGTGTAATGACAATTATTAAAACAACAGTAATATAAAATATCAACGCAACAATTATTGAATCAATAGAATAAAATACTGAACAGTAATTACTGTAACAATTATTGAGTAATGCCTTCTTACGTAAAAATCAATAATTGGTGCAATACCGTGTGCTACTGTGCAACAACGCGTATTACTTTGTTTTAACCACCGGGTATTCCAACAGTGTTAACGGTAACAACTACGCTGTTAATTATAAAAACTCAATTTTTGTCGTTATCTTCATCCGACCGTTTTTCGTTATGGGGCCCACAAATAGCTGCGCCGTCGTACGAATATTCTCCGACAGTAAGAATATTTCACGACCAAGCGAATATTCCCCGACAACAATGAATATTTTATAACCACTTGTGTATTTTGAAAAAAAATTTATATATCACCCTTAACTTTAACATTTATCAATTTAACCATTTACTGAATAGTAATTATAAGAAAAATTGAATACTTTTATTTCATAAAATTCGGGGTCTTACAATCTCCCCTCCTTATGAAATTTCGCCCTCGAAATTTGCGTACCTGGTATTTCAAAGAGTTGAGAATACATTGCTTCCATTTCAGATTCCATCTTTCCTGTCATCATGATTTCTCCATTGCTCATCTACTATATTTCAGATATCATTCTAGAATACAGCTTCAAAAACAAAGGTTAATTTAACAAATTAACATATCACATAATATCCCGATATTATGACTGACCAATAAATAAGCTTAGGTAGAAAATACTAGCGAAGGATTTACTCGTCTCTCCCCTCCTAGTCCTATTCCCCGATCTCCGCCAGAGATCATATCCCTAAGCCCTGATACCAACTGTGACGCCCCCAAAATAGGTCCATTCCACCCAACCTATTCTGAGTCGCCAAATACATGGTACAGATAACAACTACAACTTTATTACAACAATTGTCGTGCAAAATACAACAACATATATGCTGTGAGTTTGGATACAAATATATACCAACTGTGACTCATGTCCCAACCTTGGATAGCACGTCACAATGACACCTTACATAAAGGTATAGTCAAAAACTGTTTTAGAAATTTGAATCTTTGGGAAGTGCTCAAGGAAACCCTCGTATGTGGGAGGCCATGCTTCTAGGTTATGATAGATATCATATGGCCACAGAATTATCCTTGGTTGACCCAATAGACCCCAAAGAAAAACGAGAAGTTTACTATCATATTCTTCCCTATGGTGAGTCTTCTCTTGACTTATCATTATCTCCACTGTCTCTAAATGAGAATTATACTTCAAACAAACACCAAGATTATATAGGTAGTGCTCGCAAATATACTCAGCAAGTGGATGTGCACAACCTTGTCTTATGATGACACGAGGTTGTATGTCATTAGACATCTTGTATGACAGTGGCAAAACACCCTTCCAACGTTGGGTTCGCTTCACCCTAGATGATTCACCAAATATAACTACTAAATGATGACCACCGTTTTATTCCCCTATTACCCCCGCTCGACCCAGCTACACTCTTATTACCTGAAAGGAATTGTGAAACAAAAGGGTGAGCACAACTAGCTCAGTAAAAAATATCATGACTAAAGATAATTAAATTATCAATAGCCTTCAACAGAATTAAATCAGAGATTTAAAACATATAGTAGATGATAAAAATTTTCAACCATAGTTACAGCGGAACGAGCAATCCATTAGAAGAGTCAAATAGACTACAAAGTCTGTTATCTTCTCCACGTTAAAAGTCCACCAACAATATTTTAACCCTGTAACATCAATCAACAATTCTTATCCACAATCACATGTATAACTCATAATCATATTTGTAGTTCTTCTCATCCACAACAAGATAATTTTCATCAGTTGTCTTTACCTGAAACATCAAAGATCATGGTTATACCAAATCACAGTTCATGTTCATAATCATACTAATAATTTCATCTTTGCACTATAGGCCAAAGATATTCATCAACAACTCATCTTTGCACTACAGACCAAAGATATTCCTCAACAGCTCATATTTGCACTACAAGCCAAATATATTATTATCTCAAAGAAATATATAATCATTTCAGAATTTATATAACCAATAATTATAACCACGTTAATCATTTCACCTTTGTACTTAAGCTAAAGATATTTAATTATAAATTTAATGGTCATGATCATACCAGTCAACAATTCAACTTTGCACTACTGGCCAAAGAGAACACATAGTCATGATCGTACCAAAAATCTACCCATCTTTACACTCAAGTCAAAGAGAAATATCATCATTAGGGTTATAGAAATGTTATATATGATAATAAAAAATTAATATGATCAACATATAGTTTTAATCTCAAGAATAATATTCATAAATCAACTATAATTTGGTTAAAAAAAGAAACCAATTTTGTTATGAATAGTAACTCGTGAATAGTAACTCATGAATAGTAACTCGTGAATAGTAACTCGTGAATACTAACTCGTAAATAATAACTCATGAATAGTAACCCCGACATGAAAAGTTCCAAATTTGATAAAAAGTTCAGATCAATACTTCGGCATAATGATATTGAAGAAAATAATATCATTTAAGAAGAAATAACATCCCTTACCTCAGCAAAAACAGTACTTCAAGTTGAAACACCGGATATAGGCTATGACTTGAATTTGCACCGTATAGCAATACTCAAAGTATTAGAATACTCACAAGAATACGTTCACTAATATAGAGAGAGAAATAGAGAGAAACTTGTGTTTCTGGTGTGATTTTCAATTCTAACCTAAGCACCCTATTTATAAGAAAATGCTTAGAACACCAAAACAGAAAATTGAATATAATAATATTATATTTACAAAATTGTCAAGCCCATCTTAGAAAATCTGAATTCAGCCCATTCTTATCACATGTTGAGCCCACTAATTTGCAAAAAATATTTTTCTTTAAAATAATAATTAAAACTTCCAAAAATCAATTATTTCGGAACTTCAGAACTTCAATAATTCATAATAAATAGCCCTTTTATCAGAAAATTCAAATCTTGCGAGTTTTTATAGAAAATTCAATTCTCTACAACTTTACAGAAGAAAGTTTTTTCAAATTCCAAACAAAAATTGACCGAAATCCATAAACGGGCGATTTTACAGTCAATAATAAATTTTCGGTCAAGAATTGTGTCCACCAACACACAAAACATGTGTTAATCATTTAATGCCACAAAAATACTCTTCCTCCTCATATACTCATATATCCCACATTTATTGTAAAAATATCACCATCAATATATTATTAAAATAATATATTTAAATGAATTATTTTATCAGAAAAAGATTAAATATTAATTTTCAATAATTGTCACATTAAAAATTTTCTCCATCTATATCCACATAAAATCAATATTTTCCTTATCATATAAATCAATAATTAATTATACACAAATAATATTACAGAATCACAGTACTGGCAACCGAGCCGTTCCCAGGAAAGAGGGGGCTTTCCAATAAGGATCTCTTCCTTACTGGCGCGCAATTAGATAACCAAACCTCTCCTTAGACAGAACTTTCTAGACATTGTTAATAATGTTATCTAATAATATTATTTAGATAATATGAATTATTGTTCCGATAATAGAAAATACTGTGTAATGACAATTATTAAAACAACAGTAATATAAAATATCAACGCAACAATTATTGAATCAATAGAATAAAATACTGAACAGTAATTACTGTAACAATTATTGAGTAATGCCTTCTTACGTAAAAATCAATAATTGGTGCAATACCGTGTGCTACTGTGCAACAACGCGTATTACTGTGTTTTAACCACCGGGTATTCCAACAGTGTTAACGGTAACAACTACGCTGTTAATTATAAAAACTCAATTTTTATCGTTATCTTCATCCGACCGTTTTTCGTTATGGGGCCCACAAATAGCTGCGCCGTCGTACGAATATTCTCCAACAGTAAGAATATTTCACGACCAAGCGAATATTCCCCGACAACAATGAATATTTTATAACCACTTGTGTATTTCGAAAAAAAATTTATATATCACCCTTAACTTTAACATTTATCAATTTAACCATTTACTGAATAGTAATTATAAGAAAAATTGAATACTTTTATTTCATAAAATTCGGGGTCTTACAGTATTGAATGGTATGATCATAATCTTTCAACAGTTCAAGCCAACGTCGCTGTCGCATGTTGAGTTCCTTTTGAGTGAAGAAATATTTGAGACTTTTATGATCCGTAAAGATCTCCACTTTCTCCCCATACAAGTAATGCCTCCAAATCTTTAGTGCAAAAACGACTACTGTCAACTCTAGATCATGAGTAGGATAATTCCTCTTATATTCTTTGAGTTGTCGAGAGGCATAGGCTATCACTTTCTCATGTTGCATGAGAACACATCCTAACCCTTTGCCCGAAGTATCACTGTAGATGACAAATCCCTCCGAACCAGATGGTATTGTTAGATCAGGTGCTGAAATGAGTCTCCTCTTGAGTTCTTGAAAACTCTGCTCACATTCTTCGCTCCAACCAAACTTTGTATCTTTCCGAGTCAGCTGAGTTAATGGAGTAGCGATTCGAGAAAATCCTTCCACGAATCTCCGATAATAACCAGCTAAACCAAGAAAGCTACGTACCTCGGTCACTGATTTAGGTTGCTCCCAGCTTTGAATAGCTTCAATCTTTGTCGGGTCAACCGATATTCCACGACTTGATACTACGTGCCCAAGGAATGCTACCTCTTCCAGCCAGAACTCGCATTTCTTCAACTTGGCATAAAGCTTGTATTCACGAAGCTTTTGGAGTACCAGCCTCAAGTGTTGCTCATGATCTTCACGACTTTTGGAATAAATAAGGATGTCATCAATAAAGACGACCACAAAGTGATCCAAATATTCCTTGAATACCCGGTTCATCATATCCATGAAGACAGCATGAGCATTAGTCAATCCAAAAGACATGACTAGGAATTCATAATGCCCGTACCGAGTTCTAAAAGCCGTCTTTGGAATATCCTCAGTTCTAACCTTCAGCTGATGATATCCAGAACGAAGATCGATCTTTGAAAAGAATTGTGCTCCTTGCAACTGGTCAAACAGGTCATCAATACGTGGCAATGGGTACCTATTTTTGATGGTGACATGATTTAACTCCCGATAATCAATACAAAGTCGCATACTTCCATCTTTCTTCTTCACGAATAGAACAGGAGCACCCCAAGGAGAAGTACTAGGACGAATAAAGCCAATGTCTAACAATTCCTGCAGTTGGATCTTTAACTCCTGAAGTTCAATAGGAGCCATTCGATATGGGGCTTTGGAAATGGGTTTTGTACCGGGTTCAAGGTCGATACAAAATTCAATTTCACGCTCTGGGGGTAGGCCAGGAAGTTCTTCAGGGAATACGTCAGGGAATTTATTAACAATAGAAATATCATTCAAAACTGACGTATTTTTGTTTAGATCCGTGACATGAGCTAAGAAAGCTTGACATCCGTTTTTCAATAAACGAATAGCTTTATGGCTTGAGATGACAACGATTGATTTTAATGGTTTGGTTGCTTGAATTCGCATAATAGGTCGATTAGGAATACGAAAGCTAACAACCTTACGAAAACAATCAATTTTTGCATGATGAGTAGTTAACCACTCAATCCCTAGAATCACGTCAAATGCAAGTATTTTTAATGAAATAAGATCGACAGGTAATGTGTGGGTACCGATTTGAACCAAACAAGACTTATAAACAGTGGAGGTAATGAAAGTTTCTCCCAACGGAGTTTTCACAGATAAGTCAAAGTCTAATTTCTCCGGAATCAAATTTAATCGATGAGCGCAAGTAGGAGAAATAAAAGAATGGGTAGAACCGGTATCAAATAAAGTATAGACTTCGTTAGAGTTTATGATAAGCTTACCCGTGATGACCTCATTCGGGTTCCTTGCTTTCTGGGAGTTCGCAACAAACGCTCTCCCTTGCACAACTGGTTTTGACTTTTCTGGGACGGCCTTTGGTGCCTCCATCCTAGCAGAATTTGTCTTCGGTAAACGACAAAATCGGGCTAAATGACCTTCTCTTCCACAATTATAACATGCTTTGGACGGCATCGCGCAGTTTGGACTGATGTGCCCCTCCCCTCCGCATTTGAAACATATGATAGGTGGTCGTTCTCCTTCCTTAACGACAAGTGCTGGTGCTGACGTCTTTCCATCATTGTTGAATCTCCTCTTCTTGAAATGCCTATTCTTATTGTTTTGGCCCTGATTACCACCGAAGTGGTTACCATTTCTGGCCTGTTGATTCCCTCCACGCTTGTGGTCACCGCTTCGATGACTGCTCTCACTGGTATTATCATTTTGCCGGCTGCTCTCTTTTGGTTGCGTTGTCTCGTTATCGCGCTCCACCAACTGAGCCCTATTCACAACATCTGAATACAAACACAGCTTATGAGAAACAAGATGTTGACGTATCTCTGGCTTCAAACCTCTTAAAAACATCCGCGTCATTCTTTCTTCATTATCCACCAGGTGGGACGCAAACCGGGATAACTCCGAAATTTTGCCTCGTACTGCGACACGGTCATATTATTCTGCTCCAATTTGATGAACTCCACCTCCTTCATGTGACGAATACTCTCGGAAAAGTATTTGTTGTTAAACAGCTCTTGGAACTTCTCCCAAGACATCTTCAGTGCGGCAGGTTGAGTACGCTTTATCGATTCCCACCAGTAATCTGCCTCTCCTCGCAACATAAAGGCGGCAAAGGGAACCTTTTGCTCCTCGGAGCAACCCAAGACATCAAATATCTTGGTGATCTGCTTTATCCATGTTTCAGCTACAAGTGGTTTGGGTTCTCCCTTAAACTCCGGTGGTCCCAGCTCCTTAAACTGTTTAGCGGTGACCGCCTGAGAGTTTCCAGTATTTCCACCTACGTTGTGGACAGGAGCCGCTTTCACCTGTTGTTGCATGAATTGCATAAAATCTCTGAACATTCCATCACTCATCATCTGGTCAGTGTTGTTGTTTGCATGAGGATTGTCACCTTCCTGATGAACATTATCCTGATTATTGATATGTGGTGAATCAATAATCGCCTGTGCTCCATTGCTATTCTCAACATTCTCAGATGCCATTTTCAGATACTGCCACAAAATAAAAGTTAATTGATATGTCATATATTATCCTTATATTATGACCGACCAATTAAATACCATGCAAATAAACTTAGGTAGGTCATACTAGCGAAGGAATTCTCCGTCTCTCCCCTCCTAGTCCTATTCTCACATCTTAGCCAGGGATCATATCCCTAAGCTCTGATACCAACTGTGACGCCCCCAAAAATAGGTATACATCACCCATCTTGGGTCGTCAGATACATAGTACAGAATACAAATACAACTTACTAATACAACTGTCGTGTACAATACGACAAAACATAAACTGTGAGTTTGAATATAAATATTATCTTCTAGAGAGTATTCATACTCAAAAGGAGTCCTCATTACATTTATTAACACACTATTACATAGAATAGTGAGGACTACTAACTAATACTATCATTCGAACCATCACTCCGTTCCCCAACTTGCCCCAGCTACGTTCTCATTTCCTGAAGAGAACAGTGAAAGAAAGGGTGAGCTCAACTAGCCCAGTAAGAAATATTATGACTAAGATAATGAAGAATAAATTATCATTAGCCTTCAACAATGTTAAACTGATAAAATATAATAGACATCAAGTTTAACTGCAGTGGAACAAGCAATCCATTAAAAGAGTCAAGTAGAAAATAAACTCTACTATCTTTTATGATTTAAAAGGTTTTTCAACACTGTTATCGTTGTGACTCAGCTTAATAAAATAATCCACATCATCAAATCACCCCTGCACTACGGCCAAGGATATTCGCGTATTCATTAATGGTCATGATTATGTCAACAACTGTCCATCAATGCACTACGGGCCAATGATGACTTTTACCACATCATTTGTAACATTACGGTCATGATTATATCGAATAATCACTGGTCATAATCATATCAAGTCCATCTATGCACTACATGCCACAGATGACTTTCAACATTTTATAAACATGAGGATGATGACAATGATATAAGAATTCAATAAAACAAGTTCAAGAATTAATTTATCCAAGAATTAATAACGTCCAAATTGTCAACATGATACTGCTTTGTGGAGTAAAATTTAAGAATGCTTAGAAGAATATTTTCATGAAAAGATACTGGATGAAACGCAATTATCAAGGATATTCCACAAATTTCATGGAGTATAGAAGTCAAAACTTAACCAACTGAGTACAATAAAGAATGGAATAACAAAAGAAATCACCATGCATGCGATAGACCGCACAAACAGGTTATTCCAACAAAATAATAAATAATGGAACCAGGTCCGGCGTAAACGCACGGACAGGATATTCCGACAGAATAATAAATAATGGAACCAGGTCCGGCGTACACGTACAGACAAGATATTCCGACAGAATAAATAATGGAACCAGGTCCGGCGTAAACGCACAGACAGGATATTCCGACAGAATAAATAATGGAACCAGGTCCGGCGTAAACGCACAGACAGGATATTCCGACAGAATAATAACAAGACGGAACCAGGTCCGGTGTAAAACACACAGACAGGATGTTCCAACAGAATAATAACAAAAACGGAACTAGGTCCGGTGTAAAACACACAGACAGGATGTTCCAACAGAATAATAGAAGAATATCACCAAGTATAGGGTAGACCGCGTATACAGGTTATTTCAACAGAATAATAAGAAATGGAATAACAACATTTCTCTTCATGAATAAGAAAGAATAACACCCCTTACCGTTTTAAAGAAGAGCTGAAATAAGGAAGTAGTTAAGTAGCAGAATACTCTTCTTCTCTCTCTCTATAGTTTCTCTCTATAGTTTCTCTCTCTAGAGTTCAGTGAATTCGTAAGAAATAATGAAGGAATGAGCTGCTATTTATAGAAAAATAGAATGCATAGTAACTAATCCATGAACGGTCCAGATTGATTACTTTAATCTGACGGTCTATATTTAAAGAAAAATCTTTTAAATAAAATATAATATATTATATTTATAGAATAACTTTAATAAAGTATTCTGTTTTATATAAAAAAATGTTTCTGTTTTATTACGTTAATAATACGAATAAAACAAAACGTCATTATCGCTAAATAATTCATATTATTAACTGACAATAATTGAATCAAACTGAGTGACTTCTCACATAAGCATTAATAATCAATACCGTGTGCTACTATGCAACCACACGTATTACTGTACTTTTACTACCGAGTAGTTCAACAGTAACAATGGTAAAACTTCCGCCGTTATTTTTAATAAAATATTTTTGTCGTTTTCTCAATCCGACAATAATTCCGTTGTGGGGTCCACCAATGATTGTGTCGTTGTACGAATATTCCCTGTTAAAACGAATATTCCCCGACCAATCGAATATCATATAACAACTTGCGTACTTTGCAAAATTTATAAATATTACCCACAACTATAATATTATATCAATTTAACTCCATAATATTCAAAAATGATATTTATAGAAAATTCATCTTTATTTATAAAAGTTGGGATCTTACATTGATTCCCGAATTACTAGTATAATTTTTTTTATTTTTTATTTTTTATTTTTTGAAAACGAATTACTAGTATAATTGATTTAACGGAAAATTAATTTTGTCAAATACATTAAGTTTTATTAATTGTACTTTTAATATTTTAATCAAGATTTTACCGACTGTAATTTTAGTGAGACGCAAAAGTAAAAACTAATGGAATTGGATTTTTATAATTTGATAAAGAATCAAAGTGGTTAAAAAAAGGAAAAATTACTTTGTAAAAAGGGAAGGCGAGGAGAGGAGAGGGAGGGGAGAGGAGGGGGAGGAGGGGGGGGGGTGGGAAATACTTTTGGCGGAAAGTACTATTACAAAAGGCTTTAACTAAATTATAATTAAGACTTACGTAAAATAAATAAGAACTAATTATAATTTCAGCTTAATTTATTATGTAGATTTTTATGATTCTGGCAATTCAACTTCTTCCTCAACATATATACTCCAGCAGTAGTAGGAGGAGTACCATTTTCCGACAGGTTTCTATGATTTCCTCATTGGTGTCCCCACACGTGTGCTTTCACGTGGGAGAAGTCTGACCCTTGCACAGATTTATGTTCGACACAGCAAACGCAGTTCAACGTTGGCGTCAGGGATTGAGGGGAGGACCGTACAAAATGTACCGGTCAATAGTACCGTGTTTATTTTAGGCCATTAGATTTTTTTTAAATTGATCTGATGGTCACAATTTAATCCTTCCTATCTCAGTTTTTTCTTTTCATTCCAGCCCCCACTTTCCTTATTTATCGCATCGACCACTTTTTAACACCATCCTCACAAGAAGCCACCTATTCTCCCTAACCAAATTAAACTGAGTACCAGCATCAAGAACAGATTGAATAACTCGAAGACCAGCCCATGTTATAAAAACAGTAAGCAACTCCACCTGTACATCGCGATTGTCCAATGACTGCCATGATAAATCCGTCTCTTACCAAGCAAGAATCATGGCAGCTTGAAAAACCAAAATTAATAAAACCCACAACCTATCAAAACTCCTAAACACATTCCAAAACGTCCTTTGCCAAAGACAATTTGCCGGCGTGGTCAAAGATTTGGAGTTTTGGGGCCAGGGTTTTATTAGGGGAGTGATTGTGTAAAATTTAAGGAGTTGGTCTTTGGATTTTATGGCGGAGAGGTGGTGGTGTGAGGGGTGGCCGATGAAAAGGGTCGTGGCGGAGGCAGTGGTGGCGAAGGAGAGAGAACGAGCGACGGTGGTGAGGTGGTGGTGAAAATAAAATGACGACATTTGAGGAAAGTGGGAAGTGGGGTAAGAAAAGGATGAGATAAGGAGGATTAAATTGTGACCATCAGATTAATTTTAAAAAAATCTAATGGCCCAAAATAGACACCGTATTATTGACCGGTACATTATGTATCGGTCCTCAACGTGTTCCTACTCCTCTTAGCGGATTTCATGTGGGTCCCAACTCTCAATTCCAAATCTAATAAAATTACTTTCATCATTGCGGACAAAGATGTAAACAAATCAAAAACAAAATTGCTCGAATTCGGCTCAAAATATTAAGTTCATACTTGAATTCGACTCGGATTCGAATTGTATTTGAAATTTTTTATTAAGATTTGACTCGACTCAAATATTTATTACTTGAATTTGATCTAATTCGGATTAAATTATATTCAAACTACTCGTGAGTTTCAAATTCAAGCTCGAATTCGAGTCTCAGAAAATAACTAGTTTTTATAATAAATATAATTATAAATTGAATTTGTTATTTTACTTAGAAATAAAAAATATTTACTATTACACTTTATAAATATAAAATTAAAATTAAAATTAAAATTAAAATTAAAATAATAATAATATTTATAAAGTTATTTGTTTTCAAAGATGTAGTAATTTTATGCCTTTCGAATTCATTTATTTGATTTAATAATCAAATTTTGACAAAATTCAGTAAGCGATGGAAGAAAGAGAAAAAGAAAAATGGAGACAAAAAGGTTTTAGCCGGGGGACCCTAAGTATGGATTTTTGTATGATTCATTTCAAGTCATTTTCTCCTTAAAATTTCTACTCTATTTCTTCTTTTAAAATTTTTCTATTTTTATTTTTGACATGGGATTCCTGCTGTCGGCTAACTCCTAATCTATTCAACTTTAATTTATAACTCGATCTATTCTTTAATATAGATAATTTTAGAGTTGTACACAAATATTAAGGGAATAATTGTATAGTATTAAATATAATATCAATTATCTATATTGCCTTTGTATTAAAAAAAGAGAGTGTTATTTATTGAGCAAAAAATAGTGAGAGAACCAAAGTTATATTTATTACTTAGGATAATATTGGAAACTAAACAATTAATGCTTACTTGAAATTCTCAAACAACTTATATTAAATAATAAAAATATTTTTTTAAAACGATTTATATTAAAAAATGGAAAGAGTACATATCAATCATATCATATTAGGCGAAATTTTGCATTCCATGACACAATTTGGAAAAATCTTCTAAAACAAAATTAAGGGAAAGAATCAAATACTTTAAGAAAAGGGTCACTTTATTTTTATTGATAATATAAAATGATATAATTTATTTAAATTTATCATATTAATTTTATTATCATGTCATTACTATTAAACACCAAATTTTTATTTTTAAAATATATACTTTATATTAATTGTACATGTATGTCTAGTGATTTTGTGATAAAATATAGTCGGTGTTGGCTAAAATTTGACTGACATGACAAATCACTCGTCACTTTGGTGGTACCATACTAAACCATATGTCATCTCCCACCAAATCAAAAATATTTATGCCTGCTTAAATTTGTTCATTATGTGCAAAATAATGTTTAATTTCTCTTGTACGTTCAACAAAAAACCAAAATATACTAAGATTTAGGCAACAAGAAAAGACGGTCTACGACGTCATTATTGAGTCCGGCCGGCCATGTACACCACAATAACGGAACATTTTCCGGCGGCTTAATTCAATTCGAGCTAGCTATCTCAATGTTTTATTTAAGTCATCGATACCACCGTACCGGGTAGTCTTTATCAATTTACAAAATTAGCCGTAAATAAATTATACCAAACTATAATTTGCACGCATATTAAAAAATAAAAATAAAAGAATTAGAATAAAAAAAATAATAAATTTATTCTTAGTGACCCACAAAGTTAAAAAACTTTTACTTTTTTTTATATCAATGGACTCACTAAATGACATATTTATCCTCCACTTTATATAATTTTCTCATTTTTTGGAGACAAAAAAAATTATTTATTTAAGCATCATTTTGAGGACCATACAGTACATGATATTAATACATAGAATGAGACATGAGATTTGGACTCATTTCAAACTTTCGATCCTGCACAGAAAAAAAAAAGGAGACATTACCACTAGACTAAAACATTTCTTCTTTACAAGTTGATACCTGGTTTCTATATATCTTACTACTTAATTATAAGAATTTACAACTTTGTTTCTCTTTTTATTCATTGAAAAACTCCACACATACACTCACACATGAAAAGAAAAAGAAAAAAAAAGGTTGTCGTATAACTTTTTTGCACTTAGTTTTCAGAATACATTTTAAATTGCATCATAGGGGTCATGTTTTATAACAGTTATAGATAGATATATATACACTGTGTACTTGACATGTAAAAGAATTAAGCTTTTATTGCTTTCCTCTTTGGCTTCTTCCATGAATGAAATAAGGGCTATTTATTTTAATTTGTTTACGAAATAACATAATATATATATATATATGGAAAAATCTATATATACAGCTGTGTAGTACACAATCGTCTATAGCGACGGTTCACCCGTCGCCGTCGCTATAGCTATTCTAGTATATGACGACGGTACCCATTGGCATAGCACAAAAAACCGTCGTCATAAGCGTTCATGAACATATTCTTGAAACACTAGCAATAATTTAAAATTAATATTAATTACAAAAACAGCCAAATCAACCAAAAAGAAAAAAACCAGATCTAAAATATATATGAGCCACCATTATACAACTGTCATTAATTAACTATAAGACTACACTAATATCTGAATAATTGGAAAAAAAAACTCTTAATTTAAGTACATATATTAATTCCTACATAAAATATGATAACAAAAAGAGTAAAATTCATTTTGTTACGTAGGTTAATATAACAATTATGGTCACTCGATCCGCTCATGCCAACACACAAGCATTGCTATGCAGCGTCGGAGAATATAAAATTTGGCCCGCTGCTTCTTCGCCAGATGCCCACACCTCTCACTGAAAGATGAACTGCATCCGTCCGGGGCGGCGGCGGCGGCGGCATGGTCCCCGCCGTTCTGATTTCTAAATCGTAAGCTGTTAATTTCATCATTGGCTCCTTCCATAAATGATTATTGATTTATATAGAAGCTATATATTAGCTAGCTACTTTGATCTTCTCTTCTGCTAAAATGTACAATACGTTCTGATTCTTTATTTATTTGTGTATCTATAAGTAGCAGCAACAGCGGTTACTATATATATATATATATATAATAACTAAGTAGATAGTAAACATGCACGTTTTTGTGTTGGTTAGGCATTGATTTAGAGGGCGAGGACAAAAGGAATAGAAGAGAAAAGGGCAAGATCATTTGCCATGCATCCAAAATTAGTCATGTTATCATAATTACAAAAATGCAATGATTTTTTTTCCCGAAACTGTTCATAATAGCTGTGGTTGTTTGCCGCCAGTTCACAGCTTGGTGGCAATTAGTGGAGCCACCCGATCAGCTCACACCTGCACTCTCTCTACCAGCTAGATCCGATCGACTGTCCATGCACCACATTAATCCTAGCTATAGTAAATTAGTGAAGCCCATTGGACCAAGTGAAAGTTTGGGCCGCTAACAAATGAGAGTCTCCCAGCTCCTTTGTCGGTCAACGGACTCTTATCTATTCCTTTTGATAACTTGTCAGCAACCAACTACTGCACTGTTGTGCCTGCAAGAATTATATAATCATTCTGCCCACCGAAATATGAGAGACACGATATAGATTAATTTTTACCCAAATTAGAAGGGAGAGGATCAAATACTGCACTTGATTATGTTTTTACTTCACTCTTATATTTCACTTTAATACAAAACTAATAAACAACTTAAATAATTACGGGAAAAAAAATATAGTTTTACCCAAAAAAAATTTATTTTTACATTAGTTTCTAAGACAAATACAAAGACATTATAGCTTTTTCACAAGACCATAACTTTGACTTTAATTTTGTAATTAAACTTTTTTAATCTTTATTATTACTCGAACTCATATTATATATTACTACGACGCTAGACATTGGAAAGAGTCGGCGGGGTTGGCACAGAAACAACACGCCTCCCGCGCTCGGACCTACTATTCTCGGCAA
This sequence comes from Panax notoginseng, assembly GCA_016801055.1. Lineage (NCBI taxonomy): Eukaryota > Viridiplantae > Streptophyta > Magnoliopsida > Apiales > Araliaceae > Panax > Panax notoginseng. The sequence goes on from CM029012.1 coordinate 166,967,069, forward strand.
ACTTGAGGCTTCCTTGGTGCAAACCCTTCTCCTTCTCCTCCTCACTCCACTCCGCCCCATAATAATACTCCTCCTTGCTCTTCTTTTCATCTTTTGATGCCGCCAGGAACATGCTCCCCCATTGCGGAAAATGTACAACCGTCGTGGCAAGGGTGCACCCCACGATCATTATCCCCATCAAAGACAACCCTGTTTCCGTCGAGTATCTCGAGTTTGTAAAAAACAATAATTGTGTTAACCCGGATCCGAAGTTGCCGCCAGCACCCGTTAGGCCCGAGATAACGCCTAGTGAACGTCGAGAAATGAAGGGAATGATGCCAAATGTAGCTCCACACGCGGCTTGTGCGCCAAGGGAAAATAATATCATTGATAAAATGGAGAGAGGAAGTGAATTTGCTTGACCGAGACATATGCAGAATATTCCACCCAAGGTTTGGAGTATCCAGAGGTTCCAGAGGCGTCCCCTCATGCCGAAGCGCCGGGCAGCTAGATCGGATAGGAGTCCGCCCATGGGACGGGAGACCAGGTTGGCCATTCCAAATGTGGCTGCAATTATACCGGCTGTGTGGAGCTTGAGATTAAACCTACACAAAAAAATATTACATGCATGCATGCATACATTTGAGTTTCTTATTTGATTCATATATATATATATATATATATATATATATATATGCAGTTTACTTAAAATAATTTATTTTATTTGAAGTCCAAAGGCATCAAACCCCACAATCCAAAACAAGCCCCTAATGCATGGGTTTATGAAGAGATTTAGATGAGAGGAGGATGAACCTGTCATAAAAGTACTCGGCGATGACGTTATCAGTAGTTAATTCTACACCCAACGACATGCCATAAAGAAGGACAAAGATCCATGTTCTGTAGTTTGTGATAGCATACCAGAGGACCTGAACAGAGCAAATAAATTAGTCGTACTTGCAAATTCCTGAGAACCCAAATTTTATAGATTTTGATATTATTTTCATTATGACAATAGTTTTAAGGAAACATGAGATGTTCATTCAGAAACATTTTCGAGTTTCGCTATATGCAGTCGAATTTAAGCATAATTTGTTCGGCACGAGTGGCGTGCATGAAAATCATCCCACAAAGAATATTTAATAAACTTTCTTCCTTCTTTTTAAACATTTTTATATTTACGAAAAAAAATTATTAAATTTTTTGTTGACAATATAGTTAAAGGGTATATAATGAGTACCATTCGGTATATATTAAATGATGCATCATGATTACATGAGTCGACTATTATCAGATCACTTGACACCCTCTAAAGATTTAATACAATTAAAAAATTCATGAAAGTTCAAGATATGAGACCCGACCTTAACACTAACCGCGTGTCATTTAAGATTTGATTAAATGTTCAGATTAATTTCAGCCATCTATCTAAAGATTTAAGAACATTAATCTGTGGTTTAAGAATGCTTGTGCAAGAAAATTGTGTTCATAAACTAGACACTTCAGAAAACTAAAGTGAATTAAGTTTTGAGGAAGAAAATAACCTTGGGAAATTTATCTTTTGCTACATCTCCTTTCTTTTGTAGTGTACTAAGGTTACCATCAGGCAAATCTTGTCCCAACACCAAAACCAAAAGCCCCATTATTACATGTAACCATCCAGGGACAAAAAAGGCAATCCTCCAAGCCGTAAACGGCGTCGCTCCGGATCGCCGGATCACTTCGTAAAGCAAAGGCATGATAAGCTGCGTTGCACCACCACCCATGTTCCCCCACCCCGCCGCCAGCCCATTAACAAGACCAATAATTTGTCCATTAAACATAGTACTCATCCAATACTGACAAGAAACAAACGTCGCTAAAGAGAATCCGATCATAAATCGGACGGCCAGATATCCTCCGGCCGACGATACAAACGGCATGCAAAAGACGGTGGGAGCCGCCAACATGATGAGAAATGCACAGCCGTAACGGGGACCGAGGAGGTCACAAGCTGCACCCATTACAAGCCTAGAGAAAATGCTGCCGGAGACGGAAGCTATGCCGGCGTTTCCGATGTCGTTTTTGGTAAGATTGAGGTTGTCTCGGATGATTGGAACGAGGGGTGCGGCGGCGAAGGTGGATACGAAACAAGTGAAGAAAGAAATCCAACTTAGATGAAATGTTCTCATGTGTGGATTGGCAAATGAGAAAACTTTAACGGCTTTGGCTTTGTGTTCGGAATCGACGGGCAGGTCGAAATTGGCTGTTCTATCGGTTGGGACGGACGGAGAGGTGACTGATAAGGCGAAGGATTGTTCTTTGCAGGTGACTCCATGCCTGGAGCTTCCGGGAGAGCCTACCTTATCAGACATGGCTTGGTGTTGTTTTCGTTTCCTTAAGTGAGAATATTAATTACTCCATATATATTGGAGAGTGTTGGGACTTGTAATTTATATGGACGGTTGTCAGTTAGTTTTAATTTTTTAGTTGAAATTGATGGATAATTTTGGATTGGGTAAGTATGAAATTTATTTTTTAATAAATTGATTAATTGGCCAGACATACATAAAGTCAATAATCTGTTGACTAATTAATTAATTTATTTAAAAATAAACTTTATGTTAACCACTTTTCATAATTTTGAATTTCACATATAAAGTACGATATGACCATGTTGTCATGGTGATACAGTGTGATATTCTAATTTCAATTAATCTGTAATACTTAATATAACTAGTATGTGTCGATTGTTTTATTTAATATTTTTAGATTTTAATTATTTAAAACATGAATGAAGTTGGTAAATGTATATAGTTAAAAAAACAACAATATATATATATATATATATATATATATATATATATATATATATATGTGTGTGTGTGTGTGTGTGTGTGTGTATAACGTATTTGGGTTATGAATTTGAGAAGCTAATGTAAATGAAAAAAAAAATCAAAATAAAAATCTTTGGGCTGCTATGAGTTATTAAAAAAAATCACCAAAGTTGATATTAATATATATACTAGTAAATGTATATAGAAAAATTACATTAGCCGACATGAAAAATAAGAATCATAAGACTTTGGTGAGGTAGGCAGACGGAGATACATATCACTCCATACCCTTTCGCATGTTCTAAGAGTTCTTCGTAGATATTTATTTGTGATCGATCGATTAGTGGTTTTGATAGAAAAATTAAGCTCACATCTTTGTCTTGTTTTTTTAGATATTTGTACCATTACAAAAATGTGCTGCCGAATGTATGGAATTAGGGACTAGGTCCACTAGGTCGACTACTATTTTTTATTTGAACCTCGGCAATTTTCCTTTGTAGTCTATCTAGACAAAACTTACTTTTTTTACATTATAATGTGAATTCATATTTTCATATGTATTGATTCTTTTTCTCTTATGCGTCATGTAAAAAAAAATCATATAAAAGGGAAATGATCCATAACATTTATTTGTTATGGATCAAAATTTAGCAAATATCATCCCAACTTTCCATTTAAATAAGCAACGGGGAACGGGGAGGATAAAAGAATCTGGGCTGTCCGTCCGCTAGAAATACTAGCGGACACAATTAAATAATTTTCCAAACCATTATACCCCAAACAGGTCAAGTTAGCAAACAAAAAATTCACTAAATCAGGGGCAAAACAGCAGCACAACCCTAAGTAAAAGCATCCAGGCGATCGAGATGATTTCGACCTCAAAACCCTTCAATTGGCAACAACACTTCAAAATTTTCATACAAGCGTGTTCGATTTCTGTTATTCATCAACTTAATCAACGTTTAATCGGTGAGTTTTTCGAATTAGAAGGTTAAGAATTGAAAACTTTGCATAATTGGGAACCCATCTATGGTTGTCTAAAAAATGGGTACCATAATTGTTTGGATCGCATAAAAGGGTAGAATTTATGTAATAAGGAATCAGGGCTTTTGAATACTATATGTATTTTGGATGTTAGGTTTATTGAAATTGAAAAGTTTAAGGCTTTAGGACATTATAGTTTCAGTTTTATGATGTTAAATACTATGTGTAATACTCTATTTTATTTTTTTTGATTCATCTATTAATTTCTCATCTTAATTAATGTTCTATACTCTGTTCTACAACTCTTTTGGTCTAGAGATTGCTCAAGTTTTGCCCAAATACATGTAATCCCCATTCTATGTATATATAGTATTTATATAGTTATTCGTCTATATTTATGTCTTGATAAAGTAAACATGCATATCTATATTTTGTTTTTCAATTCTTTTAGCTTATGTTTGCTTTTGGCTCTCAATGTTGGTTAATGTTTTGTTACTTTATATCCTTTCCTTTAGTTTAATATTATATGTTAAAGTTCTGATTTAGGAAAAATTATTGGTGTTTATTGATACCAATCTGGGATTTAGTTGAAATTTTGAAGCTATTGTTTGTTGTTAAGTTGTGATGTGTATATGCATATGTGATTGTGGAAATAATACTAAATCCAATATTATAGAATTTTGTTAGTTGAGGCTTTTTGGCTAAATTTCAATATTCATCTTTATTAATGAATCTTACTGAAGTAGATAAAAAGCCATTTGATAAAGTATTCAAGGACAGGAATTTCTGGGGGATAGAGCAAGTTTAAAAAGGGAGAAGATGCTAATAGTCACATGTATTGTATCATTCATATATTATAAAGTGAATAGCTTATGTGCTCTACTCTATTATTGGTTAAATTTCCTCAATGGGCTGCACCCCGTATACATATCCTTGCATTATTGTAGGAGTTATGACTTAACTTTTATGTGACAACTGATGCTACTGAACTGCAACTGGTGTTATTTTGTTAAGTATTATTGGCCTCGTTTTTGCTTCTATCTTTAGTAAGTGTCTGCTACTAGAGTGCAAGAGATATTAATTTGTTTTTTGGGTGCCTAGTGGTTTTGAGAATTGTTTTGCTAATATATTTTCTTGTTGTAGATTTGGGAGATGGAATCTTCACATCAAGATTAGCGTGTAGATTCTTGGATTAGGGGCTTGGAGTTTGGTGTTGATTAATTCTCCTTTTTGTTGGGGAATAAGGCAGGAGTGGTCTCTAAATTTTGTAATGCTGACTTTATAGAGAATATGAATCAAAATATTACTAATGTGTTCTAGAACTGCGCAATACTACAATTTCTCTAATTTTGTTCTATGTTTATTTATGATGTAGATTTACTATTTGAAAAAATGCCACGAGCAGAATAACTTGTATTCCTTGTATTCTCTGCCCTAAAAGTATAGTCTGCTTATATGGTATTAACATCCATTTCAAATATTTCTTTTACTTGATGGTATTCTGGATTTCATTACAGTTGAAGCATGGTGGCTCTATTCTTGCAAAATGGAAGAAAGTTAATTTTTACAGATTTTATACTAACAGATTACTAAATGTTAATTTTGAGGCTTGTTAGTGTTTTTGAATAATTTACAAATTGCTTAATTAAAAATATTTATTTATTTATAAATAATATTTTAGTAATGGATTATTTAGTTTATTTACCATATAATTGAAAATTTAATTATGAGTTGGCTGATTGTTATTAAAACATGAACATGAGCTGCTGGTTGTTTTTAAAAACATAAGCTGTTATTAAAATATGAACAAAAGTTGCTGGCAGTTTTTAAAACGGCTATTTTTAAAAACATAAGTTGGTATTAATACATGAATATAAACTGTTGGCTATTTTAAAAACATGAACATAAGTGCTGGAAGTAGTCCACTAGTCATTCTAGCGAACCAGTTAAAAATCCTGATTTTGCTTCCTTGACTTAGGCTTCACTTGGGGGCATAAAAGGCAAAAACTAATTTTAAACCAGTCCGCTAGTATGACTAGCGGACGGCGTGATCTGATTTTAAATCCCACCCGTTGCTCTTTGATTTGGAAGGTTAGGATATTATTTGCCAAATTTTAATCCATAACAAATAGATGTTATAGATCATTGCCCCATATAAAAATATCAAAAATACATATGAAATAGTATTCCCGTGGTATAGTTTTTGTTCTTCTCAAGCTTTAACTTTACATGGACTATTGAAGCTACTTTTCTTAATTATATTTAAAATAACAAAAGGCTACATATAACAATAGGGAATTCAAGTTTTTAAAAAACAACTTGATATTTTCATAAGTTCTTCTTACATAAATAGTAATTTGCAAGTAACAATTTTGCAAAAATTAATCTGAAATTTTCCCTCTAGAAACTTGCAAGTTTGTTTCTTCTTTGTTAATTCCATGCATGAATTCTAGAGATAACAAGAAAAATTAATTTAAACTATATTTGTGAACTTTGTTTCGGAAGGAAGGGACATAAAGGAAAATTTCTTGCTTTTTAAAAAAAACTTTCACTTTCCATTCATAAAAAAACTCACAGGGATCGTTAGATAAAATGGCATTTTATTTATTTGTTGTCTGTGTGAAACTAATTACTCCCCTCCTCCCACACCCGTACTTATATATGATTTTAATTCCCTAGTTCTGTTCTAATATCAATTTTTTAAATTAAATTATGTCATTGGAAACATTCAAGGGGAAAAAAGTTGTGTTAGTGAGGATAATAACCTTAATTAATATGTGATTTATTTCTAATTTTGTTTTTATTTTATGAAACTGTAACACTCAAAGAGAGCTCACGAATCTCATTTTGGCAGTGAGGGAGAATTAAATGTAACTTCAAAACTTTTGCATATATACTCCATGTAGAATATGAACTAAACGCACAAAAAATTAAAGCTAAAATCAGATTTCTTATTTTTATCTAGTATAATAGCATTTCTTTTCACAAAGCACCAGTGGTCTAGTGGTAGAATAGTACCCTGCCACGGTACAGACCCGGGTTCGATTCCCGGCTGGTGCACAAGCAATGACGATATGCCATGTGCCGATGGATGGGTCCATCGCTTTCCTCTGTTCAGCAGATGAAAATAGGCTGTACCGAGCTTAATTTATTTTTTTATTTTTTTGTGTTAGTTTGTTTAGTATTTAGTAGGTAGGAGTAATAAATTTTAGTATATTTTATCAATGTATTTTTTTTCACAAAATTAAAGAACACATTTACTCTCCCTCTAAAATAAAAGAGTAAATTTGACATTATAAAATTAATTTTAGACACTTTCAAATTTAAAATTGATGACATTAAAATTTGAGATTAATAATTTCTGTAAATAGTAGTACTATTTGTATAATTAAAAATATTATTAATTTTTTTGATTAAATTAAATGTGACAATATCCTTTAAATTTAAAAATATTTTAAATTAACTTTAAAAGATCAAAATGGCTTTAATATTTTAAAATAAATGGATTATTTAGTTTACGGTGTCTACAAATTTATAATTTTCAAAAATTAAATTAATCGAATGAATTTTAAATTTAAAAATATCTTATACTAACTTTGAATGATGGAATTTGATTTTATATTTTAGAACGAAATGAGTATCAAACGATAAGATATTACCCCATTTCAAGAATAATTAATTACCTTACCCTCCTCCCAATTTCCGTCCCACCAGGTTCATATTTTTCTCTCTCCCTCCCCCTTTTTTTTTTTTTTCATTCTTGGGAATTAAATGATTCACCTAATTGTGAGCATATATGATTTTGATGAAAGCAGATAAATAAAGAAAAGATGTAATATGTACATTACAGGCTTGCATTCCATTCCATCTTTAAGAGAAGTGCTCCTCTTTTGCCCTTGACCGAGACCAAATCCTAAACTAGTGAAGTGAATAGCACAGAACTGCATCAAGGCTGAACAAGCAAATCTTCATAGGCATCCAGGCCTTCGCTACCCAGACGTTGCCTCAGTTTGTATAATGCTCGGCTCTCCAGCTGCCGGACTCTTTCCTTAGACAACCCAAAAACAGCACCTATGTCAGAGAGTGATTTTGATTTACCGCCTTCAATGCCATATCTCAGCCGCATAATTTTCCTCTCTTTGGGACTAAGAATGCTGAGTAGGTTGCGGATGTGCTGCCTCATGAGCTGCTTTTCCACACTCGATTTTGGGGTCTCAATTGCCGTGTCAGCAGTGATTTGCTGTGAAGATAAAAACAATGTATTGCTCTTTAACGTAATAAATTTAAATACCGGCATAATAAGACATTCTACAGCTGTAAATAGTGTTTATTCACCACTATATTTGAAGTAGGGCCCTAGATTGGCAACTCATTAATATGGAAATACAAAGATATCCAATCAGGAGGAGATTATCTGACGAAGTCTCAGAACACAGAAAGTTGATCTGAAGTCTCGGTCTAAACCACTAAAGACCAAGGGATGCTCTTCAAATGATGGTATATAACGAATATAAATTTGTTTATGAGTTCAAAACTTAGAATGAATTAGATCAGATACACATAACCTAGATGAGCACAATAGAAATTCATAGACATAAGAAGCATCAAACTAGAAATGGCAAGGACACAAGACAATACGAGACAAATATGTAACAAAAAATCAACCTTTTGAATTAAAAGTAGCATGTGGCAACTGACACTCAAAAAAACACCTTTTCAGAATAACGTAATGTGAATGGCAATTATTGCTCGTGTAATGAACTTCTTTCTTTACAACTATGACCTAAACCAACAATCATTGGAAACATGGACTCAGTTTACCATGCATGTGGTGTGAAAATCTATTTTAAGATTTGTAAGAAACCTTTTGAGGCGTGTCAACACGTTCTTCCAAGATTTTGGAGCATCGCAATATGAAGTGTACATGCATCGTGTGTGAGTGTCTTGTTTCTAGTTTCTGAGATCCGTAGGCAAAGCTTCAGGAAATCATAGCATGTATTTAGATAAAACATATATATATATATAGAGAGAGAGAGAGAGAGAGATGTACTTCTAGAACTGTCAAGGAAGCCTTAGAATCAGACAGATGACCAAAAAACACGGATCTCTGCATAAGTGTCCATACCAGTTCGATGATATTTCTTATTTATAGTTTTAATGTTCATGTACCATGCTCCAAAACATCCCCAAATAGCCTTGAATTTATCAGATAACAAAAAAGAATATGCTAGAAAAAGTTATTCACTATTTTAGCCAAATAATAATCTTGAATTCCTCCCAATTAAGGTGTGCATCTCTTGCTGGTAATGTTGTTAACATTAGCTTCCTGACTCTACAAAGGACATTTTAATTAACACTTGGCTTGACCCTAGTTATGAGAAATAAAAATTGTTACGAGAAAGTTAACAATGATAAATTTGATATCAAGGATCAGTTTCCAACTAATTCTTGATGTGAACATGTAGCATGACTACGGCACTGAAACAGACGCTTGCATAATGTCCCTAAGACATTTTCTTCAGCATTTTCTATTAACACATTAATTTTAAGTTCTTACCGGGCTGTCACTATGGTTACAAGAAGGTTACCTGAAAAGTAGTATTTTGGTCTGTCCACACATGCTGTTGCATTGAAAGAGGTGTTCTAGTTGAATATAGCAATCTTTCCAACTTATCAACTGTAACTCCAGCACGAGCTGCAATTTGCTCTTTGGTTGGACAATGATGTCCTTCTTGGATGCATTGCCTCTTTGCTTCTGTAACCTTATTGAGGAGGCCATATACATTGTCCTGCACAATCCATTTGTCATATTCACGACAAAATCGCAAAATAAAAAATACTACGGTCAACATATCTTTTGAGATTATGTTACATAAACTGAAGTTTTGGAATGTGTTAGTTATGGAAAAAGCTGAATAACAGTTAACATGACAAACATATAGGATTGAAATACAAAACTGGGTTGAAATAGATAGCACTGAGCAATAAGAGAGCCCTTACAGGCAAACGAATTGTCCTAGAATGTTGAAATATAGCCTTTCTAACTGCCTGCCGTATCCACCAGTAAGCATAAGTAGCAAATCGGCAACCAACCTGGGGCTTAAATTTTTTGACACTCCGCATGAGACCCATGCTTCCTTCCTGCAACAGAAGACCAACAATATCAGTAAGGATTAACAAATTCCACTTCAAGTTGAAGTTGTGAGGATATCTCAAGCAAGCCCATCCACATTTCTAAATGAAATACTTTATTATGACTGTCAAGAGAACAAAAGGAGGATTTGGAATGATAACGCTCAATGCCCAAACAAATTGCAATTCAACTTTTTCAGTTTCTACTCGTGCATCTTATCGGCAACCAGACACCATGATTGTATTGTTATGCCAAAATTTGATAGCTAACAGTAATTGCATTCTCAGAGAGCACAAAACAGTTGTGAAGTTATATAGGCAGACCTATGATGAGGCAAGGGGAATCACCTGTCCTAAGTTTTTGAAACACACATCACATCATTCCTATTACTGTTTCAGTATATAACTTTTATTCAAGAAAGTGAGAGAGTTATTATAAGATTCTAATATTTTATGTAGAAACTAAAGCCGATACAAAGAGTTCAAAATCAAAACTAGTAATATGGACAAGACAACTAAAAGATCTCTGCCATGCATTCCCATTATTAGCAAACTTCCATTTTATTTTTTCCGTCTTTTTGTCATCTATAAATTTAGTAACCTATTTACTCCTACCTAGACTTGTACCTATAGTTCAATAATTGAGTGAGCTTACTTCTAAAATTGCCTGGTGGTGCTCTGCATATGCATTTAAAACTAGTACGAGTAAAAGGGACGCCAATTTGTTAGTGTGGTTAATACCTTCATTTCAGCCATATAACCTTATAGACATCTATATATACAAATTGTTATTGTGTTATTTAATAGGCCACTAGTCTTTTGGTAAAAACCAAAATTCTAACCTTTTAGTGAACTCCAAAACATACAAATCTTGCTATCATTTCTCCTATAAATTTTGTAACACTAGAAGAATACTAAATATTAATATTTTATAGGAACGTCGTAATTTTGATACACATATATATTCAGCTAGTGTATGTGTGTGTATTAAGTTTTACTTGCCCGACTAATTTTTCTCTTTGATGTCTTGACCATCCATCATGTTAACTTTAGGTCCGCCAGTGTATTTACGCACTAGCTGTCCATGTAGCACACTAGCAGTCCGACTAATTTTTCTCTTTGATGTCTTAAGTCTTGACCCCCCATCATGTTAACCCTGGATCATCAGTAAGCCAATGTATATATATACATACTAGCTGTCCATTTAGCACACCAAGGGATTGTACCCAAATTGAAAGTCAACCCCTCATGGGTTTTTTTCATTTTCAGTTTGCCACCAAAAAAAAAGAACAAAAGAAGAAAAGGTCACTAGCATGTAACTTTTCAGTCTGACCTATTTTCTAGTTATCGCAGTCAGTTTTAATGGGAAACAAAGTAGAAAGTGGGCACAAAGTTGATCGCTTTGATCACCTGTAATAGATCCTGAAGATTAAGCCCACGCCCTTGATACTGTTTCGCTATATGAACAACCAATCGAAAATTGGCATATATTAACTTCTCCCTGCTGTTGTTACGACAGTGAAGTTGCGACTTCAAGGCACGAGAACTTAGCGCAACGGCTTCAGCCCATTCAACCAGAGTTGGTTCACGGCCAAACTGCACGTGTAGCCTACCCTTCACTTCCTCTAATCTAATCAACTCCTGGTACATCATAAAATGCAAACTACAATTAGAGCAGCTTGCAATCTAAATAGCCTGCATTTGAAGACATGAGAACATACAAACCTGGATGTGAACAATCAATTCAGATTCTTCCTTGGCAGTCAATAGTTGTTTTGTTTCTGGAACCCACGAGAATAATCGAAGAGGATCATCCGGATCAGATGCCTTACTTTTACATCTTTGTAAGTCTGATCTTTTAGAACTGTTAGTCTCTTGAACTAAAACTTTTTGTTTTGGCACCCTCCTCTTTTTAGATCGTCTCTCCAACAGGCGTGTTGACCTTACAATTCTCTCTTGCTCAACTGGAGTTGTAGATCCCAAACTAAACAAATATTTTAAAATATCAATCTCTAAAAAACATTTCCGGGAATATGAAAATAATTAGGGAAAAAACATAGTCAAAAGAAAACTGCCTATGTCATCCCCCCCACCCCAAAAAAAACAAACAAATGAAACAAGAAGAGAATAAAAGGGGAGGGAATTGCCTTGGGGCAAGGGATTCATCAAGATCAGCTTCAAATGATTTATGGTCCTCGGCTAATGAGACTGCGTGTTTAGAGGCTGACAAAGCTATCTTAGCAAGGGTAACCACATCACAAGGTTCCACACCCATAAGCGTCTTTGTTTTACTTGCAAGGGATTGCTTAGTTGAAGATAAGGATGGTATTCTTCCCATCTGTAAGGATGGTGATCTGTGAACAACAGCACAAAAACAATCATTGTGGAAGAAAATTGCGAAAAAGATTGGCTGTGAAGCTTTAACGTATATAGAGCTTAAGTTTGATTAAGCTTACAAATACCATAAACCTCGCCAGTGCAGCAATTGGCGTTGAAATTCCTGAAGATATTTTTCAGAATCAACAGGGACATTCTCTTCATGTGCTGAGAACCCAGTTTCCATATGCTTCCCGTCCAAAACTGCCTTTCAACAGGAAAGAATCAAAGAGATATCAACTGAAATTCTTCAACATAAGATAAATCACATTTTACCAAAATCAAATTCAAAAGTAGCTTTTCATAGTAAAGTGAGTGCAATATATGAGGAAAAGTCACTACCTTTCCCTCTCCCCTATCAAAACAAGATTTTGTGAAAGAGTTATGTCAAACTGATTTTGTAAAGGTCTATACCCCAAGAATCTCACCTGGGGAGTTTTGTTTTAAGTGCAACAAAGGCTTAAAATCATCTCGCAGCTCCTGAATAAGAACTGAGGTTGGAAATTGTGGAGCTAAAGAAGTAGTTAGCACAGGGGAAAGTGCAGGAGCTGCTTGCTCATGAAGCATCAGAGCTGCAAAAAAACAAAATAACATTAACCTGATGTCTGACAACTAAAACCATTATGATTTAATTATGCAAGTGAATGTCAGTCAGGCCGCTACAGAAAGAAGAAACAAGTAAATACACTACAATAATTTTCCACAAACTAAGTTAATATGATTGAAGAAATGTACTACTCTATGTTACGATGGCTACATGATATGGAAAAGATGAAGAGTTTGATGCACAAAAGAATTAACTACATTTTTAATTTGTAAACAAAATGTATCTGTTCTTGTAAAGTTCAGAAGTGAGGGATAAGGGTTAAAGTTCAAAATTGCTTTCAAAGTTGGGTAAAGGGTGGCATGGGGTGAGGGATAAGGGGAGTAGGAAACAATTGTGATCCATAACTTAAAAAACATAGTACTTGATTCCTATGGCTTCCATTATTTCAATCCAACGGTTACCGCCTTTTTTTCATATGATTTTGGGACTTGGCAAATATGCAAGAAAAAATATTAATACAGGAGGCTAACCATCGCATAATTCTTTTAGTTTGCAAAACACACATAACTAAAAAACTATGGGGGGGAAAGAAAAATTAAAAAAACATAACCTCCCCAAGAACCACGTGGAAGGTAAATAACTAAACTAAGGAATTGCAGAAACAATAAGAGCAGGCTATTTATTCACAAGTTTGAGCATAGTGTAATTATCTATTGGTCAACATAACCCCTAAAAATAAATGGTAAGACCTTAAGGAACACATTTTAGCGAATTTTCTGGAAGAAAAAAAATGAGCAACTCAACTGCAGAATGGCAATAAGGACCTGCTTGACCAACTCTCCAATACTTTTTAAAAACTGTTGTATTCTAAGGTTTAAATGTTCTCACATGACATCAACAAGTAGGAGAGCAAAAATAATTTCCATAACATCTTAGCACTTTGCCTCCAAATTTCCATGTTTTAGTCCGACTTCAACAAATTCAAGTCCAGGAGTCCACCAATTACTGAAATTGCGCAAACATATTTAAAATGTAGTATACCAAATCCTCATTCTAGTAAACCAATTCTAGAACTCCCTGCACTCCAAAGATTGTGTTTTTATTTTTGGTGATTGAACACGAAAATTTCAAGCAGCTATTGCACTTAAAAAACTTGCCACCACTTGCCCATTATTAGTCTCTAAAAAGGAAGAAACTACAAACTTCATAACCCCAATTTTATACTCTTCATCACCTAAACGTAGAAGCACAAACAAAAACATGTCAGCTACAAAAAATAATCAATAATATTTACCTGAAGGAAACCGTTTAAGCTGGGTTCGAGGAGGAAATTGTGAAGAAAGCAAGATGTTTGATGCTTCCATTCATGCAAATACAGTATATATATATATTATGAAAGTCTTCTTTTCAGCTCCGACTTCTTTATATTCAGTGGGTTTTGTAAAAATTGTTAGATGACTTGAGCTCCTCTCTCTGTACCTCAAAATTTGCAACCTGCACTTGCAACCTGAACGGATGAGATTCTTCTAATTCATCGGCCGCCTGCACAAAATTGCCCCGCTTATATTCGAATATTACGGCTATGTCCTTTTTCCCCCATCTTATTTGAAGGCTAGAAGCCCAGCCCAAATAATGGCTCTTTTATTTTTCCTTCGGGGATAAAGCTATGACAAACGAACTGCACCCGACTTTTAACTAAACTTATTTTAAAAAAAACTTAGAACTTAAAATATAAGTTGATTTATAAATTATTTTAAGTTCGGACTTATAAATAAAAGCGTCATCAATTTAATTTATAAGTCATAATTAAGTTATAAAGTTGTTCGACCCATAATGACTTATAAGTTAAAATAAATTGTAAGATTACTAAAAAGACATTGTTGAGACTTGTGACTCATAACTTAGAAATTACTAAAAAAATACTAGTATGGAATGTAACGTAGCGGAACTGAGCGTAGCGAAGTAACGCACTAGTCCATCAGGGTTGAACCAACTGAAAGACCCTAATTTTTTATAAATAAAATCGAATTTTTTCTATTCATTATTTTGAATAATAAGGTGTTAATTTGATATAATGTTTTGGTTATGGGTGAAATGTATAAATTTTTTAAAATAAGCAAGTGGTTATAAAATATTCATTGTTGTCGGGAAATATTCGTTTGGTCGTGGAATATTATTGCAGTCGAGGAATATTCGTACGATGACTCAGTCATTTGTGGGTCCCATAACGAAAAACGGTCGGATGAAGAAAACGACAAGTTTGAGTTTTTATAAATAACGGCGCAGTTGTTACCGTTAACACTATTAGAATACCCCGTGGTTAAAATACAGTAATACGTGTGGTTGCACAGTAGCACACGATATTGCACAATATTATTGAATTATTGACCCTTACGTAAGAAGACACTACTCAACAATTGTTACAGTAATTACTGTTTAATATTTTATTTTATTGATTCAATAATTGCTACGTTGATATTTTATATTATTATTGTTTCAATAATTGTCAATGCACAGTATCTCCATTATCAGATCAATAATTCATATTATTTGAATAATATTATTAGATAGCATTATTGACAATGTCTAAGGAAGTTCTGTCTAAGTAGAGGTTTGGTCACCTAATTGCGCGCCAGTAAGGAGAAATCGTTATCGGAAAGCCCTCTCTTTCCTGTGAACGACCTGGTTGCTATAATTGTGATTCTTTAATATTATTTGTGAATAATTAATTATTGATTTATATGATAAGGAAATATTTATTTGATGTGAATATAAATTATGGATTTATTTATTTTATGTGATTATAAATGAAAGAATTAATGTTGAGGTATTTTATCAGTATTTTATCGAAGTGGGGGTATTAAAAAATCAAATCAGTGTTCTTAAGCTATATTGCGTGAGTTATAAATTTTAATCCGACCGTTGGATCGTTGTGATTTTTGGATATGTTATACATATATAAGTTAAGTATATGTCCACAAATGTTGAACCCTTAAAAATTAACGTATGATTTGTTATGAGTTTTAAGAGGTGACTGATTCAGAAATTATTTTATTTTGGTGGAGATTTCTAGAATGTGGAACCCACTTTTGGCTGTTGGAAAAAGTTGGTTGATTTCTGGTGGGCCCCACTTGTGATGGCTGAGAATTTGGTCTTGGTTGGCAACGTGGCATGCGTAGAAAAGTTTATATAATATTTTTCTAATTTAATCTCCTTTGTCGTTCTAGCATTTTCCTATAAATAGGCGCTTAAGTTATAATTAAAAATCACACCAAAAACATAAGTTTTCTCTCTCTATATTATCGAGCGTATTTTTGTGAGTATTTAAATACTTTGACAATTGTTATTCAGTACAAGTTTTCTTCGACTTTACATCCAATATTCCAGTCAGAAATATTGTTCTTTTGAGGTAAGGGATTGTAAGGGTTATTATATTTTTTAATTTTATAATTTTTTCGACCCTTAAAAATTTAGAAAAAATTTAAAATGATAATTTGATGAGTTTTCTAGATTGTTTCTAAAAATGACGATTTTTAGATATATAGATTAGGAGTTATGAATTTTATGGAAAAAAACTATTTTAAAAGTAAATCTTTATAACTCTTTGTGGTTAATTTCAAAATTGGTAAAATTTTTATTGGGAGTACATGTATATAACAGCAGTATACTCTAAAAATTTTGAAATTTTTGGACAAAAGTACAGTTTATGATAAATGTCTAAATATTTGGCAGTTTTGGCCATATAAAAAATAGTAAATGGATTTTAAAAATTCTGAAAAAAATATATGTTCAATATGAGACTATATTCTGCTAAATTCAATGGAGAATTTTTTTTTGGGACTAATTTAGTAATTTTCATGAAAATAGACTAGTTAGGAATAAATGAATTAAATATGTTGTGTGAAGAAAGAAAATTAAAAAATAGAATTTTATGGCTTGAAAATCTTATATAAGGTATATGCAGATTTTTTATGAAAGTTTTGGTTATTGGTGATGAAATCTTACGAGTTTGACATTTTAAGATGATTAAATGCATTAATTAGTAAAGTGTAAACAATTAAAATAAATTATTTATAAGTTTAAGAAATGATTAAAATATTGTGGTAATATTAATAATATTAGATTATGAGATTATTAACTGATTTATAACATTTGAATTAAGTTGTTATGAAATCATTGATTTAAAATATTATTTAATGATTAATAATATTAGTAAATGAATCTAATGTTATTATATAATGAATAATATTAAATGGAGTTTATAATATAATGAATAATGTTATTATCTTCGTTAAATATTCGTTGAAATATTATTTTCTGTTAAAATCATTTTTGATATAATATTATTCTTGAATTTTTACTCCACAAAGCAGTATCATGTTGACAATTTGGATATTATTGAATTCAGAATAAATTAAATTGTTAAAGTCTTTAAAATTTATTATTTATCTCATGTGATTGATTCTTTATATCCTTGTCATGATCCTCATGCTTGTATTGTGATGAAAGTCATCTTTGACCCGTAGTGCATAGATAAAATGTTGTTTATTGGTTTTACAATTGTATGTCTTTGGCCTGTAGTGCAAAGAAGAACTGTTGATTGATATCTTTGGCCTGTAGTGCAAAGATGAACTGTTGACGAATATCTTTGGCCCGTAGTGCAAAGATGAATTTATTAGTATGATTATAAACAGAAACTGTGATTTGGTATAACCATGATCTTTGATGTTTCAGGTAAAGACAGGTGATGAAAATTATCTTCGTCCTAGATGAGAAGAAGAATTTAGAACCACAATTATGATTATGAGTTATTCATATGATTGTGGACTAGAACTGTTGATTGATGTTACATGTATAGACACTTGAAATTTTTTTCTCCTGTTACTAACCACGCAGGAGGGCAAAAGCATCTTTTTTACACTCCAAAGATAACCCTGGAGGACTACGACAACAACTTCAAACCCCGGAGATCACCCCGGGAGATCCAGTTTCCAACCCCGGAGATAGCCCCGGGAAATCAGGTTCCAACCCCGGAGATAATCCCTAAAAAGTTAGTTTCAACCTCGGAGATAACCCCGGAGGATCAAGATCAAAGCCTGAAGATAGCCCCAGGAGGTCAAGCCAACCTCAGAGATGACCCTGAGGACATTCAGAGTCAACAACATGACAACCTCAGAGATAACCCTGAGAAAAGACTGCAACAACTGTGCGAAAATCGGAGATAACCCCGGGAGGGGCAAAATGGTCATTTTGCTAACTCAACTTCAACTCACATCAAATACACTCATGTCAACTCAAATTACTTCAATAGAAGTCCCACAAGAACTATATCTTAACTTCCGAGCGCAAACTACGCAAAACGACTCAACGGACTGCCTGACGGAAACTCGAAAATGCCATTTCGGTCATGGACCCATCTTCCTGGAATCAAAAAGGGCAAATCATATGTCATTGTGTAGCTCTCGGAAAGAGCTTTCCGGAATGATATGGCACCTTCCATCGGACTCCCCGATTGAAAGTTATGAGCGACCGAGCGAAAAGCGCATGGTCCGAATGTACGTACTTCGACACGGCGGGACCCACACTGCCCGGGGCACCCAGGGCAGCAGCAGGTACACCTGCGGCCAAGCAGCAGGTACACCTGCGGCTCCATCCTCTATAAATAGAGGGCTTGGGGTGGCCATTTTGCAAGAGAAAACGGCGAGGAAGCCCTGCCCAATTTGCTCTGTACTCACCCCAGACTGAGTGTTTTCTCATTTTAAACACTTGTGAGCTCACATATAACTTATTTTGTACCTACAAAAGTCAGTGTTTACCCACTTTAAAGATATTGAAGTCTTCTTTGGCAGCCCACTGTAAGCCTTCTTTCACACTTTAAAGTTTTTCTCTTTATCTTTGCACACACCATTTTACACTTTGAGAGTCGTGTTGCACACTTTTGCCCGAACTTCGGTCCGTGGTTTATTTTTAGTTTGTATATACATATATATTTATATATATATATATATGGACTAATATTATCGAGTTATGCCTCGATTGAGCCTAAACTTCGGTCTGGAGCGTTTAATTGTTTATATATATATATACATTTATATATACGAACTGCGTGTCGAACTCTGTTCGATGAGCCTAGACTTATGTCTGGTGCATTTAATGGTTTTCTTATATATTTATAATTATATATATGAACTGCTATCGAACTTTGTTCGGTGAGCCTGGATTTCACATTCGGTGCGTTTACTGCTTTAATATACATATACTTATATATATTAACTGTTGTTGTACTTTGTCCGATGAGCCTGGATTTTATATCTGGTGCGTTTACATGCTTTTATATATATATATATATATATATATATATTTATATTTATATTTCGTCCCACCTGGAGTTTACTTCGTGGTGGTTGACCGTTTTTATAGTTTTCTATACATTTCGTCCCGCCTGGAGTTTCCTCCGTGGATGTTGATAGCTTTTACAGCTTTATTTATATTTTTGATCCCCCATGGAGGTGCTTCGTGGTTGGTGATCATGTCTGTATATATATATATTTACAGCTTTTATATATATACCTGCTTACTGCTTTCATATAAATTGCAATATTATATGAGCCTAGGAATCATGTGATCACAGATCCATCCCGTTGGATCTAGATTCGGTTCCCATGATGGACATTTCCAGCTGTAAGCAGCTTGTAAATTATTATGCGGTGTCTGAATTTTCTCATATGGTTTCCATACCCACGAGGAAGTCGGCATTATTTTGTACATTATTTTCGTAAGGATGCTTCGCATCTGTCAAATAAAATCAACCAAGCCAATCACTTAATAAAATGGGAGTGTGAAAGGTCTCAATACTATTGAACATCAGGGTTTAAAAAACCTCTTTTATAAAACATCACTGCCATATCTTGCTTAAAATTGAATTTTTACATAAAATTCAAACCATGTGTATATAGGTGCAAACGAGGCCTCGCACTACTTCCAAATAACAGCACATTGACCCACACACACACACATTCAGATAACAGTTTCTTGAAAAGAGGTGGTCACCGTGGTAACACGGATGTCGGGGGGTGCCTAACACCTTCCCTCCGCATAACCAAGTCCCCGGACCCTAATGAATCTCGATTTCACCGACCCGTTTAGCAGTGTCACATCACTGGGTTAACGTGCAAACCTTTTTTCGGTTGTGTTGGTACAACCAGTTAAAAAACCAACTGGCGACTCTTATAGTCCAATCGTCGACATTATACATGTCGGACCTTTTTCACTTATTTTTTCAAACAAATCTTACCTAAAATGAGAACACCAAAGAACAAGTAACGGAAATGGACATTTAAAAATCCCGACATCGACAATATGGATAAAATATTGTTGGTGAACTTTTAACATGGAGAAGATAATAGAATTTATGGTCTATTTGACTCTTATAATGGATTGCTCGTTCCGCTGCAAGTATGGTTGAAAAGTTTTATCATCTACCATATGTTTTAAATCTCTGATGAATGATATTGATAATTTAATTATCGTTAGTCATGATATTCTTTACTAGACTAGTTGTGCTCACCCTTTTACTTCACAATTCCTTTCAGGTAATAAGAGTGTAGCTAGGTCTAGCGGGGGTACCAGGAGAATAGAACGGTGGTCTCTAGCTGTGGAGGTTCTCCCTAAACAGTATGAAAATAATTTTATTGAGAACTTTAGAATAGTGGGTTGTATTTTATACATCATTTAGTAGTTATATTTGGTGAATCCAATAGGGTGAGACGAACCCAACGTTGGAAGGGTATTTTGTCACTATCATACAAGATGTCTAATGATCTTCGACTTCGTGTTATCATAAGGCAGGGTTGTGCACATTCACTTGCTGAGTATATCTATGAGTACTACCTATATAATCTTGGAGTTTGGTTGAACTATAATTCACAATTGGAGACAATGGAGATAATTATATGTCAAGAGAAGACTCACCATTAGAAAGAACATAATAGTAATCTTCTCGTTTTTCTTTGGGGTCTATTGGGTCAACCAAGGATAATTCTGTGGACATATGATATCTATCATAACCTAGACGCATGGCCTCCCATGTACGAAGATTTTCTTGAGCACTTCCCAAAGATTTTAATTTTTAAAACAGTTATTGACTGTACCTTTATGTAAGGTGCCATTGTGACGTGCTATCCAAGGTTGGGATGAGAGTCACAGTTGATATATATTTGTATCAACACTCACAACATATGTGTTGTTGTATTTTGCACGACAATTGTAGTAATAAAGTTGTAGTTATTTTATGTACCATATATTTGATGTAAGACCCCGAATTTTATGAAATAAAAGTATTCAATTTTTCTTATAATTACTATTCAGTAAATGGTTAAATTGATAAAAGTTTAAAGTTATGAGTGAAATATGATTTTTTTTCAAAATAAGCAAGTGGTTATAAAATAATCATTGTTGTCGGGGAATATTCGTTTGGTCGTAGAATATTCTTTCTGTCGAGAAATATTCGTACGACGGCGCAGCTATTTGTGGGCCCTATAACGAATAGCTGTCGGGTGAAGAAAACGACAAATTTGAGTTTTTACAAATAACGACGTAGTTGTTACCGTTAACACTGTTGGAATACCCGGTGGTTAAAATACAGTAATACGCGTTATTGCACAGTAGCACACGGTATTGCATAGTATTTTTGAAATTATTGATTCTTACGTAAGAAGGCACTACTCAATAATTGTTACAGTAATTACTGTTCAATATTTTATTTTATTGATTCAATAATTGCTACGTTGAAATTTTGTATTATTGTTGTTCAATAATTGTTGCTGCACAGTATTTCCCATTATCAGATCAATAATTCATATTATTTGAATAATATTATTAGATAGCATTATTGGCAATGTCTAGAAAGTTCTGTCTAAGGAGAGGTTTGGTCATCTAATTGCGCGCCAGTAAGGAGAAATCCTTATTGGAAAGCCCCCTCTTTCCTGGGAACGGCCTGGTTGTCATAAATGTGATTCTGTAATATTATTTGTGAATAATTAATTATTGATTCATATGATAAGAAAATATTTATTTTATGTGGATATAAATGAGGGATATATTTTTGTGGTTAAAAATGAAGGAGTTAATGTTGAGGTTTTTATCAGTATTTTTGTCGGAATGGAGGTATTAAAAATCAGGGTTTTTGAGATATTTTGCGGGGGTTATAATTTTTAATCCGACCGTTGGATCGTGGTAATTTTTGGATATGTTATACATATATAAGTTGAGTATATGTCCACAAATTTTGAACCGTTAAAAATGAACGTATGATTTGTTATGAATTTTACGAGATGACTGGTTCAGAAATTGTTGAATTTTCGGAGTTTATCATTTTGGTGGAAAATTCTAGAATTGGTGGGCCCCACTTATGGTTAGTGAAGAAATGTGCTGAATTATATTTCAAATGTGGTGGGTGGGAATAGTAGCAGGTAAAGCCATCAGGTTGCAGGTCAAACCTACCAAAATTTTCCTATAAATAGAGGGCTAAGTTAGAATTGAAAATCACACCAGAAACATAAGCTTTCTCTCTTTCTCTCTCTATATTATGAAGCATATTTTGTGAGTTTTTAGATACTTGGTGAGTTGCTATTCATCAGTGCAAGTTTCCTTCGACTTTACATTCCGGTCAGAAGTACTGCTCTTTTGAGGTAAGGGATTGTAAGGGATAGTAATGGATTTTAAGGGTTGTTATGATTTTTAGTTTCGTAATTTTTCTGATCTTCAAAAATTATAGAAAAATTTGAAATGATATTTTGATGAGTTTTATTGATTGTGTCCAAAAATGGTGATTTTTAGATGTATAGATTAAGAGTTATGAATTTTACGGGAAAAGACTATTTTAAAAGTAACCGCTTATAATTCCTTGTGGTTAACTCCAAAATTGATGAAATTTTTATTGGGAGTACATGTGTATGATAGAAGTATACTCTGTAAATTTCAGAATTTTTGGACAAAAGTATAATTTTTGATAAATGTCTAAATATTCGGTGGTTTGGCCATATGAAAAATAGTAAATGAGTTTTAAAAATTCTGAGAAAAATATATGTTCAATATTGGACTATATTATGCTAAATCCCAGAAAAGAAATATTTTTGGAACTGATTTGATATTTTTCATGAAAATAGACTAGTTTTGAGTAAATGAATTAAATATGTTATGTGAAGTAAGAAAATTGGAAAATAGGATTTTATGGCTTGAGAATCCTATATGAGGTATATGCAGATTTTTGATGAGGGTTTTGATTATTGGTGATAAAATCTTATGAGTTTGGTATTTTAGAATGATTAAATGCATTATTTAGTAAAGTGTAAACAATTTAAATAAATTGTTTATAAGCTTAAGAAATATTATTCTTTCAATATCATTATACCGAAATACTGGTATGGATTTTATTGTGGAATTTCTACCATTTTTTGTCGAGTTACTATTCATGAGTTACTATTCACGAGTTACTATTCACGATAAAAATTGGTTTCTTTTTCTAACCAAATTATAGTTGAGTTATGAATATTACTCTTGAGATTAAAACTATGTATTGATTATATTGATTTTATTATCATATATAACATTTTTATAACCCTGATGTTGAAATTCTCTTTCACTAGAGTGTAAAGATGGGTAGATTATTGGTATGATCATGACTAGGGTTCTCTTTGGCCTGTAGTGCAAAGTTGAATTGTGACTGATATGATCATGACCATTGAATTTATAAGTGAATATCTTTAGCTTAAGTGCAAAGGTGAATTGATCAACATGGTTATAATTATTGTTTATATAAATTCTGAAATGATTATATATTTCTTTGAGATATTAATATCTTTGGCCTGTAGTGCAAAGATGAAATATTGATGAATATCTTTGGCATGTAGTGCAAAGATGAATTGTTGATGAATATCTTTGGCTCGTAGTGCAAAGATGACATGTTGTTGAATATCTTTGGCCAGTAGTGCAAATATGACAGATGTTGAGATAAACATGACCAACTGGTGATACAAATGAATATCTTTGGACGTAGTGCAAAGATGAAGTTATTAGTATGATTATGAACATGAAATGTGATTTGGTGTAACCATGATCTTTGATGTTTCAGGTAAAGATAGGTGATGAAAATTATCATCGTCCTGGATGAGAAGAGGAATTTAGAACTACAGTTATGATTATGAGTTATTCATATGATTGTGGACCAGAATTGTTGATTGATGTTACAGGGATAAAACATTGTTGGTGGATTTTTAACATGGAGAAGATAATAGACTTTATAGTCTATTTGACTCTTCTAATGGATTGCTCGTTCCGCTGCAACTATGGTTGAAATTTTTATCATTTACCATATGTTCTAAATCTCTGATTTATTGTTGATGAAGGCTATTGATAATTGAATTATCTTTAGTCATGATATTCTTTACTGAGCTAGTTGTGCTCACCCTTTTGCTTCACAATTCCTTTCAGGTAATAAGAGTGTAGCTGGGTCGAGCGGGGGTAACAAGGGAATAGAACGGTGGTCATCATTTAGTAGTTATATTTGGTGAAGAAAATAGGGTGAGGCGAACCCAACGTTGGAAGGGTGTTTTGTCACTATCATACAAGATGTCTAATGACATACAACCTCGTGTCATCATAAGACAGGGTTGTGCTCATCCACTTGCTGAGTATATCTATGGGCACTATCTATATAATCTTGGTGTTTGTTTGAAGTATAATTCTCAATTAGAGACAGTGGAGATAATGATAAGTCAAGAGAAGACTCACCATTGGGAAGAATATGATAGTAATCTTCTCGTTTTTCTTTGGGGTCTATTGGGTCAATCAAGGATAATTCTGTGGCCATATGATAACTATCATAACCTAGATGCGTGGCCTCCCATGTACGAAGGTTTCCTTGAGCACTTCCCAAAGATTCTAATTTTTAAAACAGTTTTTGACTATACCTTTATGTAAGATGTTATTGTGAGGTGATGTCCACGGTTGGAACATGAGTCACATTTGGTATATATTTGTATCCAAACTCACAGCATATGTGTTGTTGTATTTTGCACGATAATTGTTGTAATAAAGTTGTAGTTGTTTTCTGTACCATGTATTTGGCGACTCAGAATAGGTTGGATGGAATGGACTTATTTTGGGGTTGTCACATTTGACGACTCAGAATAGGTTGGATGGATTGGACCTATTTTGAGGGCGTTACACCAACGGTTAGGGGTGTGGAGCCCCCCACAATACAGTACGGAGTTTTTACAAGAACAGCGCGGTGTGCTCCAGGGCAGGTCTATTTGTAGCGCAGGACGCGTTAGGAGAACAAAAGTTATGGAGCTCTGGAGCAGGGAGCGCCGCTAGGAGCGCGAGGCGCGCCGGGTGCGGACAAAGTTCTGGAGCACGGGCGCATGGCGTTCTGCTGGCAATCTAAAAGCGACACGGATCGCGCCGGACGATGAACATCAATTTCCTGATTTGATTAGAAAGGAATATTATGGGGTATTAAGGTTATAATGTGAATTAAGGTTCAAATATGAATAGTAGTCGTAAATACTATCTATTATAAAGCTCTATAATACATTCAATCAATCTGAAGAAGAAAAGAACGCCGCTCCGTGGACTATCCATAATGGGGAACCACGTAAATCTCTGTGTTAATTATTTACTGTCATGTGCGTGTGTGATCTAATTTTAATAGACATTAATAAAAATATGGCCAAAATAGACATTACATTTCGTTAAAAATAACTTATTTTAAAGTGACTTATAAGTCATTTTTAAATAATTCACAATTAGTTCCTTATTTTTTTGACTTAAAACTCAACTTATAAGTCAAAAAATAAGTGATTACTAGGCACCTTAATAGTGAAAAATAACTTATAAATTAATTTGACAAACTTATAAATTATTCCCGAACACGGCCTATGCCCTGACAATTTTTGTGACTTGCTGCAGTTTATTTATACCAACATCTGCTAACACAAAATAAAAATATTTATAAAATTTATTAAATTAAATAAAAAATATAAAAAAGATAAAATAAAAATTATTTTAAAAGTTGAAGAGCATTTATGTATTAGATTGTTTCTATTTCAAAATAAAATAGGAGGCAAACAAAATGAAATAAAATTGATAGAAAATATAGAGTCAGATATGAAAAAAATTGATATAAAATTTAAAATTAGGGTCAGATGTGAATATTTAGGCACATCGCCTTGTTATAGACTTGATTGTTTACTGCATAAAAAATAAAATCTCCAATTATTAGTGTTCTAAAGACTTGGAGGAGTGATTTTTGTAAAATGCTACTATTTCCATTATATTCCGCAGCGTTAATTGGTTTCTTTCCTTTATAATTATTAAATCTAACCAATATTATGTATTATTAACACGGAGTTATGTGGTGTTTGATTGCATCTTAATGTATCTTAACAATTCATCTTTTAATGCATCTTAAGAGCCCACATATTTGTATTAAGAGTTCTTCTGAATAGTTTAGACTCATATTTGTATCTTAACTATTTAGAGGACCTCTTAATACAAATATATGAGTTGTTAAGATTTATTAAAAGGTGAGCTGTTAAGATGGATTAATATGTAATCAAACAAAAAGGTAAATTGTTAAAATGCATTAAGATACAATCAAACTAAGAGGCAATGCTGTTTGTTTACATCTGATTGCCTCTTAATGGACTCTCTTATTCGTTAAGAGACAAAATGTTGTTTATTTATTTTTTTGTTACCTCTGAATGCCTCTTAATCAGTAATACAGAAAATAAAATCTTAATAATTAAGAGGTACCTCTTAATGATATTTTTTTAATAATTTTTTTATATAAATATATTCAACAATATTATGCACTCGTTTTTTTTAAATTGAATATATAAAATTATTAAATAAAATTTTATGTGACGCCCCCAAAATAGGTATACATCACCCATTTTGAGTCGTCAAATACATGGTACAGAAACAAATACAACTTCAGTAATACAATTGTCGTGCAGAATACGACAAAACATATACTGTGAGTTTGAATACAAATATTGTCTACTAGAGAGTATACAAACTCAAAAGGAGTCCTCATTACAATTATCACACTATTTCACAGAATAGTGAGGACTACTAATGCAACCATCTGGACCGTCAATCCATTCCCCTACTAGTCCCAGCTATATTCTCATTTCCTGAAGAGAACAGTGAAAGAAAGGGTGAGCTCAACTAGCCCAGTAAGAAATATTATGACTAAGATAATGTACAACAAATTATCATTAGTCTTCAACAGGGAAAAATTTGATAAAATATAATAGATAACAAGTTTTAGATCAACAACTGCAGCGAAAAAAATAATCCATTAGAAGAGTCAAGTAGAGCATAAAACATACTATCTTCTATGATTTAAAAGATTTATCATCAATTTTATTGCTGAGATTCAGCTTAATAAATAATCCACATCATCGAATCATCCCTGCACTACAGGTCAAAGATAATCGTGTTTTCATCAACGGTCATGATCATGCCATAAAATAATTCATCTTTCCACCCTTGGCCGAAGAGAATCCATGGCTATAATCATACCAAAAACTGTCCATCAATGCACTACGGGCCAATGAGGACTTTTACCACATCATTTGTAATATTACGGTCATGATTATACCGAATAAATCCAGGTCATAATCATACCAAGTCCATCTATGCACTACAGGCCACGGATGACTTTCAACAGAATATAAACATGAGGATGATGACAATGATATAATAATTCAATAAAACAAGTTCAAGAATAAATTTTAAAGATTTATAATTTAATTTATCCAGAAATCAATAACGTCCAAATTGTCAACATGATACTACTTTGTGGAGTAAAATTCAAGAATAATACTCAGTTGGTCATGTTCATCTCAACACCTGTTCATCTTTGCACTACGGGCCAAAGATATTCATCAGGTAATCATTCATCTTTCCACTACAGGCCAAAGATATTCAGTAATATCATCATTTAGGACTGAGGATGATGAAAAATATCTTAAAGAAAACGAATCTAGTGAGATAAAAGAACAAATATTAGGGATTCGTATTACAGCTTATCCAAGTTTAATAATACTCTGAAATACCCAATTTTGAAGCAGGATTCAAAAATAATGATCAAAACATGGATACAATCAAAGATAGTAACCATAATAACCATCTTGGATAAAAAAAATTTATTTTTTGGTGAATAGTGCCGTATTCGTGAATAGTATCGTATACGTGAATAGTGCCGTATACGTGAATAGTAATTCCGACTTAAAAAGTTCTAAATTTAATAAAAGTTCAGACCAATATTTTGGCATAATGATATTAAAAGAAATAATATCATTTATGAAGAAAATAACATCCCTTACGAGTGCAACAAATAATATCCCTCACCTCAGAATAATCGTACTTCTGACTGAATTTCGGATATAGTGCTGACAGAAACTTGCACTGAACAGCAACTATCAAAGTATCAAAATACTCACAAAATACGCTCGAGAATATAGAGAGAGAAAACTTATGAATTCTGGTGTGATTTTCAATTCTAACTTAGCTCTCTATTTATAGGAAAATGTTAGCACGCCGAAGCAGACTTGACCTGCAACCTGATGGCTTTACCTGCTACTATTGCCACCCACCACATTTGAAATAAAATTCAGCACATTTCTTCACCAACCACAAGTGGGGCCCACTCAATTCTAGAATTTTCTACCAAAATCATTTATAAACTTAATTTCCGAATCAGTCACCTCTTAAAATTCATAATAAATCATACGTTTATTTTTAACGGTTCAAAATTTGTGGACATATACTCAACTTATATATGTATAACATATCTAAAAATTACAACGATCCAATGGTCGGATTAAAAATTATAACTCACGCAATATATCTAAAAAATACTGATTTGATTTTTAATACCTCCATTCCGACAGAAATACTGATAAAACACCTCAACATTAATTCCTTCAATTATAACCACATAAATAAATCCATCATTTATATTCACATCAAATAAATATTTCCTTATCATATAAATCAATAATTAATTATTCACAAATAATATTACAGAATCACAATTATGACAAACAAGCCGTTCCCAGGAAAGAGGGGGCTTTCTAATAAGGATTTCTCCTTACTGACGCGCAATTAGGTGACCAAACCTCTCCTTAGACAGAACTTTCTAGACATTGCCAATAATGCTATCTAATAATATTATTCAAATAATATGAATTATTGATCTGATAATGGGAAATACTGTGCAATAACAATTATTGAAACAACAATAATATAAAATATCAACGCAGTAATTATTAAATCAATAAAATATTGAACAGTAACTACTATAACAATTATTGAGTAGTTCATTCTTACGTAAGGATCAATAATTCAAAAATAATGTGCAAAACCGTGTGCTACTGTGCAACCATGCGTATTACTGTATTTTAACCACCGGGTATTCTAACAGTGTTAACGGTAACAACTACGTCGTTATTTATAAAAACTCGATTTTTTCGTTTTCTTCATCCGACAGTTATTTTGTTATGGGGCCCACAAATGGTTGCGCCGTCATACGAATATTCCCCGACAGAAAGAATATTCCACGACCAAACGAATATTTCCCGACAACAATGAATATTTTATAACCACTTGTTTATTTTACAAAATTTACATATTTCACCCATAACCAAAATATTATATAAAATTAACACTTTATTATTCACAATAATAATTAGAGGAAATTTGATTTTATTCATTAATAAGTTGGAGTCTTACAACCTACCCTCCTTATGAAATTTCGTCCCCAAAATTTACGTACATACCTGATATGCCGAACAGATGGGAATACCTTGACTTCATTTCAGATTCTAACTTTTGAGGTATCTCCTTATACGTTAAATCTTCCGCTATCTCGTCCGGTTCTCAATCAATAATGTGATTCAGATCATCCATATATTTACGTAACATCGATACGAAATAAATGTTATGAACACGCGACATACTTGGCGTTTAAAACGAGTCTATAGGTCATAGTTCCTACTCAATTGATGATTTCAAATAGACCAATTAAATTGAGGGTTGAGATTTCCTCTCTTCATCGACTATTGCTCCTAGAATAACGCCCTCTTGAACCTTCTTCTTTACATTCATTAGCTCTGAGTCTGTAGCTTGAGCGGCTTTAACTTTATCGATTTAAAGTCGGTTCTAATCGTATATTTGTTATCTTCACGTAGGTTCGTATATTCGCACTCGTAAATGCATACAATCTTCTGCTCAACGCGTCAGCTACCACGTTCGCTTTTCCCACGATGGTATTGAATGGTATAATCGTAATCTTCAACAGCTCGAGCCAACGTCTTCAGCGCATAATACGTTCGTTTTAGGTGAAGAAATATTTTAAGGGTTTTAGAAATGGGTTTTATACTGGGGTCAAATTTAAACGTTGAGCGCAAGTAGGAGAAATAAAAGAATATGTAGAACCGGTATTGAATAAGGTATAAACTTCGCAAGAGTTTATGATTAACTTACCCGTGATAACTTCGTTCGGGTTCCTCGACAAACGCTCTTACTTAAACTACCGACTTTGACTTGTCTGGGACATCCTTTGGCATCACTATCCCCGCTGGACTTGACTTCACTACAGGACAAAATCGAGCTAGGTGACTTTCTCTTCCGCAATTGAAACACACTTTGCGTTGCTGCGTACAGTTTGGACGGATGTGTCCCTCTTGTTCGCATTTGAAACATACGACCGGTGGTCGTTCTTCTTCTTTTGAAACGGGTGCTGGTGTTGATATCTTTCCATCATTATTGAACCTCCTCTTTTTGAAATTTTCACTTCTATTATCTTGGCCATGATTATCACCGAAGTGGTTACCATTCTTGGCATGATAATTTCCTCCACGATTATTGTCACCGCTTCGATGACTGCTACCATTGGCATTATCATTTTGTCGGCTGCTTTCTCTTAGTTGGGTTGACTCGTTATCGCGCTCCAATAACTGAGCCATATTTATAACATCTGAATACAAACACAGTTTGTCAGAAATTAGGTATTGACGTATCTCGGGTTTCAAATCTCTTAGAAACATCCGCGTCATTCTCTCCTCGTTATCAACTAAGTGGGACGCAAACCGGGACAACTCGGCAAACTTAGCTTCGTACTTTGACACGGTCATATTATTTTGCTCCAGATTGATGAATTCCACTTCCTTCATGTGACGAATACTTTCGAAAAAGTACTTGTCGTTGAACAATTCTTAGAACTTCTCCCAAGACATCTTGAGTGCGTAAGGCTGGGTACGTTTTACATATTCCCACCAATGATCTGCTTATTCACGCAACATAAAGGTGGCGAATGGAACTTTTTTCTCCTTTGAGCATTCCAAGATATCAAATATCTTGGTGATCTGCTTTATCCATGTCTCTGCCTTAAGTGGTTCTGGCTTTTCCAAAAACTCCGGTGGTCCTAGCTACTTGAACTGCTTAGCGGTGACCAACCGTGGGTTGCCAGTGCTTCCACCTACGTTATGAACAGGAGTCTCTCTCGTTTGGTGTTGCATGAATTCTAAAAAGCACCTAAACGTACCGTCGTTCGTCATTTGGTCGGTGCCGTTGTTCACCTGAGGATTGTTGCCTTCCTGTTGCACATTATCCTGAGTATTGATCTGTGGTGACTCAACGGTCTCCTGTGCTCCATTGCTATTCTCAACATTCTCGGATGTCATTTTCAAATACTGTCACAAAACAAGGGTTAATTGACATGCAACATATTATCCCTATATTCTGACCGACCAAACAAATACCAAATAAACTTAGTCAGGTCATACTAGCGAATGAATTTTCCGTCTCTCCCCTCTTAGTTCTTGTCTCACATCTCAGCCAGGGATCATATGTGACGCCCCCAAAATTAGGTATACATCACCCATCTTGGGTCGTCAGATACATAGTACAGAATACAAATACAACTTAATAATACAACTGTCGTGTACAATACGACAAAACATAAACTGTGAGTTTGAATACAAATATTATCTTCTAGAGAGTATTCATACTCAAAAGGAGTCCTCATTACATTTATTAACACACCATTACATAGAATAGTGAGGACTACTAACTAATACTATTCTTCGGACCATCACTCCGTTCCCCGACTTGCCCCAGCTACGTTCTCATTTCCTGAAGAGAACAGTGAAAGAAAGGGTGAGCTCAACTAGCCCAGTAAGAAATATTATGACTAAGATAATGCAGAATAAATTATCATTAGCCTTCAACAATGTTAAACTGATAAAATATAATAGACATCAAGTTTAACTGTAGCGGAACAAGCAATCCATTAAAAGAGTCAAGTAGAAAATAAACTCTACTATCTTTTATGATTTAAAAAGTTTTTCAACACTGTGATCGCTGGGACTCAGCTTAATAAAATAATCCACATCATCGAATCACCCCTGCACTACGGCCAAGGATATTCGTATATTCATTAATGGTTATGATCATGCTAACAACTGTCCATCAATGCACTACGGGCCAATGAGGACTTTTACCACATCATTTGTAACATTACGGTCATGATTATACCGAATAATCCCTGGTCATAATCATACCAAGTCCATCTATGCACTACATGCCACAGATGACTTTCAACATTTTATAAACATGAGGATGATGACAATGATATAAGAATTCAATAAAACAAGTTCAAGAATTAATTTATCCAGGAATTAACAACGTCCAAATTGTCAACATGATACTGCATTGTGGAGTAAACTTCAAGAATGCTTAGAAGAATATTTTCTTGAAAAGATACTGGATGAAACGCAACTATCAAGGATATTCCACAAATTTCATGGAGTATAGAAGTCAAAACTTAACCAACTGAGTACAATAAAGAATGGAATAACAAAAGAAATCACCATGCATGCGATAGACCGCACAGACAGGTTATTCCAATAGAATAATAAATAATGGAACCAGGTCCGGCGTAAACGCACAGACAGGATATTCCGACAGAATAATAAATAATGGAACCAGGTCCGGTGTAAAACACACAGACATGATATTCCAACAGAATAATAATAAAACGGAACCAGGTCCGGTGTAAAACACACAGACAGGATGTTCCAACAGAATAATAAACGGAACCAGGTCCGGTGTAAAACACACAGACAGGATGTTCCAACAGAATAATAGAAGAATGTCACCAAGTATAGGGTAGACCGCGTATACTGGTTATTCCAACAGAATAATAACAAATGGAATAACAGAAGTTCTCTTCATGAATATAAAAGAAATAATATTCCCTACCTTAAAAGAACTGGATATTGGAAAAGTGATGTAGCAGAATACTTTTATTCTCTCTCTCTTATTCTCTCTATACTTTCTCTCTCTATAGCTTGAATGAATTCGTGAAAAATAATGAAGCCCTAAGCCTCTATTTATAGAAAAACCGAGGGTGGCTCTTGGTCTTAACGAAGGGTCAAATGACTCTTGGTCTTAACGAAGGGTCAAATGACTCTTGGTAATATTGAAGGGACAACTACTATTGACGAAAGTAATTACTATTGACCAAGGTAAATACTATTGACGAAGGTAATTACTATTGACCAAGGTAAATACTATTGACGAAGGTAATTACTATTGACCAAGGTAAATACTATTGACGACAGTAATTACTATTGACGACGGTAATTACTATTGACGAAGAGACTCTTAGATGATGACATATGGCCCCCCATAAAATAACCAAACTTACCACAACGTCTCAATTATTGATTTAATAATATAACATATTATACAGATGATACTATGACAATAATTTAAGAGATATGATGCAGCAATTACTGTAGCAATAATTGAGTATAGCTGAGTGACTTCTAACGTAAGCATCAATAATCAATACCGTGTGCTACTATGCAACCACGCGTATTACTGTACTTTTACTACCGAGTAGTTCAACAGTTTTAACGGTTTTAACGGTAACACCTCAGCCGTTATTTTTATAGAAAGATAATTCTGTCGTTTTCTCAATCCGACAATAATTCCGTTGTGGGGTCCACCAATGATTGTGCCGTCGTACGAATATTCCTCGACAAAAAGAATATTCTCCGACCAAACGAATATTTTATAACAACTTGCTTACTTTGCAAAATTTATAAATATTACCCACAACTATAACATTATATCAAATTAACTCCATAATATTCAAAAATGATATTTATAGAAAATTCATCTTTATTTATAAAAATTGGGATCTTACAACCTCCCCTTCTTATGAAATTTCGCCCTCGAAATTAGGGTACGTACCTGGTATGTCGAAGAGGTAAGGATACCTTGATTTCATTTCTGATTCTAACTCCCAAGTCATTTCCTCAACATCGTGGTTTCTCCACAAAACTTTGACTTGAGGTATAACCTTGGAGCGTAGAATATGTTCCTTCTTATCCAAGATTTGAACAGGAACTTCTTCATACGTCAAATCCTCCGCTATTTCGTCCGGTTCTAACTCAATAATGTGGTTCGGGTCTTCCACATATTTGCGTAACATGGATATGTGGAAAACGTTATGAACACGAGACATACTTGGCGGTAAAGCGAGTCTATAAGCCACAGTTCCTACTCGATCGAGGATTAAAAATGGACCGATGAATCGAGGATTTAGCTTTCCTCTCTTTCCAAATCTTGTAACTCCTTTCCATGGAGCAACACGTAAGAACACATGATCTCCTACATCAAATTCCACGTCCTTTCGATGAAGATCAGCATAACTCTTTTGTCGATCTTGTGAGGTTTTTATACGTTGTCGGATCGTTTGAATCTTTTCTGTAGTCATACGTACCAACTCCGGTCCCAACAACGTTGCTTCGTCCACCTCATCCCAGCATACTGGAGAACGACATTTTCTTCCATACAATGCTTCGAATGGAGCCATGCCAATACTTGCTTGATAACTGTTGTTGTAGGAAAACTCCACCAATGGTAAGAACTTGTCCCAACTTCCCTTGAAGTCAAAGACACAGAGTCTTAATAGATCTTCAAGAGTTTGAATAGTCCTCTCTGATTGTCCATCCGTCTGAGGATGATATGCTGAACTAAATCGTAACTCCGTGCCCATAGCTTTTTGTAAACTAACCCAAAATCGTGAAGTGAATCTTGGGTCTCGATCAGAAATTATGGATACTGGCATACCATGCAGTCTTACAATCTCGTTTATGTACATACGAGCAAGACGTTCAAGTGTATAAGTTTCTCGTATCGGTAAGAAATGAGCAGACTTGGTCAATCTATCAACAATGACCCAAATCGCATCAATACCTTGAGAAACCCTAGGAAGACCGGTAACGAAATCCATGGTAATGTGCTCCCACTTCCATTCTGGAATTTCAAGTGGTTGCAATGGACCTTTTGGTACTTGATGCTCCGCTTTGACTCGTTGACAAGTTAGACACCTTGAGATAAACAACGCTATCTCTCTCTTCATATTGCTCCACCAAAATGTATGACGAAGATCATGATACATTTTGGTACTTCCAGGATGGATTGCAAACGGTGTGTTGTGCGCCTCCATCATGATTTCATACTTTAAATCAGGGTTGTTAGGAACACAAAGTCTGGAGTTGACTCGAAGTATTCCTTCCTCATCGATTCTTGCTTCCGGCATAACACCTTCTTGCACTTTCTTCCTCATACGCATCAGCTCCAGGTCTGTAGCTTGAGCAGCTTTAACTTTATCGATTAAAGTCGGTTCTACTCGTATATTCGCCATCATCACATGGGTCCCTGGAGTCTTCAACTCTATCTCCATCCTTTGCAAGTCACACAAAATGGGCCTTTGCGTTGTTAATATTGCACTTGTACCCGCATATGATCTTCTACTCAATGCGTCAGCTACCACGTTCGCTTTTCCAGGATGGTATTGAATGGTATGATCATAATCTTTCAACAGTTCAAGCCAACGTCGTTGTCGCATGTTGAGTTCCTTTTGAGTGAAGAAATATTTGAGGCTTTTATGATCCGTAAAGATCTCCACTTTCTCCCCATACAAGTAATGCCTCCAAATTTTAAGTGCAAAGACAACAGCTGCCAACTCTAGATCATGAGTAGGATAATTCCTCTCATATTCCTTGAGTTGTCTTGATGCATAGGCTATGACTTTTCCATGTTGCATGAGAACGCATCCCAACCCTTTGCTCGAAGCATCACTGTAGATGACAAATCCCTCCGAGCCAGATGGTATTGTTAGAACAGGTGCTGAAATGAGTCTCCTCTTGAGTTCTTGAAAACTCTGCTCACATTCTTCGCTCCAACCAAACTTTGTATCTTTCCGAGTCAGCTGAGTTAATGGAGTAGCGATTCGAGAAAATCCTTCCACGAATCTCCGATAATAACCAGCTAAACCAAGAAAGCTACGTACCTCGGTCACTGATTTAGGTTGCTCCCAGCTTTGAATAGCTTCAATCTTTGCCGGGTCAACCGATATTCCACGACTTGATACTACGTGCCCAAGGAATGCTACCTCCTCCAGCCAGAACTCGCATTTCTTCAACTTGGCATAAAGCTTGTATTCACGAAGCTTTTGGAGTACCAGCCTCAAGTGTTGCTCATGATCTTCACGGCTTTTGGAATAAATAAGGATGTCATCAATAAAGACGACCACAAAGTGATCCAAATATTCCTTGAATACCCGGTTCATCATATCCATGAAGGCAGCAGGAGCATTAGTCAATCCAAAGGACATGACTAGGAATTCATAATGCCCGTACCGAGTTCTAAAAGCCGTCTTTGGAATATCCTCAGTTCTAACCTTCAGCTGATGATATCCAGAACGAAGATCGATCTTTGAAAAGAATTGTGCTCCTTGCAACTGGTCAAACAGGTCATCAATACGTGGCAATGGGTACCTGTTTTTGATGGTGACATGATTCAACTCCCGATAATCAATACAAAGTCGCATACTTCCATCTTTCTTCTTCACGAATAGAACAGGAGCTCCCCAAGGAGAAGTACTAGGACGAATAAAGCCAATGTCTAACAATTCCTGCAGTTGGATCTTTAACTCCTGAAGTTCAATAGGAGCCATTCGATATGGGGCTTTGGAAATGGGTTTTGTACCGGGTTCAAGATCGATACAAAATTCAATTTCACGCTCTGGGGGTAGGCCAGGAAGTTCTTCAGGGAATACGTCAGGGAATTTATTAACAATAGAAATATCATTCAAAACTGACGTATTTTTGTTTAGATCTGTGACATGAGCTAAGAAAGCTTGACATCCGTTTTTCAATAAACGAATAGTTTTATGGCTTGAGATGACAGCGATTGATTTTAATGGTTTGGTTGCTTGAATTCGCATAATAGGTCGATTAGGAATATGAAAACTAACAACCTTACGAAAACAATCAATTTTTGCATAATGAGTAGTTAACCAATCAATCCCTAGAATCACGTCAAATGCAAGTATTTTTAATGAAATCAGATCGATAGGTAATGTGTGGGTACCAACTTGAACCAAACAAGACTTATAAACAGTGGAGGTAATGAAGGTTTCTCCCAACGGAGTTTCCACAGATAAGTCAAAGTCTAATTTCTCCGGAATCAAATTTAATCGATGAGCGCAAGTAGGAGAAATAAAAGAATGGGTTGAACCGGTATCAAATAAAGTATAAACTTCTTTAGAGTTTATAATAAGCTTACCCGTGATGACCTCATTCGGGTTCCTTGCTCTCTGGGAGTTCACAACAAACGCTCTCCCTTGCACAACCGGTTTTGACTTTTCTGGGACGGCTTTTGGTGCCTCCATCCTAGCTGAATTTGTCTTCGGTAAATGACAAAATCGGGCTAAATGACCTTCTCTTCCACAATTATAACATGCTTTGGACGGCATCGCGCAGTTTGGACTGATGTTCCCCTCCCCTCCGCATTTGAAACATATGATAGGTGGTCGTTCTCCTTCCTTAACGACAGGTGTTGGTGCTGACGTCTTTCCATCATTGTTGAATCTCCTCTTCTTGAAATGTCCATTCTTATTGTTTTGGCCCTGATTACCACCGAAGTGGTTACCATTTCTGGCCTGTTGATTCCCTCCACGCTTGTTGTCACCGCTTCGATGACTGCTCTCACTGGTATTATCATTTTGCCGGCTGCTCTCTTTTGGTTGCGTTGTCTCGTTATCGCGCTCCACCAACTGAGCCCTATTTACAACATCTGAATACAAACACAGTTTATGAGAAACAAGATGTTGACGTATCTCCGGCTTCAAACCTCTTAAAAACATCCGCGTCATTCTTTCTTCATTATCCACCAGGTGGGACGCAAACCGGGATAACTCCGCAAATTTTGCCTCGTACTGCGACACGGTCATATTATTCTGCTCCAATTTGATGAACTCCACCTCCTTCATGTGACGAATACTCTCGGGAAAGTATTTGTCGTTAAACAGCTCTTGGAACTTCTCCCAGGACATCTTCAGTGCGGCAGGTTGAGTACGCTTTATCGATTCCCACCAGTAATCTGCCTCTCCTCGCAACATAAAAGCGGCAAAGGGAACCTTTTGCTCCTCGGAGCAACCCAAGACATCAAATATCTTGGTGATCTGCTTTATCCATGTTTCAGCTACAAGTGGTTTGGGTTCTCCCTTAAACTCCGGTGGTCCCAGCTCCTTAAACTGTTTAGCGGTGACCGCCAGAGAGTTTCCAGTATTTCCACCTACGTTGTGGACAGGAGCCGCTTTCACCTGTTGTTGCATGAATTGCATAAAGCCTCTGAACATTTGATCATTCATCATTTGGTCAGTGTTGTTGTTTGCATGAGGATTGACACCTTCCTGATGCACATTATCCTGATTATTGATATGTGGTGAATCAACAGTCGTCTGTGCTCCATTGCTATTCTCAACGTTCTCAGATGCCATTTTCAGATACTGCCACAAAATAAAAATTAATTGATATGTCATATATTATCCTTATATTATGACCGACCAATTAAATACCATGCAAATAAACTTAGGTATGTCATACTAGCGAAGGAATTCCCCGTCTCTCCCCTCCTAGTTCTATTCTCACATCTTAGCCAGGGATCATATCCCTAAGCTCTGATACCAACTGTGACGCCCCCAAAATTAGGTATACATCACCCATCTTGGGTCGTCAGATACATAGTACAGAATACAAATACAACTTAATAATACAACTGTCGTGTACAATACGACAAAACATAAACTGTGAGTTTGAATACAAATATTATCTTCTAGAGAGTATTCATACTCAAAAGGAGTCCTCATTACATTTATTAACACACCATTACATAGAATAGTGAGGACTACTAACTAATACTATTCTTCGGACCATCACTCCGTTCCCCGACTTGCCCCAGCTACGTTCTCATTTCCTGAAGAGAACAGTGAAAGAAAAGGTGAGCTCAACTAGCCCAGTAAGAAATATTATGACTAAGATAATGCAGAATAAATTATCATTAGCCTTCAACAATGTTAAACTGATAAAATATAATAGACATCAAGTTTAACTGTAGCGGAACAAGCAATCCATTAAAAGAGTCAAGTAGAAAATAAACTCTACTATCTTTTATGATTTAAAAAGTTTTTTAACACTGTGATCGCTGGGACTCAGCTTAATAAAATAATCCACATCATCGAATCACCCCTGCACTACGGCCAAGGATATTCGTATATTCATTAATGGTCATGATCATGCCAACAACTGTCCATCAATGCACTACGGGCCAATGAGGACTTTTACCACATCATTTGTAACATTACGGTCATGATTATACCGAATAATCCCTGGTCATAATCATACCAAGTCCATCTATGCACTACATGCCACAGATGACTTTCAACATTTTATAAACATGAGGATGATGACAATGATATAAGAATTCAATAAAGCAAGTTCAAGAATTAATTTATCCAGGAATTAACAACGTCCAAATTGTCAACATGATACTGCATTGTGGAGTAAACTTCAAGAATGCTTAGAAGAATATTTTCTTGAAAAGATACTGGATGAAACGCAACTATCAAGGATATTCCACAAATTTCATGGAGTATAGAAGTCAAAACTTAACCAACTGAGTACAATAAAGAATGGAATAACAAAAGAAATCACCATGCATGCGATAGACCGCACAGACAGGTTATTCCAATAGAATAATAAATAATGGAACCAGGTCCGGCGTAAACGCACAGACAGGATATTCCGATAGAATAATAAATAATGGAACCAGGTCCGGTGTAAAACACACAGACAGGATATTCCAACAGAATAATAATAAAACGGAACCAGGTCCGGTGTAAAACACACAGACAGGATGTTCCAACAGAATAATAAACGGAACCAGGTCCGGTGTAAAACACACAGACAGGATGTTCCAACAGAATAATAGAAGAATGTCACCAAGTATAGGGTAGACCGCGTATACTGGTTATTCCAACAGAATAATAACAAATGGAATAACAGAAGTTCTCTTCATGAATATAAAAGAAATAATATTCCCTACCTTAAAAGAACTGGATATTGGAAAAGTGATGTAGCAGAATACTTTTATTCTCTCTCTCTTATTCTCTCTATACTTTCTCTCTCTATAGCTTGAATGAATTCGTGAAAAATAATGAAGCCCTAGGCCTCTATTTATAGAAAAACCGAGGGTGGCTCTTGGTCTTAACGAATGGTCAAATGACTCTTGGTCTTAACGAAGGGTCAAATGACTCTTGGTAATATTGAAGGGACAACTACTATTGACGAAAGTAATTACTATTGACCAAGGTAAATACTATTGACGAAGGTAATTACTATTGACCAAGGTAAATACTATTGACGAAGGTAATTACTATTGACCAAGGTAAATACTATTGACGAAGGTAATTACTATTGACCAAGGTAAATACTATTGACGACGGTAATTACTATTGACGACGGTAATTACTATTGACGAAGAGACTCTTAGATGATGACATATGGCCCCCCATAAAATAACCAAACTTACCACAACGTCTCAATTATTGATTTAATAATATAACATATTATACAGATGATACTATGACAATAATTTAAGAGATATGATGCAGCAATTACTGTAGCAATAATTGAGTATAGCTGAGTGACTTCTCACGTAAGCATCAATAATCAATACTGTGTGCTACTATGCAACCACGCGTATTACTGTACTTTTACTACCGAGTAGTTCAACAGTTTTAACGGTTTTAACGGTAACACCTCAGCCGTTATTTTTATAGAAAGATAATTCTGTCGTTTTCTCAATCCGACAATAATTCCGTTGTGGGGTCTACCAATGATTGTGCCGTCGTACGAATATTCCTCGACAAAAAGAATATTCTCCGACCAAACGAATATTTTATAACAACTTGCTTACTTTGCAAAATTTATAAATATTACCCACAACTATAACATTATATCAAATTAACTCCATAATATTCAAAAATGATATTTATAAAAAATTCATCTTTATTTATAAAAATTGGGGTCTTACATCATATCCCTAAGCCTTGATACCAACTGTGACGCCCCCAAAATAGGTATACATCACCCATTCTGAGTCGCCAAATACATGGTACAGAAACAAATACAACTTCAGTAATATAATTGTCGTGCAGAATACGATAACACATATACTGTGAGTTTGAATACAAATATTGTCTACTAGAGAGTATACAAACTCAAAAGGAGTGCTCCTTACAATTATCACACTATTTCACAGAATAGTAAGGACTACTAATGCAACCATCTGGACCATCAATCCATTTCCCTACTAGTCCCAGCTATATTCTCATTTCCTGAAGAGAACAGTGAAAGAAAGGGTGAGCTCAACTAGCCCAGTAAGAAATATTATGACTAAGATAATGTACAACAAATTATCATTAGTCTTCAACAGGAAAAAATCTGATAAAATAGAATAGACAACAAGTTTTAGATCAACAACTGCAGCGGAAAAAATAATCCATTAGAAGAGTCAAGTAGAACATAAAACCTACTATCTTCTATGATTTAAAAGATTTATCATCAATTTTATTGTTGAGATTCAGCTTAATAAATAATCCACATCAACGAATCATCCCTGCACTACGGGCTAAAGATAATCGTATTTTCATCAACGGTCATGATCATGCCATAAAACAATTCATCTTTCCACCCTTGGCCGAAGAGAATCCATGGCTATAATCATACCAAAAACTGTCCATCAATGCACTACGGGCCAATGAGGACTTTTACCACATCATTTGTAACATTACGGTCATGATTATACCGAATAATCCCTGGTCATAATCATACCAAGTCCATCTATGCACTACAGGCCACATATGACTTTCAACATAATATAAACATGAGGATGATGACAATGATATAATAATTCAATAAAACAAGTTCAAGAATAAATTTTAAAGATTTATAATTTAATTTATCCAGAAATCAATAACGTCCAAATTGTCAACATGATACTACTTTGTGGAGTAAAATTCAAGAATAATACTCAGTTGGTCATGTTCATCTCAACACCTGTTCATCTTTGCACTACGGGCCAAAGATATTCATCAGGTAATCATTCATCTTTGCACTACAGACCAAAGATATTCAGTAATATCATCATTTAGGACTGAGAATGATGAAAAATATCTTAAAGAAAACGAATCCAGTGAGATAAAAGAACAAATATTAGGAATTCGTATTACAACTTATCCAAGTTCAATAATACTCCGAAATAACCAATTTTGAAGCAGGATTCAAAAATAATGATCAAAACATGGATACAATCAAAGATAGTAACCATAATAGGCATCTTGGATAAAAAGAAGAAAATTTCATTTTTCGGTGAATAGTGTCGTATTCGTGAATAGTATCGTATACATGAATAATGCCATATATGTGAATAGTAATCCCGACACAAAAAATTTCAAATTTGATAAAAGTTCAGACCAATATTTTGGCATAATGA
This sequence comes from Panax notoginseng, assembly GCA_016801055.1. Lineage (NCBI taxonomy): Eukaryota > Viridiplantae > Streptophyta > Magnoliopsida > Apiales > Araliaceae > Panax > Panax notoginseng. The sequence goes on from CM029012.1 coordinate 167,009,891, forward strand.
TATTTAAAGAAATAATATCATTTACGAAGAAAATAACATCCCTTACGAGTACAACAAATAATATCTTTTACCTCAGAATAATCGTACTTCTGACTGAATTTCGGATATAGTGCTGACAGAAACTTGCACTGAATAGCAACTCTCAAAGTATCAAAATACTCACAAAATACGTTCGAGAATATATAGAGAGAAAGAGAGAAAACTTATGAATTCTGGTGTGATTTTTAATTCTAACTTAGCCCTCTATTTATAGGAAAATGTTAGCACGCCGAAGCAGACTTGACCTGCAACCTGATGGCTTTACCTGCTACTATTGCCATCCACCACATTTGAAATAAAATTCAGCACATTTTTTCACCAACCACAAGTGGGGCCCACTCAATTCTAGAATTTTCTACCAAAATCATTTATAAACTTAATTTCCGAATCAGTCACCTCTTAAAATTCATAATAAATCATACGTTTATTTTTAACGGTTCAAAATTTGTGGACATATACTCAACTTATATATGTATAACATATCTAAAAATTACAACGATCCAATGGTCGGATTAAAAATTATAACTCACGCAATATATCTAAAAAATACTGATTTGATTTTTAATACCTCCATTCCGACAGAAATACTGATAAAACACCTCAACATTAATTCCTTCAATTATAACCACATAAATAAATCCATCATTTATATTCACATCAAATAAATATTTCCTTATCATATAAATCAATAATTAATTATTCACAAATAATATTACAGAATCACAATTATGACAACCAGGTCGTTCCCAGGAAAGAGGGGACTTTTTAATAAGGATTTTTCCTTACTGGCGCGCAATTAGGTGACCAAACCTCTCATTAGACAGAACTTTTTAGACATTGTCAATAATGCTATGTAATAATATTATTTAAATAATATGAATTATTGATCTGATAATGAAAAATACTGTGCAATAACAATTATTGAAATAATAATAATATAAAATATCAATGCAACAATTATTAAATCAATAAAATATTGAACAGTAACTACTATAATAATTATTGAGTAGTATCTTCTTACGTAAGTATCAATAATTCAAAAATACTGTGCAAAATCGTGTGCTACTGTGCAACCACGCGTATTACTGTATGTTAACCATCGGGTATTCCAACAGTGTTAACGGTAACAACTACGTCGTTATTTATAAAAACTTAAATTTGTCGTTTTCTTCATCCGACAGTTATTCTGTTATGGGGCCCGCAAATGGCTGCGCCGTCGTACGAATATTTCCCGACAGAAAGAATATTTCACGACCAAACGAATATTTTTCGACAACAATAAATATTTTATAACCACTTGTTTATTTTATAAAATTTACACATTTCACCCATAACCAAAATATTATATCAAATTAATATTTTATTATTCACAATAATAATTAGAGTAAATTTAATTTTATTTATTAATAAGTTGGGGTCTTACATTTTACCCTTTAAAATGGTAAATTAGTGTCATTAAGAGACAATTTATTTTTTAGTTATCAAACAATTTTTTAAATTCAAACCTCATAACAATTCAGATGATCTAATTTATTAAGACATCAGAATCATTCAGATCTTAATTCTCAGGTTTATCAAACACACGGAGAACCGTAAATCTAATTTATTAATGTATACAATTAAATTGATATAATTTATTTAACTTTTAAAAATTAAAAATATTATAATTAATTGCACAAATCGAGTAATTTATAATTTTCATAATTATATTATTAAAAAATAAATTAATTTAAATTTGTAAATATTTCAAATCCACTTTAAAAAGTTGATCTTATTTGTTGGGATGGAGGAGTATTTATTTAAAGACATCATAATAATTTTATAAAGTCTAATTGAGGTGATTTAACTAATGATTATCATCTTAAAAAATCATAAATTGTATCCGAGAGAAGTTATGTACAGTAATTTCAAAAATACTGCAACATTTTAAAGACTTTCTTCTTTTTAACCTTTTTCTACGTTAAAGTGAAAAGACTATAAAAAGATCCGGTAGTATGATATTTTGGAGTTATGCATAAGAATTAAATAAATAATTATATTATATTAAATATAATATTTTTTTTATTTATATTAAATGACGTTTTAGAATTAAGCACATTTATTAAAAAATAATATAAAATATCTTTTGTACTTTTAATTAATTATTTCTCTTTTCACAGTTAATAAAAAAAGTAATGGTCAAAGATGAAGGCAATTAATGAGTTATTGAAACTTTGGTTGTATATGTGGTCAAATCGTTCATGAAATTGCATTTACTAAGGATATTAAATAGAGGAGTAAATTAGGAAAAAATAGTACAATATTACATAAAAATTCCAAAACGATACTTATATAGAATAAAATTAAATTCCCTAAAACGTCATTTATTTAGAATAAGAGGGAGTATTATTTATCATATATGAATATTTATCTCATACTCTCTCTCATTTTTAACATTATCTATAAAGAATAATTCTAAATTTTTTTTGACTAATTCTCTTAAATTATATAAAATATCAAATAATTTAAAAAAAATAAAATAATCTAAAACGTCAATATTATGCGATTGAGGGTGTACTTTTTATTATTTTTTACCAACTTTAATGACGTCACAAACTTAATCACACTGGCAACTGCGAGTCAACTAAAAAAACTCCCGGTGCTGAATTATCTAATTAATAAAATATAATTAATTTTAAATTTTCTGTTTATCTTAATAAATTATTTAGACCGTCTAAAATTTAAAATAAATTTCACTGTCTATGCAGTGTCACACACGCAGAACACAGTTGGTATTCATACGTTATACTACCAGATACTTTTAAAAGGCCCACATAAAAAAATAGACCGTGGGTACCACAAAACCTTTTTCGCAATGGGCCCAGTAAAATTATCCAACAACACCAAGATTGCTAAAATCTAATTCCTACCCCACCTAAACTTCCATATAAACCCTTACTCCGTGGGGTCAATTCCAACCCCACAAGCTCCGTCCCACCAACTCCACTCCACTTATAAGCCCTAATTTTCTCTCTCCTCCTCTGTTCTTTCTCTCTCCGATAATGGCTTCTTCAGGGATGGTCCTCCACCACCTCGACCAATCAAACCCGAATCCAACTCTAACTCAAGCCCCAGCTACTCTCTCCATTAACCCCACCACTTCTTTCAAATCCACCCAGTTGGTCATTCCCAAAAAACCTATTAATTCTCACCCTTCCAGTACCAAAGACCGCCATACAAAAGTTAATGGCCGTGGTCGGCGGGTCCGTATGCCTGCCCTCTGCGCCGCTCGTATTTTTCAACTCACCCGAGAACTAGGCCACCGTTCGGATGGGGAGACGATTGAGTGGCTCCTCCGCCACGCGGAACCGTCGATCATAGCTGCAACCGGCACCGGTACGGTTCCGGCTGAACCCGTGTGCACTTCCTCCGGTGTTCTCCAGGCGTCGCGGTCGCAGGTTTCAATCTCGGCTTCACTGAGTTCTTCTAATATGGTTCAACCGGTGTCTGCGGTTTCCAGCGGGATGTGCCAGCCGGGGATGTTTGCTGTGGGGCCGCCAAATTGTAGGTTGGATCTGTGTCAGCCACCTCCGGTGGGTTTGAATTATTCTGGGAATGGGTACGGGAACATGCCGTTCACGGCGTTGTTGTTGCAGCCGGTGACGGAGGAGGCGGAGGAGCAGACAGAAGAACTATTTGGGAAGCAGTAGAGTTTAGCGGGTGTTGTGGTTTTACCATAATGTGTAGAACGTGAAAATATTTGGGATTGAAATAGTGTTTTGGGGCTTTGAAAGTTCTTTTTGTTTATCTTATGCTTCTCTCATTGTGTCCATTTATGGCTATGGATAAATATTACTAATGTTACATGGCTAATTATTTGTTTATATATTTACAGAATTATTAAATATATATATATATAAAAATTGTCCATCAAAACATATTCGAGTACAGAACTTAATAGAGGAAAAGGGATGTACACAGTACTCACTCAAAAAGTGTAATTTTAAGGGACTAATTTAAACAGCATGCTAAATACTATTTAAACTTTTGTCATTTAGTGGTGTGTCAAGTATTTTTTTTATAAAAAAAAAATAAATAAATAAACAAAGTTGAGCTATCGATAGAACTTATAAACCCAAATTGAAAAAAATTATTAGAGTACTTAATTAGAACAAATTTTATATTAGTATCTCATTTACTTTGATTTTCTAAATTTGTCGGAAAATGTTTGCTTTGAGCATATTTTGTGAAACAGGAGAGTACATTTTTATTTATTTCATCAAAATTATTTTAATTTTATGTCATCTCACTATAAAAATGAAAGATGTCTTTTCACTACAAAATATGCCGTTTTATGATTAAATGGTATAATCACCTCAATTAATATGGGTAAGGAATATCAATTCTCAAACTTATACCAACTTTTTATCTATTACTAAGAGTCAATACTTGAACTCCTCCCCTGAAGAGCCGAGAGCATAATGAAAATAATAAACAGAAGGCGCCATAATAAGTGAAGATCTCTTGCAGATTGTCAGAATTTTGATTATTTTTTTAATTCTCGAAGAATTGGAATTTACTCATATAGTGTGCTTATATAAACTTACAATTGTGAAACTTTTCAATACATAAAATTTATAAGAGACTCTACTTATTATGCATATCTTTAAAAAAATTACCACTAATATTTTTATCCACGTAACCGACAATCTCTAAAAAGACATAAAACATTAGCTATATATGAGGAGAGATTCTCTCAAAAACGAATTGGCTATTCGACGGTTTTTCCGTCGAAAACCGTCGCTATAGCTTGCTATATTTCGAATCGTCGCTATAACCCGATTCGTCTTTGATTTATTTTTTTGGTTCTTTGGAGAAATTTTCTTATATATATATATATATCATTTTCCTATATATATATATATATATTCATATAATCTATGACCAATTCTTCTGTCTACAAACAATAATGCTTATTGATAATATAATGTTATGCAACTATATTATAGCACTAGTAAGTACTAGTAACTATCAGACGACAAGCATTTAAATTGGGGGGAAAGAAAGGAAAAAGAAACAGGAAAAGGGAGAAAGGAAAGGAAACGCAAGCACGAGTAGTACGTAGCTGCAGAAACAAATAGTAACAAATGGAAGTAACATAAACCATCTGTAGTCTGTAGAATGTAGTAATAATTTTACTTAATTTTGCTAAAAGAATAAATTTTAACTGATTTGTTTGTCAATAAATATAAGAATGAAACATGTCCCATATAAAGGAGACTATACAAGTGAATGTGAAGCCGAGGTGATGCAGTAACAAAATAAAGAGCTGTGCTCTGCCACAAGCCAGACACACCTACTGCTTATTCCCGAAAATCCACCACCTTTTCTTCCTCTTATAATCGCCTGGCGGCAACTCTGTTACAACCATGAAACATGTAATTAATGAACACAATTAATAGATGCGAAAGCAAATTCAAGTGCCAAAAATTAGGAACAATCAGCAAACCCGAAAACACTGAATTTGTCAACCTATACAAGACTTTGCATGAGAGTTTAATTCCATGTCATATTTAAACCAATGCAAACAACCATTTTTATTTATCACTAAGAATATTAGTATTTAATAGTCTGGTGGTAGCATTGGCAAAGACCCACCGCCCTGCAGTAGGAGTGGTGAGACTCTCGTCTTCCCCCCCCCCCCCCCTTCTCCCTCCTCCCTCCTCCCTCCTCCTACTCCTCCTTGATTAATGGTACCAAAAACAGAAGAACACTATTCATATTGTATGGGAGGGTGAGAGTCAAACTTTCGCTTTCACTGCAGGAGGGATGGGTAAAAGTTAAAGTTACCACCATGACTCTTAAACAACCATTTACATAACTGCATGAGCTAGGCTGCTAGAGTAAGGGCTAAACTACATATGCACCCCAAGATTCAGGACCCAAATATTGGTAACTGGTAAATCATTCGGTTTATTTTAATCCATCAGAGTTACTTCTATGTTTCTTATGACCAACACAAGAAAGGAGAGAAGCTGAGGGATATTACCTCCCTGAGGATAGATGGAGTTGTAGTGCACCTCCGCCCAAAAACTCAAGAAAATGACTGCATGTAATACATAAAATCCTTTTAAGTATTAATTATAACAATCAAAATGCTCACACAGCTCGAAGTTTTATCCTTAATATTTCTAGAAAAGAAAGATTAGTAAGAAAGGTAACCTCATAATAACAAAGAGTTCATTACTCATATTATTGGAATGATAGATGGTTGTGATTAAAAAGCCTTTAAGCAGATACAAAAAGATAAGTAAAGCATCACATGCGGATGAGAGAAAAAGACCCAAAAAAAGAAATAAAGGAGAAGAACTAACAAACAAATAACAAAAAGATAAGATAAGATCAAAGATTAGACACTGATAAGATTAGATTGAGAGGAATATGGTAATAGATGTAATATTGCAAGGGTAATTTTACCCTGTTATAGCACATTTTGTGCTGCAACTTATTGCTTCATTTACTGACAATAGATTAATAGCTCACAGAACTGGGAAAAGTTAACTCATATAGTAGTAGTTCTATTTACGCAGCATTTAATTAGCATATATATTTAGGTTCATATTGTTTAATTCTATATTGGTTATAGTTCTCATCTCTACTTATCTTTTAAAGATGGCAAGGATCAACATTGTTTCAGGTTAGAAGATTTCTATACTGCGAGTAGTTTACTCTTATTTAAGGAAAGGAAGGACATTACGGACAATTCTAAAAAGTTGTTCTTGTTGACGACTCCACCTTTCACATGTTTTGTGAGCGCGCAATGTATTGGCAAAATCGATAAACGAAAAAGGGAAAGAAAAAGGACAAACACAGAGGTCATTAGAGCCAGAAGAGCTTGACTGAGCTCCTCTAAGGTAAATTATTAGATTTACATATAATTTATAACCTATTCATAAATAATAATAAAAAATACGAGGTTTTGAAATAGCCTATTTCAATAACTTTGAAATTAGTAGGCCAAAATCATTCTATAATAATCAATACTTATACGTAAGTTCCAAGTTCGAAAACTCAATCCCAAGTCTGAGGAAACAACCTAGTACAACATAATTTTAGAGTTAAGGCTGTCTCATATCTACAAGACTACAATCCCAATGCCCTTGGTAACAAGGACTACAAAGGCTGATAGCCTTTTTACTGACAATTAAAAACTCACTTCAAGTTGAGATTATTGATCCAAAAAGGCCAAATATATTCCTTTAAAAGAAAGAGAAATAGGAATGAAATATGTGAACTAAATTATTAACTAACATATGTTCGAGTTCAAATATCTCAGATGGACACCCATTGAGAAGAGATTGGATACTAACAAGATATATCTATTAATATAGTCTTCAAAAGGTACTACAGAATATTTCTTAAACAGAAAGAGAGGAAGGAATGAAATAGATAATTTCAAATAAAATCTAATAAGGAAATTCATAAAAACACCCCCACCAAAAAATAGAAACGAAAAAAATGTGGGGAATAAATTAGTGATGAGCAGATGAATAAGTTCAAAATCTCAGAAGACACCAGTTAAGATTAGATTAGTTAATAACAAGGCATATCTACAGACATCGTTCTCAAAAGGTACTAACAGAATATTCCATCCCAACTTGAATAAATTTTTGAAACCCCCAAAAATTACCTCTTTTTGACTTTTGAACCTTCGGAAGAATCTCAATTGAACAGGTATCTTTAAATGATGTCAAGACAAATATTTTCACACCATACTGCAATAAAAAATTAAAATAAATAAGTTCTGAATTTATTTTAGTATTCCCCGAGTCTACGAAAGTTAATATTTGAAGAAAATCTAAAAAGTTTATATTTCATTATAAGGACTGCTTGATAAAAAGCAAAGAAAAAATGCCTACAGTTTTAATTGTCGAGGTAGAGCAAAAAAATGAAATATGAAATAAATAAATAAACTGGAAAACATATTGATCAAAGGAGAAGATTCTGGTGACCTGGAGGAAATCTTACCGAATCTGCAGCAGCCTGCAAGGTGACATGATCTCCCCACTCGCCACTCCTAGTTCAATCAAATATAATTCAAATATTGAAGTTTGTGATTACAACAACTCTCAGAAGAAGTATGAAAGCCATAAACTAGAAAAATAAATGGTTACTTTGACATCTTCCTCAAATAATCACCATATGCCATTGGAACATATCCCTCATACATCTCTGGGTGTGACTTAAGCTGATAATATCCAACCATATCAGAAAAATGTCATAATGCAGATCATATGCAGGTTTATGAACTCTACATTATAAAGATCTAAAGCATATAAAGTAATATATTGTAGAGGAACCTGATTAATAACTTGTTTTCTCACAAATTTGTGATGCTCTGGGGAACGGTAGAATTGATCTGATAAAGCACGGAACTGAGGGGAAAAAAGAAGAATGAGACGACTAGAGTCGCCGGAAAAAAAAAATACTATTTCAGGAAATTATTGGGATAAACTACTAGTAAATTCAATCACAAAAGGACCCCATGCCAAGCATAAGTCATACAATAGAAAGAATTAACAGAAAGGTGTACAGATTCCGTACATATTCTCTCAGTAGAACTTGGCACATCAAGTTGCAAACATCAATACATGGGAAACTATAAAATCCTAACACAGAAATCACATATAAATTACAACTTCCGCTCGAGAGGGGAGCACAAATTTTTAGTTCAGAAAAGAAAAACACATCAATACAAGTTCCGAGATCAATAACAATATTCCCATAATGCATGGATATAGAGCCTTGTGCAGACAAATAACTGTGAGTTTCACTGTAATACAGTTGGCTCTCTATAAATTATTGTTAGTAAGTAAATAGTCTCTACTAATTAAATTTTCCAGTGGTATCCTTTCCTGGTTCCATAACCAAAAGTATTGAAGATTACCTCCAAGTTATTTGTTTCTTTAACAACATCCAAATAGTTAAATAAATAGCACAATATAAATAACTGCCGGTTCTTAAAAACTTAAATTTTGAAGACAATCAAAGAATGTCTTTTTTCTCTAGTAAGTTTAACTCATCAAGACTTCGTTTCATCAACAAGGATCTGAAAAAATGTGTTTGAAATAAGAATCTCTGAATACCAAGCCATTTGATTATAACATATACCCCTCAAGGACAAGGAGCAAGTCAGAAGGATTCACAATCACACACTGGTTAAATACACTTCTGAACGTCTTAGACACAACAACATAGCTATCACATTCTATATAGCATAGCTCAATTTTTACTAAACAAAAAGGGTGAGAGCGAAACTGACCTGACAGTTACCATCTCCTTGAACTTTGCACTCAACCAAGTTATATAAATGCAACCTGAATGCAGAGAAATTTCCAGTATAATGTTCACGAGATATTTAATGCCAACAGCTTAAAGCAATCTAGGCAATAATAAATCAAGGAGCAGAAGCAGGAAAACATGCTCAGCTTGAAGCGTAGTTGGCTGAGTAGGGAACTAAGCTATGATAAAGTCATATTCACATAGTTGGAAATCCTCAATAAAAGATGTAGTGCAAAACTTCGGTCACCTACTAGCTAAATTCAAATTTGTGATGTTAACTGAAGGGGAATGAATGATGGAAGAATGAAAGACAACATATTATGATTAGTATAAATTTGCAGTTTATTCAGAAGAGATGGGAATAGTTAACTCACACCATGACTAAAAGCAGGGTCCTATATAGTGATTGTCAGAAAACAACTTCTTTTGTATATAAATTTCAGCAAATTCGACAGACATTCTTGATTTTGTGTGCATAAAGGACAAAAAAATAGTCATCTTTAAATCTAATAACATATGTCCCTTCAAGTCATCTCTTCAACCTAAAACAAGGGGAGGAAATGAAAAAGGATACCTATCCAGCAGCCTTTGATGATCAGAAGTTGCTTCATCAATAGAAGGTATGTCTCCATTAGTTCTAGGAACATGCTGCAGAAATATAATGAATGTTAACATGTTAGGTCTACTGAATTTCAAAAACAGATGCTCTGTTTTGGCATATGGCAAAATGAAGCACATAATGCATAAATACTAAAAACAAAAGATGTTTCATGAATCAAGAAGAAAGTAAACCCTTTGTTCATACATAGAATACAATGAACAAGATGGAAAAGAAAGGGAGAGATTGGTAGACACAAACCAATGATGGTGGCAGATCTGGTCGCTCAATATAGGACTTAGGTTAAGGTTTAATTCTGTGCGTCATAAGCTGAGGTGGGTAAGGAATTAGGATGGTGGTGCTACTACCACCAAATCACCAACGTAGTCAAATAGTCCACTGTTACCAAAGGAGCCTGCATTTATTATTATTATTATTATTATTATTATTATTATTATTATTATTATTATTATTATTATTATTATTATATTTTTTTTGTTGTGGGGGATGTCAGTCAATTATTTCATAAAAACGAAATTTAGGAAGTTAAACTAGTTTTTTGGTTCTTATGCGTCTCAGTCGTCCTCACTCACCACAGTTCGGTGAAAGGCTCGCCTTTCCACGCCGCTACTAGAGGATTCACCAGTAATCACTCGAAGCTTTACCAGCTGAGCTAGAAGTCTAGAACTAGCAACCTCAAGGTTTTTCCTTGTAGACCTTTACCAGCTGAGCTAATCCTAGGGGTCACCAATAGTGGGAAAATGTACCATTAACGCCCAGGGAAGGATGAGAGTCCAAGATTGTAGGGTATGTTTGTGGGTAATATCACAAATGCTAAAGGGTGTAGTTACCAATTTATCTACACATACACACATAACCAGCATGAGAATTATTAACTGAAACTCCATTTGATAAGACTTGGTTTCTCAAGATGATTTTGATAAATCATTCAAAACCAACCATAAGATATTTATTTAAGTATGAACTGACGCTTACATTCCACAGCAACACAGGTATTGGACCCAAAGCATCCCACATCAATATATGGCATTAATTTTTGTTCAATATTCAAAAATAATAATAAGGCAGGCAGTATAGGATTGAACTCATTCAGAATTCACTTCTTGCCAAGGAAATTTTAGATTGAACGTCAAAATATGTTATGGTACAAATATAACACTAGAGAAAGTGAGAAACTGTCCAAAATAGTAACAGTACTTTGAATAAGTAACACTCACACGAACAGGAATCATTTGGTTTAATCTCTTTCCAACTTCTCCATCAAGCTCAGACTCATCTGTTATCTCCAAAGTATAATTAAACTCTTCTCCATCATATGATCCTCCAGGGCTAGAGCATGAACTTGAGGGTCCCATTTCATCTGTCTCTTGTAGGCCATCCTCACGAGCTGCCGATTGTAAGATATGATAATAGGAAAGTATTAGTTGAATAATTTGAATGAAAAACTATTTAAACATCCCTCTTTCCCCTGGAAATGGGAAGACTCACCATCATAATAGTTCCTTGTCGCTGTACTAGACCAATCCTGGATATCAGTGGATGCCTGCCAGGTGTTCTCCACTGTATTGGATAATTCAGTTTCCTCTTCAAGTGACATATGCGATAATTCTTCTTGGAGAGTATGTGCAATAATCTCGTCATTTTCTACACTGTTAGATTCTGTATCCTGATGACTGTCTCTGACATAATGCTCATGAGTGATGTCCACATTGTGTTGATTGGTGTCACCATAATAAGTAGAACTAAAAAGCTGGTCCACATCAAGAAAATTAAGGCCCCACCGAGCAACATCTGGATCTGGCTCACACATAACTATGTGCCTCGACAATCTTTTCGACTTGAACGCCACCTACTACTGTAAAAGGTGGACCGTCCGGCTCTGCTTACTTCAAGTCAATGCAGCCCTCAATTGTAAAGCAAAGATGATTAACCTTTGATTCCAAGCTGGTAAAGGCCGGTATTTTTACCACAATATAACTATACATGGAATATGGATAAACTTTTTGCCTTCAAAGATTGTTAAAGTTAGTTGCTTTCCGCCTGGGAAATCAAAAGGTAACGAGATAATTGATGTATAAGTGAAAAACTCAGTAAAAGTATGGAAGAAAATATAATGAAGAATTAAAATGGCAAAACTTAATCTTTTTGTTCGTGGGTTTATTGAACAATCATATAGGTCTTAGACTCTTCATGGAATGTTATAATCCGTTTGCCTATGCTTCAGCCACTATCACTATCACTATCACGATTTAGTACCGCAAGCCACTTAACCACAACAACAATACTACTATCACATAAAAAATGCTCACATACACACACATGCATATTGTGGGGCCCCGCCTGACATGTGGGGCCTACAAATATGCATGTGTGTGTATGTGAGCCTTTTTTATGTGATAGTAGCATTATTTTAACCCCAAATAGTTACTATTACAAACCTACTTATCAAGCCACAATCCTTATTTCGAACTATCCATATTCTTAAAACATGGCCTGCCATTAATTATCCACTATATATTCAAGCTAATCTAGAAATATCTAAATCATGACTCTGGACATTTAATTCAGTAACATCTAACCAATTGTTTAACTCAATTATGTGTCCAATTACTTCCCAAATCAATTGGAACATCCAACAACAGGGATTATTTTGTCAGGTATCTTCGATACTTTTCCCTAATTTCACATTCATAAATTCTATGTTTCTCTAGCTCGTATTCAGCATCATTCGAGCATAAAATTTGAAGCTTTAAGCTCTTGTATTAGGAAATTTAATAATTTTCGGATTATCTCAATAAATTATATGCAATCAAAAGGTTAACCAATCCCTCCACACTAACTAAAACATTAACATGCACCCAGCAACTGAAATTAAAAATCAAAACACGTACACACAGAATAAGGAATATGAGATAGAGGCGAAAGTTCTCAATAGCTTCATAATTAAGTTTACCCCCACCAACTAGTTTCATATTCCAATCATCTAGTACTCAACCCAAAAAAAAAGGAAAGTACAGTAAATTATTGGAGATTCTAATCAATTCCCAGAACAAAGTAACGTATCAATAAATTAAATTATGTATGGAAAAATAGGCACCTTTAAATTAATTCCCGATACAGCATCAAATCCTTGCTTTGAAACTCTAAAGTATTGAGATCAAATCCTTGTCGAAACTTTCAAGTATTCAGTCCGAATACTTTAAACCTATAGACGCGAATAAACCTATAGGCTATAGAGTTTGAAGATTACACGGAAGAAGAAGGAGATAAAGATGGGAGGGAGAAATGGAAGAGAGGGAATTTAAGACATTATATATACAGTTGCCCTGCCGTTAAACGTCGAACAACTCTTGCACGGAAAGTTTGAAACCTCCCCTCATTTTTATAATGGGCCTTTTGAGTGGGTTTAAAAGATACCGTTGCTATAAGTGGCCTTTTTCTTGAACCGTCCTTCTTGCCTACCCTAGCGGCCTAGCCTGCCAAAATGTTCACGTCTATATATATATACAATTTATATATACAATCTCCCGATTCCATAATAACTGTATTCATATTTATGCACATAAATTAAAAAAATTATTTAATACTATGAACCCTATCCGTTGAAATCAATTGTCATAAATATTATTTCAGCCACCAAATCTTCAATCTCAATGGTTGAATCGTTTATCATGATAATAAAGATCTTATATTAGACTGAATTTACAGTGATACTCTTCAGAGCAAATTACCAAAAAGCCCTTAGTTATTTCCTGTCACTGTCGCTATAAGAAGCCGCGCGACTGTCATTTATGCCCTTACTTAACCTTGTTAATATCATTTATGCCCTTTCTTAACCTTGCGGCTACATGCTCTGTTGGCAGATAAAAATAAAGTCAAAGGTTTGGAACAGATTCACAAAGAATGCTCAACAAAATTTAAAGCCAAAGAAGCTGAATGGAGATCTGAAATGGAAAAGTTAACAAAGAAATTGAATTGTTGCAGGTCTGAGCAAGAGAAGAGTGGTAAACTTATAAGGGAACTCAATTAATAATGGAGTTTGAAGGTTAATAATGCAGTTAATGTTGCAGACTGAGGAATCTTATTGGTGTTTAAATCGGAATTCATGGAGGCTTATCTGAAGCTTACCGATGAGAAGGCAGACAAGGATCTCAAAGACATGGATAGCGATCGAGAAGGATCTAAAGAAACAAAACAGTTGGAGATGAAGAACACTGCTCTCGATCACTAAAGCACTGAAAGATGTAGAATTAATTAGATCGTGGAGAAGTAGAATCATTACCGAGCAGAATGGTGGAATTGTGTAAATGACTGAGGACCAGACTGCCGCTATATATCCTGCTGCTGCCAGAAAGAGTATCACTTCCGCTGCTCCTCCTAGCAGCAGGGGTTAAATTCAGCCGTGTTGGTGGCAACATACTATTATCATTCATCAGTTGCTCAGTACAATTTGTATTTATAACTTGGTGTAGGTAAAGACTACTTATATAAAATTTCAAATATTTATTTGAGATGTGTTTTGATTCTAATAAGTTAATTTGTAAAATTTTAACCTTCAAAATTTAGTTGAATTTTGAGAAAGATAAACATATATAATTATTAATAGAATTTTATAATTACAATTGTAAATAGTTTTTATTTGTGTTACAATTTAATCGTATACTTTGATCTTGTTTCTGCAAACATACACTAACACGTCATTTACGTTTCTTATATTAGTAGTGATTATTATAAAGTATCTTGCTTTTCATATTAATTTGCATAAAGTTAAAGGAAACTAATAAATTTTTAAGAAGATATACACTAAATGTAATATTACACGCACAAGCAATTAAAACTCATAACAAACAAATTAATTACATTATTAATTACTTACAATTTTATTGTATGCACTATAACTTGATATTTAGTATATAAATAAAACATATATAGTTTATTATAAAGTGCGGTGTAATTTTAGGGGTGTATTTACAACAGCAATCACAATGTGTTGTTAATAAAAAATAAAAATCGCATTATATCACATTTATAAATTCTACGATTTTATGCGATTGTAATTATAAATGCAATTTCTTGTTCTGCCCTGAGTTGTGTGAGGTCGGAGATATGGTTTCAAACCTTAAAAATTAAAATTGCATTTCAATTAAAACTATATTTAAGTGTGGGAAATGGGTGTGGCACTATTTTTGGCTTCCACTTAAATTATTTTGTCTTCTTGTCTCGTCGTCGTTTTTCTTAATTCAATGAATTCCGTGTCATTTGTCACTAAATACGCGTAGGGTCCGACATCTTATTTAATACTACTAATTCCGTTTTCTTTACTAAGTACATTTTTGGTATATATTTCCACGCCATTTTCTATGCGGCTTCATCAAATCTAGGAGTATAAAGACAACAACCAACTATTTTAACACTATTCATTTACTTCAAAAAAATAAACATTACTCCCTCCGTCTCATAATAATTGTCGCTTTAGCTTGATGCACATGGATTAAGAAAGTCATTTAGTGTTATCATTTATTAATTAAAATTGGTGTAAAATTTCATCACTACCCGGAAGTTGAAAACTATTAATACAAGGGAAAAATTTCTTGGGACAATGAGAGAAAGTATGGGTGATATAGGAAAGTAAATATTCTCCTAGAAAGTTGTAAACGACAAATAAATTGAGAAAAAAAATTCCTTCTAAATTTTGTTTTTAACAACGTTTTTTTCTTATTAATATTTTATGTAAAAATAATATGAAAAATTAAATCATTAATATTTTCTTAAAATTTACAAATAACAAATAAAAAGAAACAAATTTCACTATCTAAAAAGACAAATAAAATGGAATGGAGGGAGTATTTACTTCTTTTGGAGGTAAAAATACAAATACGTAAAATTATAAACAAAATAGTAATGTCCAATTTTTATGTTCAAGCTTGACTAGCTTTCCCAAGCAGAGCTCTCAAGCAATGAATAATAAACCTAGGTTAATCATCATACTACTCTGTCTTTCTCCCGAGACAAACTGAAGGTTTTATTCCTAACGATTTTTTTCCCGATTATTATAAAGTGTGAACGAGCAAGATCCTGTTGGAGAGCGCCGGGTTGGACTCTAGACAAGCAAGGGAAAGGTTCCTCACATTCCATAGAAAATCTTGACAATCACATATTCTATATCATCCAACTTTACCCAAGACATAATTTAAGCTGCAGCTCTACAAGTGCAAGGAGATAAAAAACTCATAAATTTCACACAACATATAAGAAATTTTATGTTTTGTCACGACTATAGTAAAATAATAATACAAGTATTCAACAACAAAATTTTCAACCATGTCTCGTAGTGTTGCATTGTACCACTACACCTACTGGGCATTCCCATGAAGCTATTACAAGTATAACGAATTTGGATGTACACCCTTCACCATATGTAAGTTTATAGTTTTTTGGTTGCATTTGTTATAGCAAATGTTTGTCATCTAGCTTCCTTTTATGCGAGCCAACACAAATGCAACATTTACTATAACAAATGCAACAAAAAACTTTATAAAAACTAACATATGGTAAAAGAGTATGAGCTTCATGAAATCCAGATCCAAGTCTCGCCAATCAGAATTTCCTAGCAAACTTCTAAAAACTTTTCACAGAAACCAATTACATCAACATGTCCAAAAACCCATATTTACAACCCTTCACTAATCCTTTGCTCGTGTCTTCGATCCCACCAAAATCCACATAATCCTGAAAGTTAAGATTGCAAATAGAGAAGAAGGACGACGATATATCTATACATGTGTTTGGAGGGGTTTCATTAGTTAAGCTACTTTTTTCCCCTCCATAAAGAATCTTCAAATACTCAAATAATGAAAACTCTGGCCAGCCTACTATATATGTGAGAACATGGCATTCAGCGGGTTTTTACAAGCTTTGATGGCCAAATGAAAGCCAACCAAGAACCATCTCTATTTTTTAAATCCGATTTACTTCTCTTACCTTTTCTTTCAGTTTCCTCAGAAGCTCTTTCTTGGTGAGTAACTTTGTTAGGAGTTACTGTTGTAACCAAAGGTGTCGCGGTTGGTTTACTAGTGCCTGTTTCTGTTGATGGATCTATGATCCGATTCACCATTTCCAACACTTCACTCATCTTTGGGCGTAATTTTGGGTTTCTGGCCAAGCACCGGTTGGCTACAATCGATAACTTCTGGGCTGATTTGATAGAATACTTACCTTCAAACCTGGGGTCCATTATCATCCTAAACTTCTTTGTGTTTGATAAGTAAGGCTTCACCCATTCCAAAAGTTTCTGCTCAGACTTGGGGAGGTTTCGGTCCAATGGTCGCCTACCTGTGATGAGTTCATAAAGGAAGACCCCATAACTCCATACATCATTCTTTGCTGTGAGACGCCCAGTTTGGATGTATTCCGGAGATGCATATCCCATTGTTCCTACAACCTGATAATGTTTTCATGTTATATGGTGATAAAGTTTCAAAGGAAATATATACTTGATTGGAATCAATGAATGCGCATTTGAACAGCAAAAAAGTAATGAAAACCTTACACATTCTTTAATTAATTGTTTGGCGTGAAACTACTCATTAGTTCCAGAGTATTAACCAATGTTTGGATATCATGTAATATATTTCTTATCAAACCTTCCAATAGCCCATATCTTTTTAAAAGGCAAAGGTCCAAAAATGCCCCTGACGTTTATCCCGATATTACACTTACACCCTAAACTATTTTTTTTTTTCCAAAAATGTCATTGATGTTACAAATTTCGGATCAAACGTGCCTCTTCCGTTAACGAATATGTCACCTTGACAAACGAGTGTTATACCCTCTATGATATGGCTGACACGTGACAATATTTGTTGACGTGTACAAAAATTCATTAACACAAATAATTAAAAAATCCAATTTTTATTAATTATTTATTTTATTTTTCTTTAAAACAAAATAAATAATTAATAAACAAAATAAATATTTATATTTAATAAACAAAATAAATATTTATATTTATATTTAATTCATTAACACAGATAACAAAAATTCGTCCTCTTGAATTAATTAATACAAATAACCCTAAATTAATTAATACAAAAATTAATGCAGTCTTCTTCCTCTTGATGAATTAGTAATCTGCAAAATCCTACGAATTAAATAGACCCTATTACATTAGCCAAACAATGAGTTGAAATAACAAATCCCTGTTCATCGACAATTTATCCTGAAAAGGTAATATTACTGTTGATATATACAATGTTCCGAAAATTAAACACCATGTATGAGCGTGCATAAATGTTTAGCATAGGAAACTAAGAAAAGATACTTTGGCCGGCCACCATCCATCACCATCTACCACCAACAAATCCACCACCATGCACCACCGTCTCTCAAAATCAATCCATCAACAGATCCACTACCCCCACCACGACGAGATCCACCCGATCTACCACCGCCGTTAATACCACCACCACAACTAACAACACCACCATATCCCAAATCGAAAAAAGCAAAAAAAAGATGGAAGGAAGTCCCCACCGGAAAATTTCATCACCCTATATTTTTGAATCGACAATTGTAAAACATGAAGATTTTGGGTCTTCTTCTTCCTTTCCTTTGTCCTTTGTTCTTCGTTCTTCTATCATCCCTCATTATTTAGATATTATCTCGAAAATAAATCTTAAAAACATCCAAATCTGATTTTGATCCCTTCATTATTTGGATTTTAGTTCGAAAATAAATGTTAAAAATATCCAGATCTGATTTTGAAGGTGTAAATTTACTTTTCAAAAAATAAAAATTTTCTCAATCTAGATCTAGATTTCTGGTGTACTCAAGATTTTTTGATTTGAGATTACTGGTTGTGCTTCGAGCCTTCGATGGTTCGGGATGCTCTGCCGCAGCCGATCGGACCGTTTGTGGGTTTGAGACCGAGTCGTGGGAATGGATCGGTGTTACAGACGGGTCGACGGTAGCGGAATGGTTTACACCCGCCCCATTCTCATCTTTCATTTTGACGGTGGCGGAGTGGGGGTTGGTGTTGGGTCGACGATAGCGGAGTGTTGGTTGGTGGTGTTAGGATTTTGCAGACGAAGAAGACAACATTAATTTTTGTATTAATTACTTTAAGGTTATTTGTATTAATTAATTCAAGAGGACGAATTTTTGTTATTTGTGTTAATGAATTAAATATAAATATAAATATTTATTTTGTTTATTAATTATTTATTTTGTTTTAAAGATAAATAAAATAAATAATTAATAAAAATTGAATTTTTTAATTATTTGTGTTAAAGAATTTTTGTACACGTCATCAAATATTGCCACGTGTCAGCCACGTCATAGAGGGTTTAACACCTGTTTGTCAAGGTGGCAAATTCGTTAACGGAAGGGGCACGTTTGACCCAAAATTTGTAACGTCAAGGGCATTTTTGGGAAAAAAAATAGTTTAGGGTGTAAGTGAGATATCGGGGTAAACGTCAAGAGCATTTTTAGATCTTTGCCCTATTTTTAAAAGCCATGCTCTAGAACCGAGTTAACAGTAAGCAAAAACCCCAATACTAGCAATTATAGAAAGATCACAAAAACTTACTTCACACAAATTCCCAAGTAGAAGATTGCAACTGGGATTACTCTTTTGGAGGTGGGGGTTTTTTTTTTTGGGGGGGGGTGTGTGTGACAAAAGTATAAGAAAGAAAGGTTCTATTACTCACATGCACCAGGATTAGTTCCAGATAGTTACGACCGGTCAAAATTCTCCACAAGTGTCCACTGATTCAGCCAATGTTCTACTAGACCAACTTATGTATAGAATCACATGTATAATAGTATACAAGTGCCAGGTGTGGCAAGTCTTCCAGTATCATAATCTCTTTCTAAAATTATCCATTACTTTAACTACCTGAATATGCATACCTGAGCCTAGTTCCTGTTATGTCCTTGCAGCTACTCTAGATTCTAGAGAGAAGCCAAGTGTCCATGCAACATTAGAAATGCAAAGAAATTTCTGTTACCAAAGCTTTCAAAGTGCATTATGCTGTTCTACAGAAATGGGTACAAGTTTTTAAATATTTTTTTCTTTTTGGTAAATACAAGTTTTCAAATTTTTTTTCCTTTTTGGTCAATAAAAGTTTTCAAATATTTCTTCCTTTTTGGTAAATACAAGTTTTCAACCATGAATAACATATTCATGTGGCAGTCTATCACACGTTCACTGAATGCAGGATACTTGGTCATGTTTATGTGGCAAGGGCAATCATAATTTAATTGGGGTTCCTAACTCCTAAGAGAATTAGTTGGAGGGCTTCGATACCAAGTAATTTTGAACCATATAAATCTATATTCCTGCTATTACTTACAATTTGCCATAATTCATAGTATATGGGAACTCAATTAAAACATCACAAGTATTATAGACATGATTTGTAAATAGTGCATTTCTAATAGACCAAAATAATTTTTAGCTTACAGAGAGTACATACCAACTATGTGTATATTCACAGTGACGGAACCATAAATTTTATTACCTAGGGAACATAGTCAATTTATTTCATTTAAAGAATGGTCTCTTGTCTAGAAGTTTTCTACCGCATGCTCCACTCGCAAAAAAATGAGTGTTTACTTCTCAAAATCAACATGTTTGATTTTGAACATAATCAACAATTTAGTTCACAACTTGCTTAGATATAAATTGATTTTAAGAATCAAACTACTAATAAGGAACATCCAAAAAAAGATGTACACTTTCTTTTTGGAACTGGAGTATAGTAACCCTAGAACCAGAAGAAATTATTATAAACAAGCCAACGAAAAATTATCAAAAAAGAAAATATAGTTGTACAATAATAATGAGGGGTCAATCTACTATATACTCACTTTGTTCCCAAAACAAAACAAAAATATACAACAAGAGAACCCAATTTTGACTTTTAGATGTTAATTTGTTACATCATTTTAGTTCAAATTTAAATTCATTTGATTTTATTCAATACAATTGTTGTTTTTAGAACTTCATGATTTGACATCAATGCTAAATTTTAGGATTTTTGAACGAAGGGAGTAATTTGTATTCTGGGATAAAGGACTATAAGAATGTATAACTAAATTACTTTTCAAAAGATAAGAGGGGACATGGCCATCCAAAGTGTAGTTCCATGATAACTTCATCCAATTGTTTGGAAAATCTGAACAGAAATCTTATTGGCTTTTTATACGTTTAAGTCAATCATTTTGTATTAAGCTATGGTCAGGAATTGGGATCCCCTGATTTCACAAATTGCCATTCTAGATCCAAATTTATGAGTTTAGAAGTTCAAAGAACATGTAAAACAAGGATATTCTACATCATTTTGTATGAGCATACCGCAGTTGAGACGTGGGTAAGCCCTTCTGAAGGGCCTAGTCTAGCCAATCCAAAGTCTGAGAGCTTAGCATTCCATTGCTCGTCTAGAAGAATGTTAGAAGATTTGAAATCTCTGAATATGATCTACATCATACAGAAACAACGGGAAAAAAAATCATCAGTCCATACCACCATCCAACATCATCGTAAAGTCAAAATGAATTATAGGAACTGGGTGCACACACGCATATACCACATCTTTAATCAAAAAATAAAATAAAATGCCGACAAACTGATAGCCCGTGCACTATGCCAGCTCTAAGTTGGTAAATAACTTGCATTAAAATATAAATATATGTTTTTCTAAGTAAAGCACCCAATAGAAAAAAATAAAAAGAAGAAAATTTTGAAGGTAAAGAATAAAAATGCCACCTGAAAGTCCATTTCCTCATGTAGGTACGCTAAGCCACGAGCAGTGTCTTGAGCTATTTTCAGCCTCATGGACCAGGGAAGAGCTCTCTCTGATCGAGTTGCTAAATGGTCCTCCACGCTTCCATTGGGCATATATTCATAAATTAAAAGCCGCTGGATTCCTCTTTCATCATCTTCAGCACAGTAGCCCACTAGTTTCACGAGATTTGGATGCTCGACCACCCCAAGAACATTAACTTCTGTCACCCATTCTTTGTGCCCCTGCCAGACAAAAGCTCATAGTGTAACTAAATAATAAACATGTGTATGGTGTTTCAACCAAAAAGAGAAACTTGCCAACGTAGTAGTCAAACCAGTTAAAAGGGTGTATCAAGATACGACAACTTAGATCAGTACTATTACTGGCAAGAAAATGAATAATGAAATCAGGCAAGATGCAAAAAGGTAAGAACTCTTTCAAGATTAAATTAAAAGGAAAAAAACACAAGGTAGGAAACCTTGCCTGTAGTCCTCTTTTACCAAGTTGTTTCACAGCCACATCAAGCTTCTTAGGATCTTCAGAAATCTTAATCACACCCTTATAGACACACCCAAATCCACCCTCTCCAATCTTGGTAGAACGGCTGAAATTCTTTGTGACTACTTTCAGGTCAGAAAATGTGAACACTCTGAGATTGCTGGATTTCTGAGACAAGTTTGGAAAGGAGGCCCTCACCGTGGACTCTGTGCTAATATCTGAGACATTCCTGGAGTTGAGTTCAGACCCAAATTGCCTTGTTTCACGTTCCTTAAATGTAGAATCAAATGACTGAACTGAAATTGATTTTGAAGTTTTTGTCTCATCCTTCCTTTTTCCAATGTATAACGGGAAACACTTCATTGCGTCCAAAGATTTGCAAGTCTGCAATTATAAATTTGCTGTAGAATAGAACTTCCAACAGTCATGAAGCCATCAAAAGACCAACAATACATAGGACATTACTAATAGTTGCATCAACCCATTAACTTAAAGTAATGATGTTAAATTTGATTAAGCTTCAATTATGACACCCAAAATAAAGATACTCACTCTGTTCCCCAAAAAGAGTCCCATTGGCCATTTGCATTATAAAAAAAATCTACAAAAAGAGTCCTTTTATTGATAATAAAGGTATAAAATGACATGATCTCCTCAAGACTAAAATTTCACAACACAATTTCATCATCATGCAACCACTACCAAACTACTCATTATATTAGGGTTGAACATAAAAAATACATATCCTTAAGAAATAATAGGTATTCAATAAAAATCTGCACAAAACCTCATAGCTTGTAGTACTTAGATTCATTACTGAAATTCACACATTTATTATTCACAAACTCTGAAAATAAGTTAGCTTCCACGTATAGAAACATCCAAAAACGAAAACAAAACTTACCCTTTTTAAGTTTCTCAATCTGATTGCAGAACAGGTGCGCAAAGAATTGTTTTACAAGTAAATTCTAGAGAAAAGAGAAACCCATTGCTCCGAAGGAGCTCAAGCGAAAGACTAGGGCTATATTTACATGACCAAAGACTAGAACAATAAGTCTGTACACGGCAGGTGGAGGAAGTCTCTCTTTTACCAACTAATTGAAATTTGGAAAGTAAAATGATAAAACCACAGGCGAGTGTAATTTATATTGCCTTTCCAAGAAAAGACCGACCGCCTGGGACAGCTAGGAGAGAGAATTCATTGCTGAGTGCATGCTGAGATTATAAATGACAATAAATAAATATGTCACGTAGTGTTACAGTATACCGGTAATTGTCCGTTCTTAAAAGTACGACGTAACGAAAAATTAGATTAAAATTTAAAAAATATTATATTACCTAAAGACTCTTTGTAACTTAAAATAACTTACGATCAGATATAATAATTATCATAATTTATCAAACTATCACAATAATTAATTTTCCTTTAAAAATAGATATTCATAAAAATCTAAACTTATCCACAAAACTTACAATTATCAATAATAATTATCATAATTCACCACATCACCACAATAATAATTATTATTGTTATTATTATTGTTGTTGTTATTGTTATTATTATTATTATTATAATTATTATAATTATTATTATTGTTATTATTATTATTATTATTATTATTATTATTATTGTTGTTGTTGTTGTTATTACTATTACTATTATTATTATTATTATTATTATTATTATTATTATTATTATTATTATTATTAGTAGTAGTAGTAGTAGTAGTAGTAGTATAATTACAATAAGAATTATTATTATTATTTTGAATTAAAATTAGAATGAAACTGAACCGTAGTTGTACTTTCTCATCCAAATCAATTAGAATGAATTTGAATCTTTATTATATAGATTACTATTACTATTACTATTATTATTATTATTATAATTATAATTATTATTATCATAATTATTATAATAATTATTATTATTACAATATTAATTATTATTATTACTATTTGTTTGTGTGTGTGAAGAAGAGAGGAAACAGAAATATTTTGTGTGTGAACATGTAAGAGAGTAAGGTGTAGGGTTGAATTTAATTTGGGCGGGAAGAAATATGAGCCTTTAGATTAAGTTGAAAGAATTAAGTTAGAATGTGTGACGCCCAAAAACAGGTATACACCACCCATTCTGAGTCGCCAAAACATAATACATAAACAATTATCACTTTATTAATACAATTGTTGAGCAAAATACGACAAAACTTAAACTGTAAATTTAAATACAAATATTGTCTTCTAGACAATATTCACACTCAAATAAGTCCTCATTACAATTAGTGATATATTATTTTATAAAAATGGTGAGGACTACTAAACAACTTTCTAGAACCATCATTCCATACCCCGACTAGTACTTGCTACATTCTCGCCTCCTAAGAAGAAAAATAGACAACAAAAAGGAAAAGGTAAGCTCAACTAACCCAGTAAAGAACATTATGACCAAGATAATATAGAACAAATTATCGTTAGTCCTCAACAGGAAAAAAATTTAATAGAATACAATAGACAACAAGTTTTAAATCAATATTCGCAGCGAAAATAATAATTCATTAGAAGAGTTAAGTAGATAATGAAATCTATTATCTTCTATTTATGAATTAAAAAGTTCATCGTCAATATTTTATCCCTGCAAATTCAATCAATATATATATCTGGAATCAAATGTTCATCTTTCCACTACAGGCCAAAGATATTCATCAGTTGGTCATGTTCATCTAAACACCTATTCATCTTTGCACTACGGCCCAAAGATATTCATCAAAAAATCATTCATCTTTGCACTACATGCCAAAGATATTCAGTTATATCATCATTTAGGACTGGGGATGATGAAAAATATTTTAAGGAAAATGAATCCAGTGAAACAAAGGAACAAATATTAAGGATTCGTACTTTAAACAATCCGAGTTCAAAAACACTTAATAAATAATCATAGTGAAGTAAAATTCAAGAATGATCAAAACATGGATACAATCAAAGCTATTATCCATAATAGATATTTTAGACAAAAAATGAAAATTTATTTTTTTGACGAATAGTGCCGTATTCGTGAATAGTGCCGTATACGTGAATAGTGTCGTATACCTGAATAATAACTCTGACACTAAAAATTTTAAATTTGATAAAAAGTTCAGATCAATATTTCGGCATAATGATATTGAAAGAAATAATATCATTTATAAAAAAATAACATCCCTTACCTCGAAAAGACAGTACTTCTGACTGGAATACTGGATATAGTGCTGAAGGGAACTTGCACCGTATAACAATACTCAAAGTATCAAAAAACTCACAAGAATACGTTCAATAATATAGAGAGAGAAAGATAGAGAAAATTTATTTCTGGTGTGATTTTTAATTCTAACCTAAGCACCCTATTTATAGGAAAATGCTTAGAACACCAAAGCAGAAAATTTAATAAAATATTAATATATTTATATAATTTTCCTTAGCCCACCTTTTGATCAAAATATCAGCCACACATGTGCCAAAAATAACAAAAACGTTTTTCTAAACAAAAACATTTAAAACTCCAAAAATCAATTCAGACCCGATATACCGGAACTTCAATAATTAACAATAAATAGCTCTTTTATCAGAAAAAATTGAATCTTATATCCATTTTATAGGAAATTCAATTATCTACAACTTTGTAAGTTTAAATTTTTCCAAATTCCAAACAGAAATTGACCGAAATCCATATACGGACGATTTTACAAGCTATAATCAAATTTCAGTCAAGAAATGGGGTCCACAAACATGAAAAACATGTTTTAAATATTTTTAGTAACAAAAATATTCGTCCTCCTCATTTATTCATATATCACACATTCATTGTAAAAATATCATCATTATTATATTACTAAAATATAATAATATATTTTATCAGAAAAGATGAAATATCAATTTTTAACAATTGTCACATAAAAAAAAATTCTATCTATATCCACATAAAATGAGTATTTTATCATATAAATCAATAATTAATTATTTACAAATAATATGAGACCCCAGATTTTATGAATAAATATTTAATTTTGTCAAAATAATTTTTTAAATTATGGTGTAGATTAGATATAATGTTATAGTTGTGGGTAGTATTTATAAATTTTGCAAAATACGCAAGTTGTTATATAATATTAGATTGGTCGGAGAATATTCTTTTTATCGGGGAATATTCGTACGACGGTACAATCATTGGTCGACCCCACAACGGAATTATTGTCGGATTGAGAAAACGACAAAAATACTTTATGAAAATAACAACGGAAGTTTTACAGTTAACTGTTGAAGCACCTGGTGTTAAAAGTACAGTAATACGCGTGGTTGCATAGTAGCATACGGTATTGATTATTGATGCTTACGTGAGAAGTCACTCAGTTTTGCTTAGTTTATGGACTCCTATTTACCCATTTTTCAAAATAATCGGTAGAAATTTTTTAAAGGCGGGGCCACATGTGGGGCCCATATGTGTCGAAAAAATAATTTTGAAAATAGAAGAGTATATGTATGGAAGTATATGTATGTATTGAGTATATAGTGGGAGAAAGTGATATGTGAAAGTGATAGGTGTGTGATGTGTGTGTAAGTGGAAAATGGTGGAAAAGTGGTTGTGTGATAGTGATGTGTAAGAGTGTAGTGAAATTGATTTTTGGGTGGGTGGGGGATTGATGTTGGTTATGGGTGAAAAAAATTAAGTGGCGTATATATAATATTGATATATATAAGTTGAAAACATGTGTTTATATATATGTATTATATTTTAATTTTTTGTTGTAATCTTATTGGTTAGTTGATTGAATTTTTACATTGGTGATGTCAAAACCTTGGTACGTATATTTGCAAAATTATTTCATCCATGAACAGTGCTATTCCATTCTCCTATAAATAGAAGCTCATTCCTTCATTATTTCTTACGAAAAACTCTAGAGAGAGAAAATTATAGAGAGAAAGAAGAAAAGTTTTCTGCTACTTTCCTACTCTTATATTCAGTTTCTTTTACGGTAAGGGGTGTTATTCTTTCTTATTCATGAAGAGAACTGTTGTTATTCCATTGCTTATTATTCTGTTGGAATAACCTATATACGCAGTCTACCCTATACTTGGTGACATTCTTTGTAAGACCCCAAATTATTAATAAATGAAATTTAATTTCCTCTATTTATTATTCTGAAATAGTAAGGGTTGATTTGATTAATGTGGTTAGTTATGGGTAAAATGCGCAAATATTTTAAATAAGCAAGTGGTTATAAAATTTCATTATTGTCGGGGAATATTTGTTTGGTCGTGGAATATTCTTGTTGTCGGGAAATATTCGTACGACGGCGCAGCCTTGTGTGGGCCCCATAACAGAAAGCGATTGGATGAAGAAAATGACAAAAATAAGTTGTTTATAAATAACGGCGTAGTTGTTACCGTTAATACTGTTGGAATACCCGGTGGTTAAAACACGGTAATACGCGTAGCACACGGTATTGCACCAATTATTGATTCTTACGTAAGAAGGCACTACTCAATAATTGTTACAGTAATTACTGTTCCAATAATTGCTGCGTTGATATTTTATATTACTGTTGTTTCAATAATTGTCACTACGCAGTATTTTTTATTATCGGAGCAATAATTCATATTATCTGAATAATATTATTAGATAACATTATTGGCAATGTCTAGAAAGTTCTGTCTAAGGAGAGGTTTGGTCATCTAATTGCGCGCCAGTAAGGAGAGATCCTTATTGGAAAGCCCCCTCTTTCCTGGGAACGGCCTGGTTGCTAGTACTGTGATTCTGTAATATTATTTGTATATATTTAATTATTGATTTATATGACGAGGAAAATAGTGATTTTATGTGGATATAGATAGAGAAAAATTTTAATGTGACAATTGTTGAAAATTAATATTTTATCTTTTTCTGATAAAATAATTCATTTAAATATATTATTTTAATAATATATTGATGGTGGTATTTTTACAATGAATGTGGAATATATGAGTATATGAGGAGGAAGAGTATTTTTGTGGCATTAAATGATTAACACATGTTTTGTGTGTTGGTGGACATAATTCTTGACCGAAAATTTATTATTGACTATAAAATCGCCCGTTTGTGAATTTCGGTCAATTTCTGTTTAGAATTTGGAAAAACTTTCTTCTGCAAAGTTGTAGAGAATTGAATTTCCTATAAAAACAAGCGAGATTCGAATTTTCTGATAAAAGGGCTATTTATTATGAATTATTGAAGTTCTGAAGTTCTGAAATAATTGATTTTTGGAAGTTTTATTTATTATTTTGAAGAAAAACGTTTTTTGGCATTTAAGTGGGCTAGCATGTGATATAAATGGGCTGAGATCAGATGTCTAGAGGTGGGCTAAGGAAAATTTGATAAATATATTATTATTATATTAAATTTTCTGCATTGGTGTTCTAAGCATTTTCCTATAAATAGGGTGCTTAGGTTAGAATTGAAATCACACCAGAAACACAACTTTCTCTCTATTTCTCTCTCTATAATGAGCGTATTCTTGTGAGTATTTGATACTTTGAGTGTTGCTATACGGTGCAAGTTTCCTTCAGCACTATATCTAGTATTCCAGTCAGAAGTACCGTCTTTCCGAGGTAAGGGATGTTATTTCTTTTTTTAATGATATTATTTTCTTCAATATCATTATGCCGAAGTATTGATCTGAACTTTTTATCAAATTTGGAACTTTTCATGTCGGGGTTACTATTCATGAGTTACTATTCATGAGTTACTATTCACGAGTTACTATTCACCGGAAAATGAAATTTCCTTCTTTTCGTCCAAATATCTATTCTGGATACTAGCTTTGATTGTATCCATGTTTTGATCATTCTTGAATTTTACTTCACTATGATAAGGTATTTTTGGACATGGATAAATCGAAATACGAATCCTTAATATTTGTTATTTTGCTTCACTGGATTCGTTTTCTTTAAAATATTTTTCATCATCCTCAGTCTAAATGATGATGTTACTGAATATCTTTGGCCTGTAGTGCAAAGATTGATAATTTTATGATGAATATCTTTGGCCCGTAGTGCAAAGATGAACAGGTGTTGAGGTGAACATGACCAACTGATGAATATCTTTGGCCTGTAGTGCAAAGATGACTATTTGATTCAAGATATTTATTGATTGATGTTACAGGGATAAAATGTTGATGATGGGCTTTTAAATTCATAGATAATCGTAGATTTCATTCTCTACGTAACTTCTCTATGAATTATTATTTTCCGCTGCGAATATTGAATTAAAACTTGTTGTCTATTGTATTCTATTAAATTTTTCCCTGTTGTAGACTAACGATAATTTGTTGTATATTATCTTAGTCATAATATTCTTTACTGGGCTAGTTGAGCTCACCCTTTTTCTTGTTGTTCCATTTTCTTCTCAGGAGGCGAGAATGTAGCAGGTACTAGTCGGGGTATGGAATGAAGGTTCTAGGAAGTTGTTTTAGTAGTCCTCACCATTTTTTTTATAAAATATTGTTCTAATAATTGTAATGAGGACTTATTTGAGTGTGGATATTGTCTAGATGACAATATTTGTATTTACACTCACAGTTTTTATGTTGTATTAATAAAGTTGTAGTTGTTTCTGTACCATGTTATTGACGACTCAGAATAGGTGTTGTATACCTGTTTTGGGGGCGTCACAGTTGGTATCAGAGCTTAGGGATATGATCTCTGGCGGAGATCGGGGAATAGAACTAGGAGGGGAGAGACGAGTAAATCCTTCGCTAGTGTGTCCTACCTAAGCTTATTTGTTGGTTGGTCATAATATAGGGATATTATGTGATTTGTTAATTTGTTAAATTAACCCTTGTTTTATGGCAGTATTTGAGAATGTCGACTGAGAATGTTAACAGTGGAGTAAATGAAACCGTGGAGACACATGTACTCACCAACGAGGAGAACGTGCAACAGGCTGGCAATGTTCCTCCTGTGAACAACACCACTGAGCAGACGGTGAACGATGAGATGTTTAGAAGCTTTTTGCGATTCATGCAAAACCAGACGAAGGAGATTCCTGTTCAAAATATAGGAAGAAACAATGGCAACGCACAGCTGGTCACAGCCAAGCAGTTCAAAGAGTTGGGACCACCAGAATTCTGGGGAAAGCCGGATCTGATTAAGGCGGAGACATGGTTCAAGCAAATTACCAAGATATTTGATGTCTTGGGATGCACGGAGGAACAGAAGGTTCCATTTGCCACCTTTATGTTCCGTGGCGAGGCAGACTACTGGTGGGAATCTGTGAAGCGTACCCATCCAGCTGCACTCAGCATGTCTTGGGAGATATTTCAGAAGCTATTCAATGACAAGTACTTTCCTGAAAGTATTCGTCATATGAAGGAGGTAGAGTTTATTAGACTGGAGCAGAATAACATGACGGTGTCCCAGTAAGAGGCGAAGTTTGCGGAGTTGTCTAGGTTTGCACCTCATTTGGTGGAGAATGAGGAACGTATGACGCGGATGTTTCTGAGAGGTTTGAAACCCGGCATACGTCAATATCTCATTTCTCATAAATTTTCTCTCTATTCAGATGTTGTCAACAGGGCTCAATTATTAGAGCGAGATAACGAGTACGGTCAACCGAGGGACCACAACCAGGATCATATCGGTGACAACAATCATCAGAACAATGATAATCAGCGGAGAAAGAAAAATACAGACAAGAACGGCAACCACTCTGGTGGTAATCGTGGCTATGAAAATAGAAGAAGCGAGTCGGGAGGAGATTTTAAAAAGAGGAGATTCAACAATGACAATACGAAGACGTCAGCACCAGCAGCAACTGGTTCTAAGGGAGGAGAACGACCACCGGTCATATGCTATAAATGTGGAAAAGAGGGACATATCAGCCCAAACTGTCCACAACAGTTCAAGGTATGCTATAATTGTGGAAAGGAAGGACATATTGCTCGAGATTGTACGATAGCGAAACCAAGTTCAGCGGGGACGGTGACTCAAAAGGCTGCCCCAGAAAAGTCAAAGTCAACGGTTCCTGGAAGAGCGTTTATCGTGACTGGTCAACATGCGAGGAACCCAAACGAGGTGATCACGGGTAAGCTAATCATAAATTCATGTGAAGTTTATACCTTACTAGATACCGGTGCTACCCATTCATTTATTTCTCCTGCTTGTGCTCAACGTTTAAACTTGACTCCGGAGAAATTAGACTTTGATTTATCTGTGGAGACTCCGTTAGGGGAAACTTTCATCACATCCACTGTTTATAAATCTTGTTTGATCCAAGTTGGTACCATCACCTTACCTGTTGACCTTATCTCTTTAAAGATACTTGCATTTAACGTGATTTTAGGAATTGATTGGTTAACTACTCATCATGTCAAAATTGATTGTTTTCGTAAGGTGGTTAGTTTTCATATTCCTAATCAACCTGTTGTTCGAATTCAAGCAACAAAGCCATTAAAATCAATCACTGTCATATCAAGTCATAAAGCTATTCGTTTATTGAAAAACGGATGTCAAGCTTTCTTAGCTCATGTTATGGATTTGAATAAAGACACGTCAAATTTGAATAATATTCCTGTTGTTAGTAACTTTCCTGACGTATTTTCTGAAGAACTTCCCGGTCTACCCCCGGAACGTGAAGTTGAATTCTTCATTGATCTTGAACCTGGTACAAAGCCCATTTCTAAATTCCCATATCGAATGGCTCCTATTGAACTTCAGGAGTTAAAAGTCCAACTACAAGAGTTGTTGGACATCGGTTTCATTCGTCCTAGTACATCTCCTTGGGGTGCTCCTGTTTTATTTGTAAAGAAGAAAGACGGGAGTATGCGACTTTGTATCGATTACCGGGAATTAAACCATGTCACCATCAAGAATAGGTATCCGCTACCTCGTATTGATGACCTGTTTGACCAGTTACAAGGAGCACAATTCTTTTCAAAAATCGATCTTCGTTCTGGATATCATCAGCTGAAGGTTAAAACTGAGGATATTCCGAAGACTGCCTTTAGAACTCGGTACGGGCATTATGAATTCTTAGTCATGTCTTTCGGATTGACTAATGCTCCTGCGGCTTTCATGGATATGATGAACCTAGTATTCAAGGATTATTTGGATCAGTTCGTTGTTGTCTTTCTTGATGACATCCTCATATATTCCAAAAGCCGTGAAGATCATGAGCACCATTTGAAGCTGGTACTCCAAAGGCTGCGTGAAAACAAGCTATATGCTAAGTTGAAAAAATGCGAGTTCTGGCTTGAGGAAGTAGCATTCCTAGGGCACGTGGTGTCAAAACATGGAGTATCTGTGGACCCGGCGAAGATTGAAGCAATACAAAGCTGGGAGCAACCGAAGACGGTGACCGATGTACGTAGCTTTCTGGGCTTAGCTGGTTATTATCGGAGATTCGTAGAAGGGTTTTCTCGAATCGCTACCCCGTTAACTCAGCTGACTCGGAAGGATATCAAATTCGTATGGAGCGAAGAATGCGAGAAGAGTTTCCAAGAGCTTAAGAGGAGACTCATTTCGGCACCTGTTCTGACAATACCATCTGGTTCGGATGGATTTGTTATCTACAGCGATGCTTCAGGCAAAGGGTTAGGATGTGTTCTCATGCAACGTGGGAAAGTCATAGCCTATGCCTCGCGACAACTTAAAGAATATGAGAGGAATTATCCTACTCATGATCTAGAGTTGGCAGCAGTCGTTTTCGCGCTAAAGATCTGGAGGCACTATCTATATGGGGAGAAAGTGGAGATATATTCAGACCATAAAAGCCTCAAATATTTCTTCACTCAAAAAGAACTCAACATGCGGCAACGACGTTGGCTCGAGCTGTTAAAAGATTACGACCACACTATTCAATACCATCCTGGAAAAGCAAACGTGGTAGCTGACGTGTTGAGTAGAAGATCATATGCAGGAACGAGTGCGATGATGTCAAGTATACGTGTAGAACCAACTTTAATCGATAAAGTTAAAGTTGCTCAAGCTACAGACCCGGAGCTGATGCGGATGAAGAAGAAAGTGCAAGAAGGTGCTATTCCAGAAGCAAGAATCGATGAAGAAGGAATACTTCGAGTCCACTCCAGACTTTGTGTTCCTAACGATTCTGATTTAAAGTACAAGATCATGATGGAGGCACACAATACACCATTTGCAATCCATCCTGGAAGTACTAAAATGTATCGTGATCTTCGACATACATTTTGGTGGAACAATATGAAGAGAGAGATTGCAAAGTTTATCTCGAGGTGTTTAACTTGTCAACGTGTAAAGGCAGAGCATCAAGTACCAAAGGGTCCATTGCAACCACTTGAGATTCTGAAATGGAAGTGGGAACACATTACCATGGATTTTGTTACGGGTCTTCCCACGGTTTCTTAAGGTATAAATGCTATTTGGGTTATAGTTGATAGATTAACCAAGTCTGCTCATTTCTTGCCGATACGGGAGACTTATTCCCTTGAACGTCTTGCTAGTATGTACGTGAATGAGATTGTATGGTTGCATGGCATGCCAGTATCCATAGTTTCGGATCGTGACCCAAAATTCACTTCAAGATTTTGGGTTAGCTTGCAAAAAGCTATGGGCACGGATTTACGGTTCAGTTCGGCATACCATCCTCAAACGGACGGGCAATCAGAGAGGACTATTCAAACTCTTGAAGATCTATTAAGACTTTGTGTCCTCGATTTCAAAGGAAGTTGGGATAAGTACCTACCATTGGTGGAATTCTCCTACAACAACAGTTATCAGGCAAGTATAGGTGTGGCTCCCTTTGAAGCATTGTATGGACGAAAGTGTCGCTCTCCAGTATGTTGGGATGAGGTGGGAGAAGCAACGTTGTTGGGACCAGAGTTGGTACGAATGACTACAGAGAAGATCCAAACGATTCGACAACGTATACAAACGGCACAGGATCGACAAAAGAGTTATGTGGATCTTCATCGAAAGGACGTGGAATTTAACATTGGGGATCATGTATTATTACGTGTAGCTCCATGGAAAGGAGTTACAAGATTTGGAAAGAGAGGAAAGCTCAATCCACGATTTATTGGTCCATTTCAGATTCTTGACCGAGTAGGAAATGTGGCCTATAGACTTGCGTTACCTCCAAGTATGTCTCGTGTTCATAATGTTTTTCATATATCTGTGCTTCGTAAATATGTGAAAGACCCGAACCATGTTATTGAGTTAGAACCGGACGAGATAGCTGAAGACTTAATGTACGAGGAGGTACCTGTCAAGATCATGGATAAGAAGGAGCATGTCCTACGCACGAAGGTCATACCACAAGTTAAAGTTTTGTGGAGAAACCATGCTATTGAGGAAATGACCTGGGAGTTGGAAACGGAAATGAAAGCGAGGTATCCTCATCTTTTCGAAACACCAGGTACGTATGTCAATTTCGAGGACGAAATTTCATAAGGAGGGGAGGTTGTAAGACCCCAAATTATTAATAAATGAAATTTAATTTCCTGTATTTATTATTCTGAAATAGTAAGGGTTGATTTGATTAATGTGGTTAGTTATGGGTAAAATGCGCAAATATTTTAAATAAGCAAGTGGTTATAAAATTTTATTGTTGTCGGGGAATATTTGTTTGGTCGTGGAATATTCTTGTTGTCGGGGAATATTCGTACGACGACGCAGCCTTGTGTGGGCCCCATAACAGAAAGCGATTGGATGAAGAAAACGACAAAAATAAGTTGTTTATAAATAACGGCGTAGTTGTTACCGTTAATACTGTTGGAATACCCGGTGGTTAAAACACGGTAATACGCGTAGCACACGGTATTGCACCAATTATTGATTCTTACGTAAGAAGGCACTACTCAATAATTGTTACAGTAATTACTGTTCCAATAATTGCTGCGTTGATATTTTATATTACTGTTGTTTCAATAATTGTCACTACGCAGTATTTTTTATTATCGGAGCAATAATTCATATTATCTGAATAATATTATTAGATAACATTATTGGCAATGTCTAGAAAGTTCTGTCTAAGGAGAGGTTTGGTCATCTAATTGCGCGCCAGTAAGGAGAGATCCTTATTGGAAAGCCCCCTCTTTCCTGGGAACGGCCTGGTTGCTAGTACTGTGATTCTGTAATATTATTTGTATATAATTAATTATTGATTTATATGACGAGGAAAATAGTGATTTTATGTGGATATAGATAGAGAAAAATTTTAATGTGACAATTGTTGAAAATTAATATTTTATCTTTTTCTGATAAAATAATTCATTTAAATATATTATTTTAATAATATATTGATGGTGGTATTTTTACAATGAATGTGGGATATATGAGTATATGAGGAGGAAGAGTATTTTTGTGGCATTAAATGATTAACACATGTTTTGTGTGTTGGTGGACATAATTCTTGACCGAAAATTTATTATTGACTATAAAATCGTCCGTTTGTGAATTTCGGTCAATTTCTGTTTAGAATTTGGAAAAACTTTCTTCTGCAAAGTTGTAGAGAATTGAATTTCCTATAAAAACAAGCGAGATTCGAATTTTCTTATAAAAGGGCTATTTATTATGAATTATTGAAGTTCTGAAGTTCTGAAATAATTGATTTTTGGAAGTTTTATTTATTATTTTGAAGAAAAACGTTTTTTGGCATTTAAGTGGGCTAGCATGTGATATAAATGGGCTGAGATCAGATGTCTAGAGGTGGGCTAAGGAAAATTTGATAAATATATTATTATTATATTAAATTTTCTGCTTTGGTGTTCTAAGCATTTTCCTATAAATAGGGTGCTTAGGTTAGAATTGAAATCACACCAGAAACACAACTTTCTCTCTATTTCTCTCTCTATAACGAGCGTATTCTTGTGAGTATTTGATACTTTGAGTGTTGCTATACGGTGCAAGTTTCCTTCAGCACTATATCTAGTATTCCAGTCAGAAGTACCGTCTTTCCGAGGTAAGGGATGTTATTTCTTTTTTTAATGATATTTGTAACGACCCGAAAATAGGTCCATTCCATCCAACCTATTCTGAGTCGCCAAATACATGGTACAGAAAACAACTACAACTTTATTACAATAATTGTCGTGCAAAATACAACAACACATATGCTGTGAGTTTGGATACAAATATATACCAAATGTGACTCATGTTCCAACCGTGGACATCACCTCACAATGACACCTTACATAAAGGTATATTCAAAAACTGTTTTAGAAATTAGAATATTTAGGAAGTGCTCAAGAAAACCTTCATACATGGGAGGCCACGCGTCTAGGTTATGATAGATATCATATGGCCACAGAATTATCCTTGGTTGACCCAATAGACCCCAAAGAAAAACGAGAAGATTACTATCATATTCTTCCCAATGGTGAGTCTTCTCTTGACTTATCATTATCTCCACTGTCTCTAATTGAGAATTATACTTCAAACAAACACCAAGATTATATAGGTAGTGCCCATAGATATACTCAGCAAGTGGATGAGCACAACCCTGTCCTATGATGACACGAGGTTGTATGTCATTAGACATCTTGTATGATAGTGACAAAACACCCTTCCAACGTTGGGTTCGCCTCACCCTATTTTCTTCACCACATATAACTACTAAATGATAACCACCATTCTATTCCCTTGTTACCCCCGCTCGACCCAGCTACACTCTTATTACCTCAAAAGTGCAGTATTTCTGACTGGATATCGGATATGATGCTGAAGGAAACTTGCACTGATGAATAGCAACTCACCAAAGTATCTAAATACTCACAAAATATGCTTCATAATATAGAGAGAGAAAGAGAGAAAGTTTATGTTTCTGGTGTGATTTTCAATTCTAACTTAGCCCTCTATTTATAGGAAAATTTTGGTAGGTTTGACCTGCAACCTGATGGCTTTACCTGCTACTATTCCCACCCATCACATTTGAAATATAATTCAGCACATTTCTTCACCAACCACAAGTGGGGCCCACCAATTCTAGAATTTTCCATCAAAATGATAAACTCCGAAAATTCAACAATTTCTGAACCAGTCATCTTGTAAAATTCATAATAAATCATACGTTCATTTTTAACGGTTCAAAATTTGTGGGCATATACTCAACTTATATATGTATAACATATCCAAAAATTACCACGATCCAACGGTCGGATTAAAAATTATAACCCTCGCAAAATATCTCAAAAACCCCAATTTTTAACACCTCAATTCCG
Organism: Panax notoginseng; assembly: GCA_016801055.1. Classification (NCBI taxonomy): domain Eukaryota; kingdom Viridiplantae; phylum Streptophyta; class Magnoliopsida; order Apiales; family Araliaceae; genus Panax; species Panax notoginseng. The sequence goes on from CM029012.1 coordinate 167,047,357, forward strand.
ACAAAAATACTGATAAAAATCTCAACATTAACTCCTTCATTTTTAACCATAAAAATATATCCCTCGTTTATATCCACATAAAATAAATATTTCCTTATCATATGAATCAATAATTAATTATTCACAAATAATATTACAGAATCACATTTATGACAACCAGGCCGTTCCCAGGAAAGAGGGGGCTTTCCAATAAGAATTTTTTCTTACTGGCGCGCAATTAAATGACCAAACCTCTCCTTAGACAAAACTTTCTAGACATTGCCAATAATGCTATCTAATAATATTATTCAAATAATATGAATTATTGATCTGATAATAGAAAATACTGTGCAGTGACAATTATTGAACAACAATAATATAAAATTTTAACGTAGCAATTGTTGAATCAATAAAATAAAATATTGTACAGTAATTACTGTAACAATTATTGAGTAGTGCATTCTTACGTAAGAGTCAATAATTTCAAAAATACTATGCAATACCGTGTGCTACTGTGCAATAACGCGTATTACTGTATTTTAACCACCGGGTATTCCAACAGTGTTAACGGTAACAACTACGCCGTTATTTGTAAAAATTCAAATTTGTCGTTTTCTTCACCCGACAGTTATTCTGTTATGGGGCCCACAAATGGCTGCGCCGTCGTACGAATATTCCCCGACAGAAAGAATATTCTCCGACAACAATGATTATTTTATAACCACTTGCTTATTTTGAAAAAAAATCATATTTCACCCTTAATTTTAAAATTTATCAATTTAACCATTTACTGAATAGTAATTATAAGAAAAATTGAATACTTTTATTTCATAAAATTCGGGGTCTTACAATATTATTTTCTTCAATATCATTATGCCGAAGTATTGATCTGAACTTTTTATCAAATTTAGAACTTTTCATGTCGGGGTTACTATTCATGAGTTACTATTCATGAGTTACTATTCACGAGTTACTATTCACCGAAAAATGAAATTTCCTTCTTTTCGTCCAAATATCTATTCTGGATACTAGCTTTGATTGTATCCATGTTTTGATCATTCTTAAATTTTACTTCATTATGATAAGGTATTTTTGGACATGGATAAATCGAAATACGAATCCTTAATATTTGTTATTTTGCTTCACTGGATTCGTTTTCTTTAAAATATTTTTCATCATCCTCAGTCTAAATGATGATGTTACTGAATATCTTTGGCCTGTAGTGCAAAGATTGATGATTTTATGATGATTATCTTTGGCCCGTAGTGCAAAGATGAACAGGTGTTGAGGTGAACATGACCAACTGATGAATATCTTTGGCCTGTAGTGCAAAGATGACTATTTGATTTAAGATATTTATTGATTGATGTTACAGGGATAAAATGTTGATGATGAGCTTTTAAATTCATAGATAATCGTAGATTTCATTCTCTACGTAACTTCTCTATGAATTATTATTTTCCGCTGCGAATATTGAATTAAAACTTGTTGTCTATTGTATTCTATTAAATTTTTTCCTGTTGTAGACTAACGATAATTTGTTGTATATTATCTTAGTCATAATATTCTTTACTGGGCTAGTTGAGCTCACCCTTTTCCTTGTTGTTCCATTTTCTTCTCAGGAGGCGAGAATGTAGCAGGTACTAGTCGGGGTATGGAATGAAGGTTCTAGGAAGTTGTTTTAGTAGTCCTCACCATTTTTTTTATAAAATATTGTTCCAATAATTGTAATGAGGACTTATTTGAGTGTGGATATTGTCTAGATGACAATATTTGTATTTACACTCACAGTTTTTATGTTGTATTAATAAAGTTGTAGTTGTTTCTGTACCATGTTATTGACGACTCAGAATAGGTGTTGTGTACCTGTTTTGGGGGCGTCACAGTGAGGGAGTCAAAAGATCATTCTCTATATATACAAAATGACATTTCACACCCTCATTTAAGTGGACAACTCATCAATCATACACATCTTGACATTTTTTTACTACTTTATTTTTAAATTATAAACTTAATATTGACTTATATTTTAAAAATTAATTTCAAACATATTCAAATTTAAAACTGATATAAATTTATTTAATTTATGTCAATATAATTATAAATATTATAAACGTAATGATAATTATAAAATTTATTATTTTTAAAATTTAAATGAATCATATTAAATTTAAATTTAAAAATATCACAAATTAACTTTTTAAAAGTTAATATTAATCTTATGTACATTTGCAACTACAATCCATTTAATACTCACTTTATAAATTACTTAAAATTTAAAATAAAATAAACATTATTTTACAGTGAAATATAATTGATAAATTATACTCTCTCTTTTATAAATTATAAGATTATTATTAATATGATATTTTGACTATTAGAAATTTTAACTTTTAACTTTTAAATTTTATTATTAAGGAATCAATATAAGGAACCTGTTGGGTACATAGTGAAAAAATTGAATCTCTATTTTGCAAATGACCCAATAACACTGCATAGTATGGATAAAGATAAGAAAACTGCTATGAATGCTCTTAACCGTTCATGCTTTTAAAAAATGAAAACACAAAAAAATTATTATTTTTCGTTCTTGTTAACTTAAGGAGCGTTCCAACTCTAATAAGGTTTAGGTATCGAATCTTGTTAACAACCAAATTTTAAAATCTATATATTTATAAAATAAAATAAAACTAACATTTAATACAATTATCAAACAATGTTGTCTATTTTTATTTTCACTAGTGAAATCATGCAAGTGTAAAAACATCTAGAAACATAAAAGTATAAATAGTTACCGAATAAACCCAAACTTGTTCAGTCTCTTTGTCTATAAATTGACCGAAGTTACTATTTACTTTGTGTTGCGAAATACTTTTATGTTGTAAGAAAGAAATATAGAGTTAATTTTAACTTTTAAAGTAAAATTGTTATTTTTTGTGTGAAGTTTTTTTTTTTGACAAAAATATGGGAATTTCATTAAACATCCAAATTCAAAGCATTACAAATAAACTGAGGAGGAGAACCTCTCCAGATATGCGCATCAGACATAGAAATCGACGCACGTGCCAAAACATGCGCAATCGAATTCGCTGACCTACGAACAAAACACACATGACTATCCTCAATATCCTGGAGGAGTTGTTTACACTCATCAATAACATCACCAAGAAGACTAGGAAAAGAAACCTGCTGACGAAGCGCTAGAACTAAATTTAGTGAATCCATTTCCATAATCACCCGACGGGCAGCCTGAGCCTTCAACCAACACAAAGCCTCCTTACACCCAAAAGCCTCGGCCATATCGGGATCAGACCCGTCCACCGCCCCACTCCCAGATGCCACTATAACTCCAAACTGATTACGCACAACCCACCCGAAACCAATCTTATTAGGCTGAGCAAACGTGGCCCCATCACAGTTACACTTTAACCAACCCAGAGGAGGTTTTGTCTAGCACACAGCTCCGTCATCCACTGTCGAGAAGACCTCAAGATCATTAATAAGGCCATCACAAAACGGGAATAGTTGCCAACAAGAACGAGTAAACGAGCAAGAAGCAAAGATATGGGACGTTGATTCAACCGCAACCTTACAAACCGGACACAAGATATCGACATCCACTCTCTTACCACGTATATTTTCCTTAGAAGGAAGACACCCACTACATAACCTCCACACCATATGTTTAACCTTGAGTGGACCCCGAACTGACCACAACTTTTTCCAGACTGGCAAAGAATGAAAAGGGAACAACGATTGCAAACTCGATGTAAGCAACTTATAAGCACTCCTAACAGTATACAACCCTCGATTCTCAAGACTCCAACAAAGCTTATTAACCCCACTCCTACGACGAATAAGACTCTGTATGAGACCAATATCACGATCACAGAAGAGATCCCGAAGAACATCCTCATCCCAGGATCCACTAATTGGGGACAAAAGGCCAACAATAGATACATCTTTAAGAGCAGGAATAATAGGCATCTCAAGCCAAGGGTTAGACTGATCCGGCAGCCAAGGATCAGTCCAAATGTTAATAGAATTACCGTCGCCCACACGCCAACAGCAGCCTTGGCGCAATAGAGGTTGAGCAGCTCTAATGCTACTCCAAATAAAGCTTGGATTATTCCCAGGAGGAGCTAGAAGAAAAGAAGAATGAGGGAAATAACGGGCCTTATAGACCCGAGCAACCAAAGAATCTGGCCTCGACATTAGCCTCCACCCGTTCTTTCCAAGCATAGCAAGATTAAAATCATAAAAACTTTTAAAACCCAAGCCACCATTCTCCTTTCTGGCGCACAACCTTTTCCAGCCAAACCAGTGAATTCCCTACCCCAGATCTCCACCAAAACCAATTCATAGCAGCCTCCAGCGCTGAGCAAAGCTTCTTAGGCAAGAGAAAAACACTTATGGCAAAAATAGGAAGGGCATGGGTCACACTTTTCAATAAGACCTCCTTACCTGATTTTGACAGAAGCTTTGACTTTCACCCCGCAAACCTAGACCAAACCCTTTCCTTAATAAAAGATAATGCACTATTTCTATTTTGCCCCACAAAAGAAAGAAGGCCTAAATAGAACCCATGGTCAGACGTGGAGTGCACACCCAAAATAGAGTTAATCACCTCCTGCATCTCCACAGTTGTGTTAGCACTAAAAAGGATAAAAGACTTTTGGAAGTTGATCCGTTGCCCCGAAACCAATTCATACAAATGTATACTTTCTTTAATATTCTGACTCTCAGAAGGGGTTGCTTTAAAAAATAAGTAACTGTAGTTGGCAAAAAAGAGATGCGAAACCACAGGAGCTCGAGGCGTGACCCTGCAACCATGAATAAACCCACAACGTTCATACTTACGAAGCAAGGAAGAGAAGCCCTCTGCACAAAGGATAAACAAGTAAGGCGACAACGGGCAGCCTTGCCGAAGCGTAATAGGATCAAGCTCAACACCATTATGAACAATAGAATACCGGACAGTGGTAACACACAACATAATCCATCGAATCCAAACCGATGGAAACCCCATCCGAACCATAACTTGCTGCAAATACTCCCTCTCGACCCGATCATAGGATTTACTCATATCAATCTTAAGAGCGGAGAAACCTACCTTACCCTAGCGCTTCCTTTTGAGATAATGAATAATCTCCGAAGCCACCATGATATTGTCTGTGATAAGACGCCCAGGAATAAAAACGCTCTGCTGTTCAGAAATAAGAGAGTTCAACACAAACTTTAAACGGTTAGCCAACATCTTAGCAACAATCTTATAAATTACATTGCATAACGAGATAGGGCGTAAATCAGTAACAAACTCCGGCTTAGACTTCTTTGGAATTAACACAATATTGGTTTCATTGAACCGATCAGGGACCCCTTGATCCAAAAAGGAAAAGCAAGAATGAGCAACAGAATCCCCAACAATACTCCAAAACCGCTGGTAGAAGCGGGATTCATTCCGTCGGGACCCGGGGCCTTATCAGGGTGCATAGAAAATAAGGTCGCTTTCACTTCATCTTTAGAAAAAGGAGCAATAAGAGACGCACTATAACTGTCTGTTACACATACGTCAATGTTGTTCAAAACCTCCTGACTACGACAACCTTCGGAAGAGAAGATATTAGTAAAATATGATTACAGTAAATCAGCCATACCAGAGTCCCACTGAACCCACGACCCATGAAAGTCCTTGAGTTGCAATACAATATTATTCTTTCTCTTGGAGGAAGCAGTAGAGTGGAAATACTTAGAATTTGAATCACCAGCTTTGAGCCACATTTGTTTGGACCTCTGCTTCCAGAAATCCTCCTGCTGAGCAAGCAATAAGTTGTAGCGGCTCTTCCATTGATTAAATTGATCAACAGAAGCCAAATTCCCTTGAGAACGAAGAAATTGCAGCTCACCCTTGCACAAAGCAATGTCACGACGGAAGTGGGAAGACAGATGAGCCCCCCAAGACATTAAATCTGCACCACAACGTTGAATTTTTTGTGTGAAGTTTTGTTCCTTCATGTATGTAAGATTTGTGAATTGATTAACGTAATCAAAAACTCCATGTACATGAAAATTGAACATAAGTATATTAGAATTTTATTTATTTATATTTTGACCCCCAATGGTGGGTAAAAATATAAATAAGTGAAATTTAAATACACTGATATCTAATTTTCATGTCCACCTAGAAGAGCTTTAATGTAATTTATACTCGTTAGTGTAATGTTACTTTTATGATTGTAAAAAAATACTCCCTCTGTTCCTAAAAGATTGTAATTTAAAGTTAATGCACACAGATTAAGGAATGTAATTACTGTAAGACCCCGAATTTTATGAAATAAAAGTATTCAATTTTTCTTATAATTACTATTCAGTAAATGGTTAAATTGATAAAAGTTTAAAGTTATGGGTGAAATATAAATTTTTTTTCAAAATAAGCAAGTGGTTATAAAATAATCATTGTTGTCGGGAAATATTCGTTTGGTCGTAGAATATTCTTTCTGTCGGGGAATATTCGTACGACGGCGCAGCTATTTGTGGGCCCCATAACGAATAACTGTCGGGTGAAGAAAACGATAAATTTGAGTTTTTACAAATAACGGCGTAGTTGTTACCGTTAACACTGTTGGAATACCCGTTGGTTAAAATACAGTAATACGCGTTATTGCACAGTAGCACACGGTATTGCACAGTATTTTTAAAATTATTGATTCTTACGTAAGAAGGCACTACTCAATAATTGTTACAGTAATTACTGTTCAATATTTTACTTTATTGATTCAATAATTGCTGCGTTGATATTTTATATTATTTTTGTTTCAATAATTGTTGCTGCACAGTATTTTCTTTTATCAGATCAATAATTCATATTATTTGAATAATATTATTAGATAACATTATTGACAATGTCTAGAAAGTTCTGTCTAAGGAGAGGTTTGGTCATCTAATTGTGCGCCAGTAAGGAGAAATCCTTATTGGAAAGCCCCCTCTTTCCTGGGAACGGCCTGGTTGTCATAAATGTGATTCTGTAATATTATTTGTGAATAATTAATTATTGATTCATATGATAAGGAAATATTTATTTTATGTGGATATAAACGAGGTATATATTTTTGTGGTTAAAAATGAAGGAGTTAATGTTGAGGTTTTTATCCGTATTTTTGTCGGATTGGAGGTATTAAAAATTAGGGTTTTTGAGATATTTTGCGGGGGTTATAATTTTTAATCCGACCGTTGGATCGTGGTAATTTTTGGATATGTTATACATATATAAGTTGAGTTTATGCCCACAAATTTTGAACCGTTAATAATGAACGTATGATTTATTATGAATTTTACGAGATGACTGGTTCAGAAATTGTTGAATTTTCGGAGTTTATCATTTTGGTGGAAAATTCTAGAATTGGTGGGCCCCACTTGTGGTTGGTGAAGAAATGTGCTGAATTATATTTCAAATGTGGTGGGTGGGAATAGTAGCAGGTAAAGCCATCAGGTTGCAGGTCAAACCTACCAAAATTTTTCTATAAATAGAGGGCTAAGTTAGAATTGAAAATCACACCAGAAACATAAGCTTTCTCTCTTTCTCTCTTTATATTATGAAGCATATTTTGTGAGTATTTAGATACTTTGAGAGTTGCTATTCAGTGCAAGTTTCCTACGGCTTTGCATTCCAGTCAGAAATACTGCACTTTTGAGGTAAGGGATTGTAAGGGATAGTAAGGGATATTAAGGGATTTTAAGGGTTGTTATGATTTTCAGTTTCGTAATTTTTCTGATCTTCAAAAATTCTGGAAAAATTTGAAATGATATTTTGATGAGTTTTCTTGATTGTGTCCAAAAATGGTGATTTTTGGATGTATAGATTGAGAGTTATGAATTTTATGAGAAAAGACTATTTTAGAAGTAACAGCTTATAATTCCTTGTGGTTAACTCCAAAATTGATGAAATTTTTATTGGGAGTACATGTATATGATAGAAGTATACTCTGTAAATTTCAGAATTTTTAGACAAAAGTACAATTTTTGATAAATGTCTGAATATTCGGCTATTTTGGCCATATGAAAAATAGTAAATGACTTTTAAAAATTCTGAGAAAAATATATGTTCACTATGGGACTATATTATGTTAAATTCCAGAAAAAAAAAATTTTTGGAACTGATTTGGTATTTTTCATGAAAATGGTCTAGTTATGAGTAAATGAATTAAATATGTTTTGTGAAGAAAAAAAATTGAAAAATAGGATTTTATGGCTTGAGAATCCTATATGAGGTATATGCAGATTTTTGATGAGGGTTTTGGTTATTGATGATGAAATTGTAAGAGTTGGCATTTTATGATGATTAAATGCATTAATTAGTAAAGTGTACACAATTAAAATAAATTGTTTATAAATTTAAGTAATGTTATTCTTTCAATATCATTATACCGAAATATTGGTATGGATTTTATTGTAGAATTTCTATCTTTTGTGTCGGGGTTACTATTCATGAGTTACTATTCACGATTTACTATTCATGAGTTACGAATATTATTCTTGAGATTAAAACTATATGTTGATCATATTATTTTTATCATCATATATAACATTTTTATAACCCTGATGTTGAAATTCTCTTTCACTGGAGTGTAAAGATGGGTAGATTATTGGTATGATCATGACTAGGGTTCTCTTTGGCCTGTAGTGCAAAGTTGAATTGTGACTGGTATGATCATGACCATTGAAATTATAATTGAATATCTTAAGCTTAAGTGCAAAGGTGAATTGATCAACATGGTTATAATTATTGTTTATATAAATTCTGAAATGATTATATATTTCTTTGAGATATTAATATCTTTGGCCTGTAGTGCAAAGATGAAATATTGATGAATATCTTTGGCCTGTAGTGCAAAGATGAATTGTTGATGAATATCTTTGGCCCGTAGTGCAAAGATGACATGTTGTTGAATATCTTTGGCCAGTAGTGCAAAGGTGAACAGATGTTGAGATAAACATGACCAACTGGTGATACAAATGAATATCTTTGGCCCGTAGTGCAAAGATGGATTTGTTAGTATGATTATAAACAGGAACTGTGATTTGGTATAACCATGATCTTTGATGTTTCAGGTAAAGATAGGTGATGAAAATTATCATCGTCCTGGATGAGAAGAGGAATTTAGAACTACAGTTATGATTATGAGTTATTCATATGATTGTGGACCAGAATTGTTGATTGATGTTACAGGGATAAAATATTGTTGTTGGATTTTTAACATGGAGAAGATAATAGACTTTATAGTCTATTTGACTCTTCTAATGGATTGCTCGTTCCGCTGCAACTATGGTTGAAATTTTTATCATTTACCATATGTTCTAAATCTCTGATTTATTGTTGATGAAGGCTATTGATAATTGAATTATCTTTAGTCATGACATTCTTTTACTGAGCTAGTTGTGCTCACCCTTTTGCTTCACAATTCCTTTCAGGTAATAAGAGTGTAGCTGGGTCGAGCGGGGGTAACAAGAAAATAGAACGGTGGTCTCTAGCTGTGGAGGTTCTCCCGAAGCAGTATAGAAAAGTTCATTTAGTAGTTTTATTTGGTGAATCCAATAGGGTAAGGTGTACCCAACGTTGGAAGGGTGTTTTGTCACTATCATACAAGATGTCTAATGACATACAATCTCGTGTCATCATAAGACAGGGTTGTGCTCATCCACTTGCTGAGTATATCTATGGGCACTACCTATATAATCTTGGTGTTTGTTTGAAGTATAATTCTCAATTAGAGACAGTGGAGATAATGATAAGTCAAGAGAAGACTCACCATTGGGAAGAATATGATAGTAATCTTCTCGTTTTTCTTTGGGGTCTATTGGGTCAACCAAGGATAATTCTGTGGCCATATGATATCTATCATAACCTAGATGTGTGGCCTCCCATGTACGAAGGTTTCCTTGAGCACTTCCCAAAGATTCTAATTTTTAAAACAGTTTTTGACTATACCTTTATGTAAGGTGTTATTGTGAGGTGATGTCCACGGTTGGAACATGAGTCACATTTGGTATATATTTGTATCCAAACTTATAGCATAGGTGTTGTTGTATTTTGCACAAAGTTACAGTTTTTTTCTATACCATGTATTTGGCGACTCAGAATAGGTTTGATGGAATGGACCTGTTTTGGGGTTGTCACAGGTGGTATCAGAGCTATAAGTAAAGAGCCCCGAGCCTCTCGCTGGTGACTTCCTGTTGATGGGGGATGCACCGAAGCCAGACTCTCCGTAGGGGACGCCGTTCTGCGGTGGCAAACTGATAGGTATCAATGTAAGGTGCTGACACAAGTTGGTGTCCAGAGTTACAGGTGGTATCAGAGCTTAGGGATATGATCTCTGGCGAAGATCGGGGAATACAACTAGGAGGGGAGAGATGAGTAAATCCTTCGCTAGTGTGTCCTACCTAAGCTTATTTGTTGGTCAGTCATAATATCGGGATATTATGTGATATGTTAATTTGTTAAATTAACCCTTGTTTTGAAGTTGTATTCTAGAATGATATTTGAAATACAGGAGATAAGCAATGGAGAAATTATAATGACAGGAAAGATGGAATCTGAAATAGAAGCAAGGTATTCTCAACTCTTTGAAATACCAGGTACGTAAATTTCGGGGACGAAATTTCATAAGGAGGGGAGATTGTAAGACCCCGAATTTTATGAAATAAAAGTATTCAATTTTTCTTATAATTACTATTCAGTAAATGGTTAAATTGATAAAAGTTTAAAGTTATGGGTGAAATATAAATTTTTTTTCAAAATAAGCAAGTGGTTATAAAATAATCATTGTTGTCGGGGAATATTCGTTTGGTCGTAGAATATTCTTTCTGTCGGGGAATATTCGTACGACGGCGCAGCTATTTGTGGGCCCCATAACGAATAACTGTCGGGTGAAGAAAACGACAAATTTGAGTTTTTACAAATAACGGCGTAGTTGTTACCGTTAACACTGTTGGAATACCCGTTGGTTAAAATACAGTAATACGCGTTATTGCACAGTAGCACACGGTATTGCACAGTATTTTTAAAATTATTGATTCTTACGTAAGAAGGCACTACTCAATAATTGTTACAGTAATTACTGTTCAATATTTTATTTTATTGATTCAATAATTGCTGCGTTGATATTTTATATTATTTTTGTTTCAATAATTGTTGCTGCACAGTATTTTCTTTTATCAGATCAATAATTCATATTATTTGAATAATATTATTAGATAACATTATTGACAATGTCTAGAAAGTTCTGTCTAAGGAGAGGTTTGGTCATCTAATTGTGCGCCAGTAAGGAGAAATCCTTATTGGAAAGCCCCCTCTTTCCTGGGAACGGCCTGGTTGTCATAAATGTGATTCTGTAATATTATTTGTGAATAATTAATTATTGATTCATATGATAAGGAAATATTTATTTTATGTGGATATAAACGAGGTATATATTTTTGTGGTTAAAAATGAAGGAGTTAATGTTGAGGTTTTTATCCGTATTTTTGTCGGATTGGAGGTATTAAAAATTAGGGTTTTTGAGATATTTTGCGGGGGTTATAATTTTTAATCCGACCGTTGGATCGTGGTAATTTTTGGATATGTTATACATATATAAGTTGAGTTTATGCCCACAAATTTTGAACCGTTAATAATGAACGTATGATTTATTATGAATTTTACGAGATGACTGGTTCAGAAATTGTTGAATTTTCGGAGTTTATCATTTTGGTGGAAAATTCTAGAATTGGTGGGCCCCACTTGTGGTTGGTGAAGAAATGTGCTGAATTATATTTCAAATGTGGTGGGTGGGAATAGTAGCAGGTAAAGCCATCAGGTTGCAGGTCAAACCTACCAAAATTTTTCTATAAATAGAGGGCTAAGTTAGAATTGAAAATCACACCAGAAACATAAGCTTTCTCTCTTTCTCTCTTTATATTATGAAGCATATTTTGTGAGTATTTAGATACTTTGAGAGTTGCTATTCAGTGCAAGTTTCCTACGGCTTTGCATTCCAGTCAGAAATACTGCACTTTTGAGGTAAGGGATTGTAAGGGATAGTAAGGGATATTAAGGGATTTTAAGGGTTGTTATGATTTTCAGTTTCGTAATTTTTCTGATCTTCAAAAATTCTGGAAAAATTTGAAATGATATTTTGATGAGTTTTCTTGATTGTGTCCAAAAATGGTGATTTTTGGATGTATAGATTGAGAGTTATGAATTTTATGAGAAAAGACTATTTTAGAAGTAACAGCTTATAATTCCTTGTGGTTAACTCCAAAATTGATGAAATTTTTATTGGGAGTACATGTATATGATAGAAGTATACTCTGTAAATTTCAGAATTTTTAGACAAAAGTACAATTTTTGATAAATGTCTGAATATTCGGCTATTTTGGCCATATGAAAAATAGTAAATGACTTTTAAAAATTCTGAGAAAAATATATGTTCACTATGGGACTATATTATGTTAAATTCCAGAAAAAAAAAAATTTTGGAACTGATTTGGTATTTTTCATGAAAATGGTCTAGTTATGAGTAAATGAATTAAATATGTTTTGTGAAGAAAAAAAATTGAAAAATAGGATTTTATGGCTTGAGAATCCTATATGAGGTATATGCAGATTTTTGATGAGGGTTTTGGTTATTGATGATGAAATTGTAAGAGTTGGCATTTTATGATGATTAAATGCATTAATTAGTAAAGTGTACACAATTAAAATAAATTGTTTATAAATTTAAGTAATGTTATTCTTTCAATATCATTATACCGAAATATTGGTATTGATTTTATTGTAGAATTTCTATCTTTTGTGTCGGGGTTACTATTCATGAGTTACTATTCACGATTTACTATTCATGAGTTACGAATATTATTCTTGAGATTAAAACTATATGTTGATCATATTATTTTTATCATCATATATAACATTTTTATAACCCTGATGTTGAAATTCTCTTTCACTGGAGTGTAAAGATGGGTAGATTATTGGTATGATCATGACTAGGGTTCTCTTTGGCCTGTAGTGCAAAGTTGAATTGTGACTGGTATGATCATGACTATTGAAATTATAATTGAATATCTTAAGCTTAAGTGCAAAGGTGAATTGATCAACATGGTTATAATTATTGTTTATATAAATTCTGAAATGATTATATATTTCTTTGAGATATTAATATCTTTGGCCTGTAGTGCAAAGATGAAATATTGATGAATATCTTTGGCCTGTAGTGCAAAGATGAATTGTTGATGAATATCTTTGGCCCGTAGTGTAAAGATGACATGTTGTTGAATATCTTTGGCCAGTAGTGCAAAGATGAACAGATGTTGAGATAAACATGACCAACTGGTGATACAAATGAATATCTTTGGCCCGTAGTGCAAAGATGGATTTGTTAGTATGATTATAAACAGGAACTGTGATTTGGTATAACCATGATCTTTGATGTTTCAGGTAAAGATAAGTGATGAAAATTATCATCGTCCTGGATGAGAAGAGGAATTTAGAACTACAGTTATGATTATGAGTTATTCATATGATTGTGGACCAGAATTGTTGATTGATGTTACAGGGATAAAACATTGTTGTTGGATTTTTAACATGGAGAAGATAATAGACTTTATAGTCTATTTGACTCTTCTAATGGATTGCTCGTTCCGCTGCAACTATGGTTGAAATTTTTATCATTTACCATATGTTCTAAATCTCTGATTTATTGTTGATGAAGGCTATTGATAATTGAATTATCTTTAGTCATGACATTCTTTACTGAGCTAGTTGTGTAAGACCCCAATTTTTATAAATAAAGATGAATTTTCTATAAATATCATTTTTGAATATTATGAAGTTAATTTGATATAATGTTATAGTTGTGGGTAATATTTATAAATTTTATAAAGTAAGCAAGTTGTTATAAAATATTCGTTTGGTCGGGGAATATTCTTTTTGTCGGGGAATATTCGTACGACGGCACAATCATTGGTGGACCCCACAACAGAATTATTGTCGGATTGAGAAAACGACAAAATTATCTTTCTATAAAAATAACAGTTGAGGTATTACGTTAAAATCGTTAAAACTGTTGAACTACTTGGTAGTAAAAGTACAGTAATACGCGTGGTTGCATAGTAGCACACGGTATTGATTATTGATGCTTACGTGAGAAGTCACTCAGCTATACTCAATTATTGCTACAGTAATTGCTGCATCATATCTCTTAAATTATTGTCATAGTATCATCTGTATAATATGTTGAGACGTTGTGGTAAGTTTGGTTATTTTATGGGGGGCCATATGTCATCATCTAAGAGTCTTTTCGTCAATAGTAATTACCGTTGTCAATAGTAATTACCGTCGTCAATAGTAATTACCGTCGTCAATAGTATTTACCTTGGTCAATAGTAATTACCTTCGTCAATAGTATTTACCTTGGTCAATAGTATTTACCTTGGTCAATAGTAATTACCTTCGTCAATAGTATTTACCTTGGTTAATAGTAATTACTTTCGTCAATAGTAGTTGTCCCTTCAATATTACCAAGAGTCATTTGACCCTTCGTTAAGACCAAGAGTCATTTGACCCTTCGTTAAGACCAAGAGCCACCCTCAGTTTTTCTATAAATAGAGGCCTAGGGCTTCATTATTTTTCACGAATTCATTCAAGCTATAGAGAGAGAAAGTATAGAGAGAATAAGAGAGAGAGAATAAAAGTATTCTGCTACATCACTTTTCCAATATCCAGTTCTTTTAAGGTAGGGAATATTATTTCTTTTATATTCATGAAGAGAACTTCTGTTATTCCATTTGTTATTATTCTGTTGGAATAACCAGTATACGCAGTCTACCCTATACTTGGTGACATTCTTCTATTATTCTGTTGGAACATCCTGTCTGTGTGTTTTACACCGGACCTGGTTCCGTTTATTATTCTGTTGGAACATCCTGTCTGTGTGTTTTACACCGGACCTGGTTCCGTTTTATTATTATTCTGTTGGAATATCCTGTCTGTGTGTTTTACACCGGACCTGGTTCCATTATTTATTATTCTGTCGGAATATCCTGTCTGTGCGTTTACGCCGGACCTGGTTCCATTATTTATTATTCTGTCGGAATATCCTGTCTGTGCGTTTACGCCGGACCTGGTTCCATTATTTATTATTCTATTGGAATAACCTGTCTGTGCGGTCTATCGCATGCATGGTGATTTCTTTTGTTATTCCATTCTTTATTGTACTCAGTTGGTTAAGTTTTGACTTCTATACTCCATGAAATTTGTGGAATATCCTTGATAGTTGCGTTTCATCCAGTATCTTTTCAAGAAAATATTCTTCTAAGCATTCTTGAATTTTACTCCACAATGCAGTATCATGTTGACAATTTGGACGTTGTTAATTCCTGGATAAATTAATTCTTGAACTTGTTTTATTGAATTCTTATATCATTGTCATCATCCTCATGTTTATAAAATGTTGAAAGTCATCTGTGGCATGTAGTGCATAGATGGACTTGGTATGATTATGACCAGGGATTATTCGGTATAATCATGACCGTAATGTTACAAATGATGTGGTAAAAGTCCTCATTGGCCCGTAGTGCATTGATGGACAGTTGTTGGCATGATCATGACCATTAATGAATATACGAATATCCTTGGCCGTAGTGCAGGGGTGATTCGATGATGTGGATTATTTTATTAAGCTGAGTCTCAGCGATCACAGTGTTGGAAAATCTTTTAAATCATAAAAGATAGTAGAGTTTATTTTCTACTTGACTCTTTTAATGGATTGCTTGTTCCGCTACAGTTAAACTTGATGTCTATTATATTTTATCAGTTTAACATTGTTGAAGGCTAATGATAATTTATTCTGCATTATCTTAGTCATAATATTTCTTACTGGGCTAGTTGAGCTCACCCTTTCTTTCACTGTTCTCTTCAGGAAATGAGAACGTAGCTGGGACAAGTCGGGGTACGGAGTGATGGTCCGAATGATAGTATTAGTTAGTAGTCCTCACTATTCTATGTAATGGTGTGTTAATAAATGTAATGAGGACTCCTTTTGAGTATGAATACTCTCTAGAAGATAATATTTGTATTCAAACTCACAGTTTATGTTTTGTCGTATTGTACACGACAGATGTATTAATCAGTTGTATTTGTATTCTGTACTATGTATCTGACGACCCAAGATGGGTGATGTATACCTAATTTTGGGGGCGTCACAGTTGGTATCAGAGCTTAGGGATATGATCCCTGGCTAAGATGTGAGAATAGAACTAGGAGGGGAGAGACGGGGAATTCCTTCGCTAGTATGACATACCTAAGTTTATTTGCATGGTATTTAATTGGTCGGTCATAATATAAGGATAATATATGACATATCAATTAATTTTTATTTTGTGGCAGTATCTGAAAATGGCATCTGAGAACGTTGAGAATAGCAATGGAGCACAGACGACTGTTGATTCACCACATATCAATAATCAGGATAATGTGCATCAGGAAGGTGTCAATCCTCATGCAAACAACAACACTGACCAAATGATGAATGATCAAATGTTCAGAGGCTTTATGCAATTCATGCAACAACAGGTGAAAGCGGCTCCTGTCCACAACGTAGGTGGAAATACTGGAAACTCTCAGGCGGTCACCGCTAAACAGTTTAAGGAGCTGGGACCACCGGAGTTTAAGGGAGAACCCAAACCACTTGTAGCTGAAACATGGATAAAGCAGATCACCAAGATATTTGATGTCTTGGGTTGCTCCGAGGAGCAAAAGGTTCCCTTTGCCGCCTTTATGTTGCGAGGAGAGGCAGATTACTGGTGGGAATCGATAAAGCGTACTCAACCTGCCGCACTGAAGATGTCCTGGGAGAAGTTCCAAGAGCTGTTTAACGACAAATACTTTCCCGAGAGTATTCGTCACATGAAGGAGGTGGAGTTCATCAAATTGGAGCAGAATAATATGACCGTGTCGCAGTACGAGGCAAAATTTGCGGAGTTATCCCGGTTTGCGTCCCACCTGGTGGATAATGAAGAAAGAATGACGCGAATGTTTTTAAGAGGTTTGAAGCCGGAGATACGTCAACATCTTGTTTCTCATAAACTGTGTTTGTATTCAGATGTTGTAAATAGGGCTCAGTTGGTGGAGCGCGATAACGAGACAACGCAACCAAAAGAGAGCAGCCGGCAAAATGATAATACCAGTGAGAGCAGTCATCGAAGCGGTGACAACAAGCGTGGAGGGAATCAACAGGCCAGAAATGGTAACCACTTCGGTGGTAATCAGGGCCAAAACAATAAGAATGGACATTTCAAGAAGAGGAGATTCAACAATGATGGAAAGACGTCAGCACCAGCACCTGTCGTTAAGGAAGGAGAACGACCACCTATCATATGTTTCAAATGCGGAGGGGAGGGGCACATCAGTCCAAACTGCGCGATGCCGTCCAAAGCATGTTATAATTGTGGAAGAGAAGGTCATTTAGCCCGATTTTGTCGTTTACCGAAGACAAATTCAGCTAGGATGGAGGCACCAAAAGCCGTCCCAGAAAAGTCAAAACCGGTTGTGCAAGGGAGAGCGTTTGTTGTGAACTCCCAGAGAGCAAGGAACCCGAATGAGGTCATCACGGGTAAGCTTATTATAAACTCTAAAGAAGTTTATACTTTATTTGATACCGGTTCAACCCATTCTTTTATTTCTCCTACTTGCGCTCATCGATTAAATTTGATTCCGGAGAAATTAGACTTTGACTTATCTGTGAAAACTCCGTTGGGAGAAACCTTCATTACCTCCACTGTTTATAAGTCTTGTTTGGTTCAAGTTGGTACCCACACATTACCTATCGATCTGATTTCATTAAAAATACTTGCATTTGACGTGATTCTAGGGATTGATTGGTTAACTACTCATTATGCAAAAATTGATTGTTTTCGTAAGGTTGTTAGCTTTCATATTCCTAATCGACCTATTATGCGAATTCAAGCAACCAAACCATTAAAATCAATCGCTGTCATCTCAAGCCATAAAGCTATTCGTTTATTGAAAAACGGATGTCAAGCTTTCTTAGCTCATGTCACAGATCTAAACAAAAATACGTCAGCTTTGAATGATATTTCTGTTGTTAATAAATTCCCTGACGTATTCCCTGAAGAACTTCCTGGCCTACCCCCAGAGCGTGAAATTGAATTTTGTATCGATCTTGAACCCGGTACAAAACCCATTTCCAAAGCCCCATATCGAATGGCTCCTATTGAACTTCAGGAGTTAAAGACCCAACTGCAGGAATTGTTAGACATTGGTTTTATTCGTCCTAGTACTTCTCCTTGGGGTGCTCCTGTTCTGTTCGTGAAGAAGAAAGATGGGAGTATGCGACTTTGTATTGATTATCGGGAGTTGAATCATGTCACCATCAAAAATAGGTACCCATTGCCACGTATTGATGACCTGTTTGACCAGTTGCAAGGAGCACAATTCTTTTCAAAGATCGATCTTCGTTCTGGATATCATCAGCTGAAGGTTAGAACTGAGGATATTCCAAAGACGGCTTTCAGAACTCGGTATGGGCATTATGAATTCTTAGTTATGTCTTTTGGATTGACTAATGCTCCTGCTGCCTTCATGGATATGATGAACAGGGTATTTAAGGAATATTTGGATCACTTTGTGGTCGTCTTTATCGATGACATCCTTGTTTATTCCAAAAGCCGTGAAGATCATGAGCAACACTTGAGGCTGGTACTCCAAAAGCTTCGTGAATACAAACTTTATGCCAAGTTGAAGAAATGCGAGTTCTGGCTGGAAGAGGTAGCATTCCTTGGGCACGTAGTATCAAGTCGTGGAATATCTGTTGACCCGGCAAAGATTGAAGCTATTCAAAGCTGGGAGCAACCTAAATCAGTAACCGAAGTACGTAGCTTTCTTGGTTTAGCTGGTTATTATCGGAGATTCGTGGAAGGATTTTCTCGAATCGCTACTCCATTAACTCAGCTGACTCGGAAAGATACAAAGTTCGGTTGGAGCGAAGAATGTGAGCAGAGTTTTCAAGAACTCAAGAGGAGACTCATTTCAGCACCTGTTCTAACAATACCATCTGGCTCGGAGGGATTTGTCATCTACAGTGATGCTTCGAGCAAAGGGTTGGGATGCGTTCTCATGCAACATGGAAAAGTCATAGCCTATGCATCAAGACAACTCAAGGAATATGAGAGGAATTATCCTACTCATGATCTAGAGTTGGCAGCTGTTGTCTTTGCACTTAAAATTTGGAGGCATTACTTGTATGGGGAGAAAGTGGAGATCTTTACGGATCATAAAAGCCTCAAATATTTCTTCACTCAAAAGGAACTCAACATGCGACAACGACGTTGGCTTGAACTGTTGAAAGATTATGATCATACCATTCAATACCATCCTGGAAAAGCGAACGTGGTAGCTGACGCATTGAGTAGAAGATCATATGCGGGTACAAGTGCAATATTAACAACGCAAAGGCCCATTTTGTGTGACTTGCAAAGGATGGAGATAGAGTTGAAGACTCCAGGGACCCATGTGATGATGGCGAATATACGAGTAGAACCGACTTTAATCGATAAAGTTAAAGCTGCTCAAGCTACAGACCTGGAGCTGATGCGTATGAAGAAGAAAGTGCAAGAAGGTGCTATGCCGGAAGCAAGAATCGATGAAGAAGGAATACTTCGAGTCAACTCCAGACTTTGTGTTCCTAACAACCCTGATTTAAAGTATGAAATCATGATGGAGGCGCACAACACACCGTTTGCAATCCATCCTGGAAGTACCAAAATGTATCATGATCTTCGTCATACATTTTGGTGGAGCAATATGAAGAGAGAGATAGCGTTGTTTATCTCAAGGTGTCTAACTTGTCAACGAGTCAAAGCGGAGCATCAAGTACCAAAAGGTCCATTGCAACCACTTGAAATTCCAGAATGGAAGTGGGAGCACATTACCATGGATTTCGTTACCGGTCTTCCTAGGGTTTCTCAAGGTATTGATGCGATTTGGGTCATTGTTGATAGATTGACCAAGTCTGCTCATTTCTTACCGATACGAGAAACTTATACACTTGAACGTCTTGCTCGTATGTACATAAACGAGATTGTAAGACTGCATGGTATGCCAGTATCCATAATTTCTGATCGAGACCCAAGATTCACTTCACGATTTTGGGTTAGTTTACAAAAAGCTATGGGCACGGAGTTACGATTTAGTTCAGCATATCATCCTCAGACGGACGGACAATCAGAGAGGACTATTCAAACTCTTGAAGATCTATTAAGACTCTGTGTCTTTGACTTCAAGGGAAGTTGGGACAAGTTCTTACCATTGGTGGAGTTTTCCTACAACAACAGTTATCAAGCAAGTATTGGCATGGCTCCATTCGAAGCATTGTATGGAAGAAAATGTCGTTCTCCAGTATGCTGGGATGAGGTGGGCGAAGCAACGTTGTTGGGACCGGAGTTGGTACGTATGACTACAGAAAAGATTCAAACGATCCGACAACGTATAAAAACCTCACAAGATCGACAAAAGAGTTATGCTGATCTTCATCGAAAGGACGTGGAATTTGATGTAGGAGATCATGTGTTCTTACGTGTTGCTCCATGGAAAGGAGTTACGAGATTTGGAAAGAGAGGAAAGCTAAATCCTCGATTCATCGGTCCATTTTTAATCCTCGATCGAGTAGGAACTGTGGCTTATAGACTCGCTTTACCGCCAAGTATGTCTCGTGTTCATAACGTTTTCCACATATCCATGTTACGCAAATATGTGGAAGACCCGAACCACATTATTGAGTTAGAACCGGACGAAATAGCGGAGGATTTGACGTATGAAGAAGTTCCTGTTCAAATCTTGGATAAGAAGGAACATATTCTACGCTCCAAGGTTATACCTCAAGTTAAAGTTTTGTGGAAAAACCACGATGTTGAGGAAATGACTTGGGAGTTAGAATCAGAAATGAAATCAAGGTATCCTTACCTCTTCGACATACCAGGTACGTACCCTAATTTCGAGGGCGAAATTTCATAAGAAGGGGAGGTTGTAAGACCCCAATTTTTATAAATAAAGATGAATTTTCTATAAATATCATTTTTGAATATTATGGAGTTAATTTGATATAATGTTATAGTTGTGGGTAATATTTATAAATTTTGCAAAGTAAGCAAGTTGTTATAAAATATTCGTTTGGTCGGGGAATATTCTTTTTGTCGGGGAATATTCGTACGACGGCACAATCATTGGTGGACCCCACAACGGAATTATTGTCGGATTGAGAAAACGACAAAATTATCTTTCTATAAAAATAACAGCTGAGGTATTACGTTAAAATCGTTAAAACTGTTGAACTACTCGGTAGTAAAAGTACAGTAATACGCGTGGTTGCATAGTAGCACACGGTATTGATTATTGATGCTTACGTGAGAAGTCACTCAGCTATACTCAATTATTGCTACAGTAATTGCTGCATCATATCTCTTAAATTATTGTCATAGTATCATCTGTATAATATGTTGAGACGTTGTGGTAAGTTTGGTTATTTTATGGGGGGCCATATGTCATCATCTAAGAGTCTTTTCGTCAATAGTAATTACCGTTGTCAATAGTAATTACCGTCGTCAATAGTAATTACCGTCGTCAATAGTATTTACCTTGGTCAATAGTAATTACCTTCGTCAATAGTATTTACCTTGGTCAATAGTATTTACCTTGGTCAATAGTAATTACCTTCGTCAATAGTATTTACCTTGGTTAATAGTAATTACTTTCGTCAATAGTAGTTGTCCCTTCAATATTACCAAGAGTCATTTGACCCTTCGTTAAGACCAAGAGTCATTTGACCCTTCGTTAAGACCAAGAGCCACCCTCAGTTTTTCTATAAATAGAGGCCTAGGGCTTCATTATTTTTCACGAATTCATTCAAGCTATAGAGAGAGAAAGTATAGAGAGAATAAGAGAGAGAGAATAAAAGTATTCTGCTACATCACTTTTCCAATATCCAGTTCTTTTAAGGTAGGGAATATTATTTCTTTTATATTCATGAAGAGAACTTCTGTTATTCCATTTGTTATTATTCTGTTGGAATAACCAGTATACGCGGTCTACCCTATACTTGGTGACATTCTTCTATTATTCTGTTGGAACATCCTGTCTGTGTGTTTTACACCGGACCTGGTTCCGTTTATTATTCTGTTGGAACATCCTGTCTGTGTGTTTTACACCGGACCTGGTTCCGTTTTATTATTATTCTGTTGGAATATCCTGTCTGTGTGTTTTACACCGGACCTGGTTCCATTATTTATTATTCTGTCGGAATATCCTGTCTGTGCGTTTACGCCGGACCTGGTTCCATTATTTATTATTCTGTCGGAATATCCTGTCTGTGCGTTTACGCCGGACCTGGTTCCATTATTTATTATTCTATTGGAATAACCTGTCTGTGCGGTCTATCGCATGCATGGTGATTTCTTTTGTTATTCCATTCTTTATTGTACTCAGTTGGTTAAGTTTTGACTTCTATACTCCATGAAATTTGTGGAATATCCTTGATAGTTGCGTTTCATCCAGTATCTTTTCAAGAAAATATTCTTCTAAGCATTCTTGAATTTTACTCCACAATGCAGTATCATGTTGACAATTTGGACGTTGTTAATTCCTGGATAAATTAATTCTTGAACTTGTTTTATTGAATTCTTATATCATTGTCATCATCCTCATGTTTATAAAATGTTGAAAGTCATCTGTGGCATGTAGTGCATAGATGGACTTGGTATGATTATGACCAGGGATTATTCGGTATAATCATGACCGTAATGTTACAAATGATGTGGTAAAAGTCCTCATTGGCCCGTAGTGCATTGATGGACAGTTGTTGGCATGATCATGACCATTAATGAATATACGAATATCCTTGGCCGTAGTGCAGGGGTGATTCGATGATGTGGATTATTTTATTAAGCTGAGTCTCAGCGATCACAGTGTTGGAAAATCTTTTAAATCATAAAAGATAGTAGAGTTTATTTTCTACTTGACTCTTTTAATGGATTGCTTGTTCCGCTACAGTTAAACTTGATGTCTATTATATTTTATCAGTTTAACATTGTTGAAGGCTAATGATAATTTATTCTGCATTATCTTAGTCATAATATTTCTTACTGGGCTAGTTGAGCTCACCCTTTCTTTCACTGTTCTCTTCAGGAAATGAGAACGTAGCTGGGACAAGTCGGGGTACGGAGTGAAGGTCCGAATGATAGTATTAGTTAGTAGTCCTCACTATTCTATGTAATGGTGTGTTAATAAATGTAATGAGGACTCATTTTGAGTATGAATACTCTCTAGAAGATAATATTTGTATTCAAACTCACAGTTTATGTTTTGTCGTATTGTACACGACAGATGTATTAATCAGTTGTATTTGTATTCTGTACTATGTATCTGACGACCCAAGATGGGTGATGTATACCTAATTTTGGGGGCGTCACAAGTTGTGCTCACCCTTTTGCTTCACAATTCCTTTCAGGTAATAAGAGTGTAGCTGGGTCGAGCGGGGGTAACAAGAAAATAGAACGGTGGTCTCTAGCTGTGGAGGTTCTCCCGAAGCAGTATAGAAAAGTTCATTTAGTAGTTTTATTTGGTGAATCCAATAGGGTAAGGTGTACCCAACGTTGGAAGGGTGTTTTGTCACTATCATACAAGATGTCTAATGACATACAATCTCGTGTCATCATAAGACAGGGTTGTGCTCATCCACTTGCTGAGTATATCTATGGGCACTACCTATATAATCTTGGTGTTTGTTTGAAGTATAATTCTCAATTAGAGACAGTGGAGATAATGATAAGTCAAGAGAAGACTCACCATTGGGAAGAATATGATAGTAATCTTCTCGTTTTTCTTTGGGGTCTATTGGGTCAACCAAGGATAATTCTGTGGCCATATGATATCTATCATAACCTAGATGTGTGGCCTCCCATGTACGAAGGTTTCCTTGAGCACTTCCCAAAGATTCTAATTTCTAAAACAGTTTTTGACTATACCTTTATGTAAGGTGTTATTGTGAGGTGATGTCCACGGTTGGAACATGAGTCACATTTGGTATATATTTGTATCCAAACTTATAGCATAGGTGTTGTTGTATTTTGCACAAAGTTACAGTTTTTTTCTATACCATGTATTTGGCGACTCAGAATAGGTTTGATGGAATGGACCTGTTTTGGGGTTGTCACAATTACTACCTATGAAAAATATTATACTACCCTTATTATAATTGTCTGCATCAATTATTACCTTTGTAGTTTTCAAAAAGGACTATATCATTCAATTAATGCCAAAACTATTTTCTCGCCTAAAACTTTTACTTGAGCCAAAAAAAATTATGTAAAATAGACAGACGAGTTTTTTGGCAAAAAAATTGCTTCCTAAACGTTTGCTACCCTCTTACCAAAAGCTTGATTTCTCATCTAGATCAAGCAAAGCAATGGGGGAAAGATACACAAATTCAAAGTCCAAATATTGCCAAAGTAATCGAAGTCCTCTTGGTGAAATAGATTTGAATGTGGAAATCATAAATTCCAATGATATTGGGCAAGATAAGGAACTAGAAGTTACTCCAAACTCACTAAGAACGGATAGGTCTCGAGTTAATTTGCCGGATCTCAATATTAATCCAAACTCATCAATATCGGGTCTCAATATCAATCTAAACTCATCAATAGCAGATTATGATGACGACGAAGAAGAAGGATTGCAAACATCTGAAGCAGCATTGAACTTCAATATTGGTACCATTTATCCCTTTATTTCCTATTTATATTAATCAAACACCACAAGTTTCATGGATTTTTTTTTTCAAATAGATGAAATTGTCAACGAATGCAATGAAGATTTAGAGTCAACATCAACACATAATCGCATAAAATATGTGATTTTAAGTGACGAAAAGCGCAAAGCCATTTATAATGTACTACAACAAAAGAGTGTTGATGGAAAACTGAGAAAAGGGGCGACAACGGAGGTGGCTTCATCATTTTTTGTTCCGATACGTACTGTTCAGCGAATTTGGAAACAAGCAAGAGATAGTGAAACTGCTGATGTCTCTAAGAGGACAAAGAATTGTGGTCGTAAGAGAATCCAAATTGATATCGATAGAATTCGAGAAGTCCCTTTACAAAAACGGACAACTCTTCGAAGTTTATCTTCTTCTATCAACATAAGCATGACTACATTGTTTAGACATATGCAATCCGGAGATATCCGACGACATTCGAATGCTATCAAGCCTTTTCTAAAAGAAGAAAACAAAAAATCGCGACTGCAATATTGCCTATCAATGCTTGATGCAAGTAGCATGCCCCATGACCCAATTTTCACAGGTATGCATAATATGGTTCACATTGATGAAAAATGGTTTTACATGATAGAAAAAACTGAAAAATACTACTTGTTATGCAATGAAGAAGATCCATTGCGTACTTGTAAAAGCAAAAATTTCATCGAAAAAGTCATGTTTTTAGTAGCTTTAGCTCGTCCAAGGTTTGATGCGCAAAGAAATGAGATCTTTTCGGGAAAAATTGGAGTGTTTCCTTTTGTTACTGTAGAGCCTGCTAAAAGGAGTAGTATTAATAGAGTTGCAGGAGTCATGGAAACAAAGCCGATAACTTCAATTAACGGGGATGTTATAAAGATGTATTTGATTAAAAAAGTACTATCTGCCATCAAGGAAAAATGGCCAAGAGAGGAGTTACATTATCCGATATTTATACAACAAGATAATGCCAAAACACACATCAGTCCTGATAATGAAGATTTTTGCCGAGCAGCCATACAAGATTCAAGGCTATTTGCAAGACATGGTATCAGACTATGATTTCAGATAGTGACAACACCAAGTTCGAGAACTTCTCTAAATGAAATAATTAATGTTACCCAGTAATCTAGTGTTCTGCTCTCTAAATTCTCTTATTTGTTTTGCAATTGAACATGGATAAACTTGTTTTTGAACACTAAGCTTGTTTTTGAACATGGATAAGCTAGTGTGGTGTTGGATCCTGTGTTCTTAATCTCATTGTCTGGAGTAAAAAAATATTGATGAAATTAAATATCCGTAACTCTCTTATCACCAGCATACATTGCAGAAAGGATGATTAAAGTAACTCTCTTATGTACAAATGTTTTTTTCTATGCCATTCATGCTCTCTGTCCAGAAGATATGGTTTATTTACCAATATTCTTGTTGAGGAATGAAAGCAGCTCTCTTATCACCAGCATGCTTTACAATGACAGCACCAAGAGCATAAACACCAGCATGCCCACATAAAACAACTCCTTTGAATTATATTGCATTGCAAGTACCAAAAGTCACAAGTCAGAACCATGCCCATATCAAGATAACAGATCAAATGTAGAATTCAACATAATATTTTAAATGTTGTACCTGCTTTAATTATATGGAAACATTTTCGTTTCTCATACAGGTTCAATGATCCATCTAATACAAGGAAATCTTTTTTTTTTTTTTAAATCAGGGTAACAGAATTCACTATAAATTGCTCATGTTTAGCCTTAGATAATTGAGCCACAATTGTGTGGAGAACCTTAACTCCTATATATATCCATCAATTCTAGTATACAAAATCACTATTCCAAGACCAAAAATCAATGAAATGATACATTAAAATTTATACCACAACTTAAGCAAAACCACAAACACTTAACGAGGTATTATTTGCAATTATAGACTTTAAAAAGTTGGATATGCTCTGAACAAAAACTTTCAAATCACAGAGAGAGAAACAAAAAGGCGAGATGTCCTACTGATCAATATTAATTTCTTTATAAACCATAAATCTCATAAACCACAAATGAAAAAAGCATTCACTTCAATTACACAAAAATCTTCAATACAAAGGCCACCTATCTCTCTGTTCTATCCCTACACATTCTGCGAAACAAAAAAAAAACTAACCCACCCATCTCTCTGTTCTATCCCTACATATTCTGCCAAACAAAAAAAAACTAACCTCATGAGAACTTCTGACAAACCAACTAAAGACTCTCATACCTCCCACTTAATAGAATCTGGGAAAATAATTTTTCAACATGAATCGCAATATTGCTTGAAGTTCTTCATTTTCAAAAACTAGATATGCTTCTTCAGGAAATTTATTCAAATCAAAATTATGATCTGCAGGTAAATTCAAATCAAAATCATGAACAATTTTCTTCTTTTTCGAGACATATTTCTTCATATCTTCTTCATCTATATCCATTATTTATCAGAAGTTTATGGTTATTGTATATGCTTTTGAAAGGAAATAGAAAAGACGCCATTGTTATATGAATAAGCATCGGGAATGGAAGGAATTGGAAAGGTTGTTTGTCTGCTCAAGAAGGGTGTTTTCTTTTTTGAGAAAAACGATTAAGAAAGAGAAAGGGTAAAGTAGGGAAAAAAAGTTAATTTGCATCGATAAACTCAAAACGACAACTTTTTAGGAACAAAAATTACTCTCTGAAACGTCAATGTTTTAGGAACAGAGTGAGTATATAATGTAAGACCCCAACTTTTATAAATAAAGATGAATTTTCTATAAATATCATTTTTGAATATTATGAAATTAATTTGATATAATGTTATAGTTGTGGGTAATATTTATAAATTTTGCAAAATACGCAAGTTGTTATATAATATTCGATTGGTTGGGGAATATTCGTTTTAACAGAGAATATTCGTACAACGGCACAATCATTGGTGGACCCCACAACAGAATTATTGTCGAATTGAAAAAACGACAAAAATATTTTATTAAAAATAACGGCGGAAGTTTTACCATTGATAGTGTTGAACTACTCAGTAGTAAAAGTACAATAATACGTGTGGTTGAATAGTAGCACACGGTATTGATTATTAATGCTTATGTGAGAAGTCACTCAGTTTGATTTAATTATTGTCAGTTAATAATATGAATTATTTAGCGATAATGAAGTTTTGTTTTATTCGTATTATTAACGTAATAAAACAGAAACATCTTTTTATATAAAACAGAATATTTTTTTAAAGTTATTATATAAATAGAATATATTATATTTTATTTAAATAGATTTTTCTTTAAATATGGACCGTCAAATTAAAGTAATCAATCTGGAACGTTCATGGATTAGTTACTATGCATTTCATTTTTCTATAAATAGCAGCTCATTCCTTCATTATTTCTTACGAATTCACTGAACTCTAGAGAGAGAAACTATAGAGAGAAACTATATAGAGAGAGAAGAAAAGTATTCTGCTACTTAACTACTTCCTTATTTCAGTTCTTCTTTAAAACGGTAAGGGGTTTTATTCTTTCTTATTCATGAAGAGAACTGTTGTTATTCCATTTCTTATTATTCTGTTGGAATAACCTGTATACGCGGTCTACCCTATACTTGGTTGTGACGCCCCCAAAATAGGTATACAACACCCATTCTGAGTTGCCAAATACATGGTACAGAAAGCAAACTACAACTTCAATAATACAATTGTCGTGCATAATACGACAACACATACTGTGAGTTTAAATACAAATATTATCTTCTGGACAATATCCACACTCAAATAAATCTTCATTACAATTATTCAAACACTATTTTACAGAAATAGAGAGGACTGCTAAAATATTTTTCTAGAACCATCACTCCATACCCCGACTAGATCCTGCAATGTTCTCACCTCCTGAGAAGAAAAATAGAACAAAAAGGAAAAGGGTGAGCTCAACTAGCCCAGTAAAGAATATTATGACTAAGATAATATACAACAAATTATCGTTAGTCTTCAATAGGGAAAAATCTTGATAGAATATAATCGACAACAAGTTTTAGATCAACAACTGCAGCGAAAACAGAAAACCATTAGAAGAGTCAAGTAGAGAAAGAATTCTACTATCTTCTAAGATTTAAAAGTCCATCATCAATATTTTATCCCTGTAACATCAATTAATAATCATCTTTATCCAAATATTCATCTCTGCACTACAGGCCAAAGATATTCATTTGTATCACCTGTCAGTCATGTTCATCTCAACACCTGTTCATCTTTGCACTACAGGCCAAAGATATTCATCAAGTAATCATACATCTTTGCACTACAGGCCAAAGATATTCAGTAATATCATCATTTAGGACTGAGGATGATGAAAAATATCTTAAAGAGAACGAATCCAGTGAGACAGAAGGACAAATATTAGGGATTCGTATAACAGTTTATCCAAGATCAATAATACTTCATAATAATCAATTGTGAAGCAGAATTCAAAAATAAAGATCAAAACATGGATACAATCAAAGATAGTAACCATAATAGACATCTTGGACAAAAAGAAAAAATTTTATTTTTCGGTGAATAGTGCCGTATTCGTGAATAGTGCCGTATACATGAATAGTAACCCCGACACAAAAAATTCCAAATTTGATAAAAACTCATATCAATATTTCAGCATAATGATATTGAAGAAAATAATATCATTTAAGAAGAAAATAATATCCCTTACCTCAAGATATCAGTACTTCTGGTCGGAATACCGGTATAAGGCTGAAAGAAACTTGCTCTGATGAATAGAAACTCTCAAAGTATCTAAATACTCACAAAATATACTCAATAATCTAGAGAGAGAAAGAGAGAAAACTTGTTTCTGGTGTGATTTTTAATTCTAACTTAGCCCTCTATTTATAGGAAAATTTTAGTAGGTTTGACCTGCAACCTGATGGCTTTACCTGCTACTATTCCCACCTACCACATTTGAATTATAATTCAGCACATTTCTTCACCAACCACAAGTGGGGCCCACCAATTCTAGAATTTTCCATCAAAATGATAAACTCCGAAAATTCAACAATTTCTGAACCAGTTATCTCGTAAAATTTATAATAAATCATACGTTCATTTTTAACGGTTCAAAATTTGTGGACATATATTCAACTTATATATGTATAACATATCCAAAAATTACCACGATCCAACGGTCGGATTAAAAATTATAACACCCGCAATATTTCTCAAAAACCCTGATTTGATTTTTAATACCTCCATTCCGATAAAAATACTGATAAAACACCTCAACATTAACTCCTTCATTTTTAACCACAAAAATATATCCCTCATTTATATCTAAATAAATATTTCCTTATCATATGAATCAATAATTAATTATTCATAAATAATATTACAGAATCACATTTATGACAACCAGGCCGTTCCCAGGAAAGAGGGGGCTTTCCAATAAGGATTTCTCCTTACTGGCGCGCAATTAGATGACCAAACCTCTCCTTAGACAGAATTTTCTAGACATTGCCAATAATGTTATCTAATAATATTATTCAAATAATATGAATTATTGATCTGATAATAGAAAATACTGTGCAGCAACAATTATTGAAACAACCATAATATAAAATATCAATGCAACAATTATTGAATCAATAAAATAAAATATTGAACAATAACTACTATAACAATTATTAAGTAGTGCCTTCTTACGTAAGAATCAATAATTGGTGCAATACCGTGTGCTACTGTATTTTAATCACCGGGTATTCCAACAGTATTAACGGTAACAACTACGCCGTTATTTATAAATAACTTATACTTGTCATTTTCTTCATCCAATCGCTTTCTGTTATGGGGCCCACACAAGGCTGCGCCGTCGTACGAATATTCCCCGACAGCAAGAATATTCCACGACCAAACGAATATTTCCCGACAAAATGAATATTTTATAACCACTTGCTTATTTTGCAAAATTTGCACATTTCACCCATAACCAAAGTATTATATCAAATTAGCCCCTTATTATTCACAATAATATTTAGAGAAAATTTGATTTTATTCATTAATAAGTTGGGGTCTTACAACCTCCCCTCCTTATGAAATTTCGTCCTCGAAATTGACGTACGTACCTGATGTTTCAAAAAGGTGAGGATACCTCGCTTTCATTTCTGATTCCAACTCCCAGGTCATTTCTTCAATAGCATGGTTTCTCCACAAAACCTTAACTTGTGGTATAACCTTCGTGCGTAGGATATGCTCTTTCCTATCCAAGATCTTAACAGGTACCTCCTCGTACGTTAAATCTTCAGCTATCTCGTCTGGTTCTAACTCAATAATGTGGTTCGGGTCTTTAACATATTTACGAAGCATAGATATGTGAAAAACATTATGAACACGAGACATGCTTGGAGGTAATGCGAGTCTATATGCCACATTTCCTATTCGCTCAAGAATCTCAAATGGACCAACAAATCTTGGATTGAGCTTTCCTCTCTTCCCAAATCTTGTAACTCCCTTCCATGGTGCAACACGTAATAATACATGATCCCCAATATTAAATTCCACGTCCTTCCGATGAAGATCCGCATAACTCTTTTGTCGATCCTGTGCCGTTTGTATACGTTGTCGAATCGTTTGGATCTTCTCTGTAGTAATGCGTACCAACTCTGGTCCCAACAATGTTGCTTCACCCACCTCGTCCCAGCATACTGGAGAACGACATTTTCTTCCATACAACGCCTCGAATGGAGCCACACCTATGCTCGCCTGATAACTGTTGTTGTAGGAGAATTCCACCAATGGTAGGTACTTATCCCAACTCCCTTTGAGATCTAGGACACAAAGTCTTAATAGATCTTCAAGAGTTTGAATAGTCCTCTCTGATTGTCCGTCCGTTTGAGGATGGTATGCCGAACTGAATCGTAAATCCGTGCCCATAGCTTTCTGCAAGCTAACCCAAAATCGTGAAGTGAATCTTGGGTCACGATCCGAAACTATGGATACTGGCATGCCATGCAATCTCACAATCTCGTTCACGTACATACTAGTAAGACGTTCAAGGGAATAAGTCTCACGTATCGGCAAGAAATGAGCGGACTTGGTTAATCTATCAACAATAACCCAAATCGCATCTATGCCTTGAGAAACCTTGGGAAGACCCGTAACAAAATCCATAGTAATGTGTTCCCACTTCCATTTCGGGATCTCAAGTGGTTGCAATGGACCCTTTGGCACTTGATGTTCCGCCTTTACACGTTGACAAGTTAAACACCTCGAGATAAATTCCGCGATCTCTCTTTTCATATTGCTCCACCAAAATGTATGTTGAAGATCGTGATACATTTTGGTACTCCCAGGATGGATTACAAACGGTGTGTTGTGTGCCTCCATCATTATTCTATGCTTCAAGTCAAAATCGTTAGGAACATAAAGTCTGGAGTTGACTCGAAGTATTCCTTCTTCATCAATTCTTGCTTCTGGAATAGCACCTTCTTGCACTTTCTTCTTCATACGCATCAGCTCTATGTCCGTAGCTTGAGCAGCTTTAACTTTATCGATTAAAGTCGGTTCTACTCGTATATTTGATATTATCATGTGGGTACTTGGAGCCTTCATCTCTATCTCCATCCTTTGCAAGTCATACAAAATGGGCCTTTGTGTTAACAACATTGCATTCGTACCCGCGTATGATCTTCTACTCAATGCGTCAGCTACTACGTTTTCTTTTCCAGGATGATATTGGATGGTATAATCGTAATCTTTCAACAGCTCAAGCCAACGTCGTTGCCGCATGTTGAGTTCCTTTTGGGTGAAGAAATATTTGAGGCTTTTATGATCCGTATAGATCTCCACTTTCTCCCCATACAGGTAGTGTCTCCAAATCTTCAACGCGAAAACGACTGCTGCCAACTCCAAATCATGAGTAGGATAATTCCTCTCATATTCTTTGAGTTGTCGCTAGGCATAGGCTATGACTTTCCCATGTTACATGAGAACACATCCTAACCCTTTGCCTGAAGCATCGCTGTAGATAACAAATCCATCTGAACCAGATAGTATTGTCAGAACAGGTGCCAAAATGAGTCTCCTCTTGAGTTCTTGGAAACTCTTCTCGCATTCCTTACTCCATACGAATTTTGTATCTTTTTTAGTCAGCTGAGTTAATGGAGTAGCGATTCGAGAAAATCCTTTTACGAATCTCCGATAATAACCAGAAATCTACATATTTCGATTACTGACTTAGGTTGCACTCAACTGTTACTCATATCCTAATCTTGGATATCACGTCACAATGACACCTATCAGTTTACTACCGCACGAATATGGCGTCCCCTACGGAGAGTCTGGCTTCAGTGCATTCCACAAAGGAAGTCACCAGATAAAGGCTCGGGTACAAACTTCTACAGTTAGGTTTTTAACTCCTGAAGTTCAATAGGAGCCATTCGATTTTTAGAAGTGAGTTTTGTACCAGATTCAAAGATGATACAAAATTCAATATCACGCGTAGGCCAAGAAATTCTTCAGGAAATACGTCAGGGATTTACTAACAATAGAAATATCATTCAAATCTGACGTATTTTTGTTCAAGTCCATAACATAGGCTAAGAAAACTTGACATTCGTTTTTCAATAAACAATTGGCTTTATGACTTGATATGAAAGTGTTTGAATTCAAATGGTTTGGTTGCTTGAATTCGAATAACAAGTTGCTTAGGAATATGAAAACTAACAACCTTACGAAAGTAATCAATTTGGCATGATGAGTAGTTAACCAATCGATCCCTAAAATCACATCAAAAGCAAGTATCTTTAAAGAGATAAGGTCAACAGGTAATGTGATGGTGCCAACTTGGATCAAACAAGATTTATAAACAGTGGATGTAACGAAAGTTTCTCCTAACGGAGTTTCAACAGATAAGTCAAAATCTAATTTCCTCTGGAGTCAAGTTTAAACGTTGAGTATAAGCAGGAGAGATAAAAGAATGGGTAGAACCGGTATCTAGTAAAGTATAAACTTCGCAAGAATTCAAGATTAGCTTACCCGTGATCACCTCGTTCGGGTTTCTCGCGTTTTGGCCAGTAACGACAAACGCCCTTCCAGGAACCGCTGATTTCGACTTATCCGGGACAGCTTTTGGAGTCACCATCCCCGCTGAACTTGGTTTTGCTACAGAACACTCTCGAGCTATATGACCCTCCTTTCCACAGTTATAACATACCTTGGATTGTTGTGGGCAGTTTGGGCTGATATGTCCCTCTTTCCCACATTTGTAACATACGACCGGTGGTCGTTCTCCTTCCCTAGAAACAGTTGATGTTTGTGCTGACGTCTTCACGTTATCATTGTTGTACCTTCTCTTCTTGAAATCTCCTCCCGACTCGCTCCTTCTATTATCACGACCACAATTACCACTAGAGTGGTTACCGCTTTTGTCCGAATGTTTTCCTCCCTGCTGGTTTTCATTGTTTCGATGACTGCCGCCACCGGTATGACCCTGGTTGTGGTCCCTCGGTTGCACATACTCATTATCTCGCTCTAATAATTGAGCCCTATTTACAACATCTGAATATAAAGAAAATTTATGAGAGATAAGATATTGTCGAATCTCGGGTTTTAGACCTCTCAGAAACATTCTTGTCATTTGTTCCTCATTTTCGACCAAATGAGGCGCAAACCTGGATAACTCTGCAAACTTCGCCTCATAATGGGACACCGTCATGTTGTTTTGTTCCAGTCTGATAAACTCCACCTCCTTCATATGACGAATACTTTCAGGAAAGTACTTGTCATTGAACAGTTTTTGAAATGTTTCCCAGGACATGTTGAGTGCGTCAGGCTGGGTACGCTTCACAGACTCCCACCAGTAGTCTGCCTCACCGCGGAACATAAAGGTGGCGAATGGAACCTTCAGTTCCTCCGTGCATCCCAAGACATCGAATATCTTGGTAATTTGCTTGACCCACGTTTTCGCCATGATCGGATCCGGCTTTCCCTTAAGTTCTGGTGGTCCCAATTCTTTTAACTGCTTAGCTGTGACAAACCGCGCGTTGTTATCATTTCCACCCGTATTCTGCACACGAGTCTCCCTCGTCTAATTTTGCATGAACTGCAAAAAGCTCCTAAACATTCCATCATTCATCGTTTGCTCAGTAACGTTGTTTACAGGAGGAATATTGCCTTCCTGTTGCACGTTCCCCTGGGTGGTGATCAAAGGTGTCTCCACGGTCTGATTTACTCCATTATTAACGTTCTCAGCTGCCATTCTTAAATACTGCCATAAAACAAGGGTTAATAGTCATGTCATATATTATCCCTATACTCTGACCGACCAAATAAACACCAAATAAACTTAGTCAAGTCATACTAGTGAAGGAATTCCCCGTCTCTCCCCTCCTAGTTCTTGTCTCACATCTCAGCCAAGGATCATATCCCTAAGCTCTGATACCAACTGTGACGCCCCCAAAATAGGTATACAACACCCATTCTGAGTCGCCAAATACATGGTACAGAAAGCAAACTACAACTTCAATAATACAATTGTCGTGCATAATACGACAACACATACTGTGAGTTTAAATACAAATATTATCTTCTGGACAATATTCACACTCAAATAAATCCTCATTACAATTATTCAAACACTATTTTACAGAAATAGAGAGGACTGCTAAAATATTTTTCTAGAACCATCACTCCATACCCCGACTAGATCCTGCAATGTTCTCACCTCCTGAGAAGAAAAATAGAACAAAAAGGAAAAGGGTGAGCTCAACTAGCCCAGTAAAGAATATTATGACTAAGATAATATACAACAAATTATCGTTAGTCTTCAATAGGGAAAAATCTTGATGGAATATAATCGACAACAAGTTTTAGATCAACAACTGCAGCGAAAACAGAAAATCATTAGAAGAGTCAAGTAGAGAAAGAATTCTACTATCTTCTAAGATTTAAAAGTCCATCATCAATATTTTATCCCTATAACATCAATTAATAATCATCTTTATCCAAATATTCATCTCTGCACTACAGGCCAAAGATATTCATTTGTATCACCTGTCATGTAACGACCCCAAAATAGGTCCATTCCACCCAACCCATTCTGAGTCGTCAAATACATGGTACAGAAAACAACTACAACTTTATTACAACAATTGTCGTGCAAAATACAACAACACATATGCTGTGAGTTTGGATACAAATATATATCAAATGTGACTCATGTTCCAACCGTGGACATCACCTCACAATAACACCTTACATAAAGGTATAGTCAAAAACTGTTTTAGAAATTAGAATCTTTGGGAAGTGCTCAAGGAAACCTTCGTACATGGGAGGCCACGCGTCTAGGTTATGATAGATATCATATGGCCACAGAATTATCCTTGGTTGACCCAATAGACCCCAAAGAAAAATGAAAAGATTACTATCATATTCTTCCCAATGGTGAGTCTTCTCTTGACTTATCATTATCTCCACTGTCTCTAATTGAGAATTATACTTCAAACAAACACCAAGATTATATAGGTAGTGCCCATAGATATACTCAGCAAGTGGATGAGCACAACCCTGTCCTATGATGACACGAGGTTGTATGTCATTAGACATCTTGTATGATAGTGACAAAACACCCTTCCAACGTTGGGTTCGCCTCACCCTATTTTCTTCACCAAATATAACTACTAAATGATGACCACCGTTCTATTTCCTTGTTACCCCCGCTCGACCCAGCTACACTCTTATTACCTGAAAGGAATTGTGAAGCAAAAGGGTGAGCACAACTAGCTCAGTAAAGAATATCATGACTAAAGATAATTAAATTACCAATAGTCTTCATCAATAATAAATCAGAGATTTAGAACATATGGTAAATGATAAAAATTTCAACCATAGTTGCAGCGGAACGAGCAATCCATTAGAAGAGTCAAATAGACTATAAAGTCTATTATCTTCTCCATGTTAAAAATCCACCAATAATATTTTATCCATGTAACATCACTCAACAGTTCCTTTCCACAATCATATGAATAACTCATAATCATAATTGTGACTATAAATTTTTCTTCGCACCCAGGACGAAGAATATTTTCATCACCTGTCTTTACCTGAAACATCAAAGATCATGGTTATACCAAATCACAATTCCTATTTATAATCATACTAACAAATCCATCTTTGCACTGCGGGCCAAAGATATTCATCAACAAACCATCTTTGCACTACGGGCCAAAGATATTCAACAACAGTTCATCTTTGCACTACAGGCCAAAAATATTCATCAACAGGCCATCTTTGCACTACATGCCAAAGATATTCATCAACAATTCATATTTGCACTACAGGCCAAATATATTCATATCTCAAAGAAATATATAATCATTTCAGAATTTATATAAACAATAATTATAACCATGTTGATCAACTCACCTTTGCACTTAAGCTTAAGATATTCAATTATAAATTCAATGGTCATGATCATACCAGTCACAATTCAACTTTGCACTACAGGCCAAAGAGAACCCTAGTCATGATCATACCAATAATCTACCCATCTTTACACTCCAGTGAAAGAGAATTTCAACATCAGGGTTATAAAAATGTTATATATGATGATAAAAATAATATGATCAACATATAGTTTTAATCTCAAGAGTAATATTCGTAACTCATGAATAGTAACCCCGACACAAAAGATAGAAATTCTTCAATAAAATTCATACCAATATTTCGGTATAATGATATTGAAAGAATAACATTACTTAAATTTATAAACAATTTATTTTAATTGTTTACACTTTACTAATTAATGCATTTAATCATCATAAAATGCCAACTCTTACAATTTCATCATCAATAATCAAAACCCTCATCAAAAATCTGCATATACCTCATATAGGATTCTCAAGCCATAAAATCTTATTTTTCAATTTTCTTTTTTCACAAAACATATTTAATTCATTTACTCATAACTAGACTATTTTCATGAAAAATACCAAATCAGTTCCAAAAATATTTCTTTTCTGAGATTTAGCATAATATAGTCCCATAGTGAACATATATTTTTCTCAGAATTTTTAAAAGTCATTTACTATTTTTCATATGGCCAAAATAGCTGAATATTTAGACATTTATCAAAAATTGTACTTTTGTCTAAAAATTCTGAAATTTACAGAGTATACTTCTATCATATACATGTACTCCCAATAAAAATTTCATTAATTTTGGAGTTAACCACAAGGAATTATAAGCGGTTACTTTTAAAATAGTCTTTTCCCGTAAAATTCATAACTCTTAATCTATACATCCAAAAATCACCATTTTTGGACACAATCAATAAAACTCATCAAAATATCATTTCAAATTTTTCCAGAATTTTTGAAGATCAGAAAAATTACGAAACTGAAAATCATAACAACCCTTAAAATCCCTTAATATCCCTTACTATCTCTTACCTCAAAAGTGCAGTATTTCTGACTGGAATGCAAAGCCGAAGGAAACTTGCACTGAATAGCAACTCTCAAAGTATCTAAATACTCACAAAATATGCTTCATAATATAGAGTGAGAAAGAGAGAAAGCTTATGTTTTTGGTGTGATTTTCAATTCTAACTTAGCCCTCTATTTATAGGAAAATTTTGGTAGGTTTGACCTGCAACCTGATGGCTTTACCTGCTACTATTCCCACCCACCACATTTGAAATATAATTCAGCACATTTCTTCACCAACCACAAGTGGGGCCCACCAATTCTAGAATTTTTCACCAAAATGATAAACTCCGAAAATTCAACAATTTCTGAACCAGTCATCTCGTAAAATTCATAATAAGTCATACGTTCATTTTTAACGGTTCAAAATTTGTGGGCATATACTCAACTTATATATGTATAACATATCCAAAAATTACCACGATCCAACGGTCGGATTAAAAATTATAACCCCCGCAAAATATCTCAAAAACCCTGATTTTTAATACCTTCATTCCGACAAAAATACGGATAAAAACCTCAACATTAACTCCTTCATTTTTAACCACAAAAATATATCCCTCGTTTATATCCACATAAAATAAATATTTCTTTATCATATGAATCAATAATTAATTATTCACAAATAATATTACAGAATCACATTTATGACAACCAGGCCGTTCCCAGGAAAGAGGGGGCTTTCCAATAAGGATTTCTCCTTACTGGCGCACAATTAGATGACCAAACCTCTCCTTAGACAGAACTTTCTAGACATTGTCAATAATGCTATCTAATAATACTATTCAAATAATATGAATTATTGATCTGATAATGAGAAATACTGTGCAGTAACAATTATTGAACAACAATACTACAAAATTTCAACGTAGCAATTATTGAATCAATAAAATAAAATATTGAACAGTAATTACTGTAACAATTATTGAGTAGTGCCTTCTTACGTAAGAATCAATAATTTCAAAAATACTATGCAATACCGTGTGCTACTGTGCAATAACGCGTATTACTGTATTTTATCCACCGGGTATTCCAACAGTGTTAACGGTAATAACTACGCCGTTATTTGTAAAAACTCAAATTTGTCGTTATCTTCACCCGACAGTTATTCGTTATGGGGCCCACAAATAGCTGCGCCGTCGTACGAATATTCCCCGACAGAAAGAATATTTCACGACCAAACGAATATTCCCCGACAACAATGATTATTTTATAAACACTTGCTTATTTTGAAAAAAATTCATATTTCACCCTTAACTTTAATATTTATCAATTTAACCATTTACTGAATAGTAATTATAAGAAAAATTGAATACTTTTATTTCATAAAATTCGGGGTCTTACATGTCAGTCATGTTCATCTCAACACCTGTTCATCTTTGCACTACAGGCCAAAGATATTCATCAAGTAATCATACATCTTTGCACTACAGGCCAAAGATATTCAGTAATATCATCATTTAGGACTGAGGATGATGAAAAATATCTTAAAGAGAACGAATCCAGTGAGACAGAAGGACAAATATTAGGGATTCGTATAACAGTTTATCCAAGATCAATAATACTTCATAATAATCAATTGTGAAGCAGAATTCAAAAATAAAGATCAAAACATGGATACAATCAAAGATAGTAACCATAATAGACATCTTGGACAAAAAGGAAAAATTTTATTTTTCGGTGAATAGTGCCGTATTCGTGAATAGTGCCGTATACATGAATAGTAACCCCGAAACCAAAAGTTCTAAATTTGATAAAAACTCATATCAATATTTCAGCATAATGATATTGAAGAAAATAATATCATTTAAGAAGAAAATAATATCCCTTACCTCAAGATATCAGTACTTCTGGTCGGAATACCGGTATAAGGCTGAAAGAAACTTGCTCTGATGAATAGAAACTCTCAAAGTATCTAAATACTCACAAAATACACTCAATAATCTAGAGAGAGAAAGAGAGAAAACTTGTTTCTGGTGTGATTTTCAATTCTAACTTAGCCCTCTATTTATTGGAAAATTTTAGTAGGTTTGACCTGCAACCTGATGGCTTTACCTGCTACTATTCCCACCTACCACATTTGAAATATAATTCAGTACATTTCTTCACCAACCACAAGTGGGGCCCACCAATTCTAGAATTTTCCATCAAAATGATAAACTCCGAAAATTCAACAATTTCTGAACCAGTTATCTCGTAAAATTCATAATAAATCATACGTTCATTTTTAACGGTTCAAAATTTGTGGACATATACTCAACTTATATATGTATAACATATCAAAAAATTACCACGATCCAACAGTCGAATTAAAAATTATAACACCCGTAATATTTCTCAAAAACCCTGATTTGATTTTTAATACCTCCATTCCGATAAAAATACTGATAAAACACCTCAACATTAACTCCTTCATTTTTAACCACAAAAATATATCCCTCATTTATATCCAAATAAATATTTCCTTATCATATGAATCAATAATTAATTATTCACAAATAATATTACAGAATCACATTTATGACAACCAGGCCATTCCCAGGAAAGAGGGGGCTTTCCAATAAGGATTTCTCCTTACTGGCGCGCAATTAGATGACCAAACCTCTCCTTAGACAGAACTTTCTAAACATTGTCAATAATGTTATCTAATAATATTATTCAAATAATATGAATTATTGATCTGATAATGAAAAATACTGTGCATCAACAATTATTGAAATAACCATAATATAAAATATCAATGCAACAATTATTGAATCAATAAAATAAAATATTGAA
This sequence comes from Panax notoginseng, assembly GCA_016801055.1. NCBI lineage: Eukaryota > Viridiplantae > Streptophyta > Magnoliopsida > Apiales > Araliaceae > Panax > Panax notoginseng. The sequence continues at coordinate 167,088,428 of CM029012.1, forward strand.
CAATAACTACTATAACAATTATTGAGTAGTGCCTTCTTACGTAAGAATCAATAATTGGTGCAATACCGTGTGCTACTGTATTTTAATCACCGGGTATTCCAACAGTATTAACGGTAACAACTACGCCGTTATTTATAAATAACTTATACTTGTCATTTTCTTCATCCAATCGCTTTCTGTTATGGGGCCCACACAAGGCTGCGCCGTCGTACGAATATTCCCCGACAGCAAGAATATTCCACGACCAAACGAATATTTCCCGACAAAATGAATATTTTATAACCACTTGCTTATTTTGCAAAATTTGCACATTTCACCCATAACCAAAGTATTATATCAAATTAGCCCCTTTTTATTCACAATAATATTTAGAGAAAATTTGATTTTATTCATTAATAAGTTGGGGTCTTACATTGGTGACATTCTTCTATTATTCTGTTGAAACATCCTGTCTGTGTGTTTTACACCGGACCTGGTTCCGTCTTTATTATTATTCTGTTGGAACATCCTGTCTGTGTGTGTTTACACCGGACCTGGTTCCATCTTTATTATTATTCTGTTGGAACATTCTGTCTGTATGTTTTACACCGGACCTGGTTCTGTCTTTATTATTATTCTATTAGAATATCCTGTCTGTGCGTTTTACGCCGGACCTGATTCCATTATTTATTATTCTGTTGGAATAACCTGTCTGTGCGGTCTATCGCATGCATGGTGATTTCTTTTGTTATTCCATTCTTTATTATACTCAGTTGGTTAAGTTTTGACTTCTATACTCCATGAAATTTGTGGAATATCCTTGATAATTGCGTTTCATCCAGTATCTTTTCATGAAAATATTCTTCTAAGCATTCTTGAATTTTACTCCACAAAGCAGTATCATGTTGACAATTTGACGTTGTTAATTCTTGGATAAATTAATTCTTGAACTTGTTTTATTGAATTCTTATATCATTGCCATCATCCTCATGTTTATAAAATGTTGAAAGTCATCTGTGGCCTGTAGTGCATAGATGGACTTGGTTTGATTATGATCAGGGATTATTCGGTATAATCATGACCGTAATGTTACAAATGATGTGGTAAAAGTTCTCATTGGCCCGTAGTACATTGATGGACAGTTGTTGGCATGATCATGACCATTAATGAATACACGAATATCCTTGGCCGTAGTGCAGGGGTGATTCGATGATGTGAATTATTTTATTAAGCTGAGTCCCAGCGATAACAGTGTTGAAAAACCTTTTAAATCATAGAAGATAGTAGATTTTATTTTCTACTTGACTCTTTTAATGGATTGCTTGTTCCGATGCAATTAAACTTGATGTTCGTTATATTTTATCAGTTTAACACTGTTGAAGGCTAATGATAATTTATTCTGCATTATCTTAGTCATAATATTTCTTACTGGGCTAGTTGAGCTCACCCTTTCTTTCACTGTTCTCTTCAGGAAATGAGAATATAGCTGGGACGAGTCGAAGAACGGAGTAATGAACCAGATGATAGTATTAGTAGTCCTCACTATTCTATTAAATAGTGTGACAATAATTGTAATGAGGACTCCTTTTGAGTTTGTATAGTATCTAGTAGACAATAATTGTATTCAAACACACAGTTATGTTTTGTCGTATTGTACACGACAGTTGTATTAGTAAGTTGTATTTATATTCTGTACCATGTATCTGACGACCTAAGATGGGTGTGATGTATACCTAATTTTGGGGGCGTCACATATAAACTAATTTTAAGTACCATGTTCTTGTTTTTAATATTACTTTTTTTGTTGTAAGAAATATATAAAACTATTTTTGAGTACAAGATTGTTATTTCGAGATCGAAAGAATTTTATATCAAAACTTAAATCTTAAGAATTTTTAAATTAACTAAATAAAAAGTAGGAGTTTCATTTTGATGTACTAAGGGAATATTGATAAAAAGAAATTATTAATTTCATATGACTTTACTTTTCCAATTTTAAATAAAGTATGGTAAAAATATCAAATATATCAATCTTTTTACATGGTAAATGTGGATCAACTTTAAATGACTATATAGAAATATTAAAAATTAAATATCAATTTCAGTCGTTTTGCTTCCGGTTCAATGGGATTATAGGCAGGGGTGGTGTAGCAGTTTTTTGTAGTCTTGCTAGACTCCAAAAAATGAGAGAGAGAAGAGAAGAATTTAGAGAAAGATTGGAATTGATTTCATATATTCGATAGCCTTCCTCATATACAAAGATGGTTCTTTTATACTTGGACTCTACCTACAGAGTACGAAGATTACATCTAAACCCTTAATTTTTTTTTAGACTAATGATTTGATCTCCACGCCAAATATCATCCTACTGAAATAGTTCATAACAATACTCCCCACTTTAAAGTCCACCTTGCCCACAAGGTGGAGTTGAACAAACTGTTTCATTGTGCAAAATGCTTGTTATATCGTTACTTGACATGGTAATGCAACCATAATGGCAGATACTTAAAAAAAGATGATTTTCCCATGATCCTCTGTCTACTTTTTTTTTTTTTTTTTTTTTTTTTTTTTTTTTTGTGAATTGTAGCTACCACCTTTAGTATTCAACTTCACAACTCTTGTTTCTTCTCCAAGTGCTGTAGCTGGAGTACTTAGGAGTGTTTGTTTAGAGCTGAATGGAGCTGAATCTGAATGACTAAATCGGTCGGTGCGTTTATTTTGGTTTAAATGGCTGAATCGGTAAGATAGACGAGCTGAATGGCTATGTCAGATTTTTTGAGCTGAATGACTGAATGAGTAGTTGAATGAAGTAAAAAAAATTAAAAAAAAATATTAACTATTATATTAAGTAATATTAAATAAATTTACATCAATTTTGAATTTTTTTAGAGGGAGTAAAATAATAAAATTTTGTCATTAAGATGTTTCAGACATGTCAATTATCAAACAATTATTTTCATTCAGATTCAGATTCAGCTCATTCAGATTCTGATTTGATTCAGATTTATTCAATTTTTATCAAACACCCCCTTAATCTCGTTCCAAGCAACATTTTGATTCTGTTAACAATTGTGTGTAAAGCTCTTCTACAAAAATCATTCACTAGATGAATTTCATCAATAAGTACCACTGCTGTATTGACAAAGTCACTAAAGTCGCTATCTTTTTTGCAGAATCGAGTCACTATCAGCCCAAAGAAGTTTATTCCCCATGAACCAAACATCAGCCCTTTGGAGTTACTGAGCTCTGTTACCCCAACATCAGCCTTGTCAAGGTGGAAGTATTCCATTTTAAGCCAATGCATCCATCTTCCATTTGTTATACCATAATCTTGTCCCATGTAAAACAGGTTATCAATGTATACTAAGGGTTTTTCTCCAAGCATGTGCTCATTAACTGATTTTGCAATTTTCTGTCTGGAACAACTGCCAATCAAAATAGTCCCTGACTTGATATTAAAAATAATATAAGCACCCTCCTCGATTCCTTCAATTAATCTTACCAGAAAATTAAGAAGCTGTTAACGAGAGGGGGAACGAACATGTATCTTTTTGTTGAAAGTCGCCAGGTCGTATGCATCAGTAGTCTATTTTCCATATTTATGTAGAAGCATTCCATATTCTGCAGCCTTGTAATGTTTGTGGTAGAGTCCTGTAGTAACTGCTTATACTAGCAATATAATAAGGACATCAATGCATGGTACATTATTACACTGAAGAACCAAAGCAATAAAAACACTGTGGACAATACGAGAATGCTCTAGCAAGGTGAACTCCCCATGTTCAGCCAAGTCTAAAAGTCCCACATGCCCATCTTCCATCAGTACATAAATCCCAGTCCCACATGCCCATCTTCCATCAGTACATAAATCCCACGTTTGCAATTGACGAGGATAAAAGCTACATGCATACTTACTACTAGTGCATTTATATTCAGCATTCCAATCTTTAAGTTGGTTGCAATAGCACGGAGTGCCATAGTGATGCCACTGCATAAGTCTATCACAACTAAACTATCCCTTACTGATTTACATACTTCTACATAAATTGCTTGGGACAATACAATGATAAACTTGGTACCATCTTTTACAATGGAAGTAGTATTACAAGCAAGCAGCTCCACTAGCTTTTTCAATATTTGAGAAAGATTTTCAACATTTATCCCCATCATAGTGTAATTACTAATGCAGCTCTCCATAGTCCCAACAGAATTCTCAAATAGTGAAACACCTCCCATAGTGACAAATTCATCCTTAAATTGGCTATTTTCTTTCACCATATATGCACACAACTTTAACAGATAAATAACAAGCATTAAGGAGTTGCTTGGAATAGAGGCCCACTTGATATATCCCTCTAATTCCTTTTGATCTAATACATATTTCCTTTTGTACTCAGTCACCATGAAGCCTTGTCTATCTTTGATGTAGTAGCCAACCATTTTCACCATATTTCGGTGTCCAAGCAAACTCACTGTTCTTATCTTTAAGCTAAAGTTTGTCTCAAACAAATCCACTCTTTTTACAGCCCAACTCTTTGTTGATTTCACAGATTCTATCCTGTAAACTGTGTCATGCTTGCCTTTCCCAATCATATATTTGTCACTCCATCCTTCTATTGCATGCAAAATATCTTCGATCTTTAAATCCTCGGGTAAATATTCAGTTTTTGATTGCCACTCGTCAAGCAATGAATGATGAGGTTTGAATGGGTTACCAAAAATCGAAGAGCTATTATGTATACTGCAACAACAAACTTGACTGGATACTTCAAGTACTTCTTCACTTGCTCGGCCTGGGTCAAGGAAGCGCTATTGGCCACCCCATTAGCAAACTAGGCAACAATATCGTCCACAGTGAGATCAAGCACCTTTGGACTAGAGAGAGAACTATTGTCATAGGCTGACTGCAGTATAAGACCATACGAAAACGACCTCAAACCTAGCATTGCCAGAAGGGCAGCTTCAGAAGAACCAACCTTGTCACCCTTCTTGATCAAATCCACCGAAGTAATAATCTCTACAGTCCCTTTGTTAATTTTAGTTGGGATATTAAGAACCTGGAAGAAGTTTATTTGAGAAGGATCAAGCCCAGTGTTTCTAGGAGGGACAACAACATTAATTGGAGAAATGAGGGCATTTTTTGGAGCTTCAACCATATATTTGGAAATTTCATAATCTTTACCAGAATCAACCCTTGTAAAATATAGGCTCGAGTGACCAGTTACATATCTCCCCTCATGGAAGCAGTCCAAGGATAACAGTACATCAATCTTTTTCTGTGACTGATAATACACAATCAAAAGAGGTCAAGAACAATAATCACAAGGGTTCTCAGTTAATCGGTATTGTACTCTATTATCTAAGTTGAAGTCCTCGTGACCACGACACCATAGTTCTGGATAAACATTTGCAGCACTAAGCAGGAATTAATGACCCCACAATAATCCAAAAAATGGAGAATTCTGGTCATATCATCCATGTTAATACCAACTGCCAAACCATCGCAATCATACACCGCCAACCTCTTCTCTGGATTTTCCATATACTTAGCAGCAATATGATTCCAACATTCCATATATGTATGATTCATTAACTTTCCAGAAAAACAATGGGGCAACACCTGCCTCTCCAATCTGTGCACTGCATGTATAAGACTCCATTTTGCTTCATCTCTATACACGACTTGAGATGGTTGTTGGTTATTAGCAGCCACACTTATAAAACATTGGTATATTGACTCCTTAGATTTTGGTTCAGTTGTGGCGTTAAATCCATACATAATCAGATTATTAAGAGAATTATACGCATCTGGTGGCTTTGGTTTTAGTTCAACATTATATCCATTTTGTTCCGAAATTACGATCAAACATGTTATCCGCAACAAGAAATCCCTTTTTATTTGTACTGATCGTTCCTACTGTAGTGTTGGTGGACAAGCTAGGAGATGAAAAGTCACTATGAGAAACAGAAATTACCTTATCATGAATTGATTCAGCGTAAAATTGAGTGATAGTTGAGCTTGGGTCTTCAATTTTTGCCAGCAAATTTTCATGATCTCCAACCTTTGGGATAACTCGATCATCGTCTTGTTCATGACTTTTGTCAAAACACTTGTTGTGCATCCTTTGTTACATACCTCTGGTTAGAATCAATGAATGATTGAACTCTTTGCGTATCAGTTGTAGAGTTTCCTTCATCATCAAATGCGAAAACAACATCATCACAGACACTGTTATTGTGGTATTCTGACCATATGTCATCTATTGCAACACGTAGGCAATCTTCATCCTGGGTGTAGCCACAAATGAACACTTTGCGATCTGATTTTGGATGAGCATGATTCTTCAATTGACTACCAGTATGACCTGTGTAATGAGTGTGACGAGCTTGTTGCATAACCTCATGTACGACCGTGGTCATGGTAGCACAAAATCGCTCTGCGAATTGGGTAAAAATTGACTCCATAGAATTGGGATTTGCCATTGGAGCACTCTCAATGAAAGCACCAATATAGCAGTTTTTTTTAATCTTGCTACTCCAAAAAATGAGAGAGAGAAGAGAAAATTTAGAGAGTGATTGGAATTGATTTCATATATTCGATAGCCTTCCTCGTATACAAAGATGGTCCGTTACAGAGTATGAAGTTTACATCTAAGCCCTTTTCTTTTTTTAGACCAATGATTTGATCTCCACAGTTGGATTACCAAATATCATCCTACTGAAATACTCCATAACAGCCGGATTTAAAATACAAAATTAGTTTATATTTTGAAATTCATGATTTTGTTTGAATATTGAAAATAAATTTAGTTTGAAATTTTGAGCATGCAGAAAATCATTCAAATTGAATTACATTAAATAATCGAAAAAAATTTCTAAATTGTACCTCGATATTTTTTATTTGATTTTTTTTTAATTTAAATTATAAATATTTATTGAAATTTGTAAACTATTATGATTAGTTCAAGGAGCAGGGAAAAATTCCTGAAGATATGGCATTGAAACAGAAACACTCTTTAGCAAGTCTTGGATCCTCTTCGTCTTCAGGTTCCATCATCATAACCGGACCGAGGTATGGAGACGTGGAAGAAAGTACTGAATCTTCGGTAAGTAACTACCTTTTTTGAGCACAAGGTGTTTGTGAAAAGTCCTGACTCATCTTTTTCATGGTGAACTGAAGGAGTTGAGTGGAGTTAAAAAGTGTGTTACATTTCCCCCCAAAATAAAAATCGAACAATTTTAATACAAACAAGATTTTTCTTATTAGTTATTACACGTAATATAGAACATACATATGAAATCACATTTGTTTCCCTTCATTTTCGCCATCCATCTCTCTACTCCGTTTCTTCCTCCAAAAACCATGGAGCTCCTCCCAAACCCTAGACCTATCTCTCACACGACAGACGTTACCTTTGACCAAAAAAGGATTTTGGTTTTTTGGCTCCCAAGTTCCCCTTGTCGTTGCTTGCATGACCCTGTAAGAAAAAAGAAAAAAAGAAAAAAAAATCATTCTTTCTTACCTCAATTGTTATCATTCTATGAGGAATGTTATGTTTCATCACCTTTGGAGTAACTACAACCCAAAACTTTCGTCATTTGGGTATTTCAGCCAACCGATTTTCCTCCTATAGATGAGAGTTGGAGAAATTTTTAATAATTGAAATGAGTAGTGGGAGGATAAAGGTCTGTTGGGTTGCATATATATCATCATTATCAATTCTTGTTCTGGGTATCTCACCGTATGTTCTGTGCGTGGATGGGGATGACTATAGTCAAACCGGCAATCCTGCATTGGTACCACTGGTTACAAATCACATCTATGACCAAACTTTGAATCTTACTGTGGTATTCCACGATGATATCAAGACAGAATTGGATTATTGCATTAAGGATGTGTGAGTAATTAATAAGCCCTTCTGCTCATGTGCTTAATTGCTTCATTATAATTGTTCCTCATTTTGTTTGATTATATCTGTGTTTTATTTTCCAGGGATGATGATTTGAATTCAGCATTTAACTTCTCGAAAGACTTGGAATTTTTGAATAATTGTGTTAAACAGACAAAAGGTATCATGTTTTCGGAATTGCAATTACACAGTGGTTCATGCAGTTAAAAATTTATGGATTAAGCATTACTCCAAGCATTTAAATATTTTTGAGTATTATGTGACAACCACACATACTATGGAAAAGAAAAGGATAATTGTTTGCCATTAACGAACTCATAGTGAATCTGTTTGCACACCGTATAACTTCTATTTGCAAACTATGGGTAGGTAAATGATTGAAGTGATTGCTCTGTTCCTCTATTTGCACAATCAACTGCAAGAACACTTCTTAAATACATACGCATATAAATAAGTCGTTATGAGAAAAAACTCATGTTCTTTATTAGCATATTATTTTTTTAGCAGTCCTTCAAATACAATTTCTCCTTAGGTTGGCAGTTTGGGGTTGTTTCTATAACTCACGTCCTGACTTTGAATTTACTACATTAACAGGAGACATCACTCAACGAATATGTACAGCAGCAGAGATGAAGTTCTATTTCACTAGTTTTTACAAAAAGGAAAAAACAAAGTCTCATATCTTAAAACCCAATAAGAACTGCAATTTGACTTCTTGGGTTCCAGGGTGTGAGGCAGGATGGGCTTGCAGTGTTGCTCAAAATCAGAAAGCTGACTTAAAAAACTCAAAGGTCACGCCTGATCGGACTTCTGAGTGTCAACCTTGTTGCCCGGGTTTCTTTTGTCCAATGGGTCTCACTTGCATGATACGTAAGTGAATTCTAATTATGCCATATTAATGTTTAGAGTGAAACATGAATACTTCTTGATTTCTTGCTAGTTCAAGGCAGTGCTACATTGTTGTTGCTCAAATTATATATATTTCTAACTAGCTCTTCAAGGGGATGGAAAGGAATTATAGTGGAAGTGGCGATTTGTAATTCTTAGTCAGTATTTTCATTGTTATCATTATATGTTCAGAATATATTGTAGGCTTTTGGAAGATGTTCGAAACATATGCTTAATTATGTTCAGACATTGCATTTCTAAATCAAAAGTTAAAAAAGCTTCCCCAGTTAGGTATGTATGTATATAATTCGGCGCCTTGCACTAACAACTAAGATGATAAAATATGTGAGCTGAAATTGTTTTATCAAGTGTAACACGGTTAATGATTCAGCTTGAAGATTCAGCGAGTACAAATGATTGACGGGAAGAGGGGGACTATCTCACAAGTCACGGCGATCAGTCGATTATAAGACAATATTATAAGCTGAGGACATGTTATCTAACTTATCAGTTTGGATGCCATATTTTAGCTGAAGAGTTACTTATCAATATATATATATATATATTCTGTATCTCTATTCTGTATGTATTCTATGCAAGAGTCTTCCTAACTATTCATCTTTTTACCAAGACTTGTATTACCAGGACTTGAAGTAATTTGTGCAATTTGTGGATGAAGTTTATTAACTCTAGGCTAAGTAATACCCCACAGTTGGAGTTTTCTGTTCTGCTTCACAAAACTAGAGGCTCTGAATTCCATTCCCGGAAACCATGACTGGATTTCTTATTGTTGCTGTGTCATTAGTTTTTTACTTTTTTTTTGGATTAGCAGTTAGGAATTCAATCATTCAATGTTTATGCTTTGGCGCATTACTTTCTATGCTTATTTTGATTGAGAGAAATAATAGAAAATCAACTAAATCCTAATGTAGTGAACTTCTGTCATCCTCTTAAGTTTGTGGGCAATAAGTTTTCTTTTTAAAAAGTCAAACATCTGACATAAGTAAGTGTGTTGCAATTTTTCATTAGTTTTGAGCTTTATTAATCAAAACCTAATTAATGAATTAAAGTTTTACTTCTAACACATAGATTGTTGTTGCATTGTGAATGAAGCTTGTCCCTTAGGTTCTTACTGTCCACGTGCAACTCTCAATAAGACTACTGGTGTATGTGATCCGTAAGTTCATATCCTAGCTTGAACTTGTGTTTCATTGTTATCCTGGTCCTTGTATGGTTTATATGATCCATTAATACATACCTTGGTAGATAAAATTTACAGATACCACTACCAACTACCTCCTGGAAAGCCAAATCATACTTGCGGGGGAGCTGATCTTTGGGGTCCGGTAGCTACAGGAAAGAACCTATTCTGTTCGGCAGGTTATTATTGCCCAACCACTACCAAAAAAAATTCTTGTACCGAAGGGTATTAGTTTCTATCTCACACTCTTGACACTTGTCTATCTACTTATAACCTGCTACTAGTTGTAGCATATATTAGGACATTTTTTTTGAAAACTGTTTTCAATTACAGTTTTGCAATATATTTTTCAAATACTGTATTGAAATATATTTTATTTCGCTAGTTTATCATATCTAGGCCTAGGAAACCAATGTCACCGTAAAAAAATAATATTTTTTAAGCTGGCCAAACAAGTATTGTGACCAATATCACAATTCTTATTTGGTCGGCTTGAATAACAACACTTGTTTATTTAAAATTGGTTTCCTCAGCCTAAATTTGAAACACTTGCCATAAAGGATATATTTTGAAACTGAGGTTCAAATTTTACTACAAAACTGTCCAAAATCTGATGTAGATATACCGCAGTCTGATGTTTTGTAAGTGAAACTACTAAAGGTTTTCTCATGCAATTTCAGAAATTACTGCAGGCTGGGGACTACATCTCAAACAGGTAAATTCTTCTAGTGCTGTGGTATCGAAAACTCATTTCTTCATATTGAAACAGTGCTCGCAGGAGCCTGTAGCCACGCAAATTATTATTTCAGATAGTTTGTATAATATTTATTTTGCTGCATATGAACTCATCCCAAACTTGTAGTTCTCCACTATATATTCACTATTTCACTGTTTTGATTTTCATCGAGGAAGAATTTAGAGAATGCATGAAAAACAAGAAAGATAAACAAAGAATGAAAGAAAACAACAGCTACCAGCGGGTTTTTAAGACAGTCTAAGCTTTAGATATTCCCAGACTTACTATAACACATCTTTTAGTATTTGCAACAAGGAGTTTAAGATGTGGCAAAAATATATTTAAATATTACTTTTTCATATAAATTTATATATTTTAGTGTATTCAAAGGTTATATTGTTAACTATATTGTATTTTTTTTAAAAAATAGATTATTTATTATGTTCTAGTCGTCTTAAAAATCCATGCCACAAACACGAAGAGATTTGTTGCAATAAATCTGGGAAGGAGGCAATATATTTAAATATGTTTTTTTGTGCACCTTACCGAAATAGAAGTGTAGCAACTAAAGTGGGAGGGAGGCAATATGATAATTAGGCTGCTTCTGCATTTTTGGACATCTGGTTGAGTAAGTGATGAACTGATGATGCGAATTAATCATTGGTTTGAAGGGACCTAATCAATTATTGAACAGAGCAGCAAAAGGATCTCTTCCTTCTATTTGTTGCTACATTTTTTTTAAGAAATCATTAACCTCACCTGAGATAAAAGATTTTCTAGTTGTCCTGGGATTGGAAGTTGATTTAGAAGTAGTGTTCCCTGCCATAAGGTACCCTTGATCCTATTGTGTGCTGAATGGTATTGGGAGGCATTTTTATATTCAAGCATTTGAGATATTGAATACTGGATAAATAAGTGCAAAGCTATTGGTATAACTCATGAGTAGCCAGAACGGAATGGGGTTAGGAGATCCACTAAATATTGCGTTTGGCGCAATCCAATAACTAGACAAGTTGTTCAAAGAGTTGTATATTTAAGGGACATCATGAAGCCTTGTAAGGACATTAATGGAGTTGATAATGTGGTAATGAAGATGTGCTTCACCTTAATCTTTTCTTTGATTGGATGCACGGGTTTGATTCTATTTGTGGTCCTTGTATAATTTACATTTGGTTGGATGACTCCAGTTTAACTCATTAGATGAAGTTTTCATGCATATGTTGGGACCAAATATGCTATACTCTAGTGATATTGGAATAGTTTCCCTGCTTCTAGCACGATAAGTTTGCTTCCATTTGTTAGTGTGTAAGATAATGGATAAAGATGTTTGCAATAGCCTATAACCTTTCACTTACTACTTTTGCAGCATGCTTCAAGTTGAGTACTTGTCATCCAAATACAGCAAATCAAAACATGCATTATTATGGGATCATGCTCATTGTAAGTGGTAATACCTATCTAGTATCAAATCAGATTATTTTTTTTCACATTTTATCTTGCCTGTTGGCTCATTCTGTAGGATACAGTAATGAATCTTTAGCTTGTACATCCTTTCCGAATTCTGAAGGACTTCAACTCATCCTCTCTTTGACAGTGTTTATATGTTCTCTGAATTCGAATGGATATCATCAGATGGTTTTTACACATGCAAATTCAGAAATCATCGATCTACTAATGATGTCTTGTTCTGTAAAAGACTGACTGGTCTCCCTTTTGATGTTATTATACAGAATATTTTTTTAGATCAGAATTTAATTTTACCTATATTATTCAGCTTTAGTATTTATTTTCTTTCTTCACATAGGATGAAGTAAATTACTGATTTCTATCCAAAGAATTTTATATTGCAGCTGCCAAAAGAGAGATGACGTTGTTCAGTTGTCTATGTAGGGTGTTGTGGCTCTGATACTGATCATCATATATAATTGCTCTGACCAAGTCCTCTCAACTCGGCATGAAAGACAAGCCAAGTCCAGGGAAGCTGCAGCAAGGAGTGCACGAGAAACTGCACAAGCAAGACAAAGGTGGAAGACAGCAAAAGATGTTGCCACGAAGCAACCTACGGGCTTGCAGGGTTTGCAACAACAGTTGTCACGAACATTTTCACGAAAGACAAGTGTAAGGCAACCTGAAAAAATGAAGGGTATGAATTTACCTCCTATGGGGCCAAGTAATTTAGTTCCACCTCCGCCGTCTGCTGCTGCTCCAAAAGCCCAAAAAAATGAACAAAGCAACCTCACAAAAATGTTGCACTCCCTTGAGGATAACCCGGACAGTAATGAGGGCTTCCACTTGGAGATTGGAGATAAAAATATTAAGAAGCAAATGCCCAAGGCTAAAAATTTGCATACTCGCAGCCAAATATTTAAGTATGCATATGGTCAACTTGAGAAAGAGAAAGCTATGGAGGAGAAGAATCAGAATTTGACCTTCTCAGGAGTAATCTCAATGGCCACTGACACTGAAACGAGGACCAGGCTTCCGATCGAAGTTGTGTTCAAGGATCTAACTCTGACACTGAAGGGGAAAAACAAGCATTTAATGAGGTGTGTTACTGGGAAAATTATGCCTGGTCGGATTTCTGCTGTCATGGGTCCTTCAGGAGCTGGAAAAACAACATTTCTTTCTGCTGTCGTAGGAAAGGAAAGTGGTTGTGTTAGGTCAGGTCTAATTCTCATAAATGGAAAAGATGAATCCATCCATTCATACAAAAAAATTATTGGTTTTGTCCCACAAGATGATATTGTGCATGGAAACTTGACAGTAGAAGAGAACCTGCGGTTCAGTGCACGCTGCAGGTACACAAGCTAATTAATTCAATTTTCACCTACCTTGCAAGCTCGTCTTTTTGATTTTGACTACCACATACTTGTTTGAAGACAGTTTGTGTAAGAAAACTCTGGATATCATTGTTGAACTTGTAGTGATCATCAATTAATATTTTACTGCTTGTTTCACGTTTTTAGAAAATATTACCCGGTGTCCCCAGTCTGGAATGAATGTTTCTTCCATTACTTTTTGCCTCTAGACGTGGTTGTGAATGCATAGAAATGCTTAGGGTTAGCTTTGTTTGTTTCTATTCTTTGCTGTTCCACTTTCAGTCTTCTTCCCAAATTCTAGTTTAATATAAATTAGGTATTGTTTATGGATCTTTCTTACTGTCTGTTTGGCATAATGTGTTCAAACCTAGATCCAAGGCTTTTTTTGTTGGTTCCTTGCAACTTTACCTTCAATGTCTGCTTGATTTGTTATATAACTGGTTTTATATGTTATGTGCTGATTGTAATTTTCTTTCTTTGATTAATTTATTATGAAGACTATCTGTGGACCTTCCGAAGGCTGATAAGGTTCTTGTCGTTGAAAGAGTCATTGAGTCACTAGGACTGCAGGCAGTAAGGGATTCCCTAGTTGGGACAGTAGAGAAGCGTGGAATCTCAGGAGGCCAGAGGAAACGAGTGAATGTTGGGCTGGAAATGGTCATGGAACCTTCACTATTGATATTGGATGAGCCCACTTCTGGATTGGACAGTTCATCATCCAATTTGCTTCTAAGAGCTCTTCGACGTGAAGCACTTGAAGGTGTTAACATCTGCATGGTTGTTCACCAACCAAGGTAACATCTAATTATTATGAAAATGCTCTACTTTGTAAGTTAAACCAACATATCCAAATATCATGGGCTTTATCTGAAAAAGAGTAGCTTATATACAGCATAATATCTATCTTTGTTTTACTACAAGTATTCTGATTACTTGTTTAATTAAACATTTCCCGACATACATCAAAATTTTCTAGATTAAAAGCAATTTTACCATTATTGGTACTGTGAAAATTAGTAACTGGAATTCACTTGAAAAACAAAAATTTGTATTTTGGAGTTTGGTTACCTGAGGTATTTCCAAGAATTTACTCAAGCGAAAATTAAGGCAGGTGGAGAGAAGTGATTACATAGACACAAACACAAACCAATACAAGGAATTTATGGTAGGCACTAACTAAACCTTATGTCCATGGCAATCGGTTAGTGAACATATCCACTATCAACGATAAAATCCAGTATCAGTTGTCAGACAAGGACATACATGAAGTACCTATTGGCACTAATAAATCCCCAAAATCTCAGTTTCATGTTTTGCGGCAACCTACCTTCACTTACCGTTGTATATCTAAACTCTATGAGATGGCATTTGCTAGAAATCTTGATCTCAGGATCATCAATTACTTCTTGATACACCAATATTGTGTACTAGTGCTTGGGAGAACACGTACAGACCCTTACATCACGAAGGGCTTCATGTTCCTAACCAGGTCAGTTAATGGATCCGAATGGTAGTGATTCCTATGCTTTTTGAATGGGTCAAATACATTCACTACAAGCTATACTTGACTGGTGAACAGTAACTGTTGTTCTCCCACACCCTTAGTAAGCAAACTCTTGGTCTAGAAACTTTATTTTGAAAGCCACAGAGAAAGGGCTGATGCAGAATGAGAGTCCACATGAAAGATTTTTGCACAATGTGGTTGCGTCTTAATCATAATTTTTTTGTGTTATTCTATGATATATTCTCTCTTTTTCAGCTACACCTTGTACAAGATGTTTGACGACTTAATACTTCTAGCCAAAGGTGGTCTTACCGTTTACCATGGATCTGTGAAGAAGGTTGAAGAATACTTTGCAGGCCTAGGAATCACAGTACCAGAACGTGTAAATCCCCCAGACCACTTCATTGACATACTTGAGGGTATAGTGAAATTGGGCCCTGGTGTGACAGTACAACAGCTACCTGTCAGATGGATGCTCCGCAATGGTTATGCAGTACCCCCAGATATGATGCAATATTGTGATGAAATTGCAGCATCCTCGGCGGGTGTAAATCCTGGTGCTGATACAGCTACTGGAGACCTGTGGAAGGATACGAAGCACAATATTGAGCTTAGGCAAGATCATGCAGATCACAACTTCTTGAAATCCTTTGATAAGAGAGTCACTCCTGGTGTTCTCCGGCAATATAGATATTTCCTGGGAAGGTATAAATCAATTTATCTTTATGTCAAATAAAACATGACTTATATGGCACTTGAATGATCTTTTTTTTGGCCATCTCTGGAATGACTATTGGATTAAAAGTTTTTTAATTAGTAGAATAATCTGAAATCTGGAGACTTGATATCCTGAAAATTTGATGTGATGAGAATTTTTAGTCTTACATAGATGAATCTGTGTAATAATTATTTTGTTTGCTATCTGTTGCAATCATTTCCATAAAATGCTCATTTTTGAAACATATTCATTGATCCAGTAATTAAGTGAATTACAATCAGAAATTGAGCTCAAAGATGATCAATTTAAAAACAGTTGATACTTGATTTGGCTGCTGTGTTTTATAACCAGTTCTATTTTCTTATATGAGTTGTTACCTGAGTACCATATATGATCATTCTTTCAGGGTTGGTAAGCAGCGATTGCGGGAAGCTAGAGTACAAGCAGCAGATTTTCTGATTCTTTTGCTTGCCGGAGCATGCTTAGGAACTCTTGCTAAAGTGAGCGATGAAGCATTCGGGGATCTTGGGTATACTTATACCATCATTGCTGTTTGTAAGTGACACAAAATTGGTATAAGGGCAATATTTTTATTTCCTTTACTTCCTTTATTGGATTCTGTATTTGACTTGCAAATCATGCATTGGGAATGATATTATGTCTACCATTTTGCCTATTTCGACTATCATCTACTATCATTTTTAGGATAAAGTGTAGTATGCATGTTCTAATATCTATTCTAAACTCTAGAAACTTGTTTAGAAACAAGTTAGTTTTAAAACTTCTAATTTTATCAATAATCCTACTTCTCATTTTTTTTTATTGTTCATTGACTTATTTGCTGAATTGCAGCATTATTATGCAAGATTGCGGCTTTGAGATCATTTGCGCTGGACAAATTACACTACTGGAGAGAGAGTGATAGTGGGATGAACACTCTATCTTATTTTCTATCCAAGGATACAGTGGACCATTTTAATACAATTGTCAAGCCTGTGGTTTATCTTAGCATGTTCTATTTCTTCAATAGTCCAAGATCAAGCTTTGCTGACAACTACCTAATTTTGCTCTGCCTTGTTTACTGCGTGACTGGCATAGCCTATATATTTTCCATCTTCCTTGATTTTAGTCAAGCTCAACTGGTATGTACTGTAAAGGTTTCATCGATAAATAACAGATGATCAGTGAAGTTATTTCAACTTTATTTGTTGATGATTAAAACTCCAAATCTCCCTGCCCTTTGGTTGCAGTGGTGTGTTCTTCTTCCTGTTGTCTTGACGCTCATCTCAAATCAGAGTAAAGACGGCGGCATTTCAAAGCTTGTAGCAAAATATATTTACCCAACATGGGCTTTGGAAGCCTTTGTCTTAGCAAATGCTGAAAGGTTCCTCGCTTTTCCCTTCTAATGGACTATTATTCAGATATGTGGTTACTTGACTACACACGTATGCATATTCTCATGTTGTTCAATGTACCCACTGACACTAGTACATTGTTGCTGGGGATTGATTGAGCTAAAGCTTAGAATCATTGATATTAAGCATATGCAAGGGTTTCACATAATATTTCAGTAATAAGAATTATGTACCATTCTTAATATATATATATATATATATATATATATATATATTTTGAATTTATAGTAGCTAATCATTCAAAGCTAAAACAAATTTAACTACAGAAATATTGATGTTAATGATAATTTCTTTAACATTTACTTTCTATACACAAACCTGTGTGGACTGAAGCTCTTTTGGTTGATATACCGAGGGTCCGAATTGTTTTAGTAAGCTAAGCTTTCATTGCCGACAATGGTTGGAAAAACATATTAATTCTAATATCCAACTGAAAGGAAACAACAATGATTTATGTGGCAGATGTTTCTGGTTATTATAGGTAGGTGACATACTGTCCTGTTCATACTCTTTTAATGTGTTACTCTTTTAATGTGTTACACGACCACATTTCACAAATATATCGGCTAAAGCATTGTTGCCATCTTTCCCATGATAAAATCATAAAATGTTACAAGACAATGAGAGTAACAATAGGCTGCCATTGTCCTTGACCTGAAGTCTTGAAATATTGAGACTAAAGTATATAAAGGTTTGCGTGTGAAAATTGTTACTATAGAATAGTGAAGTATCTTTATTATTGAAATTAGATTCTGTTATTACAGAGACCTAAAAGTGTGAATCATTCAGTTGCAAGACATGTCATGACATCCGATTTAGTATGCAGATCTCCTAGTTCACTTCATGCCATAGAAGTAGCCAAATTCTCAGAACGTATCTAGAGATTTACACAATCAATTTATCTTCTGCTGAGTAAGCATGTTGTAATATGGTGATTCTATATTGTTGAATTGTCTTGTTGACTCTGAAATGCGCTCATTTTATTCTGTGCTCTTCTTCAGGTACAATGGAGTTTGGTTGATGACTCGCTGCAGTTATTTGAAAGAAATGGACTACGATCTTAAAGATTTTAACAAATGTCTAGTTTATCTTGTACTCACTGGTTTAGTTAGTCGAGTTGTAGCTTTCATTTGTTTGGTTAGTGTTGGACGGAAATGAACCGAACCATCATTTTTTTCCATCTACAAAGATAAAGATGTATAGCATAGCCCCTTATTTTTTTTGTTAATAGTAGGTAGTAGCTCTCTTAGGGATCCAGATGCATGCTAATATGAATGGTGAATTCAGCTGTGGGAATGTGACCATGAGACCGAAAAATTATGTGCCAATGCCAAAATTATCATTCAATGTTAAGATTGTTCAAACATATTTGGACCTGGGAAATACTATTATGAATTATTTATATGCAGCAGCAGCATGCCGTGAAGGAAGGATGGTCTCTAATTTTGAACTAATTTATGTAAATTTTTATTTCAAACACCAATTGCTCCGAACAAACTATCATAAAAAAATGATCATGCAAATGAAATTATTATACTTAAAAATTTATCTGTATCATTTCATTTGTCGGTTATTAAATACTACCTCCATCACATAATAACTGTCGTTTTAGAAAGAAATTTTTTTCTCAATTTATTTGTCGTTTACAACTTTCTAAGAGAATAAATTATTTACTTTCCTATATCACCCCTACATTCTCTCATTGTTTCAAGAATTTTTTTTTTTGTATTAATAGTTTTCAACTTCCCGTAAAGGGGTAGTGATGAAATTTCACACCAATTTTAATTAATAAATGATAGCACTAAATGACTTTCTTAATTCATGTGCATCAAGTTAAAATGACAGTTATTATGAGATGGAGGGAGTAACATACAATATAATCTTAACACATAATAATGATAAATGAATAAATAATTCCACAAAAACCCCAAAGCCCAAGCAAAAGGAAGAGCTCATGCACATATATTCTCATAATTTTAGAATATAAAAAACCCCAAACCCCAAGCAGTAAAGTAGTAACCAATTGAGCTGACTTCTAAAATATGAACTCAGCGTTTCGAAACGCCTTTGCAACAACACTCTCACTTTCATCACTCTCCCGCTGCTTAAACCCTAACCCTACTTTCTCTCTCCTACTCCCACTTCACACTTCCATTACCGGTACTTTCACTCGGGACGTCCTTGTTCGCGCCCCCTGTGCAACTCAGTCTTATTCTCCTTTTCATAAAATGGCGGGAGGTGAAACTCACGCTCCCCTCTCCTCTTTTTCTGCTACGATGGAGAAACAGTTCGACGATTTCCGTCACCATCTGGAAGAATCCGGAAGCTTACGCGACCGCATTCGAGCTGTAGCCTCCGAGATTGAATCCGCTAACCGGCTCACGCACTCTTATCTTCTTCTCGTTCACCAATCTCGCCCTGTGCCTGGTATATGTATTCTCTTTACATATTGCATATGTTTGTGCTTGTTTTTACTTTTTACTATTCCTATTCCTGCATTATCTTTTTTAATACGATTAGGTATTACTCTGCCTGATTCTCTTAAATCAGGATAATATAAGAAAGGGAATTATAATGTTTTTTTTTTGTCGATTAGAGGTACTAGAAAAGGCTAAGTCTCAGATTGGTGTGCTGAAAGACCTGTTCAGTCGACTTGCTGAAATTATTCGTGAATGCCCTGGGCAGTATTACAGGTGGGGGAAACTAATGTTTGATTTTTTATATTTTTTGGATCTTTTCTCTATTGCCATTGCTACTTGTAATTACTAATATGGGTTTCTGTGTTTTTGATTAGGTATCATGGTGATTGGAAGAGTGAGACACAAGCAGTTGTCTCTATGCTTGCCTTTATGCATTGGTTAGAAACAGGAACTCTTCTTGTACATACTGAAGCTGAGGAAAAACTTGGGTGTATGTCTTATTCTCTACTGTTGTTTGCTTATAATTATGATTAAAAGGTGAATTGTGAAAGTTGTTCCTTGCTCAGGAATAACATCCCTAGATGTATAAGAGATTTTAGTCTTCTTGATTAATGAACTTTTGGTTTACTTATTTTGGTGCTGGGATGGTTGACAAATATAATTTCCAAAATGAGGCCCCTGATATAGAAAGTAAACTGAATGCTTTGGTACCATTTTGTCTGAGTTATTTTCCAGATGATATGTTTTGGCTTTATCACATGCAATCCGGACTTCTCGTTTTGAGAATTCTTTTGTAGATAACTTTGCCAATTCTCCTATTTGCTTTGAGTTTGTATTCTATATAAATGGCACCCATTACTCAATGTGTGAGTAGTGTAAGCTATTCTGCTCTAGTAGTGCTTCCTCTATATTGTTCGATGGGTAAAAAGATTTTTAATCCCCGGATTTAATGGTAGTTTATTGTTTAATGAAGTTTTGTCCTAATTAATTATCAAAAAGAACTCCTTAGCTATCCATTATGGTTTTTTATCCACACATTTTATCAGACACATTGTTTAGATTGCAAAACAAATTTTTTCCTGAGGTTAATTTGTTTATTGATCACTTATGCAGTGAATAAATCAGAGTTTGGTCTGGACATTGAAGACTATCTGGTTGGTGAGTGATTAAGATTTCCAAATTCAATATATATTTATGCGCATGTGTGCGTGCGCGTTCATTTGCATATTATATGTGTGTGTGTGCACATTTATGTGATACAATGTGATTGTGAATTTGTAGTAATAATTTCATCTAATTAAAGATGTTTTATGGAAAATAAGACGCCTAATTTGGTTGGGGTAGGCTTTGTTCAAATAATTTTTAGCTTGAAGTTTTCTTTTTCTTTATTTGGTTTCTTCCAATAGATCCAGAAAGTTGCACAACAGTTTGGTACATTGTTTTACGCTGAAAAATAGGACTAACACTCACACTCAAGTGCCATTGCTCCTAAAAAGGTGAATTTGTTGTTAGACACAAGAACTAGTAAATTAAACCATGTTATTTTCTGCCTTAGAAGTTTTCTGCATTATGTGACTTAAATACTGAAAAACACTCCACGCATTTCCAGTACTTTTGTGGGCCTGATGGCACAGGAGGCTTGACTACCTTGACTTTTCTTTGCCTCTTATTATTTAATCTATCAAATAGAATAAACCTTATAATGATGGTATTTCTTGTGGCCGGAAAGTGGTTTGGCATGGAGCTATGGACTGACTTGACTTCTGTTTGACTTCTTTTACTTCTTTTACTGATCTGTGCAAGATCTCAAACTCCACTTCTTCATTTTTTACTTTTTGTTGAATCCTCTTTTTGTGAGGGTTGGGGTTTGGGGGCATTCTGCTTTTATGCCTTTCTCTATTTTGATGTAATATACCCATTAACATTTTTTTGTTCTTTGCCATTTTGTGGTATATTGGATGTACTTGAGATAATTACTTTTAGTGCATTAATGACCATACCCAAGTGTTACTGATAGTTTTCATGAAAATATAATAAGAGCAATAATCATGAATTAAAGTGGTGATTGCATATATTTGTTAACTCTCTCTCTCTCTCTCTGGAAGATATAATAGCTTGGGGTTCTAACCTTACGGAAAATTACAGTTCATGTACTGTATAGTATATTCCTAAGTAAAATCTTTTTCTAAATTTAATCTAATCAATCACAAGATATGTGGAAAATATTTTCGGGAAAACATTTTACATTGAAACAAAAAGATCGTAAATCTGTACGTTAGGATCATATATAATTATTGATGATTTTGTGTAGAAGGCTGGTATATTTGATATGTCAAAAGAAAAAAAGTATATTAGGTTGGTGTTTTTAAGGAAGGCTTTGGCACAGAATTCATAGCTCTCTGATAATGTTTGAACGTTGTCATCAGATTTCCTTGCAGGTGTGTAATATACAATTTTTTTCTTGTTATGCAGGAATATGTTTTATGTCCAATGAATTGGTAAGAAACTTCATCAGAACTTCAAAAAAATGTTATAGTGCTTATTCTAACTGGGTTTATGTAATTTTTGATTATATAGTTCTGACGGATTTTATAACAGAGATTGTTGGGTGTTTTAGAAAAGTTGAGACAAAAAACGATCCCTCCATCCCAATTTAATTGAGTTGGTTTTACTTGCACATAGTTGTAGGAGAAGTGTAATTAGTTCTCTACTTTTTCTTATAGCCATAAGATATAGATGATTTGTTAGGATGGAATGCACTTACTTTTTACTGGACATCCCCAAAAGAACGAATTTCACTTACATTTGGATTTTGGACTGTGGGACTAGTTCACAAAAAAGAGAGAGCCAGGGATTCAAATATGTACAATATTTGATTTTATGATCTACTCCCACCGTTCCAAATTATATGATGATTATTGACATTTTCAAATTTAAAATTGAGACGACTCATTCAAAATTATGAAACAATAAAACCTACAATAAGTAATCATTTATATATAGTTTACGGTATTCATCATTATATTGATTAAAATTAAAAGAATTTATGTCAATTTTAAGTTTAAAAATCTCGCAAGTTGGCTTTAAAAAGTCAATAATGATCAAATAATATGGATTATGTATGTTATACACAGTTGAGGGATAAACCTCACTAGAGAAAGAGAAGGATTGTGAAGGATTTGTTGTTGGATAACTTGTGATGAACAACGATTTGATACGGTTCTCCTGCTGCTATTCTCGTATTTAAAATAATAAAATATGTAGTGGGATGAGCCGTCTAGTCCGGGCTGGGGAGATTAGTCGGCTTGCGGGTGGATACTCCACATTATTAAAAAAATGATTATTTGACATTATGGTTTTACTCTCAATAATGAATACATAAGTAGATTCTGGTTTTTGCAGCCTAGGTATGTGGTGAACCGAGTGACTGCTGGGGATTATGACTGCCCCCGAAAGGTTATGAAGTTCTTAACTGATCTTCATGCAGCATTTCGCATGCTTAATCTTCGTAATGATTTTTTGCGTAAAAAATTTGACGGTAGGCTACTTGTGCTGATATCAATTTGCCAATGTCTAAGAATGGATGAATTGATTTTTATATAAAATCTTCTATCATCTGTGGCAGGAATGAAGTATGACTTGAGAAAAGTTGAAGAAGTATACTATGATGTCAAAATCCGAGGGTTGGCCGTGAATGTGGACTCGACAGAAGAAGGAATCCAAGGACAATCATAAGTTAGACTTGTGTATTGTTTGTCATCTCACTCCTATCTGCACTCATCTTGACTTCTGTATATGCCTAAGTTTATCCTTGGGGTTATAGTTGCCAGTGCAATCATGTGTGAAATATTGGAGAAAGAAGCCTTTTACTCTTGTCTAGTTTGTCAAGATGATTATATGAAAATCCTTGGTACTAGTAGTTTCAGTTTTGTTTTAATCCTTACAGCGGGGCATCTGTTCAGAACTTGAACCTTTGCTTTTTCTTTTTCTTTTTTGTCACAAGTTGGGTTACATCTTGTCTATTAAGGAACTTAATTTAGTGCCCTCCCCCCTCCGGCCTCCGGCCTCTCGGGCCGTGGTAGTTTTTGACTCTTTATTAAAATACCCTTGTTATACTAATCATATTTTTTCAATATTCATTGGAATTTGTCGAGTCTTGAATCTTATTACTAAAAGAAAATGATCTTAAAACTCCTACGAACTCGTTTTCACGGCTCTCATATTTCTCACCGCCACTATGATAATTGCTTTCACTTTCTTTTCCAATTCATAATATGATTCAATTAAAATAAATGCACGAGTTAATTGCAAATTTTAGTTATAATAATAGAAAATGCTCCTTAGTTTCAATATATTATTAAATTAATGTACAAAATATATAATATAAAAAAAATGATCTTGAACGGGAAGAAATATTGCTTTGCCGGCAAAAAGCGCCTTTATCCCGTTGTCATCAACTTGTAAGCATTGGGGTGGGTCATTGTACTTTAAAAAAATATAATTAGTTCATTATATTTTTTAAAAAATTTTAATCACGTTGTACGTTGTAAAAAAATTTGACCAATTTTTTTACGTAACTTTCGAAAAAAAAAAAAACAATTCATTTCCCACATGACTTCAAAAAAAGAAACCTAAATGCTGACCATCATTTTCAAACCACTTTCTTTGACATCATTTTCTCTTTCCACTTTTGCACTTTTTTTTTCTCTTCCCTCTTCCCGACCACCACTTTCTCTCTCCTGTTTCAAACATTTTTCTTTCTTTTCTATTTCCTCTTTCAGTTCACCATTTTCTCTCTCATCTCCATATCCAATTTCTTTCGGATTTGGTATGATTGAGATACAGAGATATGATTGAACTCTGGAATTTGTTCAAAAATACGATAATTTTGTGGGTAACGATTGGAAGATCTAGAAGAATGAGAGATTGTCGGCGACGTGTCTTCCGTTAAGACTACGGCAGTTATTATACACCCACATGAGCACTCTTGGACTTTTTGATTCGATAATCCCTCACAAGATGCTTGGGGCAGCTCTATGTGCCCCATCTACTACCATGGATTCTGTCCAGTAAATAGAAAGACAAAGCAGAGACGAGCAACAGAAGAAGATGAAGAAGGAACCCATATTGAATAAATTGTTTTTTCTTTGTAAATCTTTATTATATGTTGTGTGATTATGCTGGTTGGGGTCTCTTAAAAGAGTTTTGTGGTGATTTTCTATATTTCTTATGTGGATTTCATGGGTTTATATTCTGTTAAATTTTAATTTTTTGGGATTTAGAAATTTGAGGTGGAGCCTGGAACGAAGCTCTGGGAGTAAAGCAGGTCATGCCTTAGGGAAAATCGTGTTTCCGAATCACTGAAAGGGCCTTAATTGGGACTGGATTCGAGTTGTTGAAGAAAGCTGACAAGGACGATTAGGGTTTTAATCTGTTCGTCGTTGGGTTCATGATCGGTACATATTTATGATTTGAGTTTTTTTTTAATAAATAATAATTGATATTTAAAGTGTTTTAATGTATTTAACACTATGTTTATTTTATGTTTAAGTTTAAATTTAATGATTTTATGAATATTAATATTAATTTTTAAAATAAAAATAAAAAGTAAAAAAAAGTAAGAGAGTGAGAAAGAAAAGGGAAAAATTATAAAGAAACTGAATTAAGATATTTATTTTAATTATTTTTTTGTCATATAATTAATGTTTTTATTTTTTGTATTGTTATATAAAAAAATAATTATTTTTTAATTTTTTTTAATATATGTTACCGAGTAAGAATTTTAAAAAATACAATTATATTTTTTTATAGGATAATGATCTAATGCATACAAATCGAGGATCATAGAGGGTTAAATATACTTTTTGCCTTTCTCTCCAGACATGTTTAAAAAAACTTTGCACTCCTGATAGTAGAGAAAAAGTATTTTTAATGATCTCAAATTTAGATAATACTCCGTATATGTTTGTGTTGAAATAAATAAAATAGAATTTACGGAATAATGTTCTAATTTTGGAAATATTATTGTTCTGCGTCAAGATAACTGAACAGTGTGCGTCGTCCCGCCACGGTGGACTCCAAACATATATTACATTATAGCTTCGAGTACACATTTGGGTTCCGCTTATTAAAATATATACGGATTGAGAAAAGCGCTCTCCCAGCTTCTGTCTTAATTAATATTCCTTCTTCGTGTCGCTCCTTGGCGGTTCTTCGTTTTTCTTGTTGCGAGTTGTCTGTCTGCTCTGCTCTCTCTCTCTCTATATATATATATGTGTGTATATATATATATATACATACTCGCATTTTGGATTACATTAGGTTAAACTAGGAGTTACTCTGTTAAGCCTGATTTTGATTGAGCGAAGTCGAAATAGCTCATCTGAGCTTAAATTTGAGTACTGATGGATCAGGTCAGCTTTAACTCGCATTATTATACTTTACATTTGTCTTTGTATACATGCATGTACGTATTTGTATGTATTTAGACCAAGGAGTTTCAAACTTCTGATTATTGGTCAAGTATTCATTACTATGTTATCTGTCACTGAGATGTGAATGCAAGTTTTTGTGTTGAATTTCTATTTACCCTTTTTTTTTCCTTTTCCATATTTTATATGTTGGATCTAATTATGTGAAACAGTAATTTTGATGCTCTGGTTTTGTGTA
The DNA here is from genome assembly GCA_016801055.1 of Panax notoginseng. Taxonomy (NCBI): domain Eukaryota; kingdom Viridiplantae; phylum Streptophyta; class Magnoliopsida; order Apiales; family Araliaceae; genus Panax; species Panax notoginseng. The sequence continues at coordinate 167,114,687 of CM029012.1, forward strand.
ATTTAGTGTGATACTATAGTAAATGTGGACCTTGATTGTTGTTTAAAATCCTTAATTTTTCTTCATGTACGAGTTGAGCTTATTGTTCTGTTTAATATATATGGTCAAAACATTTCTAATAACATACAAATCCTGGAAAAGTACTCCCTCCGTCTAAAACGAAAACTTTAAAGGATTAGTTCTGTTTTTCCAAATTTTGGAATGGACAAAAATTAAAAATGCATCTCTAATTTTGTAACATAGGGTAAAACTGTATAACTTTCCTTACACCGCTCTTTCCATTTCATCCTTGCCTTTTGATTTTTATCATTTGGCAAATCTATTTTAACTACATTTTTTTTTTACTTTTTCTGCTTTTATTTCTATTTTATGTAGACTTTGTCCCCCCAAAACTAAAAGAAATGCAATAAAGCGAAAAAAGATAATTTATTTTTAAAAATTTCACAAATGGAGCACTGGTTTTTCACCCCATCCAAACAAGGAGGGCACTTTCCAATTTGATGTCCAGATCTAAGTTTTTTAAGGTACTTGTGATATTGGCCATTGATTATGTTAGCCAATTTTTTTTAAATGCTTTGCTTTTTAAGTCGTCCCTATTTTTAAAATGGAGGGACATATTGATTCTACTACCATCACATGCTGATTAATACATTGTCCTGTAGTCAACGACTATAAATTGACATCTACTAAGATGGAAGACATAAAAAGTTTGTGGCATATTTATCAGCTCATTCTATATTTCAAACCAAAAACATCACCCCTGAAGCTGTCAACAGAGGAGATTGCTTTGTATTTCTTTATTTTTTTTAATAAGAGATTTAAAAATGTGGTTCCTCTTATAGGCCCATGGAAAGAACAATATTTAACCAACTATGCAACATATTTCAAAGAATAAAAACATACTCCCATAAAATGTGCTGACAGTCTCTAGTCCCCATTTTGGGTGGTGGGTGGAGAAAGAAAGAGAAGCAACAATCCATATGGGATAGCTTGCAGCATAATCCTAACTCTTTGACAATGTGCTCCATTTGACTGTTTGCATGTATGTTGACTAACATGACTACATGAGATATGAGTAATATCCTTGGGATCGTGTTTCTAACATCCCTTACATTATGTTGTTAATTACTTATCCTTTAGGTTCAGGAAGTAGAACCTTTTATTCCTGCTTCAGAAGAAGATGAAATTGAGGTTCAATGTCTACTTGTGGAACCTGAAAATGATCATGCTCTAGGGGATGGTGTCTTATGTTTTCACAAGGAGGCCCTAGAAAATTGCATGGCAGTGGAGGATTTTCCTGAAAATTTCGGTACGGCTTAGATCCTGATACTGTTGCTGGAGTAAATATGGCTTGTCATTCCTTTTCTTGAACAACCTTTTTTAAGCTTTAAATTTAGATTTTGGATGTGTTTAGTGTAGTTATCTCAAGAAACAAGGAGCTGTTACGAAGAATGTTTTAGGTTATCCATTATTACCTTTCCCAATTATTCAACATTGTAATTTTTGCGCGGAATCATTACTCTTCTACCCTTCTCCGCCATGCACCACTGCATAAACAACCTATAAGAAAATTTAGAAGAAATGAATGCAATTTCTTTCATAAGCACGGGTTATAGATGTGAAAAATGTGAGTAGAAATATTGGTGCAACTTATACTCACATCAGACTTCTCATTTTGTAAATTATAGCGGTTTTGAGAGTTCTGTATTTGCAGACACATGTATATGGAAATAGGGAATGTGTGGTAAGCCACTACCGTTAATGGAAATCCATGTAAGTAGATTACTATGAGTAATATTGAAAACCATACTATCATTTGGTTTTGCGTGATTGTTTCCATCTTTAGTTAATTTTAAAATTTTAATACTGCTTTATCTTTTTGCTCTTAAGACTGTGGGTCAGATTATAATGCTATTGGGGGAAGTGAAGATAGAGTACAACTGAAGGTATTTTTCTTCCGTTTTCAGGAGTACATTTTCACATCACACAAAATTTGGTTCTGTTTGTGTTCACGGAACCCTTTATTTTTATGTACTTGCAAAAATCTATACGGGATAATTGCAGTGAAGGTATATACTTGCTTTGATTTTATCAGTTCTTGGTTTCCTTTAACACCACCAGTATTATGCCCCTTTCTGCCCTCATACTTTTAAGTAGATTGATGAGAGGCAGTGTTAATGAGCTTGTTGCATATTTATAAAGTGGTTTACATATCTACTGTTGCTCAACAAATTGGCTTTTAATAAATTTCAATTCATAAAACTTGGCATGTTGACAGTGGCTTTATCAAAATTCTTAATAAATTTAATGCATAAAATTTGGCACATTGCTAACATCTGGCTTCATTTGTGCACAACCTTACATTTGATCTATATTCTCCGATTAGAAGAGAACTCTTACCTCTTTAACAAGAAATGACGCCAATCTTCTTGCCGAAACATTGCTTTTGTGGTTATAATTATGCATTTTTGGACAAGAGAATATATTGATTAAAGCTGTTTCTTGTCAGTGTGTGTGTGTGTGTGTGTATATATATATATATATAAAGCTGTTTCTATGGTCATCTTAATGAGAGTATTTGCTAGGTACTTGATGGAATGCCAGGTGAAGGTGAAGGGGGACATTTTACAGTAAATAACGTCTCCACTACATGTGAAGATTATCTTATAGGTGAATTTTTAATGGCCAAAGTTATGTTGTTTCTGGTGATAACATATGCTATACTACCACTTGGTTTTATGTTTTTCCATGGTGTCATGACTTGTGACTACAGACATTGGATTTTCTGTGAGTGTTACCGATTTCGATCATGATTCGCACTTGTGGAACTCAGGTTCAGAAAGTAAGATCTCAGGGTTTAGCGGGGGTGATAATGTTAGTGTTGTTATATCAGATTCGTCAACAGCCATTCTGGTGCCTGAATGCCAGAATGAATTACTGGAGAAGACCATTTGTGAATTACATAGAAATGGGAACTCCAAATGTGAGTTTGACACATCAGTTCAGGCCAAGTGGTTAAAGTTCCCTACATCAGAGCCACACAATGTTGATAAGCTGGATGATGTTTTTAATATCTTGGTAAGCGGTTGTAGTTCTGATAAGATTGGGAAAGAAATTGTTTCCCTTTCGGGCGTTACCTCTGGTGGAATGTCATACCCTGCAATGATTGTACAAAACAATGAAGGTAGAGCAGTTGGCCAAGAAATAGACAGAGAAAGTTTTGATGTGCAGGATGTACTAACAGAGAGTTCTGCTCTCGATAACAATGCTTGTGCTAATTTTACACAGAAGAGATTGCGTAAGCCCACACTGAGGTACATTGATGAATCATCAAATCTAAATTCAAGATACTCTTGGAAGAGACGAGAGATTTCTACCTCTACTTCGGCAGACAAGTTTCTGGGAGTTAGACATCTCAAGCATCGTCATATGAGATCTAGGAAACCAATTTTGTCTTCGGATGAATCTTTTAGTAAAGCTATTCAAGTACCGTTTGGTTCTCAAAGACAGAAAGAATGGCAAAAGAAAAACAAGTTCATTGTGGTAAGGAAAAAATTCACCCACATATCATCTTCTAATTTTCCAGTGATTGGAAATTTATTCTTGTAGTTAAACCTTTTCTCCCTCTCTCTACATACTCGTGTACATGTACTTGAAAGCATAGTTAAGTCATTATATGTACATTCTTTTTTTTTATGTTAGCAATGAAGTTTCACATAACTGGATAGGAAAAACTAATATATGATTTGATGAAGAAAGAGTAACTGGTTTACTAGCATCTGACGGATCGATTATGAGTTGAGCATAGTTCAAAATTCAGTCTCTTTTGCTTTTTGTTTTCAATATCTATGCTGAATTCCTGCTGCTTCTTGTCTTTCAGTTAGGACCTAGTGTATATCACTTAATTAAAATCTGAAATCTCAAAGAATGCACTGTTCATTCCCTTCTGCATTTAAACTGGTTCATACAGGTATAAAATACCATGCAGTTTTTTTTTGGCTAAATTAAAATACCATGCAGTTAACTTTAAGTTAGAAAAAATATATTAGTCTTGTTCAACCTTCTTTTTTTAATTCTTCTCATCTCCTTATAGCATACATGATACTTATGATTATAAAACATTCTCATTTAGACATGTTTACAATGCGTCAGAATGATTTCTAACCAATTTTGATAATTTATGTTCTGTGCTCAGGTCCAAGACACTGACATGGAGATATCTCCAAATCTGTCAAAACATGACTCTGCCACAGCAGTAATCTCTGAAGATGATGGTGGTCATAGGAAACATCATAAGCTGTGGACTCTTTCAGAGGTGAGAACATTGATTGATGGTGTTTCTCATTATGGAGTTGGAAGATGGACTCAGATAAAGAGGCTCTTATTCTCATCTTCTGCTCATCGCACACCTGTAGATCTCAAGGTGAGGCTCCTGTTCTTATCATTTGCTCATCACACTAGTAGATTGAAAGGTTGTGCATCATGCTTTATTTAATCAAATAGTTCCCCATCATTATTACTTGCCTAATTTACAGGACAAGTGGCGAAATCTTTTAAAAGCTAGCTGTTCAGAGGAACAACGCAAGAAAGAGGTTGGTTTCAGTTCTTTTCTTTCTATTTTTTTTTACTTGCAATATGCTTTGATTACTGTAGTAATTGACGTTGATGCCTTTGCGAATTTGATCATATATGGCTTCAACTTGTTTAAAAGCTAATCAGCACATGAATTTAGTTAACTTTTGCGAAATTGCTTTTATTTAAAATTCAAATCCTATGTTGTGAAAAGGTTTCATTTCCGAACTGTAAATTACAAATTTCATGATGTGAATTTTCATTGTATTGATGAATTCAAAGCACGTGCTTGCTACTAGGAATACTAGTTCTTGGACAATGTCATTTATGACGACTTAAGATTAAGAATGCACTTTGATTCACAAATTAGCAACAAAAACTTATAGATGCTACTTGAATACAAAATCCAAGATTGAAGAAGATTTGAAAAGCCAGATTTAATTCTTTTCACAGTCAATATAGTTCACAACATAAATTACTTGGCGATATAAAGAATTAGCCAAGTTATCTTTCTAACTGGCGAGTGTGATCATAAATGATCTAAGTGAATACATTTCTACTATACTCTCTGTTGATGTCTACTTGTATGTTCTACAAAACCAAAAAGTGTGATCTGGCCTGATGATATAGTGTGCTCGTTTGGTGGGGCAATGTGGTGAGATGAAACAATTTTATTGACAGAGCACTAAATTTAAGCTTCTCCTAAAAAAAGTGCTCTTGGACCCACAGTCTCTGCTGTTAAAATCACTTCTATTGTGTTACCAAACACTTTTCTCAACAAAAAAAAAATTGAACTGAAAGTGTTTTTAGCTGACCTCATTACTCCACCAAATGGACACATAAAATCTGATAGCAAATATTGAAGTATCATAAAAATGGCTGATGCAGGATGAGAAACGACGGATCCAGCCTTGGCGTCCCTTGCCTAAGTCTGTGCTGCGACGTGTCAGTGAACTGGCCAGCATCTATCCATACCCAAGTTACGGAAAATCCAAGCTTTGCAAAACCAAGCTTTCAAATGCTTGACTGTCTCTTCACCTGCCATCCTTCCACAAGAAGAGGCAAAACAGGTAGCCACTACGTTGAGAAAGGGAAGACTAATTGAATAGTGGCTAGATTTAAGGCCCCTTAATGTCAGCTGCAGTTGAATAATATGGAGGAGGTCTACGTAAATAAATATGTCGATCTTTGTTGTAGAATATCTTTCAACTATGGCTATATTTTCAAATACTGGTCATAACATGCGTGTACATAATGGACTTCACTTCACCAGGTTCGAACCATTGTCATGTTTATATGGCTAACGGGATCCCCAATTATGAAGTGTTGCATTAGTAGTGAGCTCTTACCTTTTATCCAATGCATGCTTTTCAAGTTTCCTCTTCTTTTTTAAGCGAATAGAATTGTTTTGCATTTACTGCCTCTTTGACGGTGGACTTGTATATAATACTCGTCAAATCAATAGCAAAGTATTATGGGTTTCCTGTTTGAGTAGCTTAATTGCTTTATCATATTATTATTGGAATATTTCACATGAATTCTACATTGGATAAATTAAGAGTGTAAATGAGTTAATAAAGATATTAGAGCCTCAACCTAGGTTAATTTTTTAGGTAAAGAGGTGGTCCAACATATTTATTGAGTACTTGTCTACACAGAAGGCCGGCCTAGATTTGATGACTTAAACATCCATTATAGAAGATAGAAACATGCAAAATATAAACCTTAAAATAATATTTTTAAAAGATCAGAAAATTACTTAAAAGATTATTAATTAAAGGATGTGTAAAATACGCTGCATCTTCTTATTAAAAGAAAATACTAGAGTTTGTATTCTTTACTAGTACGAGACCGCCTTTATGGTCACACCTATATAGGGCCCACCCCCATAAACGAGCATTTTAGGATTGAAACTGCTAGATATTTTAGTAGCAGCTTTACAACAACCCTTTTCTTAACATGAAAACAATTGGACACAACAGCAGCTACAATACAACATCAACATTGATCAATCCCATGTCCAAAAAAGGAGACGGGGAAACTTAAATATATGGATACGGGGTGGTGTAAATATTAACAAGTGTGGCGATCAATTCTAGTAAGTAGATCATCACCCACCCACCCACCACCAATGGTTAAATAAATAAATATTACTACTAGTGTTTTTGTATCCAATCAATTACTTAGTCGGGCCTGAAATTGTAATTGAAATGAAAAGTACGGGTAGGAAAGAAAAAAGTAGCATGCCACCCAGGAGGAAGCATGGGAGGGAGTTATTAGTTACCAGTATGTTGGGACCTGCCATATTAAATTGTGACAGGGGCCAGCTAATACAGAACAGATATCTCCACGTGCAGACCCCTGTGCTCTAATCCAATCCAATCAAATCATCCTAATAGATAGGGATTCTGAAATTGTATGTGTTTTATTTATGCATCTGTCGGTAGGTAGAGGTGCAATGTAGTGTCCTGATAGGTGTTCCAAACATGCACGCTTGTTTCTTCTATTTCGTGGCCCAAACCCTCGTGTGCTCAACTTTACATTCCGTACTACAAACTTCAAACCCTAATTCACATAGTAAGGGCCAAGGCCCAAGGGTAGTAGTAGTAGTAGTAGTACGTCTTAATTTAGGGGCGGTGTTCTTCCAAGAAAATTCTCATCAAAAGTCTTCCCATTTCAATGACGCAGCACCCTTTTTGTCAAAATACCCTACCATAATAATGTAGACTCTATGCATTGCATGGCATGGCATGCCATGCCATTACAATTCACTTCAATTCAAAATGCCTGTACTTTTCTCGTTAAGAATTCATCCATTTATCATGAAGCATTAGGCACGGAATAAATATAAATGACTTTGAAAATTGGAATGAATCTTTTTTGAACTTCACCCAATTAAATTCAAACTTTACCATGGACAGAACATAGAGCAGATCATGAATTCATACTTGTCACTCTTTCTTTCCCCATGATTGCATAGCCGTTGGCATTTTTGATGATGGCTCCCAAACTGACCCAGGATCGATCTATTAGCTTTCAACCTACCAATTACTGATAGCAACTCACAGGGTCTTCAGGGGGATGAACCCTTTCAGTGTTATGTGCTGGCTGGCTATCAATCATCGATATTTCTCTGCAAACATTTATCATGCTAACATGTCAAGTCACCAATCCATATATCAACAAGGGAAAGAAATGACCACGTAGCTTCCACAGTTGTACAACCTAATAGTTGTCAAATATGCGTCTAGTCAATCTATCACAGAACTTGAATGCAACTGTTTTACTCCTCTGTGTTCCAAGTTTAGATGATACACATTTTTAGAACTGAAAAAAATAAAATTATATTTCCAAAAGTTTCCCCAACGTTTGCAAGAAATGCAATAGTGGTGGCATGATAGTCCCTAAAAATGAAAATGTATCTCTAATTACCTTGACATACGGTTAATTACAAGAAGAAGGAAGAAGTTATGAATAAGTAACATACAAAATTATTGCTCCTACACACTAATCAAACAATCTTAAGAAGTATATTTAAACCTAATGGCCATCATATACAAAAGCACAAAGTGCAATCCAAAAGTGAAAACACCTTTATAGTCTCATAAGAAAACACATGAAATCATCATTCTGCGTTTCAAATTTAACAAGAGTTTTAACACCCGTATATACTTTTGATTGCTGAATCTTTGGTTCCAATCCTACTATCAGCCACAAGGCTTAAACATAATGATTTGACCAAAGGGGTAATAAATATTCTTCCACCCATAGAGAATTGAAGTCCATGGAGATGACAAGGGTCAATTACAAATGGAACACCGTTGTACGGGCAGTACACCAGACCTTAATAATTTGATAGTTGCGTGCTAAAAAGAAAGGCAATTAGATAAAAATAGAAGATCTTAGATAATTAGATTTTCTTGCATCAATCTAATCTATCTTACACCTAGTTGGTCAATCTATCTTTGGAAGCTTTCAAAAAATTTGGACCCACGAGATATATAAAAATAGATAAGATATGAAGAGGCATGGGATGAGCTTCTCGGGCAAAGTGCGATGCGCACTTAGATTTATTAAAATATTACCAATGGATATAGTAAAATAATACTACTAGTATACATTCATACTACTACCTGTTAAGAGAATAAGAAAGAGAGAGAGTGCTGATTTTATAAAAGTGAGAAACTCCATCCAAATGATGCAATGCTTGTTCGTACATTTCCGTATGAAGACGCAATACACCGTGAAGGAGAAAAAGAGGTACAGCATGGCAACGCGCAGACATCTAGCAAATTACTAAAATATCTATCTATTCTAATCACAAGCTCACACTTACCTACACACTATATCTATCAATATTTAATGTTCTAACTACAGGCTCTTTTCCTTATATAAACCCTTTGGCCATTTTTGTACCACCATCTCAACATTTCACTTCTCTCTCTCTCTCTCTCTCTCTCTCTCCCAAAAGCTATTATTAATTTCATATTATATAATCTACATACATACATACATAGATGAAGAATATGAAAATGAGGTTTCTCAAGGCATTCCTTAACAAGTGGCAAAAGATGGGTATTAGTGTTGCACCTTCTGTTGCCTGCGACAACTGCTGCCAATGGGCTTTGTGGCGTTTCAGGCATGAAGAGAAGTTTATTCCCAGAGATGTACCAAAGGGTCACACGGTAGTCTATGTTGGTGACGAGTACAAGAGATTTGTAATCAGAATTACTCTACTTGATCACCCACTCTTTAAGGCACTGCTAGATAAAGCTCGAGAAGAATATCATTTCACTGCTGCCTCAAAACTCTGCATCCCCTGCGACGAGGAGGTCTTTCTCAGTGTTGTTCGATGTGCCACGTCTCCACGTAATCAAAGGATCGTTTCGTCTTTGAGGGAACATTCCACAAAGTTCTTCACCAAATTCTATTCATGAGTACTGTTTAACTCTCAATTTAAAATGGTAGCCTGTCTGCCAATTGAAATGTATATTCACAACCTTAACATTGTGCTTGAAAACAAGAACAATGTACATTATTTGCTTGAAACTATATAATATAATGCAACTTTTAAAAAACAAAAGAAAGAAATGAACAGGTTCAAACTTCGCCATTAATCGTGCGCTCCTTTCTAATTGGTCTGAACTCTGAACGAAGCAAATCCTTGTTCAGTTGGTTTATCAAGAATCAACTTGTTTGGTTAAATATCAATCATCTACAGGAACTTGCACATACAATATTTAATCATGTAAGATAAAAAATTCCCAGCATATTGAAGATTTAAATTAATTCAGGCATAGTAAATAAAAACATGTCATATAACAACATAAGTGCCCCAAGAAATATACGTGTTCGGAAAAGGATTTCTTTTCATCAATTACATTAGACACTATTGTATTTTATTTTATTTTAACCTTTATAGCATCGTCATCCAGAAGTAACTGGCTAGCAACTAGTTATTTTTCTTAGTCTGAAGAGAATTGAGAGGGCTATTGAGAAAGTTTTCGTCTCAAAGACCCTTATAACTTCCTTCTTATCTCTAATCAACATAACCATAGTTGTCACGGCGGTAGCCGACTGCCAGGACGCCTAGGCAACAAGGCGACCGTCATGGCATCCGTATGGCGATAAGTCGTTTACAATGTCCAATTTATATATTATTTATTTTACTTAACAAGTATATTGATAATAAAATTTCATATACATTAAAATCCAAAACATAGCTCTATGGAATAATATTAAAAGCATTATGTAAATAATTAGTAATAAGAATCTAGAAATAAAACACTTTGATATTAAAATCTAGTAGAAGAAATGAAAAATTCAACAAACACCACATAGAAAATAAAGTTGCAGCCAACCATCACATATTACATTCTAATATCTAATAAAACACCACATAACAAGTCAAAATAATGTCTAGATTTTCTACACTAGTCTTTGAACATCGTTCAAGCAAACTCATCAAGAAAAATGTCATCTCCATCTCCACGAGAACTACTCTCATCCAAAGGTACGTGTAGGTAGGTGGTCTTTATCCAAAATCATCCTCCACATCTTTATTATCATTTGGAATTCTCTTTTCTTCATCAACTTCATCATCGGAATCGGAATCCATCAACCTTGACTCCTTTGAAATTGAACCACCACCACGACGTCGAGAGTACGTCATGAGATTATCACTAGTATTAGCACAAGCCCTCCTTGGAGAATTGTGACCCTCAAAAGTGTTGGATGCACCGGTTGTTTGATCCATATCATTTCATGTAAGATCCTCCCCTAGATGAACAACATCAGTCTCATTATTGATCCATTCATTACCCCATTCAAAGCCATCAATGGCTTATGGATCAAAAAAAAATTTCAAGTTCACGCCTCTTTTGGAACCTCGATCTTTCGATTGTATTGGACATACAACAAGTCATTCAATCGTTTGTGTTCCAATCTATTCCTCTTCTTCGTATGAATCTAAAATAAATAAAACAAAAAATAATAATATTAATGATAAAATTTTAATTATATAAAAAATAATTAATATTAGTAATGAATGACTTGTTACTTTTGAACCAACAATAGAAAGTACTTGCAAACTCAAATGTACTCCAATTGCGCTCACAATCAGAAGAACAACAACAAAGGCCTAGAATTCTTTTTGCAAACGAGGATAGCTCAATAGTCCGCCCTCCAAAAGCATTCTACCAATCAACTAGTAAACATTTAAAAGAAATATAAATATTTTTAAAAGGAGGAAATGCAGAATGTATATAATTATAATTTAACTTTTATATCTTTATATATATTTCAATATACTTACGAGGATTCTTTAATTTCCATTGCATAATCGTCATTTCTCTTGCAAAAGTATCTCGAGAAGTATCATAGTTATAGGCTAAATTGCTTATCTTGTTTAGCAAATCTAGCTCGGGCACCATCTTTACAAGAATGTTGTAAGACCCCGAATTTTATGAAATAAAAGTATTCAATTTTTCTTATAATTACTATTCAGTAAATGGTTAAATTGATAAAAGTTTAAAGTTATGGGTGAAATATGAATTTTTTTTCAAAATAAGCAAGTGGTTATAAAATAATTATTGTTGTCGGGGAATATTCGTTTGGTCGTGGAATATTCTTTCTTTCGGGGAATATTCGTACGACGGCACAGCTATTTGTGGGCCCCATAACGAATAACTGTCGGGTGAAGGAAAACGACAAATTTGAGTTTTTACAAATAACGGCGTAGTTGTTACCGTTAACACTGTTGGAATACCCGGTGGTTAAAATACAGTAATACGCGTTATTGCACAGTAGCACACGGTATTGCATAGTATTTTTGAAATTATTGATTCTTACGGAGGAAGGCACTACTCAATAATTGTTACAGTAATTACTGTTCAATATTTTATTTTATTGATTCAATAATTGCTGCGTTGATATTTTGTATTATTGTTGTTCAATAATTGTTGCTGCACAGTATTTCCCATTATCAGATCAATAATTCATATTATTTGAATAGTATTATTAGATAACATTATTGGCAATGTCTAGAAAGTTCTGTCTAAGGAGAGGTTTGGTCATCTAATTGCGCGCCAGTAAGGAGAAATCCTTATTGGAAAGCCCCCTCTTTCCTGGGAACGGCCTGGTTGTCATAAATGTGATTCTGTAATATTATTTGTGAATAATTAATTATTGATTCATATGATAAGAAAATATTTATTTTATGTGGATATAAATGAGGGATATATTTTTGTGGTTAAAAAATGAAGGAATTAATGTTGAGATTTTTATCCGTATTTTTGTCGGAATGGAGGTATTAAAAATCAGGGTTTTTGAGATATTTTGCGGGGGTTATAATTTTTAATCCGACCGTTGGATCGTGGTAATTTTTGGATATGTTATACATATATAAGTTGAGTATATGCCCACAAATTTTGAACCGTTAAAAATGAACGTATGATTTATTATGAATTTTAAGAGGTGGCTGATTCAGAAATCAGGTTATAAATCATTTTGGTGGAAAATTCTAGAATTGGTGGGCCCCACTTGTGGTTGGTGAAGAAATGTGCTGAATTATATTTCAAATGTGGTGGGTGGGAATAGTAGCAGGTAAAGCCATCAGGTTGCAGGTCAAACCTACCAAAATTTTCCTATAAATAGAGGGCTAAGTTAGAATTGAAAAACACACCAGAAACATAAGATTTCTCTCTTTCTCTCTCTAGATTATTGAGTGTATTTTGTGAGTATTTAGATACTTGGTGAGTTGCTATTCATCAGTGCAAGTTTCCTTCAGCCTTATACCGATCAGAAGTACTGCTCTTTTGAGGTAAGGGATTGTAAGGGATATTAAGGTTTTTTAAGGGTTGTTATGATTTTTAGTTTCGTAATTTTTCTGATCTTCAAAAATTCTGGAAAAATTTGAAATGATATTTTGATGAGTTTTCTTGATTGTGTCCAAAAATGGTGATTTTTGGATGTATAGATTGAGAGTTATGAATTTTATGAGAAAAGACTATTTTAAAAGTAATCGCTTATAATTTCTTGTGGTTAACTCCAAAATTGATGAAATTTTTATTGGGAGTACATATATATGATAGGAGTATACTCTGTGAATTTCAGAATTTTTAGATAAAAGTACAATTTTTGATAAATGTCTAAATATTCGGCTGTTTTGGCCATATGAAAAATAGTAAATGACTTTTAAAAATTCTGAGAAAAATATATGTTCACTATGGGACTATATTATGCTAAATCCCAGAAAAGAAATATTTTTGGAGCTGATTTGGTATTTTTCAAGAAAATAGACTAGTTATGAATAATTGAATTAAATATGTTTTGTGAAGAAAGAAAATTGGAAAATAGGATTTTATGGCTTGAGAATCCTATATGAGGTATATGCAGATTTTTGATGAGGGTTTTGGTTATTGATGATGAAATTGTAAGAGTTGGCATTTTATGATGATTAAATGCATTAATTAGTAAAGTGTAAACAATTAAAATAAATTGTTTATAAATTTAAGTAATGTTATTCTTTCAATATCATTATACCGAAATATTGGTATGGATTTTATTGTGGAATTTCTATCTTTTGTGTCGGGGTTACTATTCATGAGTTACTATTCACGATTTACTATTCATGAGTTACGAATATTACTCTTGAGATTAAAACTATATGTTGATCATATTATTTTTATCATCATATATAACATTTTTATAACCCTGATGTTGAAATTCTCTTTCACTGGAGTGTAAAGATGGGTAGATTATTGGTATGATCATGACTAGGGTTCTCTTTGGCCTGTAGTGCAAAGTTGAATTGTGACTGGTATGATCATGACCATTGAATTTATAATTGAATATCTTAAGCTTAAGTGCAAAGATGAATTGATCAACATGGTTATAATTATTGTTTATATAAATTCTAAAATGATTATAATTCTTTGAGATATTAATATATTTGGCATGTAGTGCAAATATGAACTGTTGATGAATATATTTGGCCTGTAGTGCAAATATTAATTGTTGATGAATATCTTTGGCATGTAGTGCAAAGATGGCCTGTTGATGAATATCTTTGGCCTGTAGTGCAAAGATGAACTGTTGTTGAATATCTTTGGCCCGTAGTGCAAAGATGGTTTGTTGATGAATATCTTTGGCCCGTAGTGCAAAGATGGATTTGTTAGTATGATTATAAACAGGAACTGTGATTTGGTATAACCATGATCTTTGATGTTTCAGGTAAAGACAGGTGATGAAAATATTCTTTGTCCTGGGTGTGAAGAAAAATTTATAGTCACAATTATGATTATGAGTTATTCATATGATTGTGGAAAGGAACTGTTGATTGATGTTACAGGGATAAAACATTGTTGATGGATTTTTAACATGGAGAAGATAATAGACTTTATAGTCTATTTGACTCTTCTAATGGATTGCTCGTTCCGCTGCAACTATGGTTGAAATTTTTATCATTTACCATATGTTCTAAATCTCTGATTTATTATTGATGAAGGCTATTGATAATTTAATTATCTTTAGTCATGATATTCTTTACTGGGCTAGTTGTGCTCACCCTTTTGCTTCACAATTCCTTTCAGGTAATAAGAGTGTAGCTGGGTCGAGCGAGGGTAACGGGGAAATAGAACAGTGGTCTCTAGCTGTGGATGTTCTCCCGAAGCAGTATAGAAAAGTTCATTTAGTAGTTATATTTGGTGAATCCAATAGGGTGAGGCGAACCCAACGTTGGAAGGGTGTTTTGTCACTATCATACAAGATGTCTAATGACATACAACCTCGTGTCATCATAGGACAGGGTTGTGCTCATCCACTTGCTGAGTATATCTATGGACACTACCTATATAATCTTGGTGTTTGTTTGAAGTATAATTCTCAATTAGAGACAGTGGAGATAATGATAAGTCAAGAGAAGACTCACCATTGGGAAGAATATGATAGTAATCTTCTCGTTTTTCTTTGGGGTCTATTGGGTCAACCAAGGATAATTCTGTGGCCATATGATATCTATCATAACCTAGACGCGTGGCCTCCCATGTACGAAGGTTTCCTTGAGCACTTCCCAAAGATTCTAATTTCTAAAACAGTTTTTGACTATACCTTTATGTAAGGTGTTATTGTGAGGTGATGTCCACGGTTGGAACATGAGTCACATTTGGTATATATTTGTATCCAAACTCACAGCATATGTGTTGTTGTATTTTGCACGACAATTGTTGTAATAAAGTTGTAGTTATTTTCTGTACCATGTATTTGACGACTCAGAATGGGTTGGGTGGAATGAACCTATTTTGGGGTCGTCACAGTTGGTATCAGAGCTTAGGGATATGATCTCTGGCGGAGATCGGGAAATATAACTAGAAGGGGAGAGATGAGTAAATCCTTCGCTAGTGTGTCCTACCTAAGCTTATTTGTTGGTCAGTCATAATATTGGGATATTATGTGATATGTTAATTTGTTCAATTAACCCTTATTTTGAAGCTGTATTCTAGAATGATATCTGAAATACAGGAGATGAGCAATGGAGAAATCATGATGATAGGGAAGATGGAATCTGAAATGAAAGCAAGGTATTCTCAACTCTTTGAAATACCAGGTACGTAAATTTCGGGGACGAAATTTCATAAGGAGGGGAGATTGTAAGACCCCGAATTTTATGAAATAAAAGTATTCAATTTTTCTTATAATTACTATTCAGTAAATGGTTAAATTGATAAAAGTTTAAAGTTATGGGTGAAATATGAATTTTTTTTCAAAATAAGCAAGTGGTTATAAAATAATCATTGTTGTCGGGGAATATTCGTTTGGTCGTGGAATATTCTTTCTGTCGGGGAATATTCGTACGACGGCGCAGCTATTTGTGGGCCCCATAACGAATAACTGTCGGGTGAAGGAAAACGACAAATTTGAGTTTTTACAAATAACGGCGTAGTTGTTACCGTTAACACTGTTGGAATACCCGGTGGTTAAAATACAGTAATACGCGTTATTGCACAGTAGCACACGGTATTGCATAGTATTTTTGAAATTATTGATTCTTACGTAAGAAGGCACTACTCAATAATTGTTACAGTAATTACTGTTCAATATTTTATTTTATTGATTCAATAATTGCTGCGTTGATATTTTGTATTATTGTTGTTCAATAATTGTTGCTGCACAGTATTTCCCATTATCAGATCAATAATTCATATTATTTGAATAGTATTATTAGATAACATTATTGGCAATGTCTAGAAAGTTCTGTCTAAGGAGAGGTTTGGTCATCTAATTGCGCGCCAGTAAGGAGAAATCCTTATTGGAAAGCCCCCTCTTTCCTGGGAACGGCCTGGTTGTCATAAATGTGATTCTGTAATATTATTTGTGAATAATTAATTATTGATTCATATGATAAGAAAATATTTATTTTATGTGGATATAAATGAGGGATATATTTTTGTGGTTAAAAAATGAAGGAGTTAATGTTGAGATTTTTATCCGTATTTTTGTCGGAATGGAGGTATTAAAAATCAGGGTTTTTGAGATATTTTGCGGGGGTTATAATTTTTAATCCGACCGTTGGATCGTGGTAATTTTTGGATATGTTATACATATATAAGTTGAGTATATGCCCACAAATTTTGAACCGTTAAAAATGAACGTATGATTTATTATGAATTTTAAGAGGTGGCTGATTCAGAAATCAGGTTATAAATCATTTTGGTGGAAAATTCTAGAATTGGTGGGCCCCACTTGTGGTTGGTGAAGAAATGTGCTGAATTATATTTCAAATGTGGTGGGTGGGAATAGTAGCAGGTAAAGCCATCAGGTTGCAGGTCAAACCTACCAAAATTTTCCTATAAATAGAGGGCTAAGTTAGAATTGAAAAACACACCAGAAACATAAGCTTTCTCTCTTTCTCTCTCTAGATTATTGAGTGTATTTTGTGAGTATTTAGATACTTGGTGAGTTGCTATTCATCAGTGCAAGTTTCCTTCAGCCTTATACCGATCAGAAGTACTGCTCTTTTGAGGTAAGGGATTGTAAGGGATATTAAGGGATTTTAAGGGTTGTTATGATTTTTAGTTTCGTAATTTTTCTGATCTTCAAAAATTCTGGAAAAATTTGAAATGATATTTTGATGAGTTTTCTTGATTGTGTCCAAAAATGGTGATTTTTGGATGTATAGATTGAGAGTTATGAATTTTATGAGAAAAGACTATTTTAAAAGTAATCGCTTATAATTTCTTGTGGTTAACTCCAAAATTGATGAAATTTTTATTGGGAGTACATGTATATGATAGGAGTATACTCTGTGAATTTCAGAATTTTTAGACAAAAGTACAATTTTTGATAAATGTCTAAATATTCGGCTGTTTTGGCCATATGAAAAATAGTAAATGACTTTTAAAAATTCTGAGAAAAATATATGTTCACTATGGGACTATATTATGCTAAATCCCAGAAAAGAAATATTTTTGGAACTGATTTGGTATTTTTCATGAAAATAGTCTAGTTATGAGTAAATGAATTAAATATGTTTTGTGAAGAAAAAAAATTGGAAAATAGGATTTTATGGCTTGAGAATCCTATATGAGGTATATGCAGATTTTTGATGAGGGTTTTGGTTATTGATGATGAAATTGTAAGAGTTGGCATTTTATGATGATTAAATGCATTAATTAGTAAAGTGTAAACAATTAAAATAAATTGTTTATAAATTTAAGTAATGTTATTCTTTCAATATCATTATACCGAAATATTGGTATGGATTTTATTGTGGAATTTCTATCTTTTGTGTCGGGGTTACTATTCATGAGTTACTATTCACGATTTACTATTCATGAGTTACGAATATTACTCTTGAGATTAAAACTATATGTTGATCATATTATTTTTATCATCATATATAACATTTTTATAACCCTGATGTTGAAATTCTCTTTCACTGGAGTGTAAAGATGGGTAGATTATTGGTATGATCATGACTAGGGTTCTCTTTGGCCTGTAGTGCAAAGTTGAATTGTGACTGGTATGATCATGACCATTGAATTTATAATTGAATATCTTAAGCTTAAGTGCAAAGGTGAATTGATCAACATGGTTATAATTATTGTTTATATAAATTCTGAAATGATTATAATTCTTTGAGATATTAATATATTTGGCATGTAGTGCAAATATGAACTGTTGATGAATATATTTGGCCTGTAGTGCAAATATTAATTGTTGATGAATATCTTTGGCATGTAGTGCAAAGATGGCCTGTTGATGAATATCTTTGGCCTGTAGTGCAAAGATGAACTGTTGTTGAATATCTTTGGCCCGTAGTGCAAAGATGGTTTGTTGATGAATATCTTTGGCCCGTAGTGCAAAGATGGATTTGTTAGTATGATTATAAACAGGAACTGTGATTTGGTATAACCATGATCTTTGATGTTTCAGGTAAAGACAGGTGATGAAAATATTCTTCGTCCTGGGTGCGAAGAAAAATTTATAGTCACAATTATGATTATGAGTTATTCATATGATTGTGGAAAGGAACTGTTGATTGATGTTACAGGGATAAAACATTGTTGATGGATTTTTAACATGGAGAAGATAATAGACTTTATAGTCTATTTGACTCTTCTAATGGATTGCTCGTTCCGCTGCAACTATGGTTGAAATTTTTATCATTTACCATATGTTCTAAATCTCTGATTTATTATTGATGAAGGCTATTGATAATTTAATTATCTTTAGTCATGATATTCTTTACTGAGCTAGTTGTGCTCACCCTTTTGCTTCACAATTCCTTTCAGGTAATAAGAGTGTAGCTGGGTCGAGCGAGGGTAACGGGGAAATAGAACAGTGGTCTCTAGCTGTGGATGTTCTCCCGAAGCAGTATAGAAAAGTTCATTTAGTAGTTATATTTGGTGAATCCAATAGGGTGAGGCGAACCCAACGTTGGAAGGGTGTTTTGTCACTATCATACAAGATGTCTAATGACATACAACCTCGTGTCATCATAGGACAGGGTTGTGCTCATCCACTTGCTGAGTATATCTATGGACACTACCTATATAATCTTGGTGTTTGTTTGAAGTATAATTCTCAATTAGAGACAGTGGAGATAATGATAAGTCAAGAGAAGACTCACCATTGGGAAGAATATGATAGTAATCTTCTCGTTTTTCTTTGGGGTCTATTGGGTCAACCAAGGATAATTCTGTGGCCATATGATATCTATCATAACCTAGACGCGTGGCCTCCCATGTACGAAGGTTTCCTTGAGCACTTCCCAAAGATTCTAATTTCTAAAACAGTTTTTGACTATACCTTTATGTAAGGTGTTATTGTGAGGTGATGTCCACGGTTGGAACATGAGTCACATTTGGTATATATTTGTATCCAAACTCACAGCATATGTGTTGTTGTATTTTGCACGACAATTGTTGTAATAAAGTTGTAGTTATTTTCTGTACCATGTATTTGACGACTCAGAATGGGTTGGGTGGAATGAACCTATTTTGGGGTCGTCACAGTTGGTATCAGAGCTTAGGGATATGATCTCTGGCGGAGATCGGGAAATATAACTAGAAGGGGAGAGATGAGTAAATCCTTCGCTAGTGTGTCCTACCTAAGCTTATTTGTTGGTCAGTCATAATATTGGGATATTATGTGATATGTTAATTTGTTCAATTAACCCTTATTTTGAAGCTGTATTATAGAATGATATCTGAAATACAGGAGATGAGCAATGGAGAAATCATGATGATAGGGAAGATGGAATCTGAAATGAAAGCAAGGTATTCTCAACTCTTTGAAATACCAGGTACGTAAATTTCGGGGACGAAATTTCATAAGGAGGGGAGATTGTAAGACCCCGAATTTTATGAAATAAAAGTATTCAATTTTTCTTATAATTACTATTCAGTAAATGGTTAAATTGATAAAAGTTTAAAGTTATGGGTGAAATATGAATTTTTTTTCAAAATAAGCAAGTGGTTATAAAATAATTATTGTTGTCGGGGAATATTCGTTTGGTCGTGGAATATTCTTTCTGTCGGAGAATATTCGTACGACGGCGCAGCTATTTGTGGGCCCCATAACGAATAACTGTCGGGTGAAGGAAAACGACAAATTTGAGTTTTTACAAATAACGGCGTAGTTGTTACCGTTAACACTGTTGGAATACCCGGTGGTTAAAATACAGTAATACGCGTTATTGCACAGTAGCACACGGTATTGCATAGTATTTTTGAAATTATTGATTCTTACGTAAGAAGGCACTACTCAATAATTGTTACAGTAATTACTGTTCAATATTTTATTTTATTGATTCAATAATTGCTGCGTTGATATTTTGTATTATTGTTGTTCAATAATTGTTGCTGCACAGTATTTCCCATTATCAGATCAATAATTCATATTATTTGAATAGTATTATTAGATAACATTATTGGCAATGTCTAGAAAGTTCTGTCTAAGGAGAGGTTTGGTCATCTAATTGCGCGCCAGTAAGGAGAAATCCTTATTGGAAAGCCCCCTCTTTCCTGGGAACGGCCTGGTTGTCATAAATGTGATTCTGTAATATTATTTGTGAATAATTAATTATTGATTCATATGATAAGAAAATATTTATTTTATGTGGATATAAATGAGGGATATATTTTTGTGGTTAAAAAATGAAGGAGTTAATGTTGAGATTTTTATCCGTATTTTTGTCGGAATGGAGGTATTAAAAATCAGGGTTTTTGAGATATTTTGCGGGGGTTATAATTTTTAATCCGACCGTTGGATCGTGGTAATTTTTGGATATGTTATACATATATAAGTTGAGTATATGCCCACAAATTTTGAACCGTTAAAAATGAACGTATGATTTATTATGAATTTTAAGAGGTGGCTGATTCAGAAATCAGGTTATAAATCATTTTGGTGGAAAATTCTAGAATTGGTGGGCCCCACTTGTGGTTGGTGAAGAAATGTGCTGAATTATATTTCAAATGTGGTGGGTGAGAATAGTAGCAGGTAAAGCCATCAGGTTGCAGGTCAAACCTACCAAAATTTTCCTATAAATAGAGGGCTAAGTTAGAATTGAAAAACACACCAGAAACATAAGCTTTCTCTCTTTCTCTCTCTAGATTATTGAGTGTATTTTGTGAGTATTTAGATACTTGGTGAGTTGCTATTCATCAGTGCAAGTTTCCTTCAGCCTTATACCGATCAGAAGTACTGCTCTTTTGAGGTAAGGGATTGTAAGGGATATTAAGAGATTTTAAGGGTTGTTATGATTTTCAGTTTCGTAATTTTTTTGATCTTCAAAAATTCTGGAAAAATTTGAAATGATATTTTGATGAGTTTTCTTGATTGTGTCCAAAAATGGTGATTTTTGGATGTATAGATTGAGAGTTATGAATTTTATGAGAAAAGACTATTTTAAAAGTAATCGCTTATAATTTCTTGTGGTTAACTCCAAAATTGATGAAATTTTTATTGGGAGTACATATATATGATAGGAGTATACTCTGTGAATTTCAGAATTTTTAGATAAAAGTACAATTTTTGATAAATGTCTAAATATTCGGCTGTTTTGGCCATATGAAAAATAGTAAATGACTTTTAAAAATTCTGAGAAAAATATATGTTCACTATGGGACTATATTATGCTAAATCCCAGAAAAGAAATATTTTTGGAACTGATTTGGTATTTTTCAAGAAAATAGACTAGTTATGAATAATTGAATTAAATATGTTTTGTGAAGAAAGAAAATTGGAAAATAGGATTTTATGGCTTGAGAATCCTATATGAGGTATATGCAGATTTTTGATGAGGGTTTTGGTTATTGATGATGAAATTGTAAGAGTTGGCATTTTATGATGATTAAATGCATTAATTAGTAAAGTGTAAACAATTAAAATAAATTGTTTATAAATTTAAGTAATGTTATTCTTTCAATATCATTATACTGAAATATTGGTATGGATTTTATTGTGGAATTTCTATCTTTTGTGTCGGGGTTACTATTCATGAGTTACTATTCACGATTTACTATTCATGAGTTACGAATATTACTCTTGAGATTAAAACTATATGTTGATCATATTATTTTTATCATCATATATAACATTTTTATAACCCTGATGTTGAAATTCTCTTTCACTGGAGTGTAAAGATGGGTAGATTATTGGTATGATCATGACTAGGGTTCTCTTTGGCCTGTAGTGCAAAGTTGAATTGTGACTGGTATGATCATGACCATTGAATTTATAATTGAATATCTTAAGCTTAAGTGCAAAGATGAATTGATCAACATGGTTATAATTATTGTTTATATAAATTCTAAAATGATTATAATTCTTTGAGATATTAATATATTTGGCATGTAGTGCAAATATGAACTGTTGATGAATATATTTGGCCTGTAGTGCAAATATTAATTGTTGATGAATATCTTTGGCATGTAGTGCAAAGATGGCCTGTTGATGAATATCTTTGGCCTGTAGTGCAAAGATGAACTGTTGTTGAATATCTTTGGCCCGTAGTGCAAAGATGGTTTGTTGATGAATATCTTTGGCCCGTAGTGCAAAGATGGATTTGTTAGTATGATTATAAACAGGAACTGTGATTTGGTATAACCATGATCTTTGATGTTTCAGGTAAAGACAGGTGATGAAAATATTCTTTGTCCTGGGTGTGAAGAAAAATTTATAGTCACAATTATGATTATGAGTTATTCATATGATTGTGGAAAGGAACTGTTGATTGATGTTACAGGGATAAAACATTGTTGATGGATTTTTAACATGGAGAAGATAATAGACTTTATAGTCTATTTGACTCTTCTAATGGATTGCTCGTTCCGCTGCAACTATGGTTGAAATTTTTATCATTTACCATATGTTCTAAATCTCTGATTTATTATTGATGAAGGCTACTGATAATTTAATTATCTTTAGTCATGATATTCTTTACTGGGCTAGTTGTGCTCACCCTTTTGCTTCACAATTCCTTTCAGGTAATAAGAGTGTAGCTGGGTCGAGCGAGGGTAACGGGGAAATAGAACAGTGGTCTCTAGCTGTGGATGTTCTCCCGAAGCAGTATAGAAAAGTTCATTTAGTAGTTATATTTGGTGAATCCAATAGGGTGAGGCGAACCCAACGTTGGAAGGGTGTTTTGTCACTATCATACAAGATGTCTAATGACATACAACCTCGTGTCATCATAGGACAGGGTTGTGCTCATCCACTTGCTGAGTATATCTATGGACACTACCTATATAATCTTGGTGTTTGTTTGAAGTATAATTCTCAATTAGAGACAGTGGAGATAATGATAAGTCAAGAGAAGACTCACCATTGGGAAGAATATGATAGTAATCTTCTCGTTTTTCTTTGGGGTCTATTGGGTCAACCAAGGATAATTCTGTGGCCATATGATATCTATCATAACCTAGACGCGTGGCCTCCCATGTACGAAGGTTTCCTTGAGCACTTCCCAAAGATTCTAATTTCTAAAACAGTTTTTGACTATACCTTTATGTAAGGTGTTATTGTGAGGTGATGTCCACGGTTGGAACATGAGTCACATTTGGTATATATTTGTATCCAAACTCACAGCATATGTGTTGTTGTATTTTGCACGACAATTGTTGTAATAAAGTTGTAGTTATTTTCTGTACCATGTATTTGACGACTCAGAATGGGTTGGGTGGAATGAACCTATTTTGGGGTCGTCACAAATGTCATTGAAGTCTTCTCGTAGAGTATTAGCCAACACCAGACGTTCCTATTTTATATCAAAATACTTGCCAGAAACAACGCAGCCCCATATAATTTTTGCTCCATTTGGTTTTTCCATCGCTGCTCAACAATGTCAATCACCTTCTTGTACAGTATTTGTTTGTTATCAAATGCATCTTTGATTTTTTTCTTCGCACATTCTATCAAAGCAAGAACTTCTGGCATAGCAGGTTTCTCATCACCATCAACAATCCTCAAGACTATAAGAAGTGGTTGTGACGCCCTAATGCAATCCTCAGGACCTCAACATGATGTCAAAATGTTGTTGAAATAATAGTATCACATACTTTCTTCCCCGCTTCGGTAGCCAACAACTTAAATTTTGTCCAATCCTTCGCTTATGAACAAATGACTCAATGCATCTCTATCCTTCTACAAACTATGCAATGTGAGTAAAGCTGTAGCAAATCTAGTAACTGCGGGTTTCACAAGATCCCTCCCATCCCATTTGTTTTTTCCCTCATCGCATCAAGAAGACAACCATGCATGTAAGTGAATGTTGCAATTCTTCTTGCATTTGTGATTGTGGGCTAGAATTGCTTCAACTTGCCTATGTCCTCTAACATAAGATCTAGACAGTGAGCGGCATAAGGTGTCCAAAACAGTAAAGGTCTCATCTCCATTAATATATGCCCCGCTACCTTGTAATTAGAGGCATTGTTCGTGACCACCTGAACAATATATTCGGGGCCAATTTTCTCAATCTTTCTATCAAGTAAATTTGTCAACATTGTGGCATCTTGCAATTGACTGGAAGCATCAACAGAACTCATGAAGTAAGTCCCCTCCAGACAATTGACAATGAAATTCAACAAGTGTCTTCTCCTCTTATCTGTTCAACCATCCGATATGAGTGTTCAACCACATTGCTTCCAAGAAACTTCATGTTTTGTTTTTAATTCATCGATTTTCGTCTTTGCCTTCTCAAGTAAAATAACCCTCAACTCATGATACGTTAGAGACTTTAAACACGGCCCATATTTATTATCATATGGACTCGATCATCACCTCAAAGCTCCTTGCATTTGCATCATTGAATGATATGCCACTCGTAGAAAAAGTTAGTAATGTGCATATGGACTCTCTTCTATTCCTCCGGTGTCCACAAACGATTTTTAATAGTCGTTTGGCTCAAACAAGCAGAAGTGTTTCAACCGTATTTGTTGGAGCTTTTGGTTGTGGCTTTTGGAATTGAAAAATAGCTTTAATTCTTCCTTTTGGAAACGGTCCTAGAACTTGGGATAGTGTTAGAAGAAGCATTGGAAGCCAAAGGAGCATATGATTGTTCTTCTTACAGTTTTACTACATCATCATCATTATCATCTAGCTCAACTGGCATGTTCTTTCTACTATTCAAAGCCGCTTGCATCTCCCTCATAATTTCTGTTGCTGTTTTAGAGCATTTCGCTACATCTCCAAAATTTCTTGCTAGATGTTGCTTCAACCTTTTGATTCCCAAAGGACATTGCTTCCCACAAAGGATACATTACATTATATCCTTATTACTTATATCCGACCAATACACATATTTCCAACCTGGATCGTTTGATTTGGTCTTTCTTTTCGAATCCTTGGTTATATCATAACTATCGGCTTCCGAACTTTTCGCCATTTTATTTTCTAATTTCCACAAAATACAATCAAATAAAAAATATAAAAGACAATTGAGTCATTGACATATTTTTATTTTTACTTGTGAATGTATTAGTATATTACTAGTTTAAAAAAATTATGTCTTAATGTTCAATACACATTCATTGCAATAAATACATCAACTTGTCAAATAATAAAGTGTAACTAAAGTTGGCAGTTGACACACACTGCCTATATTAAACATGACACTGCCTCTATAAATAATAAATATATGTAAAGTTAGCAAATGACACACTGCCTATATTAACTTAAATTTCCCATATTAAAGATGATTGTTTTGGTTTTAAACATGACATTGCCTCTGTAAATAATAAATATATGTAAAGTTGGTAGTTGGCAGTTGGCAATTGGCACTTGACATACATGCAGTGAAACAAAGAGGTTCATTTATTTGTTCCATAAGAGAAACATAGAGTTCCTTTATTTATTTGTTCAAACCTTCTGAAAAAAAGAAAAGATGAGAAGGAGAGAAACTGAGAAACACATGTTGCAGTGAAACAGAGAGGTCAAGGTTGGGACAAGTTGACTCAATTTAGAGTGAGAGAAGGTCTAAGCAAAGTAAAGAAAGAAGAACAAGAAAAATCTGTGTGTGAGAGAAGGCTGGGTTGACTCGTCGGTGGTTCCAATGGTTTGTGATGGTGGTTGAGCACTTGAGTTGCGACGGGATTGCGATGTAGTCGCGATCGAGTCCAAATAAAGTCGCGATAAAGTCGAACTGTGATGGGTTGAAGGAGATGTTGCGATTCGATTGGTCGCGATGAAGTCGAGTTGCTATGGGTTGAAGTCTTTTACCTCTCTTTCTCCTTTTTTTCAATCGATGGGTCATGGCTATTATACTCATGGGTCATCAGATGGGTAGATGGTTAAACATTTAAATTGGGTCAAAGTTGCTAAGGTGTGCGCCTTGGCAGCTCGGCGTCACCTCCACCTCAAGTCGACCCTCGTCGTGCTAGCTACTCAATCGCCTGGACGCCTAGGCAACACCGTAATAACTATGAACATAACATTCACGCATATAGAGCAACCGAAAATGGTTCGCTGACTGGGAACAAGGTAGGGTGTGGGATATTCCATACAACAGCAATTCAAAATCCAAAGATGAGACCTATGGGAGATTGAAATTACATGTAGAGGAAGATCAAGTATCATTTGAGGCCAGCTATTTGAAACAAGATATTACCCATTGATCATTCTACTCAATAAGTCAAACAAGATGGTCATTAGTAGACTACTTTAAGACTGAAAATGCAGTCTATATCCCCAGAAACATATAACAGACGAGGCGTACTCATAAGGCCAAAATAATGCAATCAACACTACCAAATTTCCAGGAAACCACTTCAGATGATCCAAGCATCATTCATGCATGATTGGACCTTGCAGCCTTGCTAGAAGTAATGGAACCAAAATGAAGATTGCTGCAAAGAATTCAAAGATAATATAACTGCAAAACCTCAAATAAGCTTGGACCCTGGCAGTAAAACTGCAACTTACAAAGATGCATATGCCTTTAGATTATAAAATTTAGAAATTTACTAAAGCTATATTTGGCAACTTAATTCCAAGCCTTGCATTTGGAATTGAGCATCTTATCAACAATCTCTACCTCATGTCTGACACATCCATACAAGCTCTTATCCCAACAATCTGTACCTCATGTCTGACCCATCCATACAACAAGCACAGCTGAGACCAACCTATTCAAGCTAGCGAATTCCAAACTATAGACAGAGGACTCAACATCCTCATCTTCTTCAAACGCCACCTTTTTCCTTGCATCTTGAGAGCTTTTTTTATGTATTCCAAAATTTTCACCATAGGCTCACCTTTTTCCTTTCATCTTGAGAGCTTTTTTTTTGTATTCCAAAATTTTTACCATAGGCTTTAATACCATTTGTTACGCCTTGGCAATGCATGAAGATCCACTGGCCCAATCCTGACCCAAAAGCTTAAGCCAATTGGTCTCAAGTCCATTCATGTATATTGATCCTCCTACTTATTTTCCTATGTGGGATGCATGACTTTTCCCAACAAAATGAACTATGATATCTAAACAAGCACTGCAAATGCAAAAGAAGAATTTCACTATTTCAGACAATACTTTTCTTCAGGGTGACTTTTAGGAATTTAATCATGTGCTACGTTGGAATTCGGCCATGTGAGTAGAGTTATTACATGGTTTCGTTGCTTGCTACTCTTTACTTGGGGCAGAAAGTGGGAGTAGAAGGTAACATCTTAGGCATCTCATAATGCCATACAAGAAATTTAAAAAATACTGCAGCAAAGATTGAAGAAAAGGAAAGCATTACAAGTCAACAAGGATAGAAAAAATAAAAATAGGTCCTGATTTTGACATAATCACCTGATAACATATATTAATCATGTGATGAGAGGAAAAGAAAATGTAGGAAGAAGAATATCGTGCACATACAAATAATCACATTTAGAGGGATGAACAAACAATGAAGAATAGATGCAAAAAGAAACACATCTTGCATATATAAACTATTGAAGTGAAACCATAAAACTTGAAGCTGAAGTTAGGTGAGAAAGGGAAAAGACAGAAGACGTATCCAAATCAATTGTTGTCACAGATGCCAATTACAGTGATGTGGAATCCCTAAGATACTTAAAAAGTTAAAAATAATAAACATATTAAGTTCTTCGTGCATAGCAGTTTCTAATGCATGCAAGTTTCAATAGTGTAAAAAAAATCATAAACAGCCCGGCAAGGTACTACTAGTTTCAAGGCAAGTGGTAGTCATTGACTAGTAGTGGTGATAGTACGAGAAGTGAGTTTTTTACGATTGAGGAAGCAAAATGATGTGCAATGCACACGAGGTTAACCAGACTGGCAAACAGATCTAAGATGTCTTCTCTGCAACATTTTATTTTCAAAGCACCTTTGAATAGTGTGTACATATAAACATTTATCAGTTCATCTAAAATCGTAAACAAAGCAAATCCAGAAAATCAGTTCAAGGCTACCTTCTCCTGAAAAGAATAGTAGAAAACCCAATGCAGATATTTTGGATAATCAGGTGCATATCCTCAGAATTTTGCTTGATTATCCTTTTTTATAAATTAAAAAAAATATATGTGTAATTACCAAAAACATGTCTTAAAAGTTGTGTTGTGATACTGTTCTAATAACACCCCAAACGTCTTTAAGTTCTATAAGTAGATTTCTTACTCGTTTTCCCCAGAAATATCATCTCAATCTTTATTTCTCAATTTATTCGGTTTTTATCAAGAGATAGGGAAGAGATAATGGTGAAGGTTTGTATAAGACAAAATACTTCTCTAGGATTAGTAATTATAGGACATGACAGAATTTTTCACGCAAGAGTAAGATTGAAAGGAAGAATGGCTAATTTTACTTCATATACATCAAAAGACACATAAGGTAAAGCACGTAATGTCTTACCATTTATATATTAACCTAAAGGAAGGACAATTGTAACAAAAGGACGCATGAGATTGCCATCTAATTTGTTGTCTCCATTATTGCTATGTCAGGCTCCACAGAGATGAAAAATAATGAATTTGAGCAGGTAAGAGAAGTTCAAGTAGCACCTGTAGAAGTGAGAGAGTACAGAAATGGATTCTCTCGCATTGGCAGTATCAAAACTGCAGTACCAACTACCAAGTACTTTTGGCAGGATAATTCCACCAACTTTGGCACTTCGCAACATTGAGAAATTCATGTAAATATAAACTCAGAGAACTATCAATGAAAGAGAGGGGAAAGTAACCCCCCATGATAACAAATATTATACTCTCTCCATCTTGAAAGTTGAAATGAGAGCCCTACTTGCTTTGTATTCAGTTGACTTTCGTTTTTCAAATATTATATCAATGGACACTGTTAGATTTATTTTTTTTCTTCAATTTTTATAGGTAATTTTGGCCTAGATATGGGGATTCGAACCAAAGACCTAGAGGTTATTTTTTTGTATCATTTTTTTATTTATTATTAAACTTCAAAGAGAAAAACTTATTAACTAGGAAAAAAATATTAAGAAAAATTATGGGCAAGTGTGTCAAAACTCAAAAGCAAACATTAATATTTAGGAGGGGGAAAGTCAAAATTAAAGACGGCTAATGATTTGCATACCACTTGCATAGGAATCTCATCTTCTATAAGAAATAGCCTGGATAAAGATACTGAAATAATGCCACCCAAACTCATAGTACAGCCTAGAGGATCAATGGAAATTCTATACAAAGTGTAAGCTAGACCCCCACTAAGCCTGTTATAGGCTTATAGCTATGTTTTTTTCAGTCTTTTTAATATCTTCTTATTGCCTCGCTTAATATTAAATAAAGAAATTTCTCTTCCTGCCTTCACAAGATCAACCATATGCATATTAAGACCCATATGATGTCCTTTCTTCTTTTTTTGGGGGCGGAGGAGGGGGTAGGGTTTTCCGGGGAGCTCTTACACCATAATTGTTTCATAGGTCTATAAACAAAAAATGTCCAGTACAGAAGAACTGAGGTTCAAACCAGAATCAAGGGTAACAATGCAAACTGAGACTTTGTTTGGATGGGAGGGCTCAGGGTTTTAGAGGATTAAGGACTATATGATGAGTTTGGATGATTTTTGAAGAGAGGAAGGAAAGGAAGAGATAATAGGGTTAAACACTTGAAACTACTTTCCTCCAAAAATTGGGAGATGCATAGAAAAATAAGAGTTGGTGAATAAATACTCTGCACTTATAACAAATACTTTTTGTATAGCTTTAAATGTATTCTTTCACTATCTCCTACATGTTTTATTTTCATTTACAATTACATTTATTTAATGCCTTATTCCTATTTTTCTTACTCCTATGTATTTTTTATTCTGAGAAAGAGGAGACTTATTACCATTCTTTTCCTCTTATATCCCAGCTAACCAAAATAGGAGGGGCAATCAATATCCATCCCTTTCCTTCCTCCAAACTATATTACCAAGAAAACTGATAAAGGACAACAATATGCATAGACATATCATACACAAAGAAAGCATTCTTGCAGAAATATACACAATCTATATATTGCCTTGTGTTAAAGTACATACAACACAACGTGGTGATGTCAGTAAACAATGGGTAGTGCTGAATCACATTTACACTGAACATTGGACACGCAAAGCACCAAAAAGATTTCCACTCAATGTCACAACTGAGGCTTGAAAGTGAATCATCAACCAGATCTCCACCAAGTATCATCTAATACCCTCAAGAAAGCCTTCTAATTCTCTCCGTCCGAATGTCCTTCGAAGAGAAGTAGCATCCTTAGACCTCGCAGCAAAGAAATATATCAACCAAGCCACCATAAAATAAACTTCCATAACAGACTGGAAAGCTGAGGCAAACAATCTCCCAAAACATCCAGCCAGTATCCATCTCGTTAATGACCCACAAGCCATTCCTTCCAAGCACTTGATGTTTATAGCCGGATTCAACATTGTGGACAACAAATGGCAGCCTTCCTTCACAACCTCCCTCCCACTCTTCCTCGAGTCTGCAATTGCCACCCAAGCATCCACAGCAAAAATAAACGCTAACAACGTATCTAACAAAAACCACGTTACCAGAAAACCTGCACTCTCCTTCTCATACCCTCTAACCCACGATGCCATAACAGAAAAAGGCATCAATTTCAATCTGACAAAAATCTTGAAAAATAAGTAGTGATCATCAATTTCACCAAAGAACCAAATGCCCAAAAGCTGGGTCAATGCATCCCTGACAGCCCACCTCATAAGAATAAATCCAGATAGCCTTTTGAGACCCAAATTAGAACCATCCCAAACAGTGGCAGTCAGTGACTTATACCTCTCTACCAGATCATTTACCACCAAAACAAAAACAGTTCCAAGAACCCATGAATATGTAACAAGAAATCCTAGAATTACATACCCATATGAAGCAGAAAGAATTCCAACAAGAAACATCAATGCAGTCGCATCATGCCTTCCCAGCTCCAAACCCTTAAACAAATACTGCAAATCAAGAACTGAATTTTGGTGTTCTTTTCCCGTCTCTTTGTCGTTTCCCTCTACCCTCTCATCTGAATCATCCTCGATAGTTGTAAAATCACTCCCAGATTCCGGTTCTTCGTTAGGGGCTTTGAGAGAAAACCCAGAACGGATGATTTCGGGAACCCTGATTCCGTTATCGACGATGTGATTAGAAAACCCTAAGCTGGGTTTAAACTTATCGAGTATAATAAATGTGCCATTGGGCTGTGGTTTGGGGAGGGAGCCGAAGAGGGATCGATCGGAGAGATCGTCGCCAGAGAAGAAGTCGTCATCGAGGGTGCCGACGCGGGTGAGCTGGAGGAAGGGACGGCGGCGGCGGTGGTGGCGGCCAAGGAGGGGATGCTGCTGCTGGGAGAGGGGGTGAGATCGGCCGGAAATGTCGATGCGAGAGAGGAGGGATTTTAGAGAGGGGTCACGGTCGATGAAAGAGGTCAGAAAGTTGGACCCATTTTCGACGTTGGAGCGGAAGGTGAGGATCAGGAAAGAGAGAAAGAGGAGCGTGTGGAAGTGAGATGTGAAGATTGTGGTGGTCTGTTTCAGGATTTGGGTGGTGGTTTTCAGGTCAATGGGGGGCGGCGGTGGATGAGGGTGGTGGTTCATGGTTAAGAGAGAGAAAGTGCGTGGTGTTGATTGAAGGGAGAGAGTGGGTAAAACCCGGCGATAAAGGAGAGGGACAGATTTTGTGAAATATGTTGTGGACTGGATGTTCGTACAAGATAGGGTAGTAAAAACAGTTCGAAGAAGGTTTTAACGTGCCGTCTGATTGAACGTGGTGTAGACGCGCTATGCAGATTGCTGCCCGATCGGCCTTGTTGATCTTTAAATAGTTAAATGTCGTTGAATTTCTCTAATTTGTTTCCCTGGACGCTGGGCCTGGCTAGTAGTATGCTATTACTCCATAGATTAGTCCATATTAATTGCTGCTTACTACTATCACATGCCATAATAACAAGAAAATGACATGGTCACCCCCATTTTCTTATGAAAAAAGTACATATAATTGAACACCTATATTTTATAATTTCATCATTTTATATTTTTATTTCTATTAATTTATTAATTTTTCAAAATTATCCCTACAACTTCATACTCAATAAAAATTTCCTTGTATTAAAGAAAAACAAGATTTAACACCCCAATGTATTGTTAAGTCCTCAATTTTTTTGACATCAAATATGTTTTACTCGCTAACCCCTCTAATAACAACATACATACATATATTTATTTTGTCATTAGCATTATCAAAATCTTTATTAATCTTTTGAAAATACCTTTTCCAGGCAAGCAGGGGACTTAAGAAAATATTACTACTACTTTAATAATAATAAAAATATACATCTCTTTATTAATACTGTTTCTTAAAGGGAAAAATTGGTGCTTACTGTTTCTTGCTTGCTTTTGAGCAATACCGTTGTGGAATAATATTCTTCAAGAAAAAACTAATTTTACACATAATAAATATAGAAATTTTACACATAAAACTATAATAACTTTAAAGTTTAATATATAAAAATCAAAATGTATATCTAATTTTAAAATGAAATAAATAATAAGTTTAGTATTAATTGAATTTCTCTATATTATTATTCATATTCATGGTTCTCTAATTTTACTTTCTTTTTTCTTTTTACTTTAATTAACAGGATTGATATTTGTTCTTTCAAATGTTTAAAAAAGGAAAAAGAATAGAAGGGAAAAGATAGGAATCTATTATATATACTAAATCACAGTACATAGCACAATATATTGACACATGTCCTTTTATAAATTTAACATATGTCCATCATAATTAATGTTTCTTATTGCCTTTGACAAAAATACCCTTGAAAATTATTTAGGATATTATATACTGATCACCTTATTTTATGGATATTGTCAACAGCCACATTATTTTAGGATCCATTAATTAGATAACTCTCTTAGGCAATAACCAGATTGGATCAATTTAAACACGTTAAGGTCAACTTGCTTTTTATGAAAAATTAGTTTTAATTATTTGAAAAGTAAATTTCCTTAAATATTATTCTTTTATTTATTTTACCTACTTTTCATGTGCCTAATAAATTTATTCTATGATTAATTAATTACTTTCATAGTTCCATGCAATTAAAAACTATTTCCATATTCATTTTAAAACTTCAATCTATTAGCTTCCAAAAATTCTTTCAATTATTTGAACCACGCTAATTGATTCTAAAGATATGAAAATTTATTTGCTTAACCAATTTATGAAAAACTCAATCAATTAATAAATTATGAAATACTTAAATAATATAAAACTCATCCCAAGATTTATGAAAACAATATTGGTTAGATATATGAAAGATAATAAATCTTTTAAAAACTTTTTTTCTAGCCAACTCCATCAATAATTGGAAGTACTAAAAATTAACATTTTAAAATATTTTCATATTTATTATTTTATTCTTTGTGCCAATTACGCGACCAACACTTTTTCATCCAATTGAATTATGCTACTTAAAAAATAAATACTTAAAGGATTCAATCAACAAAGTAATCGACAACTTTTTATAATTTTTATGGTTCAATCAACTTATTACAAATTTATGTATTCCAATAAAAAAGTCATGGTTCTTAAGGAAATGATTCAAACAGAATTCACTAAATAATAGGAACTTTTAATATGGAACGAAATGAATAAAAAATTAATCTCCTTTAACAACTCGGATAGACAACTCATTACCATTTCATTGACCGCTTCTTAAATCATGAAATATGACCTATTAATTAATTAAACCAATTACAAATTGAATCGGGCAGTTTGAAAGTAAGCTTAGGCTCAACTAAAATTTTGATATTTTTATATTTATTTTAATATACCAATTCAATAAATATAACTGGATTGAAGACCTAAACTGGAAGAAGCTTAAATGTGATAATCCTGGTACCAATGATTCAATGGTAATGTGACAATGAATTTGGTGTATGCAGTTCTTGTGACGCCCCCAAAATTAGGTATACGTCACCCATCTTGAGTCGTCAGATACATAGTACAGAATACAAATACAACTGATTAATACATCTGTCGTGTACAATACGACAAAACATAAACTGTGAGTTTGAATACAAATATTATCTTATAGAGAGTATTCATACTCAAAAGGAGTCCTCATTACATTTATTAACACACCATTATATAGAATAGTGAGGACTACTAACTAATACTATTCTTCGGACCATCACTCCGTACCCCGACTTGTCCCAGCTACGTTCTCATTTCCTGAAGAGAACAGTGAAAGAAAGGGTGAGCTCAACTAGCCCAGTAAGAAATATTATGACTAAGATAATGCAGAATAAATTATCATTAGCCTTCAACAATGTTAAACTGATAAAATATAATAGACATCAAGTTTAACTGTAGCGGAACAAGCAATCCATTAAAAGAGTCAAGTAGAAAATAAACTCTACTATCTTTTATGATTTAAAAAGTTTTTCAACACTGAAATCGCTGAGACTCAGCTTAATAAAATAATCCACATCATCGAATCACCCCTGCACTACGGCCAAGGATATTCGTGTATTCATTAATGGTCATGATCATGCCAACAACTGTCCATCAATGCACTACGGGCCAAGGAGGACTTTTACCACATCATTTGTAACATTACGGTCATGATTATACCGAATAATCCCTGGTCATAATCATACCAAGTCCATCTATGCAATACAGGCCACAGATGACTTTTAACATTTTATAAACATGAGGATGATGACAATGATATAAGAATTCAATAAAACAAGTTCAAGAATTAATTTATCCAGGAATGTCCAAATTGTCAACATGATACTGCATTGTGGAGTAAAATTCAAGAATGCTTAGAAGAATATTTTCTTGAAAAGATACTGGATGAAACGCAACTATCAAGGATATTCCACCAATTTCATGGAGTATAGAAGTCAAAACTTAACCAACTGAGTACAATAAAGAATGGAATAACAAAAGAAATCACCATGCATGCGATAGACCGCACAGACAGGTTATTCCAATAGAATAATAAATAATGGAACCAGGTCCGGCGTAAACGCACAGACAGGATATTCCGACAGAATAATAAATAATGGAACCAGGTCCGGTGTAAAACACACAGACAGGATATTCCAACAGAATAATAATAAAACGGAACCAGGTCCGGTGTAAAACACACAGACAGGATGTTCCAACAGAATAATAAACGGAACCAGGTCCGGTGTAAAACACACAGACAGGATGTTCCAACAGAATAATAGAAGAATGTCACCAAGTATAGGGTAGACCGCGTATACTGGTTATTCCAACAGAATAATAACGAATGGAATAACAGAAGTTCTCTTCATGAATATAAAAGAAATAATATTCCCTACCTTAAAAGAACTGGATATTGGAAAAGTGTTGTAGCAGAATACTTTTATTCTCTCTCTCTTATTCTCTCTATACTTTCTCTCTCTATAGCTTGAATGAATTCGTGAAAAATAATGAAGCCCTAGGCCTCTATTTATAGAAAAACTGAGGGTGGCTCTTGGTCTTAACGAAGGGTCAAATGACTCTTGGTCTTAACGAAGGGTCAAATGACTCTTGGTAATATTGAAGGGACAACTACTATTGACAAAAGTAATTACTATTGACCAAGGTAAATACTATTGACGAAGGTAATTACTATTGACCAAGGTAAATACTATTGATCAAGGTAAATAATATTGACGAAGGTAATTACTATTGACCAAAGTAAATACTATTGACGAAGGTAATTACTATTGACGACGGTAATTACTATTGACGAAGAGACTCTTAGATGATGACATATGGCTCCCCATAAAATAACCAAACTTACCACAACGTCTCAATAATATAACATATTATACAGATGATACTATGACAATAATTTAAGAGATATGATGCAGCAATTACTGTAGCAATAATTGAGTATAGCTGAGTGACTTCTCACGTAAGCATCAATAATCAATACCGTGTGCTACTATGCAACCACGCGTATTACTGTACTTTTACTACCGAGTAGTTCAACAGTAACAATGGTAAAACTTCCGCCGTTATTTTTAATAAACTATCTTTGTCGTTTTCTCAATCCGACAATAATTCTGTTGTGGGGTCCACCAATGATTGTGCCGTCGTACGAATATTCCTCGACAAAAAGAATATTCTCCGACCAAACGAATATTTTATAACAACTTGCATACTTTGCAAAATTTATAAATACTACCCATAACTATTATATCAAATCCACACCATAAAAAAAATTATTTCGAGAAAAATTAAATATTTATTCATAAAATCTGGGGTCTCACAATCTCCCCTCCTTATGGAATTTCGCCCTCGAAATTTACGTACGTACTTGGTATGCCAAACATGTGAGGATACCTTGACTTCACTTCAAATTCTAACTCTTGAGGTATAACCTTTAAGCATCGAATATGATCATTCTTATCCAAGATGTTAACACGTATCTCCTCATACGTTAAATATTTCGCTATCTCGTTCGGTTCTAAATTAATAATGTGGTTCGGGTCGTCCACATATTTACGTAACATCGATATGTAAAAAAAAAAATGTTCTGAACACGCAACATACTTGGCGGTAAAACGAGTCTTTAGGCCACAGTTCCTACTTCATCGAGGATTTCAAATGGGCCAATTAAATCGAGAGTTGAGATTTCCTCTCTTCGTCGATTCTTGCTTCTAGAATAACGCCCTCTTGAACCTTTTTCTTCACATTTATCAGCTCTTAGTATGTAGCTTGAGCGGCTTTAACTTTATCGATTAAAGTCGATTTTAATCGTATATTCGTTATCTTCACGTGGGTTCGAATATTCACACTTGTAACCGTATACGATCTTCTACACAACGCGTCAGCTACCACGTTCACTTTTCCACGATGTTATTGAATGGTACGATCGTAATCTTCAACAGCTCGAGCCAACGTCTTTGGCGCATAATACGTTCGTTTTAGTTGAAGAAATATTTGAGGGTTTAAGAAATAGGTTTTGTACTGGGGTCAATACAAAATTCAATTTTACGCTCTGGGGTAGGCTAAGAAGTCTTCAAGAATACGTCAAGAAATTTATTAACAATAGAAATATCGTTCAAAACTGTGACCCTCATCCAAGACTTGGATAACACGTCACATTGATACCTATCAACTTGCCATCATCATTTACAACGTCTCCTACGGAAAGTCTAGCTTCGGTGCAT
The DNA here is from genome assembly GCA_016801055.1 of Panax notoginseng. NCBI lineage: Eukaryota > Viridiplantae > Streptophyta > Magnoliopsida > Apiales > Araliaceae > Panax > Panax notoginseng. Next base: position 167,152,422 of record CM029012.1, read on the forward strand.
TCCACACCAGGAAGTCAACAGCGAAAGGAACGGGGATTTTTACTTATGGCTTGATATGACAATGATTGACTTTAGTGGTTTGGTTACTTTGAATTTGCATAACAGGTTGGTTAGGAATATGAAAGCTAACAACCTTACGAGAAGCATGATGAGTAGTGAACTAATCGTTTCAAAAAAAATCACATCAAAGGCAAGTATTTTCAAAGAGATAAGATCGACAGGTAACGTGAAAGTGTTGATTTGAACAAGATTTATAAATAGTAGATGTAACGAAGGTTTCTCCCAACTGAGTTTAAATAGACATATCAAAGTCTAAGTTCTCCGGAGTTAACTTCAAACATTTAACACAACTAGGTGAAATAAAAGAGTGAGTAGAACCGGTATCTAACACGGTATAGGCTTCGCAAGAGTTTATGACTAACATACCCGTGATAATTTTATTCAGGTTCCTCGTCACGAAAAAAAAATACTCTCTCTTAAACTACTGGCTTTGGCTTTTCTGGGACGGTCTTTGGTGCCTCCATCCTATCTGAACTTGTCTTCGGTGAACGACAAAATCGGGCTAAATGACCTTCTCTTCCACAATTATAACATGCTTTGGACGGCATCGCGCAGTTTGGACTGATGTGCCCCTCCCCTCCGCATTTGAAACATATGATAGGTGATCGTTCTCCTTCCTTAACGACAGGTGCTGGTGCTGACATCTTTCCATCATTGTTGAATCTCCTCTTCTTAAAATGTTCATTCTTATTGTTTTGGCCCTGATTACCACCGAAGTGGTTACCATTTCTGGCCTGTTGATTCCCTCCACGCTTGTTGTCACCGCTTCGATGACTGCTCTCACTGGTATTATCATTTTGCCGGCTGCTCTCTTTTTGTTGCGTTGTCTCGTTATCGCGCTCCACCAACTGAGCCCTATTTACAACATCTGAATACAAACACAGTTTATGAGAAACAAGATGTTGACGTATCTCCGGCTTCAAACCTCTTAAAAACATCCGCGTCATTCTTTCTTCATTATCCACCAGGTGGGACGCAAACCGGGATAACTCCGCAAATTTTGCCTCGTACTGCGACACGGTCATATTATTCTGCTCCAATTTGATGAACTCCACCTCCTTCATGTGACGAATACTCTCGGGAAAGTATTTGTCGTTAAACAGATCTTGAAACTTCTCCCAAGACATCTTCAGTGCGGCAGGTTGAGTACGCTTTATCGATTCCCACCAGTAATCTGCCTCTCCTCGCAACATAAAGGCGGCAAAGGGAACCTTTTGCTCCTCGGAGCAACTCAAGACATCAAATATCTTGGTGATCTGCTTTATCCATGTTTCAGCTACAAGTGGTTTGGGTTCTCCCTTAAACTCCGGTGGTCCCAGCTCCTTAAACTGTTTAGCGGCGACCGCCTGAGAGTTTCCAGTATTTCCACCTACGTTGTGGACAGGAGCCGCTTTCACCTGTTGTTGCATGAATTGCATAAAGCCTCTGAACATTTGATCATTCATCATTTGGTCAGTGTTGTTGTTTGCATGAGGATTGACACCTTCCTGATGCACATTATCCTGATTATTGATATGTGGTGAATCAATAGTCGTCTGTGCTCCATTGATATTCTCAACATTCTCAGATGTCATTTTCAGATACTGTCACAAAATAAAAATTAATTGATATGTCATATATTATCCTTATATTATGACCGACCAATTAAATACCATGCAAATAAACTTAGGTATGCCATACTAGCGAAGGAATTCCCCGTCTCTCCCCTCCTAGTTCTATTCTCACATCTTAGCCAGGGATCATATCCCTAAGCTCTGATACCAACTGTGACGCCCCCAAAATTAGGTATACGTCACCCATCTTGAGTCGTCAGATACATAGTACAGAATACAAATACAACTGATTAATACATCTGTCGTGTACAATACGACAAAACATAAACTGTGAGTTTGAATACAAATATTATCTTATAGAGAGTATTCATACTCAAAAGGAGTCCTCATTACATTTATTAACACACTATTATATAGAATAGTGAGGACTACTAACTAATACTATTCTTCGGACCATCACTCCGTACCCCGACTTGTCCCAGCTACGTTCTCATTTCCTGAAGAGAACAGTGAAAGAAAGGGTGAGCTCAACTAGCCCAGTAAGAAATATTATGACTAAGATAATGCAGAATAAATTATCATTAGCCTTCAACAATGTTAAACTGATAAAATATAATAGACATCAAGTTTAACTGTAGCGGAACAAGCAATCCATTAAAAGAGTCAAGTAGAAAATAAACTCTACTATCTTTTATGATTTAAAAAGTTTTTCAACACTGAAATCGCTGAGACTCAGCTTAATAAAATAATCCACATCATCGAATCACCCCTGCACTACGGCCAAGGATATTCGTGTATTCATTAATGGTCATGATCATGCCAACAACTGTCCATCAATGCACTACGGGCCAAGGAGGACTTTTACCACATCATTTGTAACATTACGGTCATGATTATACCGAATAATCCCTGGTCATAATCATACCAAGTCCATCTATGCAATACAGGCCACAGATGACTTTCAACATTTTATAAACATGAGGATGATGACAATGATATATGAATTCAATAAAACAAGTTCAAGAATTAATTTATCCAGGAATGTCCAAATTGTCAACATGATACTGCATTGTGGAGTAAAATTCAAGAATGCTTAGAAGAATATTTTCTTGAAAAGATACTGGATGAAACGCAACTATCAAGGATATTCCACCAATTTCATGGAGTATAGAAGTCAAAACTTAACCAACTGAGTACAATAAAGAATGGAATAACAAAAGAAATCACCATGCATGCGATAGACCGCACAGACAGGTTATTCCAATAGAATAATAAATAATGGAACCAGGTCCGGCGTAAACGCACAGACAGGATATTCCGACAGAATAATAAATAATGGAACCAGGTCCGGTGTAAAACACACAGACAGGATATTCCAACAGAATAATAATAAAACGGAACCAGGTCCGGTGTAAAACACACAGACAGGATGTTCCAACAGAATAATAAACGGAACCAGGTCCGGTGTAAAACACACAGACAGGATGTTCCAACAGAATAATAGAAGAATGTCACCAAGTATAGGGTAGACCGCGTATACTGGTTATTCCAACAGAATAATAACGAATGGAATAACAAAAGTTCTCTTCATGAATATAAAAGAAATAATATTCCCTACCTTAAAAGAACTGGATATTGGAAAAGTGTTGTAGCAGAATACTTTTATTCTCTCTCTCTTATTCTCTCTATACTTTCTCTCTCTATAGCTTGAATGAATTCGTGAAAAATAATGAAGCCCTAGGCCTCTATTTATAGAAAAACTGAGGGTGGCTCTTGGTCTTAACGAAGGGTCAAATGACTCTTGGTCTTAACGAAGGGTCAAATGACTCTTGGTAATATTGAAGGGACAACTACTATTGACAAAAGTAATTACTATTGACCAAGGTAAATACTATTGACGAAGGTAATTACTATTGACCAAGGTAAATACTATTGATCAAGGTAAATAATATTGACGAAGGTAATTACTATTGACCAAAGTAAATACTATTGACGAAGGTAATTACTATTGACGACGGTAATTACTATTAACGAAGAGACTCTTAGATGATGACATATGGCTCCCCATAAAATAACCAAACTTACCACAACGTCTCAATAATATAACATATTATACAGATGATACTATGACAATAATTTAAGAGATATGATGCAGCAATTACTGTAGCAATAATTGAGTATAGCTGAGTGACTTCTCACGTAAGCATCAATAATCAATACCGTGTGCTACTATGCAACCACGCGTATTACTGTACTTTTACTACCGAGTAGTTCAACAGTAACAATGGTAAAACTTCCGCCGTTATTTTTAATAAACTATCTTTGTCGTTTTCTCAATCCGACAATAATTCTGTTGTGGGGTCCACCAATGATTGTGCCGTCGTACGAATATTCCTCGACAAAAAGAATATTCTCCGACCAAACGAATATTTTATAACAACTTGCATACTTTGCAAAATTTATAAATACTACCCATAACTATTATATCAAATCCACACCATAAAAAAAATTATTTCGAGAAAAATTAAATATTTATTCATAAAATCTGGGGTCTCACAGTTCTTGGCAGAGTTAATTTTTTGTTGTCATGCTTCTTGCATTATTTCAGGTGCATCATGAATTTTATCTTGCTTAGCACAACAAATTTTGCGCCCTACAATTCTAAATACTGTTGAAAGTGCAAAGGAGTTATAAGAAAACCTTTAGATTCTGGGACAATGCATTCAATGGGATGGGCTATGGCTTCATTTTGGGGACTATATCCCACGGTGTTTAAATTTATGACTTCTTCATTTATTGCATTCTATTATATGAATTGTGGCTTTGTATGATTTGTTATGTGACGCCCCCAAAATTAGGTATACATTACCCATCTTGGGTCGTCAGATACATAGTACAGAATACAAATATAACTGATTAATACATCTGTCGTGTACAATACGACAAAACATAAACTGTGAGTTTGAATACAAATATTATCTTATAGAGAGTATTCATACTCAAAAGGAGTCCTCATTACATTTATTAACACACCATTATATAGAATAGTGAGGACTACTAACTAATACTATTCTTCGGACCATCACTCCGTACCCCGACTTGTCCCAGCTACGTTCTCATTTCCTGAAGAGAACAGTGAAAGAAAGGGTGAGCTCAACTAGCCCAGTAAGAAATATTATGACTAAGATAATGCAGAATAAATTATCGTTAGCCTTCAACAATGTTAAACTGATAAAATATAATAGACATCAAGTTTAACTGTAGCGGAACAAGCAATCCATTAAAAGAGTCAAGTAGAAAATAAACTCTACTATCTTTTATGATTTAAAAGATTTTCCAACACTGTGATCGCTGAGACTCAGCTTAATAAAATAATCCACATCATCGAATCACCCCTGCACTACGGCCAAGGATATTCGTATATTCATTAATGGTCATGATCATGCCAACAACTATCCATCAATGCACTACGGGCCAATGAGGACTTTTACCACATCATTTGTAACATTACGGTCATGATTATACCGAATAATCCCTGGTCATAATCATACCAAGTCCATCTATGCACTACATGCCACAGATGACTTTCAACATTTTATAAACATGAGGATGATGACAATGATATAAGAATTCAATAAAACAAGTTCAAGAATTAATTTATCCAGGAATTAACAACGTCCAAATTGTCAACATGATACTGCATTGTGGAGTAAAATTCAAGAATGCTTAGAAGAATATTTTCTTGAAAAGATACTGGATGAAACGCAACTATCAAGGATATTCCACAAATTTCATGGAGTATAGAAGTCAAAACTTAACCAACTGAGTATAATAAAGAATGGAATAACAAAAGAAATCACCATGCATGCGATAGACCGCATAGACAGGTTATTCCAACAGAATAATAAATAATGGAACCAGGTCCGGCGTAAACGCACAGACAGGATATTCCGACAGAATAATAAATAATAGAACCAGGTCCGGTGTAAAACACACAGACAGGATATTCCAACAGAATAATAATAAAACGGAACCAGGTCCGGTGTAAAACACACAGACAGGATGTTCCAACAGAATAATAAACGGAACCAGGTCCGGTGTAAAACACACAGACAGGATGTTCCAACAGAATAATAGAAGAATGTCACCAAGTATAGGGTAGACCGCGTATACTGGTTATTCCAACAGAATAATAACAAATGGAATAACAGAAGTTCTCTTCATGAATATAAAAGAAATAATATTCCCTACCTTAAAAGAACTGGATATTGGAAAAGTGATGTAGCAGAATACTTTTAGTCTCTCTCTCTCTTATTCTCTCTATACTTTCTCTCTCTATAGCTTGAATGAATTCGTGAAAAATAATGAAGCCCTAGGCCTCTATTTATAGAAAAACTGAGGGTGGCTCTTGGTCTTAACGAAGGGTCAAATGACTCTTGGTCTTAACGAAGGGTCAAATGACTCTTGGTAATATTGAAGGGACAACTACTATTGACAAAAGTAATTACTATTGACCAAGGTAAATACTATTGACGAAGGTAATTACTATTGACCAAGGTAAATACTATTGATCAAGGTAAATAATATTGACGAAGGTAATTACTATTGACCAAGGTAAATACTATTGACCAAGGTAAATAATATTGACGAAGGTAATTACTATTGACGAAGAGACTCTTAGATGATGACATATGGCTCCCCATAAAATAACCAAACTTACCACAACGTCTCAATTATTGATTTAATAATATAACATATTATACAGATGATACTATGACAATAATTTAAGAGATATGATACAGCAATTACTGTAGCAATAATTGAGTATAGCTGAGTGACTTCTCACGTAAGCATCAATAATCAATACCGTGTGCTACTATGCAACCACGCGTATTACTGTACTTTTACTACCGAGTAGTTCAACAGTAACAATGGTAAAACTTCCGCCGTTATTTTTAATAAACTATCTTTGTCGTTTTCTCAATCCGACAATAATTCTGTTGTGGGGTCCACCAATGATTGTGCCGTCGTACGAATATTCCTCGACAAAAAGAATATTCTCCGACCAAACGAATATTTTATAACAACTTGCATACTTTGCAAAATTTATAAATACTACCCATAACTATTATATCAAATCCACACCATAATATAAAAAAAAAATATTTCGAGAAAAATTAAATATTTATTCATAAAATCTGGGGTCTCACAATCTCCCCTCCTTATGGAATTTCGCCCTCGAAATTTACGTACGTACTTGGTATGCCAAACATGTGAGGATACCTTGACGTCACTTCAAATTCTAACTCTTGAGGTATAACCTTTAAGCATCGAATATGATCTTTCTTATCCAAGATGTTAACACGTATCTCCTCATACGTTAAATATTTCGCTATCTCGTTCGGTTCTAAATTAATAATGTGGTTCGGGTCGTCCACATATTTACGTAACATCGATATGTAAAAGAAAATGTTCTGAACACGCAACATACTTGGCGGTAAAACGAGTCTTTAGGCCACAGTTCCTACTTCATCGAGGATTTCAAATGGGCCAATTAAATCGAGAGTTGAGATTTCCTCTCTTCGTCGATTCTTGCTTCAAGAATAACGCCCTCTTGAACCTTCTTCTTCACATTTATCAGCTCTGAGTATGTAGCTTGAGCGGCTTTAACTTTATCGATTAAAGTCGATTTTAATCGTATATTCGTTATCTTCACGTGGGTTCGTATATTCGCACTTGTAACCGTATACGATCTTCTACACAACGCGTCAGCTACCACGTTCGCTTTTCCACGATATTATTGAATGGTACGATCGTAATATTCAACAGCTCGAACCAATGTCTTTGGCGCATAATACGTTCGTTTTAGTTGAAGAAATATTTGAGGGTTTAAGAAATGGGTTTTGTACTGGGGTCAATACAAAATTCAATTTTACGCTCTGGGGTAGGCTAAGAAGTCTTCAAGAATACGTCAAGAAATTTATTAACAATAGAAATATCGTTCAAAACTGTGACCCTCATCCAAGACTTGGATAACACGTCACATTGATACCTATCAACTTGCCATCGTCATTTACAACGTCTCCTACGGAAAGTCTAGCTTCGGTGCATTCCACACCAGGAAGTCAACAACGAAAGGAACGGGAATTTTTACTTATGGCTTGATATGACAATGATTGACTTTAGTGATTTGGTTACTTGAATTCGCATAATAGGTTGGTTAGGAATATGAAAGCTAACAACCTTACGAAAAGCATGATGAGCAGTTAACCAATCGTTTCCAAAAATCACATCAAAGGCAAGTATTTTCAAAGAGATAAGATCGACAGGTAACGTGAAAGTGTTGATTTGAACAAGATTTATAAATAGTGGAGGTAATGAAGATTTCTCCCAATTGACTTTAAACAGACATATCAAAGTCTAAGTTCTCCGGAGTTAACTTCAAACATTGTACATAACTAGGTGAAATAAAAGAGTGAGTAGAACCGGTATCTAACACGGTATAGACTTCGCAAGAGTTTATGACTAACATACCCGTGATAATTTTATTCAGGTTCCTCGTCACGAAAAAAAAATACTCTCTCTTAAACTACTGGCTTTGGCTTTTCTGGGACGGTCTTTGGTGCCTCCATCCTATCTGAACTTGTCTTCGGTGAACGACAAAATCGGGCTAAATGACCTTCTCTTCCACAATTATAACATGCTTTGGACGGCATCGCGCAGTTTGGACTGATGTGCCCCTCCCCTCCGCATTTGAAACATATGATAGGTGATCGTTCTCCTTCCTTAACGACAGGTGCTGGTGCTGACATCTTTCCATCATTGTTGAATCTCCTCTTCTTAAAATGTTCATTCTTATTGTTTTGGCCCTGATTACCACCGAAGTGGTTACCATTTCTGGCCTGTTGATTCCCTCCACGCTTGTTGTCACCGCTTCGATGACTGCTCTCACTGGTATTATCATTTTGCCGGCTGCTCTCTTTTGGTTGCGTTATCTCGTTATCGCGCCCCACCAACTGAGCCCTATTTACAACATCTGAATACAAACACAGTTTATGAGAAACAAGATGTTGACGTATCTCCGGCTTCAAACCTCTTAAAAACATCCGCGTCATTCTTTCTTCATTATCCACCAGGTGGGACGCAAACCGGGATAACTCCGCAAATTTTGCCTCGTACTGCGACACGGTCATATTATTCTGCTCCAATTTGATGAACTCCACCTCCTTCATGTGACGAATACTCTCGGGAAAGTATTTGTCGTTAAACAGATCTTGGAACTTCTCCCAAGACATCTTCAGTGCGGCAGGTTGAGTACGCTTTATCGATTCCCACCAGTAATCTGCCTCTCCTCGCAACATAAAGGCGACAAAGGGAACCTTTTGCTCCTCGGAGCAACCCAAGACATCAAATATCTTGGTGATCTGCTTTATCCATGTTTCAGCTACAAGTGGTTTGGGTTCTCCCTTAAACTCCGGTGGTCCCAGCTCCTTAAACTGCTTAGCGGTGACCGCCTGAGAGTTTTCAGTATTTCCACCTACGTTGTGGACAGGAGCCGCTTTCACCTGTTGTTGCATGAATTGCATAAGGCCTCTGAACATTTGATAATTCATCATTTGGTCAGTGTTGTTGTTTGCATGAGGATTGACACCTTCCTGATGCACATTATCATGATTATTGATGTGTGGTGAATCAACAGTCGTCTGTGCTCCATTGCTATTCTCAACATTCTCGGATGCCATTTTCAGATACTGCCACAAAATAAAAATTAATTGATATGTCATATATTATCCTTATGTTATGACCGACCAATTAAATACCATGCAAATAAACTTAGGTAGGTCATACTAGCGAAGGAATTCCCCGTCTCTCCCCTCCTAGTTCTATTCTCACATCCTAGCCAGGGATCATATCCCTAAGCTTTGATACCAACTGTGACGCCCCCAAAATTAGGTATACATCACCCATCTTGGGTCGTCAGATACATAGTACAGAATACAAATACAACTGATTAATACATCTGTCGTGTACAATACGACAAAACATAAACTGTGAGTTTGAATACAAATATTATCTTATAGAGAGTATTCATACTCAAAAGGAGTCCTCATTACATTTATTAACACACCATTATATAGAATAGTGAGGACTACTAACTAATACTATTCTTCGGACCATCACTCCGTACCCCGACTTGTCCCAGCTACGTTCTCATTTCCTGAAGAGAACAGTGAAAGAAAGGGTGAGCTCAACTAGCCCAGTAAGAAATATTATGACTAAGATAATGCAGAATAAATTATCGTTAGCCTTCAACAATGTTAAACTGATAAAATATAATAGACATCAAGTTTAACTGTAGCGGAACAAGCAATCCATTAAAAGAGTCAAGTAGAAAATAAACTCTACTATCTTTTATGATTTAAAAGATTTTCCAACACTGTGATCGCTGAGACTCAGCTTAATAAAATAATCCACATCATCGAATCACCCCTGCACTACGGCCAAGGATATTCGTATATTCATTAATGGTCATGATCATGCCAACAACTGTCCATCAATGCACTACGGGCCAATGAGGACTTTTACCACATCATTTGTAACATTACGGTCATGATTATACCGAATAATCCCTGGTCATAATCATACCAAGTCCATCTATGCACTACATGCCACAGATGACTTTCAACATTTTATAAACATGAGGATGATGACAATGATATAAGAATTCAATAAAACAAGTTCAAGAATTAATTTATCCAGGAATTAACAACGTCCAAATTGTCAACATGATACTGCATTGTGGAGTAAAATTCAAGAATGCTTAGAAGAATATTTTCTTGAAAAGATACTGGATGAAACGCAACTATCAAGGATATTCCACAAATTTCATGGAGTATAGAAGTCAAAACTTAACCAACTGAGTATAATAAAGAATGGAATAACAAAAGAAATCACCATGCATGCGATAGACCGCATAGACAGGTTATTCCAACAGAATAATAAATAATGGAACCAGGTCCGGCGTAAACGCACAGACAGGATATTCCGACAGAATAATAAATAATAGAACCAGGTCCGGTGTAAAACACACAGACAGGATATTCCAACAGAATAATAATAAAACGGAACCAGGTCCGGTGTAAAACACACAGACAGGATGTTCCAACAGAATAATAAACGGAACCAGGTCCGGTGTAAAACACACAGACAGGATGTTCCAACAGAATAATAGAAGAATGTCACCAAGTATAGGGTAGACCGCGTATACTGGTTATTCCAACAGAATAATAACAAATGGAATAACAGAAGTTCTCTTCATGAATATAAAAGAAATAATATTCCCTACCTTAAAAGAACTGGATATTGGAAAAGTGATGTAGCAGAATACTTTTAGTCTCTCTCTCTCTTATTCTCTCTATACTTTCTCTCTCTATAGCTTGAATGAATTCGTGAAAAATAATGAAGCCCTAGGCCTCTATTTATAGAAAAACTGAGGGTGGCTCTTGGTCTTAACGAAGGGTCAAATGACTCTTGGTCTTAACGAAGGGTCAAATGACTCTTGGTAATATTGAAGGGACAACTACTATTGACAAAAGTAATTACTATTGACCAAGGTAAATACTATTGACGAAGGTAATTACTATTGACCAAGGTAAATACTATTGATCAAGGTAAATAATATTGACGAAGGTAATTACTATTGACCAAGGTAAATACTATTGACCAAGGTAAATAATATTGACGACGGTAATTACTATTGACGAAGAGACTCTTAGATGATGACATATGGCTCCCCATAAAATAACCAAACTTACCACAACGTCTCAATAATATAACATATTATACAGATGATACTATGACAATAATTTAAGAGATATGATGCAGCAATTACTGTAGCAATAATTGAGTATAGCTGAGTGACTTCTCACGTAAGCATCAATAATCAATACCGTGTGCTACTATGCAACCACGCGTATTACTGTACTTTTACTACCGAGTAGTTCAACAGTAACAATGGTAAAACTTCCGCCGTTATTTTTAATAAACTATCTTTGTCGTTTTCTCAATCCGACAATAATTCTGTTGTGGGGTCCACCAATGATTGTGCCGTCGTACGAATATTCCTCGACAAAAAGAATATTCTCCGACCAAACGAATATTTTATAACAACTTGCATACTTTGCAAAATTTATAAATACTACCCATAACTATTATATCAAATCCACACCATAAAAAAAATTATTTCGAGAAAAATTAAATATTTATTCATAAAATCTGGGGTCTCACAGTTCTTGGCAGAGTTAATTTTTTGTTGTCATGCTTCTTGCATTATTTCAGGTGCATCATGAATTTTATCTTGCTTAGCACAACAAATTTTGCGCCCTACAATTCTAAATACTGTTGAAAGTGCAAAGGAGTTATAAGAAAACCTTTAGATTCTGGGACAATGCATTCAATGGGATGGGCTATGGCTTCATTTTGGGGACTATATCCCACGGTGTTTAAATTTATGACTTCTTCATTTATTGCATTCTATTATATGAATTGTGGCTTTGTATGATTTGTTATGTTACGCCCCCAAAATTAGGTATACATCACCCATCTTGGGTCGTCAGATACATAGTACAGAATACAAATACAACTGATTAATACATCTGTCGTGTACAATACGACAAAACATAAACTGTGAGTTTGAATACAAATATTATCTTATAGAGAGTATTCATACTCAAAAGGAGTCCTCATTACATTTATTAACACACCATTATATAGAATAGTGAGGACTACTAACTAATACTATTCTTCGGACCATCACTCCGTACCCCGACTTGTCCCAGCTACGTTCTCATTTCCTGAAGAGAACAGTGAAAGAAAGGGTGAGCTCAACTAGCCCAGTAAGAAATATTATGACTAAGATAATGCAGAATAAATTATCGTTAGCCTTCAACAATGTTAAACTGATAAAATATAATAGACATCAAGTTTAACTGTAGCGGAACAAGCAATCCATTAAAAGAGTCAAGTAGAAAATAAACTCTACTATCTTTTATGATTTAAAAGATTTTCCAACACTGTGATCGCTGAGACTCAGCTTAATAAAATAATCCACATCATCGAATCACCCCTGCACTACGGCCAAGGATATTCGTATATTCATTAATGGTCATGATCATGCCAACAACTGTCCATCAATGCACTACGGGCCAATGAGGACTTTTACCACATCATTTGTAACATTACGGTCATGATTATACCGAATAATCCCTGGTCATAATCATACCAAGTCCATCTATGCACTACATGCCACAGATGACTTTCAACATTTTATAAACATGAGGATGATGACAATGATATAAGAATTCAATAAAACAAGTTCAAGAATTAATTTATCCAGGAATTAACAACGTCCAAATTGTCAACATGATACTGCATTGTGGAGTAAAATTCAAGAATGCTTAGAAGAATATTTTCTTGAAAAGATACTGGATGAAACGCAACTATCAAGGATATTCCACAAATTTCATGGAGTATAGAAGTCAAAACTTAACCAACTGAGTATAATAAAGAATGGAATAACAAAAGAAATCACCATGCATGCGATAGACCGCATAGACAGGTTATTCCAACAAAATAATAAATAATGGAACCAGGTCCGGCGTAAACGCACAGACAGGATATTCCGACAGAATAATAAATAATAGAACCAGGTCCGGTGTAAAACACACAGACAGGATATTCCAACAGAATAATAATAAAACGGAACCAGGTCCGGTGTAAAACACACAGACAGGATGTTCCAACAGAATAATAAACGGAACCAGGTCCGGTGTAAAACACACAGACAGGATGTTCCAACAGAATAATAGAAGAATGTCACCAAGTATAGGGTAGACCGCGTATACTGGTTATTCCAACAGAATAATAACAAATGGAATAACAGAAGTTCTCTTCATGAATATAAAAGAAATAATATTCCCTACCTTAAAAGAACTGGATATTGGAAAAGTGATGTAGCAGAATACTTTTAGTCTCTCTCTCTCTTATTCTCTCTATACTTTCTCTCTCTATAGCTTGAATGAATTCGTGAAAAATAATGAAGCCCTAGGCCTCTATTTATAGAAAAACTGAGGGTGGCTCTTGGTCTTAACGAAGGGTCAAATGACTCTTGGTCTTAACGAAGGGTCAAATGACTCTTGGTAATATTGAAGGGACAACTACTATTGACAAAAGTAATTACTATTGACCAAGGTAAATACTATTGACGAAGGTAATTACTATTGACCAAGGTAAATACTATTGATCAAGGTAAATAATATTGACGAAGGTAATTACTATTGACCAAGGTAAATACTATTGACCAAGGTAAATAATATTGACGAAGGTAATTACTATTGACGAAGAGACTCTTAGATGATGACATATGGCTCCCCATAAAATAACCAAACTTACCACAACGTCTCAATTATTGATTTAATAATATAACATATTATACAGATGATACTATGACAATAATTTAAGAGATATGATACAGCAATTACTGTAGCAATAATTGAGTATAGCTGAGTGACTTCTCACGTAAGCATCAATAATCAATACCGTGTGCTACTATGCAACCACGCGTATTACTGTACTTTTACTACCGAGTAGTTCAACAGTAACAATGGTAAAACTTCCGCCGTTATTTTTAATAAACTATCTTTGTCGTTTTCTCAATCCGACAATAATTCTGTTGTGGGGTCCACCAATGATTGTGCCGTCGTACGAATATTCCTCGACAAAAAGAATATTCTCCGACCAAACGAATATTTTATAACAACTTGCATACTTTGCAAAATTTATAAATACTACCCATAACTATTATATCAAATCCACACCATAATATAAAAAAAAATATTTCGAGAAAAATTAAATATTTATTCATAAAATCTGGGGTCTCACAATCTCCCCTCCTTATGGAATTTCGCCCTCGAAATTTACGTACGTACTTGGTATGCCAAACATGTGAGGATACCTTGACGTCACTTCAAATTCTAACTCTTGAGGTATAACCTTTAAGCATCGAATATGATCCTTCTTATCCAAGATGTTAACACGTATCTCCTCATACGTTAAATATTTCGCTATCTCGTTCGGTTCTAAATTAATAATGTGGTTCGGGTCGTCCACATATTTACGTAACATCGATATGTAAAAGAAAATGTTCTGAACACGCAACATACTTGGCGGTAAAACGAGTCTTTAGGCCACAGTTCCTACTTCATCGAGGATTTCAAATGGGCCAATTAAATCGAGAGTTGAGATTTCCTCTCTTCGTCGATTCTTGCTTCAAGAATAACGCCCTCTTGAACCTTCTTCTTCACATTTATCAGCTCTGAGTATGTAGCTTGAGCGGCTTTAACTTTATCGATTAAAGTCGATTTTAATCGTATATTCGTTATCTTCACGTGGGTTCGTATATTCGCACTTGTAACCGTATACGATCTTCTACACAACGCGTCAGCTACCACGTTCGCTTTTCCACGATATTATTGAATGGTACGATCGTAATATTCAACAGCTCGAACCAATGTCTTTGGCGCATAATACGTTCGTTTTAGTTGAAGAAATATTTGAGGGTTTAAGAAATGGGTTTTGTACTGGGGTCAATACAAAATTCAATTTTACGCTCTGGGGTAGGCTAAGAAGTCTTCAAGAATACGTCAAGAAATTTATTAACAATAGAAATATCGTTCAAAACTGTGACCCTCATCCAAGACTTGGATAACACGTCACATTGATACCTATCAACTTGCCATCGTCATTTACAACGTCTCCTACGGAAAGTCTAGCTTCGGTGCATTCCACACCAGGAAGTCAACAACGAAAGGAACGGGAATTTTTACTTATGGCTTGATACGACAATGATTGACTTTAGTGATTTGGTTACTTGAATTCGCATAATAGGTTGGTTAGGAATATGAAAGCTAACAACCTTACGAAAAGCATGATGAGCAGTTAACCAATCGTTTCCAAAAATCACATCAAAGGCAAGTATTTTCAAAGAGATAAGATCGACAGGTAACGTGAAAGTGTTGATTTGAACAAGATTTATAAATAGTGGAGGTAATGAAGATTTCTCCCAATTGACTTTAAACAGACATATCAAAGTCTAAGTTCTCCGGAGTTAACTTCAAACATTGAACATAACTAGGTGAAATAAAAGAGTGAGTAGAACCGGTATCTAACACGGTATAGACTTCGCAAGAGTTTATGACTAACATACCCGTGATAATTTTATTCAGGTTCCTCGTCACGAAAAAAAAATACTCTCTCTTAAACTACTGGCTTTGGCTTTTCTGGGACGGTCTTTGGTGCCTCCATCCTATCTGAACTTGTCTTCGGTGAACGACAAAATCGGGCTAAATGACCTTCTCTTCCACAATTATAACATGCTTTGGACGGCATCGCGCAGTTTGGACTGATGTGCCCCTCCCCTCCGCATTTGAAACATATGATAGGTGATCGTTCTCCTTCCTTAACGACAGGTGCTGGTGCTGACATCTTTCCATCATTGTTGAATCTCCTCTTCTTAAAATGTTCATTCTTATTGTTTTGGCCCTGATTACCACCGAAGTGGTTACCATTTCTGGCCTGTTGATTCCCTCCACGCTTGTTGTCACCGCTTCGATGACTGCTCTCACTGGTATTATCATTTTGCCGGCTGCTCTCTTTTGGTTGCGTTATCTCGTTATCGCGCCCCACCAACTGAGCCCTATTTACAACATCTGAATACAAACACAGTTTATGAGAAACAAGATGTTGACGTATCTCCGGCTTCAAACCTCTTAAAAACATCCGCGTCATTCTTTCTTCATTATCCACCAGGTGGGACGCAAACCGGGATAACTCCGCAAATTTTGCCTCGTACTGCGACACGGTCATATTATTCTGCTCCAATTTGATGAACTCCACCTCCTTCATGTGACGAATACTCTCGGGAAAGTATTTGTCGTTAAACAGATCTTGGAACTTCTCCCAAGACATCTTCAGTGCGGCAGGTTGAGTACGCTTTATCGATTCCCACCAGTAATCTGCCTCTCCTCGCAACATAAAGGCGGCAAAGGGAACCTTTTGCTCCTCGGAGCAACCCAAGACATCAAATATCTTGGTGATCTGCTTTATCCATGTTTCAGCTACAAGTGGTTTGGGTTCTCCCTTAAACTCCGGTGGTCCCAGCTCCTTAAACTGCTTAGCGGTGACCGCCTGAGAGTTTTCAGTATTTCCACCTACGTTGTGGACAGGAGCCGCTTTCACCTGTTGTTGCATGAATTGCATAAGGCCTCTGAACATTTGATAATTCATCATTTGGTCAGTGTTGTTGTTTGCATGAGGATTGACACCTTCCTGATGCACATTATCATGATTATTGATGTGTGGTGAATCAACAGTCGTCTGTGCTCCATTGCTATTCTCAACATTCTCGGATGCCATTTTCAGATACTGCCACAAAATAAAAATTAATTGATATGTCATATATTATCCTTATGTTATGACCGACCAATTAAATACCATGCAAATAAACTTAGGTAGGTCATACTAGCGAAGGAATTCCCCGTCTCTCCCCTCCTAGTTCTATTCTCACATCCTAGCCAGGGATCATATCCCTAAGCTTTGATACCAACTGTGACGCCCCCAAAATTAGGTATACATCACCCATCTTGGGTCGTCAGATACATAGTACAGAATACAAATACAACTGATTAATACATCTGTCGTGTACAATACGACAAAACATAAACTGTGAGTTTGAATACAAATATTATCTTATAGAGAGTATTCATACTCAAAAGGAGTCCTCATTACATTTATTAACACACCATTATATAGAATAGTGAGGACTACTAACTAATACTATTCTTCGGACCATCACTCCGTACCCCGACTTGTCCCAGCTACGTTCTCATTTCCTGAAGAGAACAGTGAAAGAAAGGGTGAGCTCAACTAGCCCAGTAAGAAATATTATGACTAAGATAATGCAGAATAAATTATCGTTAGCCTTCAACAATGTTAAACTGATAAAATATAATAGACATCAAGTTTAACTGTAGCGGAACAAGCAATCCATTAAAAGAGTCAAGTAGAAAATAAACTCTACTATCTTTTATGATTTAAAAGATTTTCCAACACTGTGATCGCTGAGACTCAGCTTAATAAAATAATCCACATCATCGAATCACCCCTGCACTACGGCCAAGGATATTCGTATATTCATTAATGGTCATGATCATGCCAACAACTGTCCATCAATGCACTACGGGCCAATGAGGACTTTTACCACATCATTTGTAACATTACGGTCATGATTATACCGAATAATCCCTGGTCATAATCATACCAAGTCCATCTATGCACTACATGCCACAGATGACTTTCAACATTTTATAAACATGAGGATGATGACAATGATATAAGAATTCAATAAAACAAGTTCAAGAATTAATTTATCCAGGAATTAACAACGTCCAAATTGTCAACATGATACTGCATTGTGGAGTAAAATTCAAGAATGCTTAGAAGAATATTTTCTTGAAAAGATACTGGATGAAACGCAACTATCAAGGATATTCCACAAATTTCATGGAGTATAGAAGTCAAAACTTAACCAACTGAGTATAATAAAGAATGGAATAACAAAAGAAATCACCATGCATGCGATAGACCGCATAGACAGGTTATTCCAACAGAATAATAAATAATGGAACCAGGTCCGGCGTAAACGCACAGACAGGATATTCCGACAGAATAATAAATAATAGAACCAGGTCCGGTGTAAAACACACAGACAGGATATTCCAACAGAATAATAATAAAACGGAACCAGGTCCGGTGTAAAACACACAGACAGGATGTTCCAACAGAATAATAAACGGAACCAGGTCCGGTGTAAAACACACAGACAGGATGTTCCAACAGAATAATAGAAGAATGTCACCAAGTATAGGGTAGACCGCGTATACTGGTTATTCCAACAGAATAATAACAAATGGAATAACAGAAGTTCTCTTCATGAATATAAAAGAAATAATATTCCCTACCTTAAAAGAACTGGATATTGGAAAAGTGATGTAGCAGAATACTTTTAGTCTCTCTCTCTCTTATTCTCTCTATACTTTCTCTCTCTATAGCTTGAATGAATTCGTGAAAAATAATGAAGCCCTAGGCCTCTATTTATAGAAAAACTGAGGGTGGCTCTTGGTCTTAACGAAGGGTCAAATGACTCTTGGTCTTAACGAAGGGTCAAATGACTCTTGGTAATATTGAAGGGACAACTACTATTGACAAAAGTAATTACTATTGACCAAGGTAAATACTATTGACGAAGGTAATTACTATTGACCAAGGTAAATACTATTGATCAAGGTAAATAATATTGACGAAGGTAATTACTATTGACCAAGGTAAATACTATTGACCAAGGTAAATAATATTGACGAAGGTAATTACTATTGACGAAGAGACTCTTAGATGATGACATATGGCTCCCCATAAAATAACCAAACTTACCACAACGTCTCAATTATTGATTTAATAATATAACATATTATACAGATGATACTATGACAATAATTTAAGAGATATGATACAGCAATTACTGTAGCAATAATTGAGTATAGCTGAGTGACTTCTCACGTAAGCATCAATAATCAATACCGTGTGCTACTATGCAACCACGCGTATTACTGTACTTTTACTACCGAGTAGTTCAACAGTAACAATGGTAAAACTTCCGCCGTTATTTTTAATAAACTATCTTTGTCGTTTTCTCAATCCGACAATAATTCTGTTGTGGGGTCCACCAATGATTGTGCCGTCGTACGAATATTCCTCGACAAAAAGAATATTCTCCGACCAAACGAATATTTTATAACAACTTGCATACTTTGCAAAATTTATAAATACTACCCATAACTATTATATCAAATCCACACCATAATATAAAAAAAAAATATTTCGAGAAAAATTAAATATTTATTCATAAAATCTGGGGTCTCACATGTTAAGTACTAGCATTCGGTAAATCATTTTTATCATCATTAATATATTTTTTTGGTATTATGGTAATACTGTGAGTCCCTATACAATTGTCAAAAATTGACAAAAAAACTAATGAGGCAATATATTCGTTCTTTAACTATAACTTTGTGTTATGTATGACACGATGCTATACTGTTATGTTTTTGGACATGGTGTTTGTTTGACATGAAGATCCAACATAATTATTAATTCTCGTACTTTTCAATTTTCGCATGTAACATGTGCTTTCCCTTCATGTCTGAGGACCGAAACTGAGACATTCTTTCGTTGTTTTTCCTTTCGTTTGGATGTTAGAATTCTGGTGCAAGTAAGCGTATACGAGACATGAATCTTCAAAATGCATCAAGTACATGTGTCAAATATTTGAGATTTGGTGAGGTTTGTGTAATGTGTAACAGACTTCAAATATACCACTAGCAATCATATCAATATAACAATTTGATGACATTGTGCATGACACTTTCTAAATATTTGTTAGTGCTTTAGAATGAAAGAGTTACTCATTTTTAACCATATTGGTTACATTATAAACATTTTTATCAAGACATTAATATATATATACACACACACACACACACACAACTGTTATGTAATGTTCTAGGGTTTAGTGATCAAATTAATTATATGCTTGGATATGTATTTGCGCACAAATTTTTTATGCAACACTATATAACATATGCTATTAAAATTTGATAATCTATTATATATACTAAATCACAGTACATAGCACAATATATTGACACATGTCCTTTTATAAATTTAACACATGTCCATCATAATTAATGTTTCTTATTGCCTTTGACAAAAATACCCTTGAAAATTATTTAGGATATTATATACTGATCACCTTATTTTATGGATATTGTCAACAGCCACATTATTTTAGGATCCATTAATTAGATAACTCTCTTAGGCAATAACCAGATTGGATCAATTTAAACACGTTAAGGTCAACTTGCTTTTTATGAAAAATTAGTTTTAATTATTTGAAAAGTAAATTTCCTTAAATATTATTCTTTTATTTATTTTACCTACTTTTCATGTGCCTAATAAATTTATTCTATGATTAATTAATTACTTTCATAGTTCCATGCAATTAAAAACTATTTCCATATTCATTTTAAAACTTCAATCTATTAGCTTCCAAAAATTCTTTCAATTATTTGAACCACGCTAATTGATTCTAAAGATATGAAAATTTATTTGCTTAACCAATTTATGAAAAACTCAATCAATTAATAAATTATGAAATACTTAAATAATATAAAACTCATCCCAAGATTTATGAAAACAATATTGGTTAGATATATGAAAGATAATAAATCTTTTAAAAACTTTTTTTCTAGCCAACTCCATCAATAATTGGAAGTACTAAAAATTAACATTTTAAAATATTTTCATATTTATTATTTTATTCTTTGTGCCAATTACGCGACCAACACTTTTTCATCCAATTGAATTATGCTACTTAAAAAATAAATACTTAAAGGATTCAATCAACAAAGTAATCGACAACTTTTTATAATTTTTATGGTTCAATCAACTTATTACAAATTTATGTATTCCAATAAAAAAGTCATGGTTCTTAAGGAAATGATTCAAACAGAATTCACTAAATAATAGGAACTTTTAATATGGAACGAAATGAATAAAAAATTAATCTCCTTTAACAACTCGGATAGACAACTCATTACCATTTCATTGACCGCTTCTTAAATCATGAAATATGACCTATTAATTAATTAAACCAATTACAAATTGAATCGGGCAGTTTGAAAGTAAGCTTAGGCTCAACTAAAATTTTGATATTTTTATATTTATTTTAATATACCAATTCAATAAATATAACTGGATTGAAGACCTAAACTGGAAGAAGCTTAAATGTGATAATCCTGGTACCAATGATTCAATGGTAATGTGACAATGAATTTGGTGTATGCAGTTCTTGGCAGAGTTAATTTTTTGTTGTCATGCTTCTTGCATTATTTCAGGTGCATCATGAATTTTATCTTGCTTAGCACAACAAATTTTGCGCCCTACAATTCTAAATACTGTTGAAAGTGCAAAGGAGTTATAAGAAAACCTTTAGATTCTGGGACAGTGCATTCAATGGGATGGGCTATGGCTTCATTTTGGGGACTATATCCCACGGTGTTTAAATTTATGACTTCTTCATTTATTGCATTCTATTATATGAATTGTGGCTTTGTATGATTTGTTAAGTACTAGCATTCGGTAAATCATTTTTATCATCATTAATATATTTTTTTGGTATTATGGTAATACTGTGAGTCCCTATACAATTGTCAAAAATTGACAAAAAAACTAATGAGGCAATATATTCGTTCTTTAACTATAACTTTGTGTTATGTATGACACGATGCTATACTGTTATGTTTTTGGACATGGTGTTTGTTTGACATGAAGATCCAACATAATTATTAATTCTCGTACTTTTCAATTTTCGCATGTAACATGTGCTTTCCCTTCATGTCTGAGGACCGAAACTGAGACATTCTTTCGTTGTTTTTCCTTTCGTTTGGATGTTAGAATTCTGGTGCAAGTAAGCGTATACGAGACATGAATCTTCAAAATACATCAAGTACATGTGTCAAATATTTGAGATTTGGTGAGGTTTGTGTAATGTGTAACAGACTTCAAATATACCACTAGCAATCATATCAATATAACAATTTGATGACATTGTGCATGACACTTTCTAAATATTTATTAGTGCTTTAGAATGAAAGAGTTACTCATTTTTAACCATATTGGTTACATTATAAACATTTTTATCAAGACATTAATATATATATATATACACACACACACACACACAACTGTTATGTAATGTTCTAGGGTTTAGTGATCAAATTAATTATATGCTTGGATATGTATTTGCGCACAAATTTTTTATGCAACACTATATAACATATGCTATTAAAATTTGATAATTGCAAAACAATCTACCATCTTCTTATTATATTTTAATTTATTAATTGCATGTATAAATTTATTATTAACAAAATGAATTAATATATGACTTCTTCATTTATTGCATTCTATTATATGAATTGTGGTTTTGTATGATTTGTTAAGTACTAGCATTCGGTAAATCATTTTTATCATCATTGATATATTTTTTTTGGCATTATGGTAATACTGTGAGTGCCTATACAATTGTCAAAAATTGACAAAAAAACTAATGAGGCAATGTATTCGTTCTTTAATTATAACTTTGTGTTATGTATGACACGATGCTATACTGCTATGTTTTTGGACATGGTGTTTGTTTGACATGAAGATCCAATATAATTATTAATTCTCGTGTTTTTCAATTTTCGCATGTAACATGTGCTTTCCCTTCATGTCTGAGGACCGAAACTGAGACAGTCTTTCGTTGTTTTTCCTTTCGTTTGGATGTTAGAATTCTGGTGCAAGTAAGCGTATACGAGACATGGAACTTCAAAATGCATCAAGTACATGTGTCAGATATTTGAGGTTTGGTGAGGTTTGTGTAATGTGTAACAGACTTCAAATATACCACTAGCAATCATATCAATATAACAATTCGATGACATTATGCATGACACTTTTTAAATATTTGTTAGTGCTTTAGAATGAAAGAGTTACCCATTTTTAACCATATTAGTTACATTATAAACATTTTTATCAAGACATTAATATATATATATATATATATATATATATATATACACACACACACACACACACACACACACACACACACACACTGTTATGTAATGTTCTAGGGTTTAGTGATCAAATTAATTATATGCTTGGATATGTATTTGCGCACAAATTTTTTATGCAACACTATATAACATATGCTATTAAAATTTGATAATTACAAAATAATCTACCATCTTCTTATTATATTTTAATTTATTAATTGCATGTATAAATTTATTTTAATATACCAATTAAATAATTCCATATTATGAACCATTAAGGTTCAAATTTTTCATTATATTTTTATATTAATTTTGAAAGATTAATATTTTGAATTTATAATCCACTAAATCACTACAAATCTAAACTGTTTTGGTAATGTCAACTGTTCTGATATTATCCTTTTTAATTTAATTATTATATCCTAAAATCACTATTTTTTAATCCCAAATTAATATTTTTATTTTATAATCCCCTAAATCACTGCAAATTTAAATTGTTTTGATAATGTCAACTTTTCTGATATTATCCTTTCTAATTTAATTATTATCTCTTAAAATCACTATTTTTTTAATCCCAAATTAATATTTTGAATTTATAATATACTAAATCATTATAAATCTAAACTGTTTTGGTAATGTCAACTGTTACATAATTACACTAGTTTTTGAATTTTATAATATTATATCTTTTATAATATTATACCATGCATATATATAAGTTCCAACATTACTAAAAGTGACAACCCGATAAATCCGTTTTTTAGAATTTTACAGTATTATATATCATTTATAATCTTATATCATACATTATCATACATATATATAATCCTGCACTAATATGTTTATTTTATAAACCCTAAAATCCACTACTTTTCTAAATTGTTACTAATTTAATTATGTTAAAACATACTTATTATATCCTAAAATAATTACTTTTCTGATATTATAACATTCATAATTATACCATACATTATATCATACATATATGGTATAATATTATAATACACATATATAATAAAATCACTACTTCTCTAAACTGTGCAGATATTATCATTACTAATTTAATTATATTACAACATAATATTATACCATTTATAATTATATTACAAAATAATATTATACAATTTAAAATATTTAAAACAAAATTAAAATAACAAATAATACAAATCCTAAGTTACTTTGTTGATTTTATAATCCACTAAATCACTACTTTTAAAATCTAAACAATTTTTATATTATCACAACGTAATTATTATTTTCTAAAACCATTACTTTTTAATCCTACATTATTATTTTGATTTTATAATCCCTTGAATCACTATACATCTAAACTGTTCTAATAATGTTAATTGTTCTAATATTATCATTACTAAATTAATTATTATCTACTAAAATCACTACTTTTTTTAATCCCAAATTAATATTTTAAATGTATAATCCTCTAAATCACTACAAATCTAAACTATTTTGGTAATGTAAACTGTTTTGATATTATATTTTCTAATTTAATTATTATCTCCTAAAATCACTATTTTATGATATTATCATTACTGAGCTATTATCATTACTCTCCGTTATTTATCCTAATTTTCTTATCAAATATCCGATCAATCCCTTTGCAGCAATTGTTGATATCACATATCCTAATTTATTGAAAATTTTTGAGAATGACTTTTATTTCCAAGACCAAGCCATCCTTGCTCCTACACTTGATGCTATAAATAAGGTGAACGAATATGTGATGTATTTATGGCCAGGTGATGAAGTACCATATCTAAGATGTCATATGTAAGGTTGATGAAAACTTAAACAGTTATGAAGGCATTTACACCCTATAATTTTTGAATAGCATTACATCTTTTGGAATGTCAAACCACAAGATAACGTTGAAGATTGGGGTTACTGTAATGTTGCTCCGAAATATAGATTAGTGATCTGATTTGTGCAATGTCACAAGATTAATAGTAACTCAATTGGGAAAATATTTGATAGAAGCAAAAGTAATTTCATAAATTTTTCATACCTCGCTTGGTCTTAACACCGTCAAACATTAGATTACCTTTAAAATTCTAACAAAGGCAATTTTCTTTGGTTGTTTGTTTTTTCATGACAATTAATAAGAGCCAAATATAATCTCTCTCACAAGTTGGACTGTATCTGTCACGTCCAATTTTTAGTCATAACCAATTGTATGTAGCAGTATCAAGAGTTACAAGTAAGAGTGGAGTTAAAATACTAATTTATGACAAAGATGGACAAACATACAATATTACAAAGAAAGTAGTTTTCCAAAAAGTTTTTCACAATTTAATATAGAAAGGTTTGACTGTTTCTGGCTATTATCTTTTTGCTGCTCATTATTAGTATAAACCCTGATTATTTTATTATTATATCTCATGAAATTTTTACTATAATCTATTTGAATCTTTTTAGGTAAATCTATGATATGCATTTACAAAGCTATCTCGATCGAGCCAAATTCCAGTTGCAAAGACAAAAATAAACCGGCAAACTCTCAACACTACCCCTTACAAAATTGTTTAATTTTTATTATACATTCAACTCGAAATTTTGTTAATACATGTACTGAGTAGAGTTTATGTATATTCATTTTTTTGTCTGTGTATATATATTCATGTATAACCATTGAAAAACTTTTAAATAAGAGTATAATAGGTTTGTCTTTTATTTTTTGGATGACAGTATTTAAAATTCTGTGTAAGTCCATTTCGTATGTGTTTTACACTAATTCTTTTCGTTTTTATTTAATATAGGAGCTAAATTCCTTTATGTTCTGTTAGTTTTTAATCCGACAAACACGTGAATTTTTAGCTAAGTGTGAGACTTTTTTTTATCTCGGGCAATACTATTTCGTATAAAAGAGTTGTGGAAAGATAATTATTTATTTGGTTGATAGTTTAGGCAATGTTGAAATCAACTATTAAGTATGTCTAAATTCTTATATCTCACTATTGTCCAGATTCCTGTCGTAAATATTTATAAGATTGCAACGATTGTTAAAAAGATCAAAACTGGAAGAAGCTTAAATATGATAATCCTGGTACCTATGGTTCAATGGTAATGTGACAATGAATTTGGTGTATGCAGTTCTTGGCGGAGTTAAATTTTTGTTGTCATGCTTCTTGCATTATTTCAGGTGCATCATGGATTTTATCCTGCTTAGCACAACAAAATTTTGCGCCCTACAATTCTAAATACTGTTGAAAGTGCAAATGAGTTATATGAAAACCTTCAAATTATAGGACAATGTATTCAATGGGAGGGGCTATGACTTCATTTTGGGGACTATATCCCACGGTGTTTATATTTATGACTTCTTTATTTATTGCATTCTATTATATAGATTGTGATTTTCCATGATTTGTTAAGTACTAGCATCCGGTAAATTATTTTCATCATCATTAATATATTTTTTTGGCATTATGATAATACTGTGAGTCCCTATACAATTGTCAAAAATTGACAAAAAAACTAATGAGGCAATGTATTCGTTCTTTAACTATAACTTTGTGTTATGTATGACACGATGCTATACTGCTATGTTTTTGGACATAGTGTTTGTTTAACATGAAGATCCAATATAATTATTAATTCTCGTGCTTTTCAATTTTCGCATGTAACATGTGCTTTCCCTTCATGTCTGAGGACCGAAACTGAGACATTCTTTCGTTGTTTTTCCTTTCGTTTGGATGTTAGAATTCTGGTGCAAGTAAGTGTATACGAGGCATGGATCTTCAAAATGCATCAAGTACATGTGTCAGATATTTGAGGCTTGGTGAGGTTTGTGTAATGTGTAACAGACTTCAAATATACCACTAGCAATCATATCAATATAACAATTTGATGACATTGTGCATGACACTTTCTAAATATTTATTAGTGCTTTAGAATGAAAGAGTTACCCATTTTTAACCATATTGGTTACATTATAAACATTTTTATCAAGACATTAATATATATATATATATATATACACACACACACACACACACACACACAACTGTTATGTAATGTTCTAGGGTTTAGTGATCAGATTAATTATATACTTGGATATGTATTTGCGCATAAAATTTTTATACAACACTATATAACATGTGCTATTAAAATTTGATAATCGCACAACAATCTACCATCTTCTTATTATATTTTAATTTATTAATTGCATGTATAAATTTATTATTAACAAAATGAATAATCCCGCCGCAAAGCGCGGGTTTGTATCTAGTAAGAACTAAAAGTAAAACATTCAGTTATACTCCGTCATCCGTTCCAAAATTAAAAACACACTTAGGTGGTATTTGATAAAATTGAATATTAAATATCTGAACAGTTTAGACATCTGAATAATATAATCTCTGTCCAAAATTGTGTCTGAATAAAAAAAATAATGTTTGATAACTAATTTTTCCAATATGTCTTAATAGCGGTATTTTACCATTTTAACCCTCTGAACAGTTTAAACAAAAATATGTTTGACAATCAAAAGATTTGAATAGTATTTTAAATACATATTTATAATATTATGACCACAATATGATAAAAATAAAGGGTTATTTACACTTCCTAGTACATTTTAATAAAAAATTACAACAAAAATACATTCAGAAAATATTTACATAATTAATACATTTTCAATAATTTATTTACAAAATAAAATATTTTATTTCACTGATATGGCAAATCAGTGAGACCTCTAAGCCAAAGCTCCCCATTCTAATTAACCTGCAATGCCTCTCTGCTCTCCGGATCAACAATCTTCGCCTCCATGCTCGGTGTCAAAAACTCCGTACCCGTCTCTTTTACTCTCATCCAACGAAATCGTCTCCGACCCTATCTCGGTCGATTTCGTCAATCCATACCCCTACAAAATCTTCACCGCCAACTTCTCAATAAATCTCTCTACCACCTCTTTACTCAGCGGCGCTCCGCCCGATGGCACCTCTTTACTCAATAACTATATAATTGTCCAATATTATACTTCAAATACTAATTAACTGCTTCGTTTGGTTACTATAATATTTTGATTTGGTTACTAAGTACTTTTTGACAATATGGAGGCTGATTAGATTGGTTTTGGAAACTTGCTGATTGTGTTTTGGTTACTAGTGCTTATATAGTTGGATATTGCTGATTGGTCTTTGATTCTATTACTAGTTCAATTTGAATTTTGTTGGACTCTTTCCTTTAGAGGTAACCAAATGCGTATTAGTGAGTGACAGAACTTCATCATGTTGGTTACTTATAAATAACCTGATAAAAATAAAATTATTTTGAATATGGCAGAACAGTTACCAAGTGTTACATGTATTTATTTTTTTTACCTTGTTAAACCATGATAGAATTAGAGAGTAGTCGTGTGTTTTTCCTCTTACTTAATGTAAGAAGAAAAAAATACAAAATATTATTCAATATTGTGTAACACAATCTCGGTTACCTTACATCAATAAAAAAGTTACCATATGTCTAGTTATTGGTTACTCACAGTAAACATCCAAATGTTTTTGTAGTTATATTTTTTGCTAATGTACTATATCAGACCTTTTTTGATCATAAAATAAAGTACAATTGAAGCATTAAAATTAATATAATATTGTTAATGGTGACCAAATCAACATCATACATTAACCAAAATATATCTAACTAGTAACCATAAATCTGAAACACATTGTTTGCATTCAGTTTATAATCAAATCATTGAGTATCATGACGTGGTGACCAATTAAAAACTGAACAATTAAATCTAGATAACCAAACACTTATATAAAAGTAACCAATTTATGAATGTGTAGTTCCCATCACTACCTCCCATCACCACCTCCATTAAATAACCTACATAAACCATCATCAAGCCCTCTTTCATCTTTAGCCATAATTCCACCTTACTGCTTCCATAGTAAATCACGAAGAAAAATACCATCCTTATATCTCCACATTGTCATTACGCACCATGCCATACCATTAATTATCATCAATCCAACCCAATTTCAATTTCAATCCAATATCATTGATCCAATCCGCTTCGGGACATGTGGCAACGATGCCCAATAAGTTGGGAATGCAGATTTAAGACTCGATATTCGAAAAACTAGATGCGCAAGAAGAACGACATCGAAGATATTGAAGAATATAAGAGCAAGATAAAGAAGAATACGTCGGAAACCTCCAATGGGTTGAGGTGGCAACCGATTTAGACAGTGCTTGAGGACAAGAGCAACAATGAGGGAGAAGAGCAGTAGCGAATTAGGAGCGGTGGAGTGAAGAGCAGCAATGAGGTTAGTTTTGTCCCCAAAAAATACTCGTTCAGACTTACCTCTGGATGACTTAGAATTAATTTTGTGTCTAACAAATTAAGAAACTTCAAAAAATTTACCAAACAAGTTTAACCCATGACCGATTCAGAGGCTAAGATCAGAGCTATTCAGAGCTAAACAAAACACAGCCTTATACAATGATAACCTTTTAATTTTTTAAAAAAACATTTAAAACTCTTTCCATGACCAAAAAGATAGTAGTGAGCCAGATCAAAATAGTTTGCTCAAACTAATTCTGTTAACTGCGTATACAGATCGCTTCTCCCAAATACCAAGGAACATGATATGGTTCTTCCATTCAGTAGTGAGGTATCTTATTCATAACTATAAGCAACAAACGCAAAGCAGAAAGAGAATAAATATTTTTGCTAGATAGATACCTTGGTTCAGAGACTATATAACTTCATGGCTTCAAATTGCCATTATAATGACTAGCATCGGCAAAATTTAAAAATTAAAATTCAAGTTTCTCAAAGATCAAAATTTAACAATAGAAAATGGACTGTGAAGGATAAAAATAGCTTATTCAAAATCAGGCTTCTCTGGGTATGTGCAGCCAGACCTTTGGATGATGACATTTGCTGCGTAACAACCAGCTCTTACACAGTCTTCAATTGGTTTTTCTCGAACCATCTGAGAGAGAAATCCACCAACAAATGCATCCCCTGCAAATTAAACACGAGTTAAAAATTGATGCGGCATTGCTCCTGTTTTTGTGTGCATTCCTACTGATGGCAAAATCAAGTGGGAGTAGAAGTAGCAGAGCATAAAATGCCAGGAAGTAGGATCCTCTATTAGTTTAAAACTGGTTCAGTAATCAGTGCACATAAGCATGACGAGACACAAGAAGATATCCTATACCTCTAAGAAACTAACATGATTATTAAATGTTTTTAATACAGAAGACATGAATTAAAGTTAGATGCTTGCATCTTTTTACCTGCGCCATTGGTATCAACAAGTTTCTCTTTGGGTAACAATATCACAGGGAACAGTTTCACTTTCCCATCCTCAGCAACCACCACTGGATCTGCACCCTGAGTAATAACTGTAATCCTCTTGTGTGCTACAGATGCCTTTGGCCACTGGGAGATTTTTATTGCTATTTCCTCAACATTCTCAGTCTGGTCAGTCATCAGCGGAATCAGATAAATAGTCAAGAAAGTGAAAGAACAAGTCACCACCTATGCTGGACATGGAATCATTACCTCCCAGCCATGAACTTTTGAGAATGTTCTTGCTTCTGTTTCGTTTCCAAAAACAAAGTCCATATACCTGAAACCAAAAAGAGTGGCAAGCTGTAAATCTGAATATTATATTTTTCAGTAAAAAAAAAATTAAGCATAAGACTAGGAGATTGAGCATACTGTAAAACTTTCTCTTGTGCATCCTTGAAGAACTCACAGATAAATGGAGCAGAAAGGTTCATCATGAAGATCTGCATGTGAAAACATATTAGCTGGTGTATCATGCATAAGCTACTAGCAAAGGGAGCATGTTAAACGAACGGAGGGATGAACTGGATTTGAATATTGAAACCTCCTGCCACAATGACAAACCTTGTTCTGTGCAGCTGCATGCTCAGCAACTAGAAGAATGGACTCAGGTGAAACAGTGAGAAAAAACCCGGCAATGTAGAAGTACTTGGCCTTCTCAACTGTCAAAATCCAATCAAGTTAGATCCAAAAAATGTAAAATTAAACAAATAAAGAAAATCAGTATAAACATGGTACCCAATGCCCAATTTTCTGGTTTCTTCAAATGTTCAGATTTGTAGCAATTGGCAGCTGACAAATTGGCAACAAGAGACCTGCATATATAGTTCACAAAATTTTTTATCGGCCAAGGTAGACAGAAGGTGATAAGAGATGAATGATTGTATAATAGCAATTTGGCAGGCACATATAGGACCTTGAAACAAGACTATTTTAGCTGACCTTTCACCACCTCCTACACAAACAGCACAAGTACCCGTGGGTGTAGATTCATCCTCATAGTAGTGAACCTGAAGTCACCACATATATGATAGCATAGAATATTACCACTCAAGGTTCGGTGCTATATAAAAGATGAGACATGATAAACAAAAATATTAAGAAATAAATAAATAAGGACAATGAAGATGGTCATGATGCTCAAGGGGAGAAATGAGAAAGGATAGCATACATTAACACCAGCAAGTTTTGCATTTTCTTTCATTTCCTCGCCAAACTTGTCCTTTCCAATGCATCCAATGTAACTGGTTGCCCCAGGAATTTGAAGCATCCACTGCAATAGAGAAGCTCAGGTTACTCCTCTAGTAACCAGATAAATTTGTTGCTAATAGCAAATACAAGTTTAACACACCTGAGCAACTCTGATTGAATTTTGAGTAGCACCTGTAATAAGGAATTGTAAATTATTAATTATTGAAGTACATTGACAAGCAATTAGGAGTCATTAGAAAGAACCCAACATCTGTATAATGGCAAATATACCTCCAGCAATGTACTCTACACTGTACTTGGAAGCCATCTCATCATACCTGAGACATTAATTTGGCATCAGTTGATTGATATATTAAGGATAGAAAAATTGACGTATTAAACCAATTTTAACAGCAAGAATTCACTGTATTATCCTAGAATTTTTTTCACATTTAAATCATATTCAAGCTTTCCCTCCATCAACATAAATTTTTATTTGATGTTTATATCTGATATTTACAAGAGTTCAATCTCAGAAAGAATGTAATAGTCAGAAAAAATTATGAAAACCTAAAGGAAAGAAAATGCACATCCTCTTGGAGACGGAGACTTCCTATGACTATGTACTTCCCGGAACCAGGATATGCAAAACTCCTGTTGCTTCCTTCTAGCCAAAGGTTCTTAGAGTCTTACTGTCATGACAATTCATCTCCCTCAACCTTCCTCACACACAAGCATCGGGTACTGCAAGCTAAATTTCTCAGGGTTGTATATTGGCCCTTTCCACTTCATTCAGAGTTATATTTAGACTTCTCTAGATTCATCTTATGTTGCATTAGGAAAATAGCATATAGATCAAATCATTTGTATACTCTATTCATGCATAACTAAGTTCATTACATGTACAAGCGTTTTGACAAGATTATATCAACGAATAAAGATTCAATATGAACCATGATTACTTGCATCTGCCTTGTCCACCTACATTTTCTTCTCTTTGACTTAATAGGAGAGATCTATTGTTGTTGAACATAATTAAGTATTTGCCAAGAAGGAAAATTCAGCATATTCAAGCAACAATACACTTTGTAAGACCTACAATACAAAGAAAATGTTCTACATATTCTTCTTGATTTTCACCACTTAATAACATTATGTTATGATGAATTAATGGGTTAAAACAAGCCAAGTATTTTAACTTTTTTATTTACGATCATGACCAACATCTAGAATTTTACAGCCAAGCAAGACATGTCATATAAGATTGTGTATTTAATCCTCCTTCATTATT
The DNA here is from genome assembly GCA_016801055.1 of Panax notoginseng. Taxonomy (NCBI): domain Eukaryota; kingdom Viridiplantae; phylum Streptophyta; class Magnoliopsida; order Apiales; family Araliaceae; genus Panax; species Panax notoginseng. The sequence continues at coordinate 167,185,614 of CM029012.1, forward strand.
GAGCCAACCCTTAAAATATAAAGGCCAAAAAAATATATTATTCTCCACATAATTAAGTTGATGACAGCTAAACAGCTTAAGAAATAATACAGATTGACATGGGGATGGATAATAAGCATGACTTGTAACAGGAAACACGGAATTAAATAGCGAGCTTTGGAAGATAAACAATAGCATATTAAAGATCTAATAAAAAAAATAATCCATTTTCACTAATGGGTTTTAGCTAAATACTTGGGTTCCCTTAAATATCACAGGAATAGCAGCTTTTAAACATTAGATCCCAAGGGCAACTTGGGGAAAATGACACTTGAAACAAAACGGGAAGCAGTGTAATTACATGGGCAAGTGCTTTTCCTCTGCAAGAATTGCATTGTTCAACTTGATATCATACCTGTTATGTCAACAAAAGGAAAAGGCAGCTTACGTTACAAAACCAAAAAATCATGAAATTCACTGACAATACCCTGTTGAGAGGAACTTCAGCCCTATCCCACCAATAACAGTGTTCAAGCAAATAAATAGACAAAAGTTCAGAAAGATGACAGATATTTGTGTACACCAACACAGTAACGGGCACATAACATACAACAAAAAAAGATGAGGAGGCCGGGAAGGGGTGAAGTCGACAAGTCATGGTGAATATTAATTTATAAATCATCTAAGCATGTCAGCCATAGTAAACAGAACTCGATTTCCCAAAGGCTGAACAGAGACAGATTAAAACATGACATAATCACAATAATGTGACAATTAGCTTCTTAAAAAACAGATTAATACGAAGGCAATAATATGAACATAAAGATTTCGATAACAATAACAATAACAATAACTCAGAAATAAAATGGGTCAGTTCACGGAATACATAAATGATCAGCATATATTTTCTTTGATCTGACAGTGATTACAAGAATGTGCAGTTTAACCGTTTTATTACATGTTGCGAACCTGTGAGTGTATATCGAGACTAAACAAAAACAACAGATGTGAATCTAATCAAACATAATATCGACAGAAAACGAAATATGTAATTGTAGCTGAAAGATAAAAAACAAAAGAGAGAGAGATTTACGGATCTGAGCAATTAAGTATATATTAGAGTTAAGTATTAGAATGTAGTGAATTTACTTATCCAAAAACTCCTGATCTACGACAGCTGAGATGTCCAGGAGTGGATTGCCCATTCCCATCAGGATTCCTTCGGACGCCATTGGTATTGCTTAGTTTGAAATGAGGGAGGAAGAAGAATATATCCAACAGGGCCTGTGTTGTTGTGCTTGTAACTTGTATGCGTGTGTATATACAATAATAATAAGAGAGAGGGAAAATGGGGGAATGAGGAGGGTAGATTGAGATCTCTCAATTGCTGTTAACTTTATAACGTTGATGAGACTTGGGAGATGAGAGAGAGAGAGAGCACAAAAGGAAAAAAAATCAGAAAAAGAAAAAAAAACTGATATTTTCACAATTTCTCAAATTTATATTTATTTACTATTTATGTAAGAATAATCTTATAAAAATATTAATTTTTTTCGTGAAATATAAATTCTTTAAAAATATTACATGAACATTATAGCAACATTTTAACATGTAATTATTTTTAAATCAAATATTTTTACTACTTTTATATTAATTTCGTTCTCAAAAGTATGTTTACAAATATATTAAAATTTTATCCTTAAAAAATGTCTAAAAACATATAAAACAAATATAAAATATTAATTTATCCCCATATCTCTATACAAAAGCACCCACTCTCAAATTATTTGTGGAATTTTAAATAAATAGTTCAATTGAAATAAACTTTATACTATCTTCTTTAATTTATCAATCTTAATTTGTGTGTGCGTTATACTCCTAGACATATTTTTTAGATCGGACTTAATATCTTACTTTTATTATTTCTTTTTTTATTGTAACTTTAGCTTGTAGCAAATGTTATAGCTTATAAATTATTTTCGTTTTTTTGGATGCTACAAATTTATGTCATTCTTAATTAAAATTAAATTTAAGAGTCCTTAACACTAATATATAATAATTAGAAAATAATTACAAAAATAAAACACACACAACATAATTACAAAAATAAAACAACACAATAATAAAGTTGCTAACATCACTCACACGTCGATTACCGACTGTCCTATCTAACACTAACAGCTCCTAAATTCAAGCAATCGAACACACCATGCAACTTTGATATCGGAGAAAGCCAAATCTTATGTCGACGTTTGCCTTTGGACTCGCCTCTGAGATCGAGACAAACATCTAAGATCGGAGAAGACGAAATAGCATACAAAATCATCATCAACTTCAAGTTCAACATCTAAGATCGGAGAAGACGAAATAACATACAAAATCATCATCAATTTCAAGTTCAGTAACCAAAAATAATCACAGCAACTTCGATACAATTATGAACACTGAAGTATGTGAGTTTAAGGTTCGTATGCATTCCTGTAACGATTTGTTCATTCATTGATATGTTTTCTATTATGGTTACTAAATATATATAAATTGGTTACTGTTTATTCTGTATTTGTTTGCTAAATAATGTTTATTTGATAGCTTTATAATTTTTAAATGAGTTCTACTGATTTTTTTAAAAATTAATGGTTACTCATCAAATAATTTGGTTACCTTCATACAACTGTTGGTTACTCTCTAATGTTATTTTTGGATATTGTCTAATGTTGTCTTGGTTACTATCGAATGATGTATTGGATTATGTGTAACAATATATTGGTTACTAATTAATGCTGATTCGGTTACTGTGTAACATTATATGGTTACTGTATATTGCTGAGTTGGTTGTGTGTAATATTATAATGATTAGTGAATAATATTACTTAACAATGATGCTTGGTTATTGAAAAATGATGATTTGGTTACTTACTAATTTTTATTTGGTTACTAATTAACATTATATTTGTTACTGTCTAATGCTGTCTTGGTTACTGACAATTCTGTTATGATTACTGCGAAACATTAAATTGTCTATTGCTGTCTTAGTTACTGACTAATGTTGCCTTGGTTACTGCATAAAATTACTAAATAATGTTGAATTGGTAACTAATACAAATTATAAATTATTGCATCATATTTTAAATTGTATTAGTTACTTACTAATGCCTCCTTGATTACTGTAAGACCCCGAATTTTATGAAATAAAAGTATTCAATTTTTCTTATAATTACTATTCAGTAAATGGTTAAATTGATAAAAGTTTAAAGTTATGGGTGAAATATGATTTTTTTTTTCAAAATAAGCAAGTGGTTATAAAATAATCATTGTTGTCAGGGAATATTCGTTTGGTCGTGGAATATTCTTTCTGTCGGGGAATATTCGTACGACGGCGCAGCTATTTGTGGGCCCCATAACGAATAACTGTCGGGTGAAGAAAACGATAAATTTGAGTTTTTACAAATAACGGCGTAGTTGTTACCGTTAACACTGTTGGAATACCCGATGGTTAAAATACAGTAATACGCGTTATTGCACAGTAGCACACGGTATTGCATAGTATTTTTGAAATTATTGATTCTTACGTAAGAAGGCACTACTCAATAATTGTTACAGTAATTACTGTTCAATATTTTATTTTATTGATTCAATAATTGCTACGTTAAAATTTTATATTATTGTTGTTCAATAATTGTCACTGCACAGTATTTTCCATTATCAGATCAATAATTCATATTAATTGAATAATATTATTAGATAACATTATTGGCAATGTCTAGAAAGTTCTGTCTAAGGAGAGGTTTGGTCACCTAATTGCGCGCCAGTAAGGAAAAATTCTTATTGGAAAGCCCCCTCTTTCCTGGGAACAGCCTGGTTATCATAAATGTGATTCTGTAATATTATTTGTGAATAACTAATTATTGATTCATATGATAAGGAAATATTTATTTTATGTGGATATAAACGAGGGATATATTTTTGTGGTTAAAAATGAAGGAGTTAATGTTGAGGTTTTTATCCGTATTTTTGTCGGAATGGAGGTATTAAAAATCAGGGTTTTTGAGATATTTTGCGGGGGTTATAATTTTTAATCCGACCGTTGGATCGTGGTAATTTTTGGATATGTTATACATATATAAGTTGAGTATATGCCCACAAATTTTGAACCGTTAAAAATGAACGTATGATTTATTATGAATTTTACAAGATGACTGGTTCAGAAATTGTTGAATTTTCGGAGTTTATCATTTTGATGGAAAATTCTAAAATTAGTGGGCCCCACTTGTGGTTGGTGAAGAAATGTGCTGAATTATATTTCAAATGTGGTGGGTGGGAATTGTAGCAGGTAAAGCCATCAGGTTGCAGGTCAAGCCTACTAAAATTTTCCTATAAATAGAGGGCTAAGTTAGAATTGAAAATCACACTAGAAACAAGTTTTCTCTCTTTCTCTCTCTATATTATGAAGCATATTTTGTGAGTATTTAGATACTTTGAGAGTTGCTATTCAGTGCAAGTTTCCTTCGGCGTTGCATACCGATCAGAAGTACTGCTCTTTTGAGGTAAGGGATAATAAGGGATAGTAAGAAATTTTAAGGGTTGTTATATTTTTCAGTTTCGTAATTTTTCTGACCTTCAAAAATTCTGGAAAAATTTGAAATGATATTTTGATGAGTTTTCTTAATTGTGTCCAAAAATGGTGATTTTTGGATGTATAGATTGAGAGTTATGAATTTTATGAGAAAAGACTATTTTAAAAGTAACCGCTTGTGGTTAACTCCAAAATTGATGAAATTTTTATTAGGAGTACATGTATATGATAGAAGTATACTCTGTAAATTTCAGAATTTTTGGGCAAAAATATAATTTTTGATAAATGTCTAAATATTCGGCTGTTTTGGCCATATGAAAAATAGTAAATGACTTTTAAAAATTCTGAGAAAAATATATGTTCACTATGGGACTATATTATGCTAAATCTCAGAAAAGAAATATTTTTGGAACTGATTTGGTATTTTTCATGAAAATAGTCTAGTTATGAGTAAATGAATTAAATATGTTTTGTGAAGTAATAAAATTGGAAAATAGGATTCTATGACTTTGAGAATCCTATATGAGGTATATGCAGATTTTTGATGAGAATTTTGATTATTGGTGATAAAATCTTATGAGTTTGGTATTTTAGAATGATTAAATGCATTATTTAGTAAAGTGTAAACAATTTAAATAAATTGTTTATAAGCTTAAGAAATATTATTCTTTCAATATCATTATACCGAAATACTGGTATGGATTTTATTGTGGAATTTCTACCTTTTTGTGTCGGGTTTACTATTTATGAGTTACTATTCATGAGTTACTATTCACGAGTTACTATTCGCGATAAAAATTGGTTTCTTTTTCTAACCAAATTATAGTTGATTTACGAATATTACTCTTGAGATTAAGACTAGATGTTGATCATATTATTTTTATTATTATATATAACATTTTTATAACCCTAATGATGATATTTCTCTTTGACTTGAGTGTAAAGATGGGTAGATTTTTGGTATGATCATGACTATGAGTTATCTTTGGCCAGTAGTGCAAAGTTGAATTATTGACTAGTATGATCATGACCATTGAATTTATTATTGAATATCTTCAGCTTAAGTGCAAAGGTGAAATGATCAACATGGTTATAATTATTGTTTATATAAATGATTATATATTTCTTTGAGATATTAATATATTTGGCCTGTAGTGCAAATATGAACTGTTGATGAATATATTTGGCCGTAGTGCAAATATGAACGGTTGAGGAATATCTTTGGCCTGTAGTGCAAAGATGAAATATTGATGAATATCTTTGGCTTGTAGTGCAAAGATGAATTGTTGATGAATATCTTTGGCCCGTAGTGCAAAGATAGCATGTTGTAGAATATCTTTGGCCAGTAGTGCAAAGATGAACAGATGTTGAGATGAACATGACCAACTGGTGATACAAATGAATATCTTTGGCCGTAGTGCAAAGATGAAGTTATTAGTATGATTATGAACAGGAAATGTGATTTGGTGTAACCATGATCTTTGATGTTTCAGGTAAAGATAGGTGATGAAAATTATCTTCGTCCTGGATGAGAAGAGGAATTTAGAACTACAATTATGATTATGAGTTATTTATATGATTGTGGACCAGAATTGTTGATTGATGTTACAGGGATAAAACATTGTTGGTGGATTTTTAACATGGAGAAGATAATAGACTTTATAGTCTATTTGACTCTTCTAATGGATTGCTCGTTCCGCTGTAACTATGGTTGAAATTTTTATCATTTACCATATGTTCTAAATCTCTGATTTATTATTGATGAAGGCTATTGATAATTTAATTATCTTTAGTCATGATATTCTTTACTGAGCTAGTTGTGCTCACCCTTTTGCTTCACAATTTCTTTTAGGTAATAAGAGTGTAGCTGGGTCGAGCGAGGGTAACGGGGAAATAGAACGGTGGTCTCTAGCTGTGGATGTTCTCCCGAAGCAGTATAGAAAAGTTCATTTAGTAGTTTTATTTGGTGAATCCAATAGGGTAAGGTGTACCCAACGTTAGAAGGGTGTTTTGCCACTATCATACAAGATGTCTAACGACATACAACCCCGTGTCATCATAAGACAGGGATGTGCTCATCCACTTGCTGAGTATATATACGAGCACTACCTATATAATCTTGGTGTTTGTTTGAAGTATAATTCTCGATTAAAGACAGTGGAGATAATGATAAGTCAAGAAAAGACTCACCATTGGGAAGAATATGATAGTAATCTTCTCATTTTTCTTTGGGGTCTATTGGGTCAACCAAGGATAATTCTGTGGCCATATGATATCTATCATAACCTAGACGCATGGCCTCCCATGTACGAAGGTTTCCTTGAGCACTTCCCAAAGATTCTAAAACAGTTTTTGACTATATCTTTATGTAAGGTGTCATTGTGAGGTGATGTCCACGGTTGGAACATGGGTCACATTTGGTATATATTTGTATCCAAACTCACAGCATATGTGTTGTTATATTTTGCACGACAATTGTTGTAATAAAGTTACAGTTATTTTCTGTACCATGTATTTGGCGACTCAGAATAGGTTGGATAGAATGGACCTATTTTGGGGTCGTTACAATTACTGAATAATATTACTAATTAATGTTGAATTGTTTACTGATTAATGTTATCTTGGTTACTATGTAATATTATATTGGTTACTAACTAATACTTAATTGTTATTTCATAACGTTATAAAGGTTACTGCATACTGCTGAGTTGGATACTATGTAACATTGAACTGGTTACTGACTAATACTGTCTTGGTTACTGCATAATATTACTAATTTATGATGAATTGGTTACTGACTAATGCTTATTTGTTTACTGTGCAAAATTATAATGGTTACTGAATAATACTTACTTGTTCATTAATTAATGGTAATTTGGTTACTATGAAATATTATATTGGTTACTAACTAATACTTAATTGCTTACTACATATAATTATAATGGTTACTGACTATTGCTGAGTTTGTTACTATGTATCATTATACTGGTCACTAACTGATGCTTGTTTGGTTACTCTGTATCACTATACTGGTTACTAACTGATGCTTGTTTGGTTACTAACGGATGTTTGTTTGGTTACTTACTGCTACTGAGTTGGTTACTGTGAATCATTATACTGTTTACTAACAACATTTTATTTTTGTTATAGGTTGAGACATCAAACTTAGTGATTTTCACTGTTTACGATGTCGCCAAACAATATATTATGGACATCGAACAAAAGACATGCACATGTCGTAAATTTCAGTACTATGAGATGCCTTGTCCACACGCTGCTGCTGTTATGAACAAACGAAATTTGAGCTGTTATGATTTTTGCTCGAAAAATTACTATAAAACAACTTTGGTTGACACATATTCAGCTTCCATCATGCCGTTAGACGACAAAGAAAACTGGGATATACCAGATAAAGTAAGAAACATGTGTGTAAAACCACCGAACACAAGAAGACCAGCGGGAAGACCAAAAATAGGGAGGTACAAACACGGATCTGAAATAAAAATTCAAAACAAATGCAGCAGGTGCCAAGAAAAAGGGCATAACAGGAAAATATGCAATAATCCACCTGTTTTAAGACCAAAAAAGGTTTGATATATTGCAATTACATTAAGAGTGTAAATACAAGAACACATATATATATACATTTTTTATTGTGTACAAAGAACTTGATGTTATTGATTAATATTTTGATTTATGATTTCATTATGAGTTTCCAATATAAAGCACACATATATATACATTGTACAATTGTTAAATATTCTAAAATATTTTTATGTAAATTTGTTTACCACAACTTAAATATTATAAGTAACCAAATAGTTATATAGCAGTAACCAAATAGTTACATAACAGTAACCATAATATGTTTTAATGGTAACAAAAACATAAAACAACCTGTGAACACAACATCCTATTATTTAATAATATATCATACTATTATTTAACAATATATCATATTATTATTTAATATAAAATAACCTGTGAACACAACTTAATGATATATTATTATTTAATAATATATCATATTATTGAAAATGATATTGTTTGTTTATATTTCACAATTGATATATGTCCTAAAACAAGTTTGTAACTCTGTGGTTACTATCAAAACAATAGTTGGTTACCTTTTAATACATATTTGGTTATCAATTGAACATCTTAAACAATGCAGCAAACACAACTTACTATCAGCAAACCCTGATATAGTGCATTTACATTAAGAGTACACTGTGCACTTGATAATTGTTCTAAATATAAAAAATATGGTGGCCATAACATTAAACTATTTGGTTACTTATTTGTTATAACAGTAAACAAAATATAACAAACAAGTAACCAAATAATTAGATAAAGTAATCAAAACAAAATTTAATGGTAACCAAAACATAAACAATCTCACATATAATTAAAGTGATATTGTTCCTTTAGACAACCAATGTATAATCACACATATACATTTAACAATTGTTATATGTCCTGATACAATATTATAAATCTCTGTTTACTATCAAAACATTAGCTGGTTACCCTTTTATACAAATTTGGTTACCAAACTGTACATTTCATCAAACTGGTACATAAAACAATTCATAAAGACAAAACAACAAGTTCCGAACTAATCAAAATCTGGAACAAATCTTTCTGGGAATTCTCTGTCAGTCTCATATCCATCCAACTGTTTGTTCCTCGCATGAATGTATAGGTTTGTGCATAACTTCTTCCGATATTTCGCAATAGGGAGTGGAATAGAAATTTTATCAAACTTCTGGTGAATGACATGCTCAGCAAAATAAATCGTGAACATCCCGCAATCACTGTACAAATGGACAAAAGATAAGGAAAATAAAAAAATAGAATCAACCTATAAATAATACATATCATTTTATGCAGTAACCAAACAGTTATATATAAAATTAACCAAAACATAAATTAAAGACAACTGAAACAAAAAAATAGTAACAAAAATATAACACAATAAGTAACCAAATATTTAGATAACAGTAACCAAATCTAATAACTGTAAATACACAAAATCAGAATTAAACAGTTATTAGTAACCAATATAAAAAAATTTATACCAAAAATTGTAATATACACTAAACCCAGTAACCAAATACATACTAAACAAGTAACCGAATAATTCTATAATGGTAACCAAACAATCTTTTAATGGTAACCAATACATAAACAACCTATACACTAAACCCAGTTTATTAAACCATGTATACTAGGCAAAAACATATTAAACATAACAACATAAAAAGGAAGCCAAATTCCCAACTTAAGAAAACATAAATGGTATCAAAATAATAAGCTTACAGTATCAAAATAAATACTAACAAGTAACCAAGTAATTACATGATGGTAACTATAAGCAAACTAAATGTAATCAAGTCACTATTACGTCACTAACCATATAATGTAATCAATAATAATTTAAGCAAACTGAATAAACTAAACAAATACATAGTAAACAAATATAATAAAAAGTAACAAACAGTTTTCTTCAATGAAACATTAACATGAATCAAATAATACAAACTAGTAACCAAACTGTAATATGGTAGTAACCAAAACTTGATATAACAGTAACCAAAATATAATATCACAATAACCAAATACATACTAATAAGTAACCAAATCATTAAAAGTTTACAGTAACCAAATACATACTAATAAGTATCCAAATAATTATGATTTTGCATTAACCAAATACATACTAATAAAAAAATTATAGTAATCAAATATATATATATATATATATATATATATATATATATATATATATATATATATATATATATATATACTAATAAGTAATCAACCCATAAAAGTATCACACTAATATAATATAACAGTAACCAAATACATACTAATAAGTAACCAAATCATTATAAGTTTACAGTAACCAAATACATACTAATAAGTAACCAAATAATTAGGATTTTACAGTAACCAAATACATACTAATAAGTAACCAAATAATTATATAATGATAATCATAAGAAAATTTAAATTAACACACCTTTAAAATTCTCTGTGTTGGAATTATATTCTGGATAAGCACTTGACCTTTGGTCTTAACTACAGGAATATCAAACTGAGAATCTGACTGCACTTCAGAATGCTTCAAATCACTGTGTATCACCAGCCTATTCTCATTTTTACTCGATTTCCGACCTACATCATTTTCCTTCCCCTTCCTATCAACAGCATACTTCTTCACTTCCTTGACAGAATAACGCTCCGATATTCTCTTCCTCTTCCCATCCTTCTTCCTTGTATCAACCATTCTATACAAAAAATAAAAAATAACACAAACCCACACAACAATCAATAATACATTCGACTGATAAACTACATTAATATATAATACGTTAAACTATTTCAAAATAACTGACCTGAAAATATATACAACCATAATCGAAAGCGAAGAAGAATAAACCAACTGGAACACTATGTAATAACGATAACAATAAACAACGATGGTGAAGAAAACAATACACAAACGAAATGACTATGAACTTCGAGAAAAAGACGAACGGCGAGAGACCGGCAAGAGACGAACGGCAAGAGACCGGCAAGAGACGAATGGAAAGAAAAAAGAGAAAAGAGAAAAGAGGGTTTTAGCGTGTAAAGAAGATGAAGAGTCCTGCAAATAATATACGGCAGTTATCACGCATTTTAAAAAACATGCCCCATTAATAATCCCTTAAATTAAGGACTCATAATTATAATAATATTGTAAATAAAATTACAAAAGTGTAATATTTTTGTAATTATTTTATGAATGTAAGATTTTTGTAATTACTTTTAAAAATGTACTATAATATGTAATTAACCCTAAATTTAATTGTGCAATAATTATTAAATCATGGGCTTAGAAAAGGTGAGCGATTGGATATGAGTCCCTCATTTTCTATTTAATCGATAATATTACGAATTGAGACGGGGATGTGGTCATGAATTTGAGAGATTGAGAGATTGGGAGAGTGAGAAGAGGTAAAAAAAATCATGTAAAAAAATTTAACATTAAAAAGTATTTATATAATATTATATATATATATATATATATATATATATATATATATATATATATATATAATTTCAACATAATGCTAAGATAATATCATGGATTTAAAAGAAAATGATCGTGTTTTGCATTGCTCGTTTAATATAGTGGTTTTTAAATTGTCATACATATATTAATACAACAATAATATGTATATGGAATAATGGTCATATACAGTTGTGTATGTTTTATTTATATATAAACTGTCAAAACTACGTCGTTTTAACAGATTTACTTTTGATTTATGATTTAGAAGAAGAAAAATTGTTTAGAAAAAACAAATCTGTCAAAACGACGTAGTTTTGACAGACTGTGTACAAATAAAACATATACAGCTGTGTATGGCCATATTGCTCTATATATATTTGAAAAATATTTAGACCCTTATCATTATTCTTAATATTAATCTTATACATTTACTTAACATTATTCTATTGCAAATTTAAGTCGTCGTTTGTTAAAACTAAATTTATTTTACGTAATAATTATTAAATAATAGGTTAAGAAAGGTGAACACTTATATTTAGGATTGTCAATTTGTGACAGTCTCAAAATTCGGGTATACATCACTAAAATTTTGAATCGCCAAAAATAACATTACAAACACAAATTCTCTCACCAAACATCAATTATTAAAATGTCGTGAACATACAGCAACATGTATACTTTAAGTTCTCGGTACATTTATTGTGTCGTATATATTACGACAATATTGACACTCAAATTAAGTTTTCAATACAATTATTGTCACCATATTTTATAATGTATTGAGAAACTACTATATTCTCGGACCATCACTACATTTCTCTGCTCTCCACGCTAGACCCAGTTACACTCTTATTTCTTGAAAGTAATTATGAAATAAAAAGGTGAACACAAATAATCCAACAAATAATATTATGGCTAAGATAACGAATAATAAGTTATCAATGACCTTCAACATTGATAAATCAGATATTTCAAACATATGGTAGATGATATAAATTATCAATAAATAATTATAACGAAATGAGCAATCCATTAGAAGTGTAAAGTATGACATAATGTCTACTATATTATCCAATTAAAAATTTACCATCAATATTTTTTCCATGTAACAACAATCAGCAGTTCCTCTTTGCAACCAGGCCAAAGAGAACTTTCACCACGTATCATTGCCACACAGACTACATGTAAGACCCAAATTTAATAAATAAAAATTAATTTTTATCGAAATATATTTTTGAATATTATGGTGTGGTTTTGATATAATGTTATAGTTGTGGGTAATATTTATAATTTTTGCAAAATATACAAATTGTTATAAAATATTCGATTGGTCGGATAATATTCTTTTTGTCAAGAAATATTCGTACGACGACACAATCATTAGTGAACCACACAACGAAATTACTGTCGGAGTTAGATAACAACAAAGATAACTTTTTATAAAAATAACGGCGAAAGTTTTACCGTTAACTGTTGAAATACCTGATGATAAAAGTACAGTAATACGCGTGATTGCATAATAGCACACGATATTGATTATTGATGCTTATGTGAGAAGTCAATCAGTTATACTCAATTATTGCTATAATAATTACTGTTCAATATTTTATTTTATTGATTCAATAATTGCTACGTTGATATTTTATATTATTGATTCAATAATTGTCATTGCATAATATTTTAAATTATCAAATCAATAATTCATATTATTTGAATAATATTATTAGATAGCATTATTGACAATGTCTAAAAAATTTTGTCGAGGAAAGGGGTTTGGTCATCTAATTGCACGCCAATAGGGAGAAATCCTTATCGAAAAGTCCACTCTTTCCTGGAAACGACTTGGTTGTCAATATTGTAGTTCTGTAATATTATTTGTGAATAATAAATTGTTGATATATATGACAAGAAAATATTTATTTAATATGAATTTAAACGGAGGAATTTTTAGCATGTGACATTTGTTGAAAGTTGGTATTTTATCTTTTCCGATAAAATAATTCATTCAAATATATTATTATAATATTACATTATAGTAGTATGATGTGATTTTATAATAATATGATTTTTAATTTGAATGGTAGCATTATTATAGTAAATTCATGGTATAAAAGTAAAATGAGGTGGAAGATAACACATTGAATTTGAATTCTGATGATGTAAGCAATGATGTCATCGAAACGACGAGGTAAGCAATGATGTCATATGATCGATGATGTAAGCGATGATGTCATAAATTATGGCGAAAAGACTATTTTACCCTTACTCTGCCAAGCCTATAAATAGAAGTTCATTTCTTTATTATTTTTCACCAATTCATTCAAGCTATTCTGTTACTACACTATTGCAGTATCCAATCTCCTACTAAGTTAAGTGATATTATTTCTTTTGTATTCGTAAGTGATATTATTCTTGTTCAATATTCGTAATAAATAATATTTTATTCCATACTCTATAGTATGTAAGTAATATTTTTTCGTTTCATATTCCTAATTCTACACTTACGTTGATAAGTATTGCTTCTATACTCTATGAAATTAGTAGAATATCTTTGATATTTGCGCTTCATCCAATATCTTTTCATGAAAATATTATTCTGAGCATTCTTGATAATTTTTAATCTTTTCATGTCGGGTTACTATTCCCGAAGTACTATTCAAGGGATACTATTTACTTGAGTACTATTTACTCAGGATACTATTCATGACAAAAATTGATTTCTTTTCGGTCCAAATCATTTTTGATACAATATTATTCTTGAATTTTACTTCACAAAGCAGTATTATGTTGACAATTTGGACGTTTTTGAATTCTGGATAAATTAAATTATAAATCTTTAAAGTTTATCATTTTTTTCATTTAATTGAATTCTTATATCATTGACATCATCTTCATGCTTATATTGTGATAAAAGTCATCTTTGGTTTACGTACGTAGATGGACTGTTGATTGATATAATTATGACCAAGGATTATTCGGTATAATTATGACCGTAATATTACAAATGATGTGGTAAAAGTCCTCATTGGCATGTAGTGCAAAGATGAACAGGTGTTGAGATGATCATGCCCATTGGTAAAAACACGAATATCCTTGGCTCGTAGTGCATGGATAATTCTTATATCATTCGTGGACTGTTGATTATTGGTTTGACAATTATATATCTTTGGTCCGTAGTGCAAAGATGGACTGTTGATTAGTGGTTTCACAGTTGTATATCTTTGGCCCGTAGTACAAAGATAAACTGTTGATTGATGAGTATCTTTGGCCCGTAGTGCAAAGATGGACTGTTTATTGATATCTTTGGCCCGTAGTGCAAAGATGAATATGTGTTTGGCATGATCATGACCACTGATGATACAAATGAATATCTTTCGCCTGTAGTACAAAGATAAATTATTATTTGGCATGATCATTAGTTTTATAGTTGAACATCTTTGGCCCATAGTGCAAAGATAGACAATTGATTGGTATGATCATGATCATTGTCGTTACATTTGAATATATTTGGTGAAGGGTGTAAAGACGATACGATTATTGAGTGTCTTTAGCCTTTATGGCAGGGACTTTGAGTGAAAGCTCTATTAAGCCTTTGTGGCAAGGAGAAACTATTGATTTACATGATTATAAACATGAATTGTGAATTTAATTATAATCTTTGGTGGTTCAGGTGAATACAGGTGATTAAAGTTCTCTTTATTTTGGGTACAACGAAAAATTGTTGATTAGTATTACATGAATGAAATATTAATGATGGACTTTTAATTTGGAGGAGATAATAGACATTATTGTTGGAAGAGTGCATATTTTGATTTGATGTTTAAAGTAAAAGCTCATGATTATATGTAAAGTCCTTCAAGGAATATATGTACAAGGACTTAGTGACATATCAAATTTGTTAGGTTGATCTAAACTCTTAATGTGTATCATTCTGTAAATAAATGTATAGATAAAGAGATCAAAATTGTTAGGTTGATCTTGAGATGTAATAGATAGGCTTCGAAGAGATCGTAGTGTATCAAGCTGATCAAGATTACAGGAGCCAAGATAGAAACGTAAAGCATTAAGGACCGTAGTGTGCCTGCCGTGACGGACCTCTTCGAAAATCGTAGAGTGGTCCCAACGTTTGCCGAGCCAACTCAGAGATCGTAGTGTGCTCTCGAAAACGTAGAGCTTGCAAAACAAGCAAGTGAAGATCGCAGTGCGCAAGTTTCTAAGAGAAATCGTAGTGCTCTTAGTTGACAGCATCAGACCAAGCACCAAGGTGACAAGACACCACGATCTGGATCGTAGAGTATCATCTGTCCTGTGTCAGAAGCATCGAGCCCTTCCTTTTGCTTGGAGACAAATTCCAACAAATGTGGAATGTGTTTTAAACGTTGAAGTTGTGAGACCCCGAATTTTATGAAATAAAAATATTCAGTTTTTCTATTTTGGTAAATAGTTAAATTGATAAAAGTTTAAGGTTAAGGGTAATATGTGATTTTTTTTTCAAAGTAAGCAAGTTGATATAAAATATTCGTTGTGTCGGGAAATATTCAATTAGTCGGGGAATATTCTTTTTGTAGGAAAATATTCGTACGACGGTACAATCATTGTCGGATTGAGAAAACGACAAAAATATTTTTATGAAAATAACGGCGGAAGTTTTACCGTTAACTGTTGAAACATCCGGTGTTAAAAGTACAGTAATACGCATGGTTGCATAGTAGCACACGGTATTGATTATTGATGCTTAC
The DNA here is from genome assembly GCA_016801055.1 of Panax notoginseng. Classification (NCBI taxonomy): domain Eukaryota; kingdom Viridiplantae; phylum Streptophyta; class Magnoliopsida; order Apiales; family Araliaceae; genus Panax; species Panax notoginseng. Next base: position 167,201,968 of record CM029012.1, read on the forward strand.
GTGATAAGTCACTCAGTTTTGTTTTATTGGTATTATTAATGTAATAAAACAGAATTTTTTTTTATATAAAATAGAATACTTTTATAAAGTTATTCGTTTTATTAGGCTAATAGTAAATTTTTTTTATATAAAACAGAATACTTTTATAAAATTATCTGTTTTATTAGACAATAATTATAATATATTATATTTTATTATGCATAGTATTTGCATAGTAAAATCTTTTATAAAGTTATTCGTTTTATTATATTATAAATAGAATATATTATATTTTATTTAAAAGATTTTGCTTTAAATATGGACCGTCAGATTAAAGTAAATCAATCTAGACCGTTCATGAGTTAGTTATTATGCAGCCCATTTTTCTATAAATAGAAGCTCATTCCTTCATTATTTTCTTATGAATTCACTGAAACTCTAGAGAGAGAAACTATAGAGAGAAAGAAAAAAAGTGTTCTGCTAGTTCACTACTCCTATATCCAGTACTCTTCCTTTCAAGGTAAGGGATATTATTTGTTGTACTCGTAAGGGGTATTTTTTTTTTGTATTCATAAAGAGAGCTCCTATTATTCCATTCCTTATTTTTCTGTTAGAATAACCTGTATACGCGGACTACCCTATACTTGGTGAAATTCTTCTGTTATTTCATTCTTTATTATTCTGTTGGAATATCCTGTCTGTGCGTTTTATGCCGGACCTGGTTCCGTCTTTATTATTCTGTTGAAATATCCTATCTGTGCGTTTACGATATCTTGTCTGTGCGTTTTACGCCGGACCTGGTTCCGTCTTTATTATGCTGTTGAAATATCTTATCTGTGCGTTTACGCCGAACCTGGTTCCATTATTTATTATTCTGTCGGAATATTCTGTCTGTGCGTTTACGCCGAACCTAGTTCCATTATTTATTATTCTGTCGGAATATCCTGTCGGTGCGTGTACACATGACCTGGTTCTGTTATTTATTATTCTGTTGGAATAATATGTCGGTGCGGTCTATCGCATGCCTGGTGATTTCTTTTGTTATTCCATTCTTTATTGTACTCAGTTGGTTAAAGTTTTGGCTTTTATACTCCATGAAATTAGTGAAATATCCTTGAAAATTGTGCTTCATCCAGTATCCTTTCGTGAAAATATTCTTCTGAGCATTCTTAAATTTTACTCCATAAAGTAGTATCATGTTGACAATTTAGACATTATTGGTTCCTGGATAAATTAATTCTTGAACTTGTTTTATTGAGTTATTGTGTCATTGTCATCATCCTCATGTTTATATTATGTTGAAAGTCATCTGTGGCCTGTAGTGCATAGATGGACTTGGTATGATTATGACCAGGGATTATTCGGTATAATCATGACCGTAATGTTACAAATGATGTGAAAAAAGTCCTCATTGGCCCGTAGTGCATTGATGGACAGTTTTTGGTATGATTATGGCTATGGATTCTCTTCGACCAAGGGTTCCAAGATGAATTATTTTATGGCATGATCAGGACCGTTGATGAAAACACGATTATTTTTTGCCGTAGTGCATGGATAATTCGTGGTCATGATACTAAAGAATATCCTTGGCCTGTAGTGCAGGGATGATTTGATGATGTGGATTATTTATTAAGCGGAGTCTCAGCGATAAAAGTCATGAAAAACCTTTTAAATCATAAAAGATAGTAGATTTTATTCTCTACTTGACTCTTTCCACTACTAGAAATTTGACTTATAGCGACGACCTATAGCGACGGTCGGGACGGAACCCTCGCTATAGGGTATATATAGCGACGGTCATGGTCTGGCCATCGGTATAGATGGTTTTTTTTTAGGAAAAACCCTCCCATTTTCCCCAAATCATTTCACTTTTCCCCCAAATCATTTTCCTCCTCTCCACCCAGGACCACGCCGAGATGGTGCTCTTGCAACATCTTCTCCACCCAGACCACGCCGCTTCTGCCATTGCCCGTGACAGCACCGCCGTTTTCGCCTAGAAAGGGGAGATCCTTCAGGAGTACTGGTGGTGCACCGAGCGGGATCTTGACCGAGGACCTTGCGGCGGGCCGGATCTGATTGTGGATGATGGTGGCGATGCAACTTTGTTGATTCACGAGGGAGTGAAGGCCGAGGAGGAGTATGCCAAGACCGGTGCTGTTCCCGACCCGGCTTTGGGGAAAAATATTTGTGCTGAAGTTGAAGAAAAAGACAACCTCAGATTTCCTCGATTCAGGTTGAGTCTTACTGTATGTCTCTCTATTGCTTATTTTTTCTTAAATGGGGTTTTAAATTTCATCTCAATCTGATAAGGGTTTCAATTATTTTTAAGAAATATATATTGAGCTGTGGATTAATTGTATTTCTTGTTTAGTTTATGAGCTCAATTTTATGGGTATGCTTGTTTTGCTTTTTGGGTATTATTATTGTTGCATTTTCTCTGTAATGTGTTAATTACGTGATTTATTGCCAATTTGGAAAGAGGGGCATGTGGAGTTGGATTTATTCCCAATTTGGAAAATAAAGCATCACATGGGATTATTACAGATGCTCTTACAGCCCTTGGCTGCATGGAACATCGTGGGGGCTGTGGAGTTAATAATGACTCTGGTGATGGTTCAGGAGTGATGACTTCAATTCCTTGGGGTCTTTTCAATGATTGGGCTGAAACGCAAGGTATTGCTTCCTTCGATAAGTTGTACACAGGTGTTGGAATGGTTTTTCTACCCAAGGATAATGACCAAAGTCAAGCAGCCAAGACATGTTAGCTTTTTAGATCTCTAAATCACAAATAATATAATGCTTTCTGGTCTTTGAGTGTTTTATTTATGGGATAATTCGAAGAGCAATATTTTGTTATTGTCATTGTATAGCAAAAGTTTATTACCACGTATCACGACACTGTGATGAAACACTTGTTTTGACATCATATTAATAGTGCTTATGCATTTTAGTGTTGTGTTAGTGATGCTAAATGCAAAATTTGGAAGATATAGATGCAATGAATACAGTAGAGGGCTAAATAACTAATGAAAAAAGATAGTAAAGTTTTAGAAAATGGCTATTTTGGGGATTTAAGAAAGGAACAAGAGGAGATGATCCTAACTCTGTATATATCAGAAAGAAAAAAGTAATCCTAAATATGCACTTTCACTTGATATTTTCTTGTGCATTTTGAAAGATGGGTTTCTATGGTTAATTTGCTGAACTCTATACATATTTCCACGGTCTTAATGAGTGAGTGGAACATTACAAATTTCTTACATAGGGCTGCCTTCCGGTGCATCAGTAAATTAGAACACGAAATCCACTAAAAGCACCCGTCGCTGAAGATTTTATTAGACTATTTTGTTGTTGGCATAATTTTTGTTTTATTCTTTTTCTAATTTTTGGAGTTAAGGTTATGTTTGAAATTTGGATCTTGTAGGCTACAGGGGTTGTACATGGGTTATATAAATTCTTTACAGTCTTCATGGGTTTTAAACAAAAGGTTTTCGCCATTGTGGTAGTTAAGAAAGTACAGAAAACATGATGATCAGAAGTCAAAGTGGAGGAAAGTTGAGAGTGATTTTTTTATCCCAACAATTGAAAGGATGTCACTAGTCCACAAAACCTTTCTAGTCTTTGTTTCAAATTGTGATAAAGATTGAATGTATATGATGTGGGAAGAGCAGCTTATTATTATCCTTTTGATGGAAATTCAAGTAAATTTTTTTTATCTAGAAAAATAATATTCATGTCAAACTAAAATAGAATGTTTCCAAACTCCTATAAATGTAGATCATTTGTAGTTAATTAATAATTACTAAAGAAGCTTGAATCTTTAGCTTATTTTTAAGGTGATCTCAAGGAATATGATATATGAGGTCTGGAATTAATTTATCATAAAAGCATGTTTCGTTCTTAAATGTCACTTTCCACTTACATTCTTGATTTCTTCCCGATTCTATATTCTGACCTTAATCCTTTTAATTTTTTATGTTTCATTTGATTGTTTGTTTCCTTTGCTGTGTAGTATGAATTGTAACTTGGAAAATGAATAGAGAGATGTTTTTCCCTTGTCTTTGTACTATGTAGCCCAAAGAAGGGTTGAATACTAGGCTGATATTTTAAAATTTTTGATTTTTTTGGGTGGGTACATCAAGAACATATTACATCATATTTAGAAGGGTGGTGGCTGGTTGTGTTAACAATTTTGTGCTTCCCTTTTTTTTATCTTTTCCATCCCTATAAATTCTCCTAAACATAAAACTATTTTTTTCATTTCTACTCTCTCTCTCATCTCTTTTTTACTTAATATCCAAGCTAAGGGAGTACAATTACTTAATAGGTATAAAAACTTGTCATATATTACACTTATCAGCGGAAGGTATGCATCGTTTTTTAACATAGATTTATTTGCTCAAGTATTCTTTCCCGATAATAGATATACTGTGAAAAGAGATATAATAAGACATGCACATGTTTGATAATTCTTGGAGTTGTCATGGTTCATTTCTAGTATTACATAGTGAACGATAAAGGAAGTTTTCTTATTATTTGTAGAGATCTGGAAATTGCCCTACTTTGAGCATGCTCAAATTCCGGATTCCTGCTTGACATTGTGGAAATGAAGGTACATAGAGTACAAAAAAGAGATGTTTGAAGCCCTCATGTCAAATGATGAATCCAAACATAGTTCTGCAGATGATATTGTAAAGAAATATAAGCAGGTAAATCTCAATTTATATTAAAGATTGTTGCTATTTGTTTTGCAATAAACCGAAAATAATTCATTGGCTACTCTAATATTCAAAATATACATCTGTAGATGTTGTATGGTGCTTCAGAGTTTGAAGCAAGCGACAGTAAGATGGGGGATATTAGCTCAAATGTTCTTATGTGAGTACAAGTGTGATATATGACAAGTTTTTATACCTTTTTTTAATCATTTCCATCCCTATAAATTCTCTTAAACATAAAACTATTTTTTCATTTCTACTCTCTCTCTCATCTCCTAAACATAAAACTATTTTTTGGTATGACAATGATTTTTTCTTGTGGAAATTACATTATAGATGGTTATATTTTCAATATTTTTAAGTTTGCTGATTTTATATGTAGTGGTACAAGTACAGCTAAACAAGTGGGAGTATTGAAGCAGTTCATGATGGGTCTACAAGTACAACTAAACAAGCTGGGGAACCCACTGCTTCGGCTTCAAATGGAGGAGTATATGTTTGTCATGTCAGCCTTGTTACTAATCTTTTGATTAAACAAAACATTGGGTGGTTGGTAGTTGCTACTTTTTCAATCAATATCTGTAGTCACTGTAATGTTGGGTGGTTGGAAGTTCATTCAATTATTATATTGTAATGTTGTAATGTTGTAATGTGAATGATTTTAAATTATGTATATAATATTTTTATATTTTATTTTATATTGTATTTGTGTTTGTTGAATAAATTTGCATAATTAATTAATTTTTTTTTAAATATAAAAAGGCTATAGCGACGGTCATCGACCGTAGCTATAGTGTTCTATAAAGCACAGGCCTATAGCGACGGTCGCCGAGCGTCGCTATAGACATTTATACACGATTTTGCCATGACCTATAGCTAGGGTCGGCGACCGTCGCTATAGGCCAAAAGACCGTCGCTATAGGCTTTACCGACGGGTTCTATTGCGACGGTCGGCGACGGTCGCTAAAACTTTTAGCGACGGTCTTTTGACCTATAGCGCGGCTACAGTCGCTATAGGCTGATTTTCTAGTAGTGTTTAATAGATTGCTTGATCCGCTACAGTTAAACTTGATGTATATTGTATTTTATCAGTTTAACATTGTTGAAGACTAATGATAATTTATTTTGCATTATCTTAGTCATAATATTTCTTACTGGGCTAGTTGAGATCACCCTTTCTTTCACTGTTCTCTTCAGAAAATGAGAATATAGTTGGGACGAGTCGGGAAACGGAGTGATGGACCAGATGATAACATTAGTAGTCCTCACTATTCTATGTAATAGTGTGATAATAATTATAATGAGGACTCTTTTTGAGTTTGTATACTCTCTAGTAGACAATATTTGTATTCAAACTTACAGTTTATGTTTTGTCGTATTGTACACGACAGTTGTATTGTGACGCCCACAAAATAGGTTCATTCCACCCAACCCATTCTGAGTCGCCAAATACATGGTACAGAAAATAACTACAACTTTATTATTACAATTGTCGTGCAAAATACGACAATACATATATTGTGAGTTTAAATACAAATATTGTCATCTAGACAATATTCAAACTCAAATGGAGTCCTCATTATAATTATTGATACACTATTTTATAAAATAGTGAGGACTACTAAAACAACTATCTTGAACCATCATTCCACACCCCGAATAGTCTCCGCTATATTCTCGCCTCCTGAGAAGAAAAATGGAACAAAAATAAAAAGGGTGAGCTCAACTAGCCTAGTAAAGAATATTATGACTAAGATAATATACAACAAATTATCATTAGTCTTCAACAGGGAAAAATCTGATAGAATACAATAGACAACAAGTTTTAGATCAAGAACTGCAGCGGAAACAACAATTCATTAGAAGAGTTAAGTAGAGAATGAAATCTACTATCATCTATGAATTTAAAAGTCCATCATCGATATTTTATCCCTGTAACATCAATCAATATACATCTTGAATCAAATAGTCATCTTTGCACTACAGGCCAAAAATATTAATCAGTCTGTCATGTTCATCTCAACACCTGTTCATCTTTGTACTACGGGCCAAAGATATTCATCAAGAAATCATTCATCTTTGCACTACAGGCCAAAGATATTCAGTAATATCATCATTTAGGGCTGAAGATGATGAAAAATATATTTTAAAGAAAACGAATCCAGTGAGACAAAAGAACAAATAGTAAGGATTCGTATTTCAAACATTTTGAGTTCAAAAATACTTCATAAATAATCATAGCGAAGTAAAATTCAAGCCATCTAACACATGTTAAATATGTCCACAAACATTTAAAAAACGTTTTTCTTTTAAAACATAAATAAAACTTCTAAAAATCAATTATTTCAGAACTACGAAACTTCAATAATTCATAATAAATAGCCATTTTATCAGAAAATTTGAATCTCGCAAATTTCTATAGGAAATTTAATTCTCTACAACTTTGCAGAAGAAAGTTTTTTCAAATTCCAAATATAAATTAACCGAAATTCACAAATGGGCGATTTTACAGTCTATAATCAAATTTCAGTCAAGAAATGGGGTCCACCGACACACAAAATATTTGTTAATTATTTAATGCAACAAAAATACTATTCCTCCTCATATACTCATATATCCCACATTCATTGTAAACATATCACCATTATTGTATTATTAAAATATAATAATATATTAAAATGAATTATTTTATCAAAAAAAGATAAAATATTAATTTTCAACCATTGTCACATTAAAAAAATTTTCCATATATATCCACATAAAATTAATATTTTTCTCATCATATAAATCAATAATTAATTATTCACAAATAATATTACAGAATTACAATACTGGCAACCAGGCCGTTCCCAAGAAAGAGGGGGCTTTCCAATAAGGATCTCTCCTTACTGGCGCGCAATTAGATGACCAAACCTCTCCTTAGATAGAATTTTCTAGACATTGTCAATAATGTTATCTAATAATATTATTCAGATAATATGAATTATTGCTCCGATAATGGAAAATATTGTGTAGTGACAATTATTAAAATAACAGTAATATAAAATATCAACGTAGCAATTATTGAATCAATAAAATAAAATACTGAACAGTAATTACTGTAATAATTATTGAGTAGTGCCTTCTTACATAAGAATCAATAATTGGTGCAATACCGTGTGCTAATGTGCAACAACGCGTATTACTATGTTTTAACCACCGGATATTCCAACAGTATTAACGGTAACAACTACGCCATTATTTATAAACAACTTATACTTGTCGTTTTCTTTATCCAATCGCTTTCCGTTATAGGGCCCACAAAAGGCTGCGCCGTCGTACAAATATTCTCCGACAGCAAGAATATTCCACGACCAAACGAATATTTCCGGACAACAATGAATATTTTATAACCACTTGCTTATTTAAAAATATTTGCGCATTTTACCCATAACTTACCACATTAATCAAATCAACCCTTACTATTTTAAAATAATAAATAGAGGAAAATTAATTTTATTTATAAAAAGTTAGGGTCTTACATGTATTATTAAGTTGTATTTGAATTCTGTACTATATTTCTGGCGACTCAATGTAAGACCTCAACTTTTATAAATAAAGATGAATTTTCTATAAATATCATTTTTAAATATTATGGAGTTAATTTGATATAATGTTATAGTTGTGGGTAATATTTATAAATTTTGCAAAGTACGCAAGTTGTTATATAATATTCGATTGGTCGAGGAATATTCGTTTTAACAGGGAATATTTGTACAACGGCATAATTATTGGTGGACCCCACAACGAAATTATTGTCGGATTGAGAAAACGACAAAAATATTTTATTAAAAATAACGGCGGAAGTTTTACCATTGATACTGTTGAACTACTCGGTAGTAATAGTACAGTAATACGTGTGGTTGCATAGTAGCACACGGTATTGATTATTAATGCTTATGTGAGAAGTCACTTAGTTTGATTCAATTATTGTCAGTTAATAATATGAATTATTTAGCGATAATGAAGTTTTGTTTTATTCGTATTATTAACGTAATAAAATAGAAACATCTTTTTTATATAAAACAGAATACTTTATTAAAGTTATTATATAAATAGAATATATTATATTTTATTTAAAAGATTTTTCTTTAAATATGGACCATCAGATTAAAATAATCAATCTGGACCGTTCATGGATTAGTTACTATGCATTCCATTTTTCTATAAATAGCAGCTCATTCCTTCATTATTTCTTACGAATTCACTGAACTCTAGAGAGAGAAACTATAGAGAGAAACTATAGAGAGAGAAGAAAAGCATTCTGTTACTTAACTACTTCCTTATTTCAGTTCTTCTTTAAAACGGTAAGGGGTGTTATTCTTTCTTATTCATGAAGAGAACTTTTGTTATTCCATTTCTTATTATTCTGTTGGAATAACCTGTATACGCGGTCTACCCTATACTTGGTGACATTCTTCTATTATTCTGTTGGAACATCCTGTCTGTGTGTTTTACACCGGACCTGGTTCCATTTTTATTATTATTCTGTTGGAACATCCTGTCTGTGTGTTTTACACCGGACCTGGTTCCGTCTTGTTATTATTCTGTTGGAACATCCTGTCTGTGTGTTTTACACCGGACCTGGTTCCTTTATTTATTATTCTGTCGGAATATCCTGTCTGTGCGTTTACGCCGGACCTGGTTCTATTATTTATTATTCTGTCGAAATATCCTGTCTGTGCGTTTACGCCGGACCTGGTTCCATTATTTATTATTCTGTTAGAATAACCTGTCTGTGCGGTCTATCGCATGCCAGGTGAATTCTTTTGTTATTCCATTCTTTATTATACTCTGTTGGTTAAGTTTTAACTTCTATACTCCATGAAATTAGTGGAATATCCTTGATAATTGCGTTTCATCCAGTATCTTTTCATGAAAATATTATTCTAAGCATTCTTAAATTTTACTCCACAAAGCAGTATCATGTTGACAATTTGGACGTTGTTAATTCTTGGATAAATTAATTCTTGAACTTGTTTTATTTAATTCTTATATCATTGTCATTATCCTCATATTTATAAAATGTTGAAAGTCATCTGTGGCCTGTAGTTCATAGATGGACTGGTATGATTATGACCAGGGATTGTTCGGTATAATCATGATCGTAATGTTACAAATGATGTGGTAAAAGTCCTCATTGGCCCGTAGTGCATTGATGAACAGTTGTTGGCATGATCATGACCATTAATGAATACACGAATATCCTTGGCCGTAGTGCAGGGGTGACTCGATGAGGTGAATTATTTTATTAAGCTGAGTCCTAGCGATAACAGTGTTGAAAAATCTTTTAAATCATAGAAGATAGTAGATTTTATTTTCTACTTGACTCTTTTAATGGATTGCTTGTTCCGCTGCAGTTAAACTTGATGTTCGTTATATTTTATCAGTTTAACACTATTGAAGGCTAATGATAATTTATTATGCATTATCTTAGTCATAATATTTCTTACTAGGCTAGTTGAGCTCACCCTTTCTTTCACTGTTCTCTTCAGGAAATGAGAATATAGCTGGGACGAGTCGGGGAACGGAGTGATGGACCAGATGATAGTATTAGTAGTCCTCACTATTCTGTTAAATAGTGTGACAATAATTGTAATGAGGACTTCTTTTGAGTTTGTATAGTCTCTAGTAGACAATAATTGTATTCAAACTCACAGTTATATTTTGTCGTATTGTACACGACAGTTGTATTAGTAAGTTGTATTTGTATTCTGTACCATGTATCTGACGACCCAAGATGGTTGATGTATACCTAATTTTGGGGGCATCACACTCAAGATGGGTGATGTATACTGACCAAATGATGAATGATGAAATGTTCAGAAGCTTTATGCAGTTCATGCAACAGCAGGCGAGAGCGGCTCCTGTTCAAAATGTAGGTGGAAACACTGAAAACTCTCGGACGGTCACCGCTAAACAGTTCAAGGAGCTGAGACCACCAGAGTTTAAGGGTGAGCCAAAACCACTTATAGCGGAAATATGGATAAAGCAGATCACCAAGATATTTGATGTCTTGGGATGCTCCGAGGAGCAAAAGGTTCCCTTTGCCGCCTTTATGTTGCGAGGAGAGGCAGATTACTGGTGAGAATCGATTAAGCGTACTCAACCTGCAGCATTGAAGATGTCTTGGGAGAAGTTCCAAGAGCTGTTCAATGACAAATACTTTCTCGAATGTGTTCGACACATGAAGGAGGTGGAGTTCATCAAATTGGAGCAGAATAATATGACCATGTCGCAGTATGAGGCTAAATTTGCTGAGTTGTCCCGGTTTGCGTCCCACTTGGTGGATAATGAAGAGCGAATGACGCGAATGTTTTTGTGAGGTTTGAAACCTGAGATACGTCAACATCTTATTTCTCATAAACTGTGTTTGTATTCAGATGTTGTGAATAGGGCTCAGTTAGTGGAGCGCGATAACGAGTCAACGCAACCAAAAGAGAGCAGTCGACAAAATGATAATACCAGTGAGAGCAGTCATAAAAGCGGTGACAACAATCGTGGTGGGAATCAACAGGCCAGAAATGGTAACCACTTCGGTGGTAATCAGGGCCAAAACAATAAGAATGGTCATTTCAAGAAGAGGAGATTCAACAATGATGGAAAGACATCAGCACCAGCACCAATTGTTAAGGAAGGAGAACGACCACCTATCATATGTTTCAAATGCGGAGGGGAGTGGTACATCAGTCCAAACTACGTGATGCCGTCTAAAGCATGTTATAATTGTGGAAGAGAAGGTCATTTAGGTTGATTTTGTCGTTTACCAAAAACAAGTTCAGCCAGAATGGAGGCACCAAAGGCCGTCCCAAAAAAGTCAAAACCGGTAGTGCAAGGGAGAGCGTTTGTTGTGACCTCCCAGAAAGTAAGGAACCCGAATGAGGTCATCACGGGTAAGCTTATCATAAACTCTAACGAAGTCTATACTTTATTTGATACCGGTTCTACCCATTCTTTTATTTCTCCTACTTGCGCTCATCGATTAAATTTGACTCCGGAGAAATTAGACTTTGACTTATCTGTTGAAACTCCATTGAGAGAAACCTTCATTACATCCACAGTTTATAAGTCTTGTTTGGTTCAATTTGGTACCCACACATTACCTGTCGATCTTATTTCATTAAAAATACTTGTATTTGACGTGATTCTAGGGATTGATTGGTTAACTACTCATCATGCAAAAATTGATTGTTTTCGTAAGGTTGTTAGCTTTCATATTCCTAATCGACCTATTATGCGAATTCAAGCAACCAAACCATTAAAATCAATCGCTTTCATCTCAAGCCATAAAGCTATTCGTTTATTGAAAAACGGATGTCAAGCTTTCTTAGCTCATGTCACGGATTTAAACAAAAATACGTCAGTTTTGAATGATATTTCTATTGTTAATAAATTCCCTGATGTATTCCCTGAAGAACTTCCTGGCCTACCCCCAGAGCATGAAATTAAATTTTGTATCGACCTTGAACCCGGAACAAAATCCATTTCCAAAGCCCCATATCGAATGGCTCCTATTGAACTTCAGGAGTTAAAGATCCAACTACAGGAATTGTTAGACATTGGCTTTATTCGTCCTAGTACTTCTCCTTGGGGTGCTCCTGTTCTATTCGTGAAGAAGAAAGATGGAAGTATGCGACTTTGTATTGATTATCGGGAGTTGAATCATGTCACCATCAAAAAAAGGTACCCATTGCCACGTATTGATGACCTGTTTGACCAGTTGCAAGGAGCTCAATTCTTTTTCAAAGATCGATCTTCGTTCTGGATATCATCAGCTGAAGGTTAGAACTGAAGATATTCCAAAGACGGCTTTCAGAACTCGGTACGGGCATTATGAATTCCTAGTCATGTCCTTTGGATTGACTAATGCTCCTGCTGCATTCATGGATATGATGAACCGGGTGTTCAACGAATATTTGGAGCACTTTGTGGTCGTCTTTATTGATGACATCCTTATTTATTTCATAAGTCGTGAAGATCATGAGCAACAGTTAAGGCTGGTACTCCAAAAGCTTCGTGAATACAAACTTTATGCCAAGTTGAAGAAATGCGAGTTCTGGCTGGAGGAGGTAGCATTCCTTGGGCACGTAGTAACAAGTCGTGGAATATCTGTTGACTCGGCAAAGATTAAAGCTATTCAAAGTTGGGAGCAACCTAAATCAGTAACCGAAGTACGTAGCTTTCTCGGTTTAGCTGGTTATTATCGGAGATTGGTGGAAGGATTTTCTCGAATCGCAAATCCACTAACTCAGCTGACTCGAAAAGATACAAAGTTCGATTGGAGCGAAGAATGTGATATGAGTTTTCAAGAACTCAAGAGGGGACTCATTTTAGCACTTGTTCTAACAATACCATCTGGTTCGGAGGGATTTATCATCTACAGTGATGCTTCGAGCAAAGGGTTGGGATGCGTTCTCATGCAACATGGAAAAGTCATAGCCTATGCATCAAGACAACTCAAGGAATATGAGAGGAATTATCCTACTCATGATCTAGAGTTGGCAGCTGTTGTCTTTGCACTTAAAATTTGGAGGCATTACTTGTATGGGGAGAAGGTGGAGATCTTTACGGATCATAAAAGCCTCAAATATTTTTTCACTCAAAAGGAACTCAACATGCGACAATGACGTTGGCTTGAACTGTTGAAAGATTATGATCATACCATTCAATACCATCCTGGAAAAGCGAACGTGGTAGCTGACGCATTGAGTAGAAGATCATATGCAAGTACGAGTGCGATATTGTCAACACAAAGGCCCATTTTGTGTGACTTACAAAGGATGGAGATAGAGTTAAAGACTCCAGGGACCCATGTGATGATGGCGAATATACGAGTAGAACAGATTTTAATCGATAAAGTTAAAGCTACTCAAGCTACAGACCAGGAGCTGATGCGTATGAGGAAGAAAGTGCAAGAACGTGCTATGCCGGAAGCAAGAATCGATGAAGAAGGAATACTTCGAGTCAACTCCAGACTTTGTGTTCCTATCGACTCTGATTTAAAGTATGAAATCATGATGGAGGCGCACAACACACCGTTTGTAATCCATCCTGGGAGTACCAAAATATATCATGATCTTCGTCATACATTTTGGTGGAGCAATATGAAGCGAGAGATAATGTTGTTTATCTCAAGGTGTCTAACTTGTCAACGAGTCAAGGCGGAGCATCAAGTATCAAAAGGTCCATTGCAACCACTTGAAATTCCAAAATGGAAGTGGGAGCACATTACCATGGATTTCGTTACCGGTCTTCCTAAGGTTTCTCAAGGTATTGATGCGATTTGGGTCATTGTTGATAGATTGACCAAGTCTGCTCATTTTTTATCGATACGAGAAACTTATACACTTGAACGTCTTGCTCGTATGTACATAAACGAGATTGTAAGACTGTATGGTATGCCAGTATCCATAGTTTCTGATCGAGACCCAAGATTCACTTCACAATTTTGGGTTAGTTTACAAAAAGCTATGGGCACGGATTTACGATTTAGTTCGGCATATCATCCTCAGACGGACGGACAATCAGAGAGGACTATTCAAACTCTAGAAGATTTATTAAGACTCTGTGTCCTTGATTTCAAGGGAAGTTGGGATAAGTTCTTACCATTGGTGGAGTTTTCCTACAACAACAGTTATCAAGCAAGTATTGACATGGCTCCATTCGAAGCATTGTATGGAAGAAAATGTCGTTCTCCAGTATGCTGAGATGAGGTGGGTGAAGCAACGTTGTTGGGACCAGAGTTGGTACGTATGACTACAGAAAAGATTCAAGCGATCCGACAACGTATAAAAACCTCACAAGATCGACAAAAGAGTTATACTGATCTTCATCGAAAGGACGTGGAATTTGATATAGGAGATCATGTGTTCTTACGTGTTGCTCCATGGAAAGGAGTTACGAGATTTGAAAAGAGAGGAAAGCTCAATCCTAGATTCATCGGTCCATTTTTAATCCTCGATCGAGTAGGAACTGTAGCTTATAGACTCGCTTTACCGCCAAGTATGTCTCGTGTTTATAACGTTTTTCACATATCCATGTTACGTAAATATGTGGAAGACCCGAACCACATTATTGAGTTAGAACCGGACGAAATAGCGGAGGATTTGACGTATGAAGAAGTTCCTGTTCAAATCTTAGATAAGAAGGAACATATTCTACGCTCTAAGGTTATACCTCAAGTCAAAGTTTTGTGGAGAAATCACGATGTTGAGAAAATGACTTGGGAGTTAGAATCTGAAATGAAGTCAAGGTATCCCTACCTCTTCGACATACCAGGTACGTACCCTAATTTTGAGAGCGAAATTTCATAAGAAGGGGAGGTTGTAAGACCCCAACTTTTATAAATAAAGATGAATTTTCTATAAATATCATTTTTGAATATTATGGAGTTAATTTGATATAATGTTATAGTTATGGGTAATATTTATAAATTTTGCAAAGTACGCAAGTTGTTATATAATATTCGATTGGTCGGGGAATATTCATTTTAACAGAGAATATTCGTACAATGGCACAATCATTGGTGGACCCCACAACGGAATTATTGTCAGATTGAGAAAACGACAAAAATATTTTATTAAAAATAACGGCGGAAGTTTTACCATTGATACTGTTGAACTACTCGTTGTAAAAGTACAGTAATACGTGTGGTTGCATAGTAGCACACGGTATTGATTATTAATGCTTATGTGAGAAGTCACTTAGTTTGATTCAATTATTGTCAGTTAATAATATGAATTATTTAGCGATAATGAAGTTTTGTTTTATTCGTATTATTAACGTAATAAAACAGAAACATTTTTTTATATAAAACAGAATACTTTATTAAAGTTATTCTATAAATAGAATATATTATATTTTATTTAAAAAAAATTTCTTTAAATATGGACCGTCAGATTAAAGTAATGACCGTTCATGGATTAGTTACTATGCATTCCATTTTTCTATAAATAGCAGCTCATTCCTTCATTATTTCTTACGAATTCACTGAACTCTAGAGAGAGAAACTATAGAGAGAAACTATAGAGAGAGAGAAGAAAAATATTCTGCTACTTAACTACTTCCTTATTTCAGTTCTTCTTTAAAACGGTAAGGGGTGTTATTCTTTCTTATTCATGAAGAGAATTTTTGTTATTCCATTTCTTATTATTCTGTTGGAATAACCTGTATACGCGGTCTACCCTATACTTGGTGACATTCTTTTATTATTCTGTTGGAACATCCTGTCTGTGTGTTTTACACCGGACCTGGTTCCGTTTTTATTATTATTCTGTTAGAACATCCTGTCTGTGTGTTTTACACTGGACCTGGTTCCGTCTTGTTATTATTCTATTGGAACATCCTGTCTGTGTGTTTTACACCGGACCTGGTTCCATTATTTATTATTCTGTCGGAATATCCTATATGTGCGTGCGTTTACGCTGGACCTGGTTCCATTATTTATTATTCTGTCGGAATATCCTATCTGTGCGTTTACGCCGGACCTGGTTCCATTATTTATTATTCTGTTAGAATAACCTGTCTGTGCGGTCTATCGCATGCCGGGTGATTTCTTTTGTTATTCCATTCTTTATTATACTCAGTTGATTAAGTTTTAACTTCTATACTCCATGAAATTAGTGGAATATCCTTGATAATTGCGTTTCATCCAGTATCTTTTTATGAAAATATTATTCTAAGCATTCTTGAATTTTACTCCACAAAGCAGTATCATGTTGACAATTTGGACGTTGTTAATTCTTGGATAAATTAATTTTTTAACTTGTTTTATTGAATTCTTATATCTTTGTCATCATCCTCATGTTTATAAAATATTGAAAGTCATCTGTGGCCTGTAGTTCATAGATGGACTGGTATGATTATGACCAGGGATTATTCGGTATAATCATGATCGTAATGTTACAAATGATGTGATAAAAGTCCTCATTGGCCCGTAGTGCATTGATGGACAGTTGTTGGCATGATCATGACCATTAATGAATACACAAATATCCTTGGCCGTAGTGCAGGGGTGATTCGATGAGGTGAATTATTTTATTAAGCTGAGTCTCAGCAATAACAGTGTTGAAAAACTTTTTAAATCATAGAAGATAGTAGATTTTATTTTCTACTTGACTCTTTTAATGGATTGCTTGTTCCGCTGCAGTTAAACTTGATGTTCGTTATATTTTATCAGTTTAACACTGTTGAAGGCTAATGATAATTTATTCTGCATTATCTTAGTCATAATATTTCTTACTGGGCTAGTTGAGCTCACCCTTTCTTTCACTGTTCTCTTCAGGAAATGAGAATATAGCTGGGACGAGTCGGGGAACGGAGTGACGGACCAGATGATAGTATTTGTAGTCCTCACTATTCTGTTAAATAGTGTGACAATAATTGTAATGATTACTTCTTTTGAGTTTGTATAGTCTCTAGTAGACAATAATTGTATTCAAACTCACAGTTATGTTTTGTCGTATTGTACACGACAGTTGTATTAGTAAGTTGTATTTGTATTCTGTACCATGTATCTGACTACCCAAGATGGGTGATGTATACCTAATTTTGGGGGCGTCACACTCAAGATGGGTGATGTATACCTAATTTTGGGGGCATCACAGTTGGTATCAGAGCTTAGGGATATGGTCGTTGGCGGAGATAAGAGTCTAGAACTAGGTGGGGAGAGACGATTTATATACTTCGCTAGTGTGTGACTTACCTAAGCTAAAATCGTTTACTTGATATGTTGACAAATTCTGATATGTTAATTAACCTTTGTTTTGAAGCTATATTCTAGAATGATATCTGAAATACAGAAGATGAGAAATAGGAAAATCATGATAGCGAGGAAATTACCGGGAAGGTACAATCTGAAAAGAAAGCAAGGTATTCTCATCTCTTCGAATATCAGGTACGTACGTAAATTTCGAGGGCGAAATTTCATTAGGAGGGGTGACTGTGAGACCCCGAATTTTATGAAATAAAAGTATTCAGTTTTTCTATTTTGGTAAATAGTTAAATTGATAAAAGTTTAAAGTTAAGGGTAATATGTGAATTTTTTTTTTCAAAGTAAGCAAGTTAATATAAAATATTCGTTTAGTCGGGGAATATTCTTTTTGTCGGAGAATATTCGTACGACGGTACAATCATTGGTGGACCCCACAACAAAATTATTGTCGGATTGAGAAAACGACAAAAATATTGTTATGAAAATAACGGCGGAAATTTTACCGTTAACTGTTGAAACACCCGGTGTTAAAAGTACAGTAATACGCATGGTTGCATAGTAGCACACGGTATTGATTATTGATGCTTACGTGATAAGTCACTCAGTTTTATTTTATTGGTATTATTAATGTAATAAAACAGAAAAGCTTTTTATATAAAACAGAATACTTTTATAAAGTTATTCGTTTTATTAGGCTAATAGTAAATTTTTTATATATAAAACAGAATACTTTTATAAAGTTATCTATTTTATTAGACAATAATTAGAATATATTATATTTTATTATGCATAGTATTTGCATAGTGTCTGCATAGTGTTTGCATAGTAAATTTTTTTATAAAGTTATTCGTTTTATTATATTATAAATAGAATATATTATATTTTATTTAAAAGATTTTGCTTTAAATATGGACCGTCAGATTAAAGTAAATCAATCTAGACCGTTCATGAGTTAGTTACTATGCAGTCTATTTTTTTATAAATAGAAGCTCATTCCTTTATTATTTTCTTACGAATTCACTGAAACTCTAGAGAGAGAAACTATAGAGAGAAAGAAGAAAAGTGTTCTGCTACTTCACTACTCCTATATCCAGTACTCTTCCTTTCAAGGTAAGGGATATTATTTGTTGTACTCGTAAGGGGTATTATTTCTTTTGTATTCATGAAGAGAACTCCTATTATTCCATTCCTTATTATTCTGTTGGAATAACCTGTATACGCGGACTACCCTATACTTGGTGAAATTCTTCTGTTATTCCATTCTTTATTATTTTGTTGGAATATTCTGTCTGTCCGTTTTACGCCGGACCTGGTTCCGTCTTTATTATTCTGTTGAAATATCCTGTCTGTGTATTTACGCCGGACCTAGTTCTATTATTTATTATTCTATCGGAATATCCTGTCTGTGCGTTTACGTCGGACCTGGTTCCATTATTTATTATTCTGTTAGAATATCCTGTCGGTGCGTGTACGCATGACCTGGTTCCGTTATTTATTATTCTGTTGGAATAACCTGTCGGTGCAGTCTATCGCATGCCTGGTGATTTCTTTTATTATTTCATTCTTTATTGTACTCAGTTGGTTAAAGTTTTGGCTTTTATACTTCATGAAATTAGTAAAATATCCTTGATAATTGCGCTTCATCCAGTATCCTTTCATGGAAATATTCTTCTGAGCATTCTTGAATTTTACTCCACAAAGTTGTATCATGTTGACAATTTGGACACTATTGGTTCCTGGATAAATTAATTCTTGAACTTGTTTTATTGAGTTATTATGTCATTGTCATCATCCTCATGTTTATATTATGTTGAAAGTAATTTGTGGCCTGTAGTGCATAGATAGACTTGGTATGATTATGACCAGGGATTATTCGGTATAATCATGACCGTAATGTTACAAATGATGTGAAAAAAGTCCTCATTGGCCCGTAGTGCATTGATGGACAGTTTTTGGTATGATTATGGCTATGGATTCTCTTCGACCAAGGGTTCCAAGGTAAATTATTTTATGGCATGATCAGGACCGTTGATAAAAACACGATTATTTTTTACCGTAGTGCATGGATAATTCGTGGTCGTGATACTAAAGAATATCCTTGGCCTGTAGTGTAGGGATGATTTGATGATGTGGATTATTTATTAAGCTGAGTCTCAGTGATAAAAGTCATGAAAGACCTTTTAAATCATAAAAGATAGTAGATTTTATTCTCTACTTGACTCTTTTAATGGATTGCTTGATCCGCTGCAGTTAAACTTGATGTCTATTGTATTTTATCAGTTTAACATTGTTGAAGACTAATAATAATTTCTTTTGCATTATCTTAGTCATAATATTTCTTACTGGCCTAGTTGAGCTCACCCTTTCTTTCACTGTTCTCTTCAGGAAATGAGAATATAGTTGGGACGAGTTGGGAAACGGAGTGATGGACCAGATGATAACATTAGTAGTCCTCACTATTCTATGTAATAGTGTGATAATAATTGTAATGAGGACTCCTTTTGAGTTTGTATACTCTCTAGTAGACAATATTTGTATTCAAACTCACAGTTTATGTTTTGTCTTATTGTACACGACAGTTGTATTATTAAGTTGTATTTGAATTCTGTACCATGTTTCTGGCGACTTAAGATGGGTGATGTATGCCTAATTTTGGGGGCGTCACAGAAGTCCTCACCAGTCCCAACGGTACAAAAGATATCCTTAGTATACAACGAAAGAAACGTATTGAAGAAGCTAAGGAAAGAACCATAGGACAGAGGAAAACATCTTTTCAGGTGTTAGGTGAGAAAGTAGTCTGCTGTGTCAGTGGGCCAGAATGTAATTCAGAAGATGTGCAGAAACGTCTCCATCAAAGTTCAGAAATGTCAAACACATTTAATGCTTCAACAAATGGCTTCAACGGATAGATTTCAAAGATCACATATATGAGAAACATTTGCAGATAAGAGAAGTAAGCAAGCATTGAACAAAACGCTGAAGAACACTCAATGCTCAACTCTATGATATGAGAAAAAGAGAAAGCTTGCTCAGCTACTCAGTTCTTTCGAACAAGTGCTTAACGGCAATTGAGTAGTACCAACCAAGAACTCAATAACTACCAATCAACTGAAGTAAGAGTTCCAAGTCAGAAGGACTTGAAGAGTTCTAAGTGAAGTGAGAAGAACCAAGTCTGCTGGACTTAAAGAGTTCAAGAGTGAACTAAAAAGTACCTAGATTGCTGATCTAGAAGGAATCTGTGAGATTCAGAAAGTGTAAAGACATCCTTAGTGGTTTTCCAACTCGAGAAGTAGAAGAGTGAACTAGGAGCTTTAAGTTCTCTGCTATAACTGTTATAACTGTCTCACTCTCATTAACTCACTATATCTAAAAGGGAAAAATAAACTAATCTTAATTCCGCTGTGTTTGAATCATTATCAAAACTAACAAAGTAAAACGGAAAAAATTTTAAATATCTATTTAACCCCCCCTTTCTAGATAACTATTGTGCCTCCGGGAACTAACAATTGGTATCAAAGCAGGTTCTATTATATAGCCTACAAAGTTTAAGTAGATCCAATGGCACACTTACCAAGCGAATCAAGGACTGGAGGAGGCATCAAGCCACCTATGTGCAACAAAGATAAATTCGCCAACTGGAAAGTTAGGATGCAAGCATACATGGATTTAATAGACGAAGATCTATTTGAAACTGTTCAAAATGGGCCCTACATTCCTACAAAGCTTGCACCGACTACAGATGATCCAAACAAAATACAGATCAAGGTCAAAGAAGAATGGACTGACAACGAGAATAGAGTTGTTCAACTCGACAAGAAGGTCAAGAACATTTTGTTTCAATCCTTAAAAGACGATTTGTTCGAAAATGTGGTCAACAGCAAAACAGCAAAGGAGGTTTGGGAAGCATTACTCATCATGCACAAAGGAACGGAAGAAGTCAGAGAAAATAAACAATCTCTCCTGACACAACAATATGAAATGTTTGCACACGTTCAAGGAGAAAACGTCACTGCCATTTACGAGAGATTCAACGTTCTGCTCAACTCTTTACGAGCCTATAGAAAGATCTATCCAAATAAAGATCTAATCATAAAGTTTATGAGAGCCTTACCAAGCAGGTGGGATGCCAAAACCACTGCTATCAGAGAGTCAAAGAATCTCCATGAGATGACTGTTCAACAGTTATATGGCAACCTTCTTATATACGAACTGGAGCTGACTCAACGAGCAAAAACTCTATCAGAAGGAAGAAAGAATGATAAGGGTGCTGCTTTCAAAGCAACTGAAAGTACCTCCAAGGTCAACACTGAAATTGTGTGACAACCACAAAACAGGTCCATTCCATCCAACCTATTCTAAGTCGCCAAATACATGGTACAGAAAATAACTACAATTTTATTACAACAATTGTCGTGCAAAATACAACAACACATATGCTGTGAGTTTGGATACAAATATATACCAAATGTGACTCATGTCCCAATCGTGGACAGCACCTCACAATGATACCTTACATAAAGGTATAGTCAAAAACTGTTTTAGAAATTAGAATCTTTGGGAAGTGCTCAAGGAAACCTTCGTACATGGGAGGCCATGCGTCTAGGTTATGATAGATATCATATGGCCACAGAATTATCCTTGGTTGACCCAATAGACCCCAAAGAAAAATGAGAAGATTACTATCATATTCTTTCCAATGGTGAGTCTTCTCTTGACTTATCATTATCTCCACTGTCTCTAATTGAGAATTATACTTCAAACAAACACCAAGATTATATAGGTAGTGCTCGTAGATATACTCAGCAAGTGGATGAGCACAACCCTGTCTTATGATGACACGAGGTTGTATGTCATTAGACATCTTGTATGATAGTGATAAAACACCCTTCCAACGTTGGGTTCGCCTCACCCTATTTGATTCACCAAATATAACTACTAAATGACGACCACCGTTCTATTCCCCTGTTACCCCCGCTCGACCCAGCTACACTCTTATTACCTGAAAGGAATTGTGAAACAGAAGGGTGTGCACAACTAGCCCAGTAAAGAATATCATGACTAAAGATAAATAAATTATCAATAGCCTTCAACAGTAATAAATCAGAATTTTAGAACATATGGTAGATGATAAAAAATTTCAACCATAGTTGCAGCGGAACGTGCAATCCATTAGAAGAGTCAAATAGACTACAAAGTCTATTATCTTCTCCATGTTAAAAATCCACCAACAATGTTTTATCCCTGTAACATCAATTAACAATTCTGGTCCACAATCATATGAATAACTCATAATCATAATTGTAGTTCTAAATTTTTCTTCGCAGCCAGGACGAAGAATATTTTCATCACCTGTCTTTACCTGAAACATCAAAGATCATGGTTATACCAAATCACAGTTCCTGTTCATAATCATGCTAATAAATCCATCTTCGCACTACGGCCAAAGATATTTATCAACAAACCATCTTTGCACTACGGGCCAAAGATATTCAACAACAGTTCATCTTTGCACTACAGGCCAAAGATATTCATCAATAATTCATCTTTGCACTACAGGCCAAAGATATTCATCAACAGTTCATATTTGCACTACAGGCCAAATATATTAATATCTCAAAGAAATATATAATCATTTCAGAATTTATATAAACAATAATTATAACCATGTTGATCATTTCACCTTTGCACTTAAGCTAAAGATATTCAATTATAAATTCAATGGTCACGATCATACCAGTCAATAATTCAACTTTGCACTACTGGCCAAAGAGAACCCAAAGTCATGATCATACCAATAATCTACCCATCTTTACACTCTAGTGAAATAAAATTTTAACATCAGGGTTATAAAAATATTATATATGATAATAAAAATAATATGATCAAAATATGGATTTAATTTCAAGAGTAATATTCATAAATCAACTATAATTTGGTTAGAAAAAGAAACCAATTTTGTCGTGAATAGTAACTCGTGAATAGTAACTCGTGAATAGTAACTTCGACACAAAAAGATAGAAATTTCACGATAAAATTCATACCAATATTTCGGTATAATGATATTGAAAGGATAACATTTCTTAAATTTATAAATAATTTATTTTAATTGTTTACACTTTACTAAATAATGCATTTAATCATCCTAAAATGTATTTAATCATCCTAAAATGCCAAACTCATAAGATTTTATTACCAATATCCAAAACCCTCGTCAAAAATCTGCATATACCTCATATAGGATTCTCAAGCCATAAAATCCTATTTTCTAATTTTCTTACTTCACATAACATATTTAATTCATTTACTCATAACTAGACTATTTTTATAAAAAATACCAAATCAGTTCCAAAAATATTTTTTTTCTGGGTTTTAGCAGAATATAGTCCCATATTGAACATATATTTTTCTCCAATTTTTTAAAACTCATTTACTATTTTTCATATGGCCAAAACAGCCGAATATTTAGACATTTATCATAAATTGTACTTTTATCTAAAAATTCAGAAATTCACAGAGTATACTCCTATCATATACATGTACTCCCAATAACAATTTCATCAATTTTGGAGTTAACCACAAGGAGTTATAAGCGGTTACTTTTAAAATAGTCTTTTCCCGTAAAATTTATAACTCTTAATCTATTCATCCAAAAATCACCATTTTTGGACACAATCAATAAAACTCATCAAAATATCATTTCAAAATTTTCCAGAATTTTTTGAAGGTCAGAAGAATTACGAAACTGAAAAACATAACAACCCTTAAAATCCCTTACTATCCCTTACCTCAAAAGTGCAGTATTTCTGACTGGAATGCAAAGCCGAAGGAAACTTGCACTGAATAGTAACTCTCAAAGTATCTAAATACTCACAAAATATGTTTCATAATATAAAGAGAGAAAGAGAGAAAGCTTATGTTTCTGGTGTGATTTTCAATTCTAACTTAGCTCTCTATTTATAGGAAAATATTAGCACGCCGAAGCAGACTTAACCTGCAACCTGATGGCTTTACCTACTACTATTCCCACCCACCATATTTGAATAAAAATCTCAGCACATTTCTTCACCAACAAAGAGTGGGGCCCACCAATTCTAGAATTTTTCACCAAAATGATAAATTCCGAAACTTCAACAATTTCTGAACCAGTCATCTCTTAAAATTCATAACAAATCATACGTTCAATTTTAATGGTTCAAAATTTGTGAATATATACTCAACTTATATATGTATAACATATCCAAAAATTACCACGATCCAACGGTCGGATTAAAAATTATAACCCCCGCAATATATCTCAAAAACCCTGATTGATTTTTAATACCTCCATTCCGACAAAAATACTGATAAAACACCTCAACATTAACTCCTTCATTTTTAACCACAAAATATATCCAACATTTATATTCACATAAAATAAATATTTCCTTATCATATGTGTAAGACCCCAACTTATTAATGAATAAAATCAAATTTTCTCTAAATATTATTGTGAATAATAAGGGGTTAATTTGATATAATACTTTGGTTATGGGTGAAATGTGCAAATTTTATAAAATAAGCAAGTGGTTATAAAATATTCATTTTGTCGGGGAATATTCGTTTGGTCGTGGAATATTCTTGCTGTCGGGGAATATTCGTACGACGGCGCAGCCTTGTGTGGGCCCCATAACGGAAAGCAATTGGATGAAGAAAACGACAAGTATAAGTTGTTTATAAATAACGGCGTAGTTGTTACCGTTAATACTGTTGGAATACCCGGTGGTTAAAATACAGTAGCACACGGTATTACACCAATTATTGATTCTTACGAAGGAAGACACTACTCAATAATTGTTACAGTAGTTACTGTTCAATATTTTATTGATTCAATAATTGTTGCATTGATATTTTATATTGTTGTTGTTTCAATAATTGTCACTGCACAATATTTTCCTTTATCAGATCAATAATTCATATTATTTGAATAATATTATTAGACAATATTATTGACAATATCTAGAAAGTTCTGTCTAAAGAGAGGTTTGGTCATCTAATTGCGCGTCAGTAAGGAGAAATTCTTATTGGAAAACCCCCTCTTTCTTGGGAACGACCTGGTTGTCATAAATGTGATGTGGTAATATTATTTGTAAATAATTAATTATTGATTCATATGATAAGGAAATATTTATTTTATGTGGATATAAATGAGGGATATATTTTTATGGTTAAAAATGAAGGAGTTAATGTTGAGATTTTTATCAGTATTTTTGTCGGAATGGAGGTATTAAAAATTAGGGTTTTTGAGATATTTTGCGGGGGTTATAATTTTTAATCCGACCGTTGGATCGTGATAATTTTTGGATATGTTATACATATATAAGTTGAGTATATGTCCACAAATTTTGAACCGTTAAAAATGAACGTATGATTTATTATGAATTTTACGAGATGACTGGTTCAGAAATTATTGAATTTTCGGAGTTAATCATTTTGGTAAAAAATTTTAGAATTAGTGGGCCCCACTCTTGGTTGGTAAGGAAATGTGCTGATATTTTTATTCAAATATGGTGGGTGAGAATAGTAGCAGGTAAAGCCATCAGGTTGCAGGTTAAGTCTGCTTCGGCGTGCTAACATTTTCCTATAAATAGAGGGCTAAGTTAGAATTGAAAATCACATCAGAAACAAGTTTTCTCTCTTTCTCTCTCAAGATTATTGAGTGTATTTTGTGAGTATTTAGATACTTTGAGAGTTTCTATTCATCAGAGCAAGTTTCTTTCAGCCTTATACCGGTATTCCGACCCGAAGTACTGATATTTTGAGGTAAGGGATATTATTTTCTTCTTAAATGATATTATTTTCTTCAATATCATTATGCTGAAATATCAACATGAGTTTTTTATCAAATTTAGAACTTTTTGTGTCGGAGTTACTATTCATGTATACGTTACTATTCATGTATACGTTACTATTCACGTATACGTCACTATTCACGAATACGGCACTATTCACCGAAAAATAAAATTTTTCCTTTTTGTCCAAGATGTCTATTATGGTTACTATCTTTGATTGTATCCATGTTTTGATCTTTATTTTTGAATTTTGCTTCACAATTGATTATTATGAAGTATTATTGATCTTGGATAAACTGTTATACGAATCCCTACTATTTGTCCTTCTGTCTCACTGGATTCATTTTTTTAAAGATATTTTTCATCATCCTCAGTCCTAAATGATGATATTACTGAATATCTTTGGCCTGTAGTGCAAAGTTGTATGATTACTTGATGAATATCTTTGGCCAGTAGTGCAAAGATGAACAGGTGTTGAGATGAACATGACTGACAGGTGATACAAATGAATATCTTTGGCCTATAGTGCAAAGATGAATATTTAGATAAAGATGATTATTAATTGATGTTACAGGGATAAAATATTGATGATGGACTTTTAAATCTTAGAAGATAGTAGAATTCATTCTCTACTTGACTCTTCTAATGGTTTGTTGTTTTCGCTGCAGTTGTTGATCTAAAACTTGTTGTCGATTATATTCTATCAGATTTTTCCCTGTTGAATACTAATGATAATTTGTTGTATATTATCTTAGTCATAATATTCTTTACTGGGCTAGTTGAGCTCACCCTTTTCCTTTTTGTTCCATTTTTCTTCTCAAGAGGTGAGAACATAGCAGGATCTAGTCGGGGTATGGAGTGATGGTTCTAGAAAGATATTTTAACAGTCCTCACTATTTCTGTAAAATAGTGTTTGAATAATTGTAATGAGGACTTATTTGAGTGTGGATATTGTCTAGAAGACAATATTTGTATTTAAACTCACAGTATGTGTTGTCGTATTTTGCACGACAATTGTATTATTGAAGTTGTAGTTTGCTTTCTGTACCATGTATTTGGCGACTCAGAATGGGTGTTGTATACCTATTTTGGGGGCGTCACAATATGAATATATGTACAACGATTCATTGAAACCTTTAAAGCATACACTCTCTTAGTTCCACACTAGTATTGTAATATCCGATAAAATAAAATAATAATTAAATTTATTTAAATATATTTTAATTGGATTTTTTTATATTTAATTTGTGTGGATCATAACGGGTATTAGATAACATTGAGTTGATAAATTTGGGCCTTAATATTATTTAAGTTAAACATATATTTTATACTATTGAATTCTATTAAAATTATGAGAGTTAATAAAATGTATTTAAATGATTAAAATATAAACCCTATAGGGTATTTAGAACATTATATATATTATACTAGTGAAACTCACCAATAATTTTAATAAATTTAAACAAATAATTTACATTAATTTACCTTATACAGTATTAATTAATTAATATGGAGTACTGTGAATGTAGTAAAACTATCTAAAATTTCTATTAATCTCAAAATTTTATATTATTTAGAGTTAAATAAATACATTTTCCAATGTTTGAGAAACTTATGTATTGGATAGAATTAAATTTTAAATAATTTAAATTGAATATTTTTAATTATGATTCAAATTTAACTCATTTAAAAAGACAAACAAATTAAAACTAGAGATTGTACATTTTGTTCAAACGGTTGTCTTTTTATTTTTTGTACTTTTATTTAGATGCAAGCATGTTAAAACAAGTAATTGTTGTAGTTCAGTTGGGTTGAACACTTATTTAATGACTTGGAGGTCTTGTGTTCAACCCTCACAAGTAACATTATTTTATTAAAACAATAATTCACGGGCGGGCCGGGCTAGTACGGGCCAAGCCAAAAACAGGTCGGGCTAAAATGGCCCAACTTTACGTGGGCTGCAATAATAAAGCCCATGGCCCAATATTTTGCGGGCGGGCCCGCGAGCTTGGGCTTTTTTTGCCAGGTCTAGCGACAAGGGTCATCAAGTAACATTCCTCAACAATCAGTGTCAAGTCAGAGATTTGAAGGCATCTGCTGTAAAGCTAACCGGGACAAGAGAAGGAAATGTTTACATAGTAAATCTTGGACAACTGAGCTCAGACGAGATAATATGCTTTCTGGCTAAAGCATCTGAAGAAATGAGTTGGCTTTGGCATAGACGACTGTTTCATCTCAACTTCAAGAGCATGTCTAAACTAGCCTCAAAAGATCTAGTAGCAGGCTTACCCAAGTTCAGCTTCGTCAAAGAAAGGCCTTGCAATGCCTGTCAACTTGGAAAGCAGACCAGAAGCTCATTCAAGAGCAAAACTTCTAACTCAATTGATAAGCCCCTGCAGCTGCTTCACATGGATCTGTTTGGGCCAATTTCAACAACGAGCCTTGGAGGGAAGAGATACTCACTGGTCGTAGTGGACGACTACACCAGATTTACATGGGTATTCTTTCTAACCTCGAAAGATGAAACAAGCTCCCAACTGATCAAGATGTTCAGACTGGTGATAAACGAGAAAGGGGAGAAAATCAAGGCTACAAGGAGTGATCATGGCAGAGAATTTGACTTCACTTAAATGGACCAGTTTTGCACAGACAATTGCATTAGTCACAACTTCTCAGCTCCACGAACTCCTCAACAAAATGGAGTAGCTGAGAGAAAGAACATAACGTTGATAGAGGCTGGAAGAACTCTACTAGCAGCAACACATCTGCCTGAATACTTCTGGGCAGAAGCCGTCAACACTGCATGCTACACTCAAAATAGGTCACTGATACACTCTACGATTAAGAAGACACCCTACGAACTGTGGAAAGGAAGAAAGCCAAATGTCAGCTAATTCCATGTATTATGCTGTGCATGCCACATTCTCAACAATGGGAAGCAGTATCTGCCAAAGTTCCAACCCAAGTCAGACGAAAGAATCTTTCTTGGTTATGCCACAGACAGTAAAGCCTATAGAGTGTTCAACAAAAAAATACTGAGTGTGGAAGTCTCGATCCATATCATCTTTGATGAAACAGACTTGGACAAAATAGTGTCTCAAGACACTACGAACGACAGCCCAGACTCAATGAATGAAGTCGTCGAGCCCAGCGCCACGATCGTAGTGCCATATAGTGAAATCGTTGAGGAAGGAAATAAGATCGTAGAGAGGCCTATGCAAGACAACAAACCTCTACACCAAGAAGAAGAAATAGATCTTGAAGACCTAAGACAAGAAGGCATCAGGACAGACGTCCCAACAAGAAATAGATGGGCAAGAGATCACACTCAAGATTTAATCATTAGAGATCCGAGTGCAAGAGTCAAAACAAGAGCTGCCACTCAAAATGAATGTTTCTATCTAAGCTTTCTGTCACAAATGGAACCTAAGAAGATAGAGAATGTTATGGAAGACTCCAGCTGGATAGAAGCCATGTAGGAAGAACTTAATCAGTTTGAAAGAAGCAAAGTATGGAGATTGGTTCCAAGACCAAAAAGTCATCCTGTCATTGGAACCAAGTGGGTCTTCAGAAACAAGATGGATGAAGATGTAGTAATAACCAGGAATAAGGCAAGACTAGTGACCCGTAGTGCATTGATGGACAGTTGTTGGCATGATCATGACCATTGATGAATACACGAATATCCTTGGCCCATAGTGCATGGATAATTTGTGGTTGTGATACTAATGAATATCCTTGGTCGTAGTGCAGGGATGATGTGAATTATTTATTAAGCTGAGTCTCAGCGATAAAAGTGATAAAAACCTTTTAAATCATAAAAGATAGTAGATTTTATTCTCTACTTGACTCTTTTAATTGATTGCTTGTTCCGTTGCAGTTAAACTTGATGTTTGTTATATTTTATCCGTTTAACACTGTTGAAAGCTAACGATAATTTATTCTGCATTATCTTAGTCATAATATTTCTTACTGGGCTAGTTGAGCTCACCCTTTTGCTTTCATTATTCTCTTCAGAAAATGAGAATGTAGCGGGGACTAGTCGGGAAACGGAGTGACGGTTCTGATGATAGCATTAGTAGTCCTCACTATTCTATGAAATAGTGTGAAAATAAATGTATTAAGGACTTATTTTGAGTTTGAATTCTGTTTAGAAGAAAATGTTGTTGTAACAACCCGATATTTTCTATACAAATAAATAAGAAATTTTGCGTATAATTTTTTTATATATATTTTAAGGATGAGGATTTGTACAAGATAATGTGTATATATAATTATGTGGTAAATAAAAATATATTTATTACATAAATATTTACAAATAAATTTATTTTAGAATTATTGATTTTTATAAAGTATATTCTTATAATAATTAATTTATAGTAGAATTGTTTTTATTAATTATTTTCCATGAATATATAATCATATATTATTTAAATAATATATGGAGTGATTTTTAGAATAATTATAATAATTATTTTATGAATTTTTGTACAAGTTATTAAGTGAATTATTTTACCTTAATTATTAAGGTTAAATATGAAGAATAAATCAGATATGGAATCCAAACCCTAATTTTAGATTATTGTCAAGGAATGAGAATAACAATGTAATTTTAATTATATTTTGATTTTTTAGTGCTATAAATATGTACTGTATATACGTATTGATGATGATTAGTCAATTATGGTGTTTAATTTCAAAACCCTTTTATTAATTGATTAAACCCTATTTTTACTGGGGGAAACCCTAATTGAAAAATCAACTGTGAGTTTAAGACTGTTATATAACTGTGTTATATATTTTATGTTGTGTATTAAATGATTGATTAGGTAAACCCTAATTAAAATTCTAGAAACCCTAAATAATTTTTTTGAAAACCCTAATTATTTAAAAACCCTAAATTTTAATTAGTAAGTTCTAATTAAAATTTTATTGAACTTTAAACTTAAATTTTTAAACCCTAGAAATTTTTTGGGAAACCTTAAGGTTTAAGATCTATTGATTTTAACCTAGATTCAAGTGTCATGGACAAGAATACCCTTAAAATATTTTGTTAGTTTACTAAAATACCCTTTTTGGATTTATTTTAATAAGATTTCTTGCAAATCTTCCCATATCTTGCAAGTCATCACCCTAGATTATAGCACATGCCTAAAACTCAACCAAGCTTATCCACTTTGACACCTTGCATGTTAGATACATTGAATCTAAGTCATATAAATAGATTAAGAGAGAGAAAATGTCACTTGCTAGCTCATTTGTTCACAATAACCATCCAAGACCCTCTCTCTCTAAAACCTACGAAATCCTTTACTAAATTCAGTCACAAGACCAGCCCCACGATCACCTTGAACAGATTCATAAGCTAGAATCAAAACTTATTCATATAAGGTATAAACCTAATTTGAAAAATCTGATCTTAGTTGCTGTGTTAGATGTTATGTTTGAGTGTTAGAATATGTTGTTAGTAGTGTCTATTGTTGATCTAGGTTGATAGATGTTAGATCCATAACATCTAGAGGCTCGGATTTAGCATTTTACAAAATTTGGAAAAAATTTATTTTGTGGTCTGACATCAAATGTCAGAGGCTGTAAATCTCAGGCTGTTTATGATTTTTGTGTTTTGAAGGTTTATACTTGTAGTATGTTATGTGGTCTAGGATCTAGAACTTGAATCAGGGTCATATCGATCATATATTGCAAGTTATTTAAGGTCAAAATGCGTTGACCGGCCATGACCGGGTGTTTCTGGGTAACCCAGAAACATCCCAGAACCGACCTGACAACATTTTTAACCGTCTTGATCTGTCAATGTATTGGAGTTTTGTTGTTGTTTTGTTATCTAAGTTGTAGTATGTAGTTTACACTATATGTTTATGCCTTAAAATCTCCTAAATACAAAACTGGATGATTACAGTGGATGGTCAAACTAGGACAGACGAACATGGAAGCTGTTTTCTGGGTAACCCAGAAAACGCTTGACCATGTCGTCTGACATGGTTTGACCGGCTTTGTTATGCTTGATTTGTTGATGATTATGATAATGTTTGGTGTTAGATCTGTAGTATTACATGTGTTATACAACCTGGACCTCTTAAATCACTAAAACATCACCTAGATCACAAGTTGTGGAAGCCCAAAGTAGGCTACATGAACTGTTCTTACCCAGAAATGAAGAACAGCCTCTGACAGCTACTTTGCTGGGTTAGATCTCTTTGGTTATGTGTGGTATGAACTTGATTGTTGTTGGATCTTGTAGTCTTGTATTAGTACTACATAATCTGACAAACAACATCTCCAGAAACATAACACACACGAAGTTAGACCTGGTCAAACCTGGTCACTCGGTAATGGGCTTGATGTTCTGGGTTTCATGAAGAACACCTCAAGAACACCTATAGCGACAGTTTCGTCGCTATAGGGCCCTTTAGCGACAGTTTCCTTATAAAATTAATTAATTATATGAAATAAATAGAAAAAAATAGTTTTTAATTATTAAAAATACCAAATAAATTATTAAAAATTATTTTGAGGTCCGAAAATAAGTATTTAATTATTTTGAATATATTTCATAAATATTTAATATTTTTAAAATATTAAAAATAATTAATTTATTTAATTATTATATTAAATAAATTATTTAAAAATAATTTTAATACATAAAAAATCATTTAAAATTATATTATGATATAAAAAAATATTTTAAGTTATTTTTAATGACTTTTAATATTTTGTGATGAAATTTATTAATAAATTAATATTAATGATAAGTTAGTTATTTACTAAATGAATTAAATAAAATAATTAAAAATGATTTTATTATATTAAAAATCATTTTAAGGTATTTAAAGATATTTTAAGTTATAAAATATAACTTTTAATATTTAAAGATAAATTTCATTAGTTAATTATTATTAATGATATTAAGGTTATTTAATAATTATATTAAATAAATTAGTTTAAAAATGATTTTAATATCATAAAAATTATTTTAAATGTAAATAAAGTGTTTAAGGATATTTTAAGTTATAAAATATAACTTTTAATATTTAAAGAATAATTTCATTAATAATTTAATATTAATGATATTAATTTAATACTAAATAATATTAAATTTATTTAATAATTATCTTAAATAAATAGTTTAAAAATGATTTTATTAATTTAAAAATCATTTAAAAAGGATATAAATGAATTAAAAATATTTTAAGTTATACGTAATGACTTTTAATATTTGGATAAATAAAGCATTAATACTTTAATATTAATGGTAATTATTTAAGAATGATTTTAAATATTTTAAAATCATTTAAGGGTAATATTAATACTTTAAAAATATTCTAAGTTATTATAAATAACTTTAATATTTTGAAAATAATTTCATTAATAGTTTAATATTAATTAAATATTAATGATAATATAATTGATTAATATTTAAATCATTTAATAATGATTCTAATGTTTGAAAATTCATGATAAATTATAATAAATGTTTTAAAATTATATTAAATTATTTAAAAATAATATGACTGATACTAAGTTATAGGACAGAGTCTTAGACTCGATAATTACCCGATAAAGCCGTCGATACACCGACATATTTTAGAAATTGATCTGGACTTAGATATTTTAATTAGATATGTATTTATTTGTGATTCAATGGTTGTTAAACATGGGTAATAATGTGATTAGGTTATGTGCTGACTGCGAAATGCAGTACTATGTATTGAGATATGTTATTCTAATCAGTAAAACGATCTTATTAATGATAGGTCGTGAGATAAAAGATAAAACTAAGTTGCAATTTGTAAGCAGCGCATCAGGCAAGTATCTTACCTTTGCATTTTCTTTATGCAATGGACATGAGTAAGAATATTTATGAATTATATTATTAATGTACAGATTATTAACTTTATATTATATACGCTCATTGATTATCAACATATTAGTATATGATAATTCAGATTTATATTTTGTTCGTTAATTTCTATAAATGGTTATACAAGTGTCCCCACTTGGATAATCATTATATTTAATTACATATTGATATACCTTTATCGATTACCCGTATATATATATATATATATATATATATATATATATATATATATATATATATATATATATATATATATATATATATGTTGAATTATAGATTATTGTTGAACAAGATAAAACCTTTGATTTGGAACCCAGACAAGTATGAACATCCCTACACGGAAAAACTTTTATGCGCCCAAGGCAGACAGAGTGAACGATACCCTCGTTCTTTCATGTAGTGTTGATCAATACAGGGTACAACGGGCTGATCACCCCCTTGCCCGTAAGTTATGACGGTTTACAGATGAAGTTCTGTTTAACCTATTCGAAAATTGAAAATAATGTTCATAACATGTCATATTAACCCTATATATATAGTCATTACGTAGTTTTAAAAAATTTGAAAAAGGGTTGTTATGTTATTATTATCGGTATAAGATACTTCACAACTATTGATCTGTTGTAGAAGGGTAGTATAAAAAAAATATTTAAATTCTTTCAGCTTATATATATAATTGTTATTACTTGCTGGGCACTCAAATGCTCATCCTTGTTTAATTTAAATATTTTCAGCTAAGTGTGAAGAACCAGAGAGCTCATGCAGAAACAAAGGAAAAGGAAAGCTAACCAAATAAGATTTGTGGTAGTTTATGTAATAATTTGATATTATTAAAACAAGTATGACATATATTATCTTACATGGGTTGTAATGAATGTATTAAAGGTTGCGTACTTGGGAGCTAGACTCTGATAATTATGTAAATTAAGTTTGACTTTTATATTATTGTTATTATTATTAGTATTATTCCGTTCATAGAAATGGTATTGTAAAGCACCGAGTTCGGGTTTTAGGTACCCGGATTTGGGGGCGTTACAGTTGTATTTAAACTCACAACTTATGTTTTGTCGTATTTTACACGATAGTTGTATAATTAAGTTTTATTTGTATTTTGTACCATGTATTTGACGACTCAGAATAGGTGATGTATACCTATTTTGGGGGCGTCACAAGAAAAGTAAGCAAGCATTCAATAAAACGCTGAAGAACACTCAATGCTCAACTCTACGATATGAGAAAAAGAGAAAGCTTGCTCAGCTACTCAGTTCTTTCGAACAAGTGCTTAATGGCAACTGAGTAGCACCAACCAAGAACTCAACAACTACCAATCAACTGAAGTAAGAGTTCTAAATCAGAAGGACATGAAGAGTTCTAAGTGAAGTGGGAAGAACCAAGTCTGCTGGACTTGAAGAGTTCAAGAGTGAACTAAGAAGTGCCTAGATTTCTGATCTAGAAGGAATCTGTGAGATTCAGAAAGTGTAAATACATCCTTAGTGGATTTCCTACTCGAGGAGTAGAAGAGTGGACTAGGAACTTTAAGTGCTCTGAACCACTTAAAACTGTTGTGTCTCTTACATTCTTGCTATAACTGCTATATCTGCTATAACTGTTATAACTACCTCACTCTCACTAACTCACTATATCTAAAATGGGAAACCAAACTAATCTTAATTTCGCTGTGTTTGAATCATTATCAAAACTAACAAAGTAAAACGAAAAGAATTTTAAATATCTATTCAACCCCCCATTCTAGATAACTATTGTGCCTCTGAGAATTAATAATTATGTTCTATTTAACTCTTCTGATGGATTGTTGATTCTGTTACAATTATGGTGATGCCCCCAAAATAGGTCCATACTGTAAGACCCCAACTTATTATAAATAAAATTAAATTTTTTCTCTATTCATTATTCTAAATTAATAAGTTGTTAATTTGATATAATGCTTTGGGTATGGGTGAAATGTGAAAATTTTATAAAATAAGCAAGTGGTTATAAAATATTCATTATTATCGGGGAATACTTGTTTGGTCGTGGAATATTATTGTTGTCGGGGAATATTCGTACGACAGCGCAGCCATTTGTGGGCCCCATAACGAAAAACGGTTGGATGAAGAAAAACGATAAAGTATGAGTTTTTATGAATAACGACGTAATTGTTAACGTTAACACTGTTGGGTTACCTGGTGGTTAAAATACAGTAATATGTGTTGTTGCACAGTAGCACACTGTATTGCACAGTATTATTGAATTATTAATTCGTACGTAAGAAGGCACTACTCAATAATTGTTACAGTAATTACTGTTCAATATTTTATTTTATTGTTTCAATAATTACTGCGTTGTTAGTCTATATTATTGTTGTTTCAATAATTGTCACTGCACAGTATTTCTCATTATCAGATCAATAATTCATATTATTTGAATAATATTATTAGATAGCATTATTGACAATGTCTAGAAAGTTCTGTCAAGGAGAAGTTGGATAATCTAATTGCGCGCCAGTAAGGAGAAATCCTTATTAGAAAGCCCCTTCTTTCTTAGGAACGGTCTGGTTGTCATAATTGTGATTCTGTAATATTATTTGTGAATAATTAATTATTGATTTATATGATAAGAAAATATTTATTTGATATGAATATAAATGATAGATTTATTTATTTTATGTGGTTATAAATGAAGAAATTAATGCTGAGGTGTTTTATCAGTATTTTATCGGTGTGGAGGTATTAAAAATCATCCGTTTATGTATTTTGGATATTTTCTGTTTGGAATTTAGAAAAACTCAAAGCTATAAAGTTGTAGAGAATTTAATTTCGTGTGGAATGGACATAAAATTTGTATTTTTCTGATAAACGAGCTATTTTCTATGAATTACTGAAATTTCAGAAAATAAACTATTTTTTATTAAAATTGGGTGGGACCCACTTTTGTTTTAAAATATGTGGGCTGCTAATTTTTCAGAATTGGCTGGTCTTGGTTGGCATCTTGGTTAGTGCGTAAGAAGAAAGGAAATTAATAATAATATTTTATTATTTAGTCTCCTATGGCGTTCTAAGCATTTTCCTATAAAAAGACGCTTAGGTTAGAATTGAAAATCACACCAGAAACAAGTTTTCTTTCTCTCTATATTGTCGAACGTATTTTTGTGAGCATTTAGATACTTTGAGAGTTGTTGTTTGGTACAAGCTTCCTTCGACTTTATATCCGATATTCCGATCTGAAGTCCGGTTATTTTGAGATAAATGATGTTATTTTTTTTCGTAATGATGTTATTCTTTCAATATCATTATACAGAAATATTGGTATGAATTTTATTGTGGAATTTCTACCTTTTTGTGTCGGGATTACTATTCACGTATACAACACTATTCACCGAAAAATAAATTTTTTTTATCTAAGATGTCTATTGTGACGCCCCCAAAATAGGTATACAACACCCATTATGAGTCGCCAAATATATGGTACAAAAACCAAACTACAACTTCAATAATACAATTGTCGTGCAAAATACGACAACACATACTGTGAGTTTAAATACAAATATTGTCTTCTAGACAATATCCACACTCAAATAAGTCCTCATTATAATTATTCAAACACTATTTTACAGAAATAGTGAGGACTGCTAAAACATCTTTCTAGAACTATCACTCCATACCCCGACTAGATCCTGCTATGTTCTCACCTCCTGAGAAAAAAAATGGAACAAAAAAGAAAAGGGTGAGCTCAACTAGCCCAGTAAAGAATATTATGACCAAGATAATATACAACAAATTATCATTAGTATTCAACAGGAAAAAATCTGATAGAATATAATCGACAACAAGTTTTAGATCAACAACTGCAGCGAAAACAACAAACCATTAGAAGAATCAAGTGGAGAATGAGTTCTACTATCTTCTAAGATTTAAAAGTCCATCATCAATATTTTACCCCTGTATCATCAATTAATAATCATCTTTAACCAAATATTAATTTTTGCACTACAGGCCAAAGATATTCATTTGTATCACCAGTCAGTCGTGTTCATCTCAACACCTGTTCATCTTTGCACTACAGGCCAAAGATATTCATCAGGTAATCATACATCTTTGCACTACAGGTCAAAGATATTCAGTAATATCATCATTTAGGACTGAGAATGATGAAAAATATTTTAAAGAAAACGAATCCAATGAGACAGAAGGACAAATAGTAGGGATTCGTATAACAGTTTATCCAAGATCAATAATACTTCATATTAATCAATTGTGAAGCAGAATTCAAAAATAAAGATCAAAACATGGATACAATCAAAGATAGTAACCATAATAGACATCTTGAATAAAAAGGGAAAATTTTATTCTTCGGTGAATAGTGTCGTATTCGTGAATAGTGTTGTATACGTGAATAGTGCCGTATACGTGAATAGTAACCTCGACACAAAAAGTTCCAAATTTGATAAAAACTCATATCAATATTTTAGCATAATGATATTGAAAAAATAATATCATTTAAGAAGAAAATAATATCCCTTACCTCAAAATATCAGTACTTTTGGTCGGAATACCAGTATAAGGCTGAAAGAAACTTGCTCTGATGAATAGAAACTCTCAAAGTATCTAAATACTCACAAAATACACTCAATAATCTAGAAAGAGAAAGAGAGAAAACTTGTTTTTGGTGTGATTTTTAATTATAACTTAGCCCTCTATTTATAGGAAAATGTTAGCACGCCGAAGCAGACTTAACATGCAACCTAATGGCTTTACCTGCTACTATTCTCACCCATCATATTTGAATAAAAATCTCAGCACATTTCTTCACCAACCAAGAGTGGGGCCCACCAATTTTAGAATTTTCCACCAAAATGACAAATTCCGCAACTTCTATAATTTTTAAACCAATCATCTCGTAAAATTCATAACAAATCATACGTTCATTTTTAACAGTTCAAAATTTGTGGACATATACTCCACTTATATATGAATAACATATCCAAAAATTACCACGATCCAACGGTCGGATTACAAATTATAACCCGCGCAATATTTCTCAAAAACCCTGATTTGATTTTTAATACCTCCATTCCGATAAAAATACTGATAAAATACCTCAACATTAACTCCTTCATTTTTAACCACAATAAATATATCCAACATTTATATTCACATAAAATAAATATTTCCTTATCATATGAATCAATAATTAATTATTCACAAATAATATTACAGAATCACATTTATGACAACCAGGCCGTTCCCAGGAAAGAGGGGGCTTTCCAATAAGATTTTTTCCTTACTGGCGCGCAATTAGGTGACCAAACCTCTCATTAGACAGAACTTTCTAGACATTGCCAATAATGTTATCTAATAATATTATTCAAATAATATGAATTATTGATCTGATAATGGAAAATACTGTGCAGTAACAATTATTGAAACAACAATAATTGTGACAACCCCAAAATAGGTCCATTCCATCCAACCCATTCTGAGTCGCCAAATACATGGTACAGAAAATAACTACAACTTTATTACAATAATTGTCGTATAAAATACAACAACACATATGTTGTGAGTTTGGATACAAATATATACCAAATGTGACACATGTCCCAACCGTGGACAGCGCCTCACAGTGGCACCTTACATAAAGGTATAGTAAAAGACTATTTTAGAAATTAGAATATTTGAGAAGTGCTCAAGGAAACCTTCGTACATGGGAGGCCATGCGTCTAGGTTATGATAGATATCATATGGCCACAGAATTATCCTTGCTTGACCCAATAGACCCCAAAGAAAATCGAGAAGATTACTATCATAGTCTTCCCAATGGTAAGTCTTTTCTTGATATATCATTATCTCCACTGTCTCTAATTGAGAATTATACTTCAAATAAACACCAAGATTATATAGGTAGTGCTCGTATATATACTCAGCAAGTGGATGAGCACATCCCTGTCTTATGATGACACGAGGTTGTATGTCGTTAGACATCTTGTATGATAGTGGCAAACCACCCTTCCAACGTTGGGTACACCTTACCCTATTGGATTCACCAAATAAAACTACTAAATGAACTTTTCTATACAGCTTCGGGAGAACATCCACAGCTA
Source organism: Panax notoginseng (assembly GCA_016801055.1). Taxonomy (NCBI): domain Eukaryota; kingdom Viridiplantae; phylum Streptophyta; class Magnoliopsida; order Apiales; family Araliaceae; genus Panax; species Panax notoginseng. The sequence goes on from CM029012.1 coordinate 167,242,223, forward strand.
GAGACCACCGTTCTATTTTCCCGTTACCCTCGCTCGACCCAGCTACACTCTTATTACCTGAAAGGAATTGTGAAGCAAAAGGGTGAGCACAACTAGCTCAGTAAAGAATATCATGACTAAAATAATTAAATTATCAATAGCCTTCATCAATAATAAATCAGAGATTTAGAACATATAGTAAATGATTAAAAATTTCAACCATAGTTCCAGCGGAACGAGCAATCCATTAGAAGAGTCAAATAGACTATAAAGTCTATTATATTCTCCATGTTAAAAATCCACCAACAATGTTTTATCCCTGTAACATCACTCAACAGTTTCTTTCCACAATCATATGAATAACTCATAATCATAATTGTGATTCTAAATTTTTCTTCGCACCCAGGACGAAGAATATTTTCATCACCTGTCTTTTCCTGAAACATCAAAGATCATGGTTATACCAAATCACAGTTCCTATTCATAATCATGCTAATAAATCCATCTTCGCACTACGGCCAAAGATATTCATCAACAAACCATCTTTGCACTACGGGCCAAAGATATTCAACAACAGTTCATCTTCACACTACAGGCCAAAGATATTCATCAATAATTCATCTTTGCACTACAGGCCAAAGATATTCATCAACAGTTCATCTTTGCACTACAGGCCAAAGATATTCATCAACAGTTCATCTTCACACTACAGGCCAAAGATATTCATCAATAATTCATCTTTGCACTACAGGCCAAAGATATTCATCAACAGTTCATCTTTGCACTACAGGCCAAAGATATTCATCAATAATTCATCTTTGCACTACAGGCCAAAGTATTCATCAACAGTTCATCTTTGCACTACAGACCAAAGATATTCATCAATAATTCATCTTTGCACTACAGGCCAAAGATATTCTTCAACAGTTCATATTTGCACTATAGGCCAAATATATTAATATCTCAAAGAAATATATAATCATTTCAAAATTATATAAACAATAATTATAACCATATTGATCAATTCATCTTTACACTTAAGCTAAAGATATTCAGTTATAAATTCAATGGTCATGATCATACCAGTCAACAATTCAACTTTGCACTACTGGCCAAAGATGTAAGACCCCAAATTATTAATAAATAAAATTTAAATTCCCTCTATTTATTATTTTGAAATAGTAAGGGTTAAATTGATTAACGAGGTTAGTTATGGGTAAAATGCGCAAATATTTCAAATAAACAGGTGGCTATAAAATATTCATTGTTGTCGGAGAATATTCGTTTGGTCGTGGAATATTCTTTCTATCGGGGAATATTTGTACGACGGCGCAGTCTTTTGTGGGCCCCATAACGGAAAGCGATTGGATGAAGAAAATGACAAGTATAAGTTGTTTATAAATAACGGCGTGGTTGTTACCGTTAATACTGTTGGAATACCCGGTGGTTAAAACACAGTAATACGCGTTGTTGCACAGTACCACACTGTATTGCACCAATTATTGATTCTTACGTAAGAAGGCACTACTCAATAATGGTTACAGTAATTACTGTTCAGTATTTTATTTTATTGATTCAATAATTGCTGCGTTGATATTTTATATTACTGTTGTTTCAATAATTGTCACTACACAGTATTTTCCATTATCAGATTAATAATTCATATTATTTGAATAATATCATTAGATAACATTATTGGCAATGTCTAGAAAGTTCTGTCTAAGGAGAGGTTTGGTCATCTAATTGCGCGCCAGTAAAGAGAAATCCTTATTGGAAAGCCCCCTCTTTCCTGGGAACGGCCTGATTGTCAGTACTGTGATTCTGTAATATTATTTATGAATAATTAATTATTGATTTATATGATGAGAAAAATATTAATTTTATGTGGATGTGGATGGAGAAAATTTTTAAGTGACAATTATTAAAAAAATGATATTTTATCTTTTCTGATAAAATAATTTATTATTATATTTAATAATATAATAATGGTGATAGTTTTATAATGAATGTGGGATATATGAGTATATGAGGAGGAAGCGTATTTTTTTTATTGTATTAAATGATTAACACATGTTTTGTGTGTCGGTGGACCCCATTTCTTGACTGAAATTTGATTATAGCCTATAAAATCGCCCGTTTATGGATTTCGGTCAATTTCTGTTTGGAATTTGGAAAATTTTTCTTCTGCAAAGTTGTAGAGAATTGAATTTCCTATAAAAAGTCGCGAGATTCGAATTTTCTGATAAAAGAGTTATTTTCTATGAATTATTGAAGTTTTGAAAAATAAAATGATTTTTATTAATTATGGGTGGGACCCACTTTTATTCTAACACATGTGGGCTGCTAATTTGGGTCAAGGATGGTTGGTGGCTGAATTGGTCTTTAGGCATGCGTAGAAATGAGTTTTGTAATATTAATATTTTATTATTTAGTCTCCTTTGGCGTTCTAGCATTTTCCTATAAATAGGTGCTTAAGTTAGAATTGAAAATCACACCAGAAACAAATTTTCTCTCTTTCTCTCTCTAGATTATTGAGTGTATTTTGTGAGTATTTAGATACTTTGAGAGTTTCTATTCATCAGAGCAAGTTTCTTTCAGCCTTATACCGGTATTCCGACCAGAAGTACTGTCTTTACGAGGTAAGGGATGTTATTTTATTCGAAAATGATATTATTTCTTCAATATCATTATGCCGAAATATTGGTTGGAAATTTTTATCAAATTTAGAACTTTTCACGTCGGGGTTACTATTTATGAGTTACTATTCATGTGTTACTATTCACGAGTTACTATTCACCGAAAAATGAAATTTTCTTCTTTTCGTCCAAAATATCTATTCTGGGTACTAGCTTTGATCGTATCCATGTTTTGATCATTCTTGAATTTTACTTCACTATGAATAATTATAAGGTATTTTTGGACATGTATAAATCGAAATATGAATCCTTAATATTTGTTATTTTGTTTCACTGGATTCGTTTTCTTTAAGATATTTTTCATCATCCTCAGTCCTAAATGATGATATTACTGAATATCTTTGGCCTGTAGTGCAAAGATGTATGATTACTTGATGAATATCTTTGGTCCGTGGTGCAAAGATGAACAGGTGTTGAGATGAACATGACCGACTGGTGATACGAATGAATATATTTGGCCTGTAGTGCAAAGATGAATATTTGATTAAAGATGGTTATTGATTGTTGTTACAGGGATAAAATATTGATGATGGACTTTTAAATCTTAGAAGATAGTAGAACTCATTCTCTACTTGACTCTTCTAATGGTTTGCTGTTTCCGCTGCAGTTATTGATTTAAAACTTGTTGTCTATTGTATTCTATTAGATTTTTCCCTGTTGAAGACTAACGATAATTTGTTCTGTATTATCTTAGTCATAATGTTCTTTACTGGGCTAGTTGAGCTCACCCTTTTCCTTTTTGTTCCATTTTTCTCAGGAGGCGAGAATGTAGCGAGTACTAGTCGGGGTATGGAATGATGGTTCTAGAAGTTATTTTAGTAGTCCTCACCATTTTTGTGAAATAATGTATCAATAATTGTGATGAGGACTTATTTGAGTGTGGATATTGTCTAGATGACAATATTTGTATTTAAACTCACAGTTCTTATGTTGTAACAGTAAAGATGTAGTTGTTTCTGTACCATGTATTTTGGCGACTCAGAATGGGTGTTGTATACCTATTTTGGGGGCGTCACAGTTGGTATCAGAGCTTAGGGATATGATCTCTGACGGAGATCGGAGAATAGAACTAGGAGGGGAGAGACGAATAAATCCTTCGCTAGTGTGTCCTACCTAAGCTTATTTATTGGTCAGTCATAATATAGGGGTATTATGTGATTTGTTAATTTATTTAATTAACCCTTGTTTTATGGCAGTATTTGAGAAATGTCGACTGAGAATGTTAACAGTGGAGTAAATGAGACCGTGGAGACACCGGTGCTTACCAACGAGGAGAACGTGCAACAGGCTGGCAATGTTCCTCCTGTGAACAACACCAATGAGCAGATGATGAACGATGAAATGTTTAGAAGTTTTTTTCAATTCATGCAAAACCAGACGAGGGAGACTCGTGTTCAAAATACAGGAGGAAATGATAGCAATTCACGGTTTGTCACAGCCAAACAGTTCAAAGAATTGGGACCACCAGAATTTAAGGGAAAGCCAGATCCGGTCATGGCGGAAACGTGGATCAAGCAAATTACCAAGATATTCGATGTCTTGGGATGCACGGAGGAACAGAAGGTTTCATTCTCCACCTTTATGTTCCGTGGCGAGGCAGACTACTGGTGGGAGTCTGTGAAGCGTACCCATCCAGCCGCACTCAGCATGTCTTGGGAGACATTTCAGAAACTGTTCAATGATAAGTACTTTCCTGAAAGTATTCGTCATATGAAGGAGGTAGAGTTTATTAGACTAGAGCAGAATAATATAACGGTATCTCAGTACAAGGCGAAGTTTGCAGAGTTGTCCAGGTTTGCACCTCATTTGGTGGAGAATGAGGAACGTATGACGAGGATGTTTCTGAGAGGTTTAAAACCCAGCATACGTCAATATCTCATTTCTCATAAATTTTCTCTCTGTTCAGATGTTGTCAACAGGGCTCAATTATTAGAGCGAGATAACGAGTACGGTCAACTGAGGGACCACAACCAGGATCATATCGGTGACAGCAGTCATCAGAACAATGATAACCAGTGGAAAAAGAAAAATACAGACAAGAACGACAACCACTCTGGTGGTAATCGTGGCTATGAAAATAGAAGAAGCGAGTCGGGAGGAGATTTTAAAAAGAGGAGATTCAACAATGACAATACGAAGACGTCAGCACCAGCAGCAACTGGTTCCAAGGGAGGAGAACGACCACCAGTTATATGCTATAAGTGCGGAAAAGAAGGACATATCAGCCCAAACTGCCCACAACAGTTTAAGGTATGTTATAATTGTGGAAAGGAAGGACATATCGCTCGAGATTGCACTGTAGCAAAACCAAGTCCAGCGGAAATGGTGACTCAAAAAGCTGCCCCAGAAAAGATAAAGTCAACGGTGCTTGGAAGAGCGTTTGTCGTGATTGGTCAATATGCGAGGAACCCAAACGAGGTGATCACGGGTAAGCTAATCATAAATTCATGCGAAGTTTATACCTTATTAGATACCGGTTCTACCCATTCTTTTATCTCTCCTGCTTGTGCTCAACGTTTAAACTTGACTCCAGAGAAGTTAGACTTTGATTTATCTGTGGAGACTCCGTTAGGAGAAACTTTCATCACATCCACTGTTTATAAATCTTGTTTGATCCAAGTTGGCACCATCACATTACCTGTTGACCTTATCTCTTTAAAGATACTTGCTTTTGATGTGATTTTAGGGATTGATTGGTTAACTACTCATCATGCCAAAATTGATTGTTTTCGTAAGGTTGTTAGTTTTCATATTCCTAACCAACCTGTTGTACGAATTCAAGCAACTAAGCCATTAAAATCAATCACTGTTATATCAAGCCATAAAGCCATTCATTTATTAAAAAACGGATGTCAAGCTTTCTTAGCCCATGTTATGGATTTGAATAAAGACACGTCAAATTTGAATAATATTCCTGTTGTTATTGACTTTCCTGACGTATTTCCTGAAGAACTTCCCGGTCTACCCCCGGAACGTGAAATTGAATTCTTTATTGATCTTGAACCTGGTACAAAGCCCATTTCTAAAACCCCATATCGAATGGCTCCTATTGAACTTCAGGAGTTAAAGGTCCAACTACAAGAGTTGTTGGACATCGGCTTCATTCGTCCTAGTACATCTCCTTGGGGTGCTCCTGTTTTATTTGTAAAGAAGAAAGATGGAAGTATGCGACTTTGTATTGATTACCGAGAATTAAACTATGTCACTATTAAGAATAGGTACCCGCTACCTCGTATTGATGACCTGTTTGACCAGTTACAAGGAGCACAATTCTTTTCAAAGAACGATCTTCGTTCTGGATATCATCAGCTGAAGGTTAAAACTGAGGATATTCCAAAGACTGCCTTCAGAACTCGGTACGGGCATTATGAATTCCTAGTCATGTCTTTTGGATTGACTAATGCTCCTGCGGCTTTCATGGATATGATGAACCGAGTATTCAAGGATTATTTGGATCAGTTCGTTGTTGTCTTTATTGATGACATCCTCATATATTCCAAAAGCCGTGAAGATCATGAGCATCATTTGAAGCTGGTACTCCAAAGGCTGCGTGAAAACAAGTTATATGCTAAGTTGAAGAAATGCGAGTTCTGGCTTGAGGAAGTAGCATTCCTAGGGCACGTGGTGTCAAAACATGGAGTATCTGTTGACCCGGCGAAGATTGAAGCAATACAAAGTTGGGAGCAACCAAAGACGGTGACGAAAGTACGTAGCTTTATGGGCTTAGCTGGTTATTATCGGAGATTCGTGGAAGGGTTTTCTCGAATCGCTACCCCGTTAACTCAGCTAACTCGAAAAGATATCAAATTCGTATGGAGCAAGGAATGCGAGAAGAGTTTTCAAGAGCTTAAGAGTAAACTCATTTCGGCACCTGTTTTGACCATACCATCTGGTTCGGATGGATTTGTTATCTACAGCGATGCTTCAGGCAAAGGGCTAGGATGTGTTCTCATGCAACGTGGGAAAGTTATAGCCTATGCCTCGCGACAACTTAAAGAATATGAGAGAAATTATCCTACTCATGATCTAGAGTTGGCAGCAGTCGTTTTCGCGCTAAAGATCTGGAGGCACTATCTATATGGGAAGAAAGTGGAGATTTATTCAGACCATAAAAGCCTCAAATATTTCTTCACTCAAAAAGAACTCAACATGCGGCAACGACGTTGGCTCGAGCTGTTGAAAGATTACGACCACACTATTCAATACCATCCTGGAAAAGCAAACGTGGTAGCTGACGCGTTGAGCAGAAGATCATATGCAGGAACGAGTGCGATGATGTCAAGTATACGCATAGAACCAACTTTAATTGATAAATTTAAAGTTGCTCAAACCACAGACCCGGAGCTGATGCGTATGAAGAAGAAAGTGCAAGAAGGTGCTATTCCAGAAGCAAGAATCGATGAAGAAGGAATACTTTGAGTCCACTCCAGACTTTGTGTTCCTAACGATTCTGATTTGAAGTACAAGATCATGATGGAAGCACACAATACACCATTTGCAATCCATCCTGGAAGTACCAAAATGTATCGTGATCTTCGATGTAAGACCCCAACTTTTATAAATAAAGATGAATTTTCTATAAATATCATTTTTGAATATTATGGAGTTAAATTGATATAATGTTATAGTTGTGGGTAATATTTATAAAATTTTCAAAGTACGCAAGTTGTTATATAATATTCGATTGGTCGGGGAATATTCGTTTAACAGGGAATATTCGTACAACGACACAATCATTGGTGGACCCCACAACGGAATTATTGTCGGATTGAGAAAACGACAAAAATATTTTATTAAAAATAACGGCGGAAATTTTACCATTGTTACTGTTGAACTACTCGGTAGTAAAAGTACAGTAATACGTGTGGTTGCATAGTAGCACACGGTATTGATTATTAATGCTTATGTGAGAAGTCACTCAGTTTGATTCAATTATGGTCAGTTAATAATATGAATTATTTAGCGATAATGACGTTTTGTTTTATTCATAATAAAACAGAAACATCTTTTTATATAAAACAGAATACTTTATTAAAGTTATTCTATAAATAGAATATATTATATTTTATTTAAAAGATTTTTCTTTAAATATGGACCGTCAGATTAAAGTAATCAATCTGGACCGTTCATGGATTAGTTACTATGCATTCTATTTTTCTATAAATAGCAGCTCATTCCTTCATTATTTCTTACGAATTCACTGAACTCTAGAGAGAGAAACTATAGAGAGAAGCTATAGAGAGAGAGAAGAAGAGTATTCTGCTACTTAACTACTTCCTTATTTCAGCTCGTCTTTAAAACGGTAAGGGGTGTTATTCTTTCTTATTCATGAAGAGAACTGTTGTTATTCCATTTCTTATTATTCTGTTGGAATAACATGTATACGCGGATCTACCCTATACTTGGTGACATTCTTCTATTATTCTGTTGGAACATCCTGTCTGTGTGTTTTACACCGGACCTGGTTCCGTTTTTATTATTATTCTGTTGGAACATCTTGTCTGTGTGTTTTACACCGGACCTGGTTCCGTCTTGTTATTATTCTGTTGGAACATCCTGTCTGTGTGTTTTACACCGGACCTGGTTCCATTATTTATTATTCTGTCGGAATATCCTGTCTGTGCGTTTACGCCGGACCTGGTTCCATTATTATTATTCTGTTGGAATAACCTGTCTGTGCGGTCTATCGCATGCATGGTGATTTCTTTTGTTATTCCATTTTTTATTATACTCAGTTGATTAAACTTTGACTTCTATACTCCATGAAATTTGTGGAATATCCTTGATATTTGCGCTTCATCTAGTATCTTTTCATGAAAATATTCTCCTGATCATTCTTGAATTTTACTCCACAAAGCAGTATCATGTTGACAATTTGGACGTTGTTAATTCCTGGATAAATTAATTCTTGAACTTGTTTTATTGAATTCTTATATCATTGTCATCATCCTCATGTTTATAAAATGTTGAAAGTCATCTGTGGCCTGTAGTGCATAGATGGACTTGGTATGATTATGACCAGGGATTATTCGGTGTAATCATGACCGTAATGTTACAAATGATGTGGTAAAAGTCCTCATTGGCCGTAGTGCATTGATGGACAGTTGTTGGCATGATCATGACCATTAATGAATATACGAATATCCTTGGCCGTAGTGCAGGGGTGATTCGATGATGTGGATTATTTTATTAAGCTGAGTCTCAGCGATCACAGTGTTGGAAAACTTTTTAAATCATAAAAGATAGTAGAGTTTATTTTCTACTTGACTCTTTTAATGGATTGCTTGTTCCGCTGCAGTTAAACTTGATGTCTATTATATTTTATCAGTTTAACATTGTTGAAGGCTAATGATAATTTATTCTGCATTATCTTAGTCATAATATTTCTTACTGGGCTAGTTGAGCTCACCCTTTCTTTCACTGTTCTCTTCAGGAAATGAGAACGTAGCTGGGGCAAGTCGGGGAACGGAGTGATGGTCCGAATGATAGTATTAGTTAGTAGTCCTCACTATTCTATGTAATGGTGTGTTAATAAATGTAATGAGGACTCCTTTTGAGTATGAATACTCTCTAGAAGATAATATTTGTATTCAAACTCACAGTTTATGTTTTGTCGTATTGTACACGACAGTTGTATTAGTAAGTTGTATTTGTATTCTGTACTATGTATCTGACGACCCAAGATGGGTGATGTATACCTAATTTTGGGGGCGTCACAGTTGGTATCAGAGCTTAGGGATATGATCCCTGGCTAAGATGTGAGAATAGAACTAGGAGGGGAGAGACGGGGAATTCCTTCGCTAGTATGACCTACCTAAGTTTATTTGCATGGTATTTAATTGGTCGGTCATAATATAAGGATAATATATGACATATCAATTAATTTTTATTTTGTGGCAGTATCTGAAAATGGCATCTGAGAATGTTGAGAATAGCAATGGAGCACAGGCGACTGTTGATTCACCACATATCAATAATCAGGATAATGTGCATCAGGAAGGTGACAATCCTCATGCAAACAACAACACTGACCAAATGATGAATGATCAAATGTTCAGAGGCTTTATGCAATTCATGCAACAACAGGTGAAAGCGGCTCCTGTCCACAACGTAGGTGGAAATACTGGAAACTCTCTGGCGGTCACCGCTAAACAGTTTAAGGAGCTGGGACCACCGGAGTTTAAGGGAGAACCCAAACCACTTGTAGCTGAAACATGGATAAAGCAGATCACCAAGATATTTGATGTCTTGGGTTGCTCCGAGGAGCAAAAGGTTCCCTTTGCCGCCTTTATGTTGCGAGGAGAGGCAGATTACTGGTGGGAATCGATAAAGCGTACTCAACCTGCCGCACTGAAGATGTCTTGGGAGAAGTTCCAAGAGCTGTTTAACGACAAATACTTTCCCGAGAGTATTCGTCACATGAAGGAGGTGGAGTTCATCAAATTGGAGCAGAATAATATGACCGTGTCGCAGTACGAGGCAAAATTTGCGGAGTTATCCCGGTTTGCGTCCCACCTGGTGGATAATGAAGAAAGAATGACGCGGATGTTTTTAAGAGGTTTGAAGCCGGAGATACGTCAACATCTTGTTTCTCATAAACTGTGTTTGTATTCAGATGTTGTAAATAGGGCTCAGTTGGTGGAGCGCGATAACGAGACAACGCAACCAAAAGAGAGCAGCCGGCAAAATGATAATACCAGTGAGAGCAGTCATCGAAGCGGTGACAACAAGCGTGGAGGGAATCAACAGGCCAGAAATGGTAACCACTTCGGTGGTAATCAGGGCCAAAACAATAAGAATGGGCATTTCAAGAAGAGGAGATTCAACAATGATGGAAAGACGTCAGCACCAGCACCTGTCGTTAAGGAAGGAGAACGACCACCTATCATATGTTTCAAATGCGGAGGGGAGGGGCACATCAGTCCAAACTGCGCGATGCCGTCCAAAGCATGTTATAATTGTGGAAGAGAAGGTCATTTAGCCCGATTTTGTCGTTTACCGAAGACAAATTCAGCTAGGATGGAGGCACCAAAGGCCGTCCCAGAAAAGTCAAAACCGGTTGTGCAAGGGAGAGCGTTTGTTGTGAACTCCCAGAAAGCAAGGAACCCGAATGAGGTCATCACGGGTAAGCTTATCATAAACTCTAACGAAGTCTATACTTTATTTGATACCGGTTCTACCCATTCTTTTATTTCTCCTACTTGCGCTCATCGATTAAATTTGATTCCGGAGAAATTAGACTTTGACTTAGCAGTTGAAACTCCATTGGGAGAAACCTTCATTACATCCACGGTTTATAAGTCTTGTTTGGTTCAAGTTGGTACCCACACATTACCTGTCGATCTTATTTCATTAAAAATACTTGCATTTGACGTGATTCTAGGGATTGATTGGTTAACTACTCATCATGCAAAAATTGATTGTTTTCGTAAGGTTGTTAGCTTTCATATTCCTAATCGACCTATTATGCGAATTCAAGCAACCAAACCATTAAAATCAATCGCTGTCATCTCAAGCCATAAAGCTATTCGTTTATTGAAAAACGGATGTCAAGCTTTCTTAGCTCATGTCACAGATCTAAACAAAAATACGTCAGCTTTGAATGATATTTCTGTTGTTAATAAATTTCCTGACGTATTTCCCGAAGAACTTCCTGGCCTACCCCCAGAGCGTGAAATTGAATTTTGTATCGACCTTGAACCCGGTACAAAACCCATTTCCAAAGCCCCATATCGAATGGCTCCTATTGAACTTCAGGAGTTAAAGACCCAACTGCAGGAATTGTTAGACATTGGTTTTATTCGTCCTAGTACTTCTCCTTGGGGTGCTCCTGTTCTGTTCGTGAAGAAGAAAGATGGGAGTATGCGACTTTGTATTGATTATCGGGAGTTGAATCATGTCACCATCAAAAATAGGTACCCATTGCCACGTATTGATGACCTGTTTGACCAGTTGCAAGGAGCACAATTCTTTTCAAAGATCGATCTTCGTTCTGGATATCATCAGCTGAAGGTTAGAACTGAGGATATTCCAAAGACTGCCTTCAGAACTCGGTATGGGCATTATGAATTCTTAGTTATGTCTTTTGGATTGACTAATGCTCCTGCTGCCTTCATGGATATGATGAACAGGGTATTCAAGGAATATTTGGATCACTTTGTGGTCGTCTTTATCGATGACATCCTTGTTTATTCCAAAAGCCGTGAAGATCATGAGCAACACTTGAGGCTGGTACTCCAAAAGCTTCGTGAATACAAGCTTTATGCCAAGTTGAAGAAATGCGAGTTCTGGCTGGAGGAGGTAGCATTCCTTGGGCACGTAGTATCAAGTCGTGGAATATCGGTTGACCCGGCAAAGATTGAAGCTATTCAAAGCTGGGAGCAACCTAAATCAGTGACCGAGGTACGTAGCTTTCTTGGTTTAGCTGGTTATTATCGGAGATTCGTGGAAGGATTTTCTCGAATCGCTACTCCATTAACTCAGCTGACTCGGAAAGATACAAAGTTCGGTTGGAGCGAAGAATGTGAGCAGAGTTTTCAAGAACTCAAGAGGAGACTCATTTCAGCACCTGTTCTAACAATACCATCTGGCTCGGAGGGATTTGTCATCTACAGTGATGCTTCGAGCAAAGGGTTGGGATGCGTTCTCATGCAACATGGAAAAGTCATAGCCTATGCATCAAGACAACTCAAGGAATATGAGAGGAATTATCCTACTCATGATCTAGAGTTGGCAGCTGTTGTCTTTGCACTTAAAATTTGGAGGCATTACTTGTATGGGGAGAAGGTGGAGATCTTTACGGATCATAAAAGCCTCAAATATTTCTTCACTCAAAAGGAACTCAACATGCGACAACGACGTTGGCTTGAACTGTTGAAAGATTATGATCATACCATTCAATACCATCCTGGAAAAGCGAACGTGGTAGCTGACGCATTGAGTAGAAGATCATATGCAAGTACGAGTGCGATATTGTCAACACAAAGGCCCATTTTGTGTGATTTGCAAAGGATGGAGATAGAGTTAAAGACTCCAGGGACCCATGTGATGATGGCGAATATACGAGTAGAACCGACTTTAATCGATAAAGTTAAAGCTGCTCAAGCTACAGACCTGGAGCTGATGCGTATGAGGAAGAAAGTGCAAGAAGGTGCTATGCCGGAAGCAAGAATCGATGAAGAAGGAATACTTCGAGTCAACTCCAGACTTTGTGTTCCTAACAACCCTGATTTAAAGTATGAAATCATGATGGAGGCGCACAACACACCGTTTGCAATCCATCCTGGAAGTACCAAAATGTATCATGATCTTCGTCATACATTTTGGTGGAGCAATATGAAGAGAGAGATAGCGTTGTTTATCTCAAGGTGTCTAACTTGTCAACGAGTCAAAGCGGAGCATCAAGTACCAAAAGGTCCATTGCAACCACTTGAAATTCCAGAATGGAAGTGGGAGCACATTACCATGGATTTCGTTACCGGTCTTCCTAGGGTTTCTCAAGGTATTGATGCGATTTGGGTCATTGTTGATAGATTGACCAAGTCTGCTCATTTCTTACCGATACGAGAAACTTATACACTTGAACGTCTTGCTCGTATGTACATAAACGAGATTGTAAGACTGCATGGTATGCCAGTATCCATAGTTTCTGACCGAGACCCAAGATTCACTTCACGATTTTGGGTTAGTTTACAAAAAGCTATGGGCACGGAGTTACGATTTAGTTCAGCATATCATCCTCAGACGGACGGACAATCAGAGAGGACTATTCAAACTCTTGAAGATCTATTAAGACTCTGTGTCTTTGACTTCAAGGGAAGTTGGGACAAGTTCTTACCATTGGTGGAGTTTTCCTACAACAACAGTTATCAAGCAAGTATTGGCATGGCTCCATTCGAAGCATTGTATGGAAGAAAATGTCGTTCTCCAGTATGCTGGGATGAGGTGGGTGAAGCAACGTTGTTGGGACCGGAGTTGGTACGTATGACTACAGAAAAGATTCAAACGATCCGACAACGTATAAAAACCTCACAAGATCGACAAAAGAGTTATGCTGATCTTCATCGAAAGGACGTGGAATTTGATGTAGGAGATCATGTGTTCTTACGTGTTGCTCCATGGAAAGGAGTTACGAGATTTGGAAAGAGAGGAAAGCTCAATCCTCGATTCATCGGTCCATTTTTAATCCTCGATCGAGTAGGAACTGTGGCTTATAGACTCGCTTTACCGCCAAGTATGTCTCGTGTTCATAACGTTTTTCACATATCCATGTTACGCAAATATGTGGAAGACCCGAACCACATTATTGAGTTAGAACCGGACGAAATAGCGGAGGATTTGACGTATGAAGAAGTTCCTGTTCAAATCTTGGATAAGAAGGAACATATTCTACGCTCCAAGGTTATACCTCAAGTCAAAGTTTTGTGGAGAAACCACGATGTTGAGGAAATGACTTGGGAGTTAGAATCTGAAATGAAATCAAGGTATCCTTACCTCTTCGACATACCAGGTACGTACCCTAATTTCGAGGGCGAAATTTCATAAGAAGGGGAGGTTGTAAGACCCCAACTTTTATAAATAAAGATGAATTTTCTATAAATATCATTTTTGAATATTATGGAGTTAATTTGATATAATGTTATAGTTGTGGGTAATATTTATAAATTTTGCAAAGTACGCAAGTTGTTATATAATATTCGATTGGTCGGGGAATATTCGTTTAACAGGGAATATTTGTACAACGACACAATCATTGGTGGACCCCACAACGGAATTATTGTCGGATTGAGAAAACGACAAAAATATTTTATTAAAAATAACGGCGAAAATTTTACCATTGTTACTGTTGAACAACTCGGTAGTAAAAATACAGTAATACGTGTAGTTGCATAGCAGCACACGGTATTGATTATTAATGCTTATGTGAGAAGTCACTCAGTTTGATTCAATTATTGTCAGTTAATAATATGAATTATTTAGCGATAATGACGTTTTGTTTTATTCGTAATAAAACAGAAACATCTTTTTATATAAAACAGAATACTTTATTAAAGTTATTCTATAAATAGAATATATTATATTTTATTTAAAAGATTTTTCTTTAAATATGGACCGTCAGATTAAAGTAATCAATCTGGACCGTTCATGGATTAGTTACTATGCATTCTATTTTTCTATAAATAGCAGCTCATTCCTTCAATATTTCTTACGAATTCACTGAACTCTAGATAGAGAAACTATAGAGAGAAGCTATAGAGAGAGAGAAGAAGAGTATTTTGCTACTTAACTACTTCCTTATTTCAGCTCGTCTTTAAAACGGTAAGGGGTGTTATTCTTTCTTATTCATGAAGAGAACTGTTGTTATTCCATTTCTTATTATTCTGTTGGAATAACCTGTATACGCGGTCTACCCTATACTTGGTGACATTCTTCTATTATTCTGTTGGAACATCCTTCTGTGTGTTTTACACCGGACCTGGTTCCGTTTTTATTATTATTCTGTTGGAACATCCTGTCTGTGTGTTTTACACCGGACCTGGTTCCGTCTTGTTATTATTCTGTTGGAACATCCTGTCTGTGTGTTTTACACCGGACCTGGTTCCATTATTTATTATTCTGTCGGAATATCCTGTCTGTGCGTTTACGCCGGACCTGGTTCCATTATTATTATTCTGTTAAGAATAACCTGACTGTGCGGTCTATCGCATGCATGGTGATTTTTTTTGTTATTCCATTTTTTATTATACTCAGTTGATTAAAAGTTTGACTTCTATACTCCATGAAATTGGTGGAATATCCTTGATATTTGCGCTTCATCTAGTATCTATTCATGAAAATATTCTCCTGATCATTCTTGAAGTTTACTCCACAAAACAGTATCATGTTGACAATTTGGGCGTTGTTAATTCCTGGATAAATTAATTCTTGAACTTGTTTTATTGAATTCTTATATCATTGTCATCATCCTCATGTTTATAAAATGTTGAAAGTCATCTGTGGCCTGTAGTGCATAGATGGACTTGGTATGATTATGACCAGGGATTATTCGGTGTAATCATGACCGTAATGTTACAAATGATGTGGTAAAAGTCCTCATTGGCCCGTAGTGCATTGATGGACAGTTGTTGGCATGATCATGACCATTAATGAATATACGAATATCCTTGGCCGTAGTGCAGGGGTGATTCGATGATGTGGATTATTTTATTAAGCTGAGTCCCAGCGATCACAGTGTTGGAAAATCTTTTAAATCCTAAAAGACAGTAGAGTTTATTTTCTACTTGACTCTCTTAATGGATTGCTTGTTCCGCTACAGTTAAACTTGATGTCTATTATATTTTATCAGTTTAACATTGTTGAAGGCTAATGATAATTTATTCTGCATTATCTTAGTCATAATATTTCTTACTGGGCTAGTTGAGCTCACCCTTTCTTTCACTGTTCTCTTCAGGAAATGAGAACGTAGCTGGGGCAAGTCGGGGAACGGAGTGATGGTCCGAATGATAGTATTAGTTAGTAGTCCTCACTATTCTATGTAATGGTGTGTTAATAAATGTAATGAGGACTCCTTTTGAGTATGAATACTCTCTAGAAGATAATATTTGTATTCAAACTCACAGTTTATGTTTTGTCGCATTGTACACGACAGTTGTATTAGTAAGTTGTATTTGTATTTTGTACTATGTATCTGACGACCCAAGATGGGTGATGTATACCTAATTTTGGGGGCGTCACATTCGACATACATTTTGGTGGAATAATATGAAGAGAGAGATTGCAAAGTTTATATCGAGGTGTTTAACTTGTCAACGTGTAAAGGCGGAACATCAAGTGCCAAAGGGTCCATTGCAGCCACTTGAGATTCTGAAATGGAAGTGGGAACACATTACCATGGATTTCGTTACGGGTCTTCCCACGGTTTCTCAAGGCATAAATGCTATTTGGGTTATTGTTGATAGATTAACTAAGTCTGCTCATTTCTTTCCTATACGGGAGACTTATTCCCTTGAACGTCTTGCTCGTATATACGTACATGAGATTGTGAGACTGCATGGCATGCCAGTATCCATAGTTTCGGATCGTGACCCAAGATTTACTTCAAGATTTTGGGTTAGCTTGCAAAAAGCTATGGGCACAGAATTACGATTTAGTTCGGCATACCATCCTCAAACGGACGGACAATCAGAGAGGACTATTCAAACCCTTGAGGATCTATTAAGACTTTGTGTCCTAGATTTCAAAGGGAGTTGGGATAAGTACCTACCATTGGTGGAATTCTCCTACAATAACAGTTATCAGGCAAGTATAGGTGTGGCTCCATTTGAAGCATTATATGGACGAAAGTGTCGCTCTCCAGTATGTTGGGATGAGGTGGGAGAAGCAACGTTGCTAGGACCAGAGTTGGTACGAATGACTACAGAGAAGATCCAAACGATTCGACAACGTATACAAACGGCACAGAATCGACAAAAGAGTTATGCGGATCTTCATCGAAAGGATGTGGAATTTGACATTGGGGATCATGTATTGTTGCGTGTGGCTCCATGGAAAGGAGTTACAAGATTTGGGAAGAGAGAAAAGCTCAATCCACGATTTATTGGTCCATTTCAGATTCTTGACCGAGTAGGAAATGTGGCCTATAGACTCGCGTTACCTCCAAGTATGTCTCGTGTTCATAATGTTTTTCATATATCTGTGTTACGTAAATATGTGAAAGACCCAGACCACGTTATTGAGTTAGAATCGGACGAGATAGCTGAAGACTTAACGTACGAGGAGGTACCTGTCAAGATCTTGGATAGAAAGGAGCATGTCCTACACACGAAGGTCATACCACAAGTTAAAGTTTTGTGGAGAAACCATGCTATTGAAGAAATGACTTGGGAGCTAGAAACGGAAATGAAAGCGAGGTATCCTCATCTTTTCGAAACACCAGGTACGTACGTCAATTTCGAGGACGAAATTTCATAAGGAGGGGAGGTTGTAAGACCCCAAATTATTAATAAATAAAATTTAAATAACCTCTATTTATTATTTTGAAATAGTAAGGGTTAAATTGATTAACGAGGTTAGTTATGGGTAAAATGCGCAAATATTTCAAACAAGCAGGTGGCTATAAAATATTCATTGTTGTCGGTGAATATTCGTTTGGTCGTGGAATATTCTTTCTGTCGGGGAATATTCATACGACGGCGCAATCTTTTGTGGGCCCCATAACGGAAAGCGATTGGATGAAGAAAACGACAAGTATAAGTTGTTTATAAATAACGGCGTGGTTGTTACCGTTAATACGGTTGGAATACCCGGTGGTTAAAACACAGTAATACGCGTTGTTGCACAGTACCACACTGTGTTGCACCAATTATTGATTCTTACGTAAGAAGGCACTACTCAATAATGGTTACAGTAATTACTGTTCAGTATTTTATTTTATTGATTCAATAATTGCTGCGTTGATATTTTATATTACTGTTGTTTCAATAATTGTCACTACACAGTATTTTCCATTATCAGATTATTAATTCATATTATTTGAATAATATTATTAGATAACATTATTGGCAATGTCTAGAAAGTTCTGTCTAATGAGAGGTTTGGTCATCTAATTGCGCGCCAGTAAAGAGAAATCCTTATTGGAAAGCCCCCTCTTTCCTGGGAACGGCCTGGTTGCCAGTACTGTGATTCTGTAATATTATTTGTGAATAATTAATTATTGATTTATATGATGAGAAAAATATTAATTTTATGTGGATGTGGATGGAGAAAATTTTTAAGTGACAATTATTAAAAATAATGATATTTTATCTTTTCTGATAAAATAATTTATTATATTATATTTAATAATATAATAATGGTGATAGTTTTATAATGAATGTGGGATATATGAGTATATGAGGAGGAAGCGTATTTTTTTATTGTATTAAATGATTAACACATGTTTTGTGTGTCGGTGGACCCCATTTCTTGACTGAAATTTGATTATAGCCTATAAAATCGCCCGTTTATGGATTTCGGTCAATTTCTGTTTGGAATTTGGAAAAATTTTCTTCTGCAAAGTTGTAGAGAATTGAATTTCCTATAAAAATTCGTGAGATTCGAATTTTCTGATAAAAGAGTTATTTTCTATGAATTATTGAAGTTTTGGAAAATAAAATGATTTTTATTAAATATGGGTGGGACCCACTTTTATTCTAACACATGTGGGCTGCTAATTTGGGTCAAGGATGGTTGGTGGCTGAATTGGTCTTTAGGCATGCGTAGAAATGAGTTTTGTAATATTAATATTTTATTATTTAGTCTCCTTTGGCGTTCTAGCATTTTCCTATAAATAGGTGCTTAAGTTAGAATTGAAAATCACACCAGAAACAAATTTTCTCTCTTTCTCTCTCTAGATTATTGAGTGTATTTTGTGAGTATTTAGATACTTTGAGAGTTTCTATTCATCAGAGCAAGTTTCTTTCAGCCTTATACCGGTATTCCGACCAGAAGTACTGTCTTTACGAGGTAAGGGATGTTATTTTATTCGAAAATGATATTATTTCTTCAATATCATTATGCCAAAATATTGGTTGGAAATTTTTATCAAATTTAGAACTTTTCACGTCGGGGTTACTATTCATGAGTTACTATTCACGAGTTACTATTCACCGAAAAATAAAATTTTCTTCTTTTCGTCCAAAATATCTATTATGGGTACTAGCTTTGATTGTATCCATGTTTTGATCATTCTTGAATTTTACTTCACTATGAATAATTATAAGGTATTTTTGGACATGGATAAATCGAAATACGAATCCTTAATATTTGTTATTTTGTTTCACTGGATTCGTTTTCTTTAAGATATTTTTCATCATCCTCAGTCCTAAATGATGATATTACTAAATATCTTTGGCCTGTAGTGCAAAGATGTATGATTACTTGATGAATATCTTTGGCCCGTGGTGCAAAGATGAACAGGTGTTGAGATGAACATGACCGACTGGTGATACAAATGAATATCTTTGGCCTGTAGTGTAAAGATGAATATTTGATTAAAGATGGTTATTGATTGTTGTTACAGGGATAAAATATTGATGATGGACTTTTAAATCTTAGAAGATAGTAGAACTCATTCTCTACTTGACTCTTCTAATGGTTTGCTATTTCTGCTGCAGTTATTGATTTAAAACTTGTTGTCTATTGTATTCTATTTGATTTTTCACTGTTGAAGACTAATGATAATTTGTTCTGTATTATCTTAGTCATAATATTCTTTACTAGGCTAGTTGAGCTCACCCTTTTCCTTTTTGTTCCATTTTTCCTAGGAGGCGAGAATGTAGCGAGTACTAGTCGGGGTATGGAATGATGGTTTTAGAAGTTATTTTAGTAGTCCTCACCATTTTTGTGAAATAATGTATCAATAATTGTGATGAGGACTTATTTGAGTGTGGATATTGTCTAGATGACAATATTTGTATTTAAACTCACAGTTCTTATGTTGTAACAGTAAAGATGTAGTTGTTTCTGTACCATGTATTTTGGCGACTCAGAATGGGTGTTGTATACCTATTTTGGGGGCGTCACAAAAGAGAACCCATAGTCATGATCATACCAGTAATCTTCCCATCTTTACACTCAAGTGAAAGAGAATTTCAACATCAGGGTTATAAAAATGTTATATATGATAATAAAAATAATATAATCAATACATAGTTTTAATTTCAAGAGTAATACTCATAACTCAACTATAATTTGGTTAGAAAAAGAAACCAATTTTGTCGTGAATAGTAACTCGTGAATAGTAACTCGTGAATAGTAACTTATGAATAGTAACTCATGAATAGTAATTGTAAGACGCCAACTTTTATAAATAAAGATGAATTTTCTATAAATATCATTTTTGAATATTATGGAGTTAATTTGATATAATGTTATAGTTGTGGATAATATTTATAAATTTTGCAAAGTACGCAAGTTGTTATATAATATTCGATTGGTCGGAAAATATTCGTTTTAACAGAGAATATTCGTACAACGGCACAATCATTGGTGGACCCTACAACGGAATTATTGTCAGATTGAGAAAACGACAAAAATATTTTATTAAAAATAAAGGCGAAAGTTTTCCCATTGATACTGTTGAACTACTCGGTAGTAAAAGTACAGTAATACGTGTGGTTGCATAGTAGCACACGGTATTGATTATTAATGCCTATGTGAGAAGTCACTCAGTTTGATTCAATTATTGTCAGTTAATAATATGAATTATTTAGCGATAATGACGTTTTGTTTTATTCGTATTATTAACGTAATAAAATAGAAACATCTTTTTTATAAAACAGAATACTTTATTAAAGTTATTCTATAAATATAATATATTATATTTTATTTAAAAGATTTTTCTTTAAATATGGACCGTCAAATTAAAGTAATCAATCTGGACCGTTCATGGATTAGTTACTACGCATTCTATTTTTCTATAAATAGCAGCTCATTCTTTCATTATTTCTTACGAATTCATTGAACTCTAGAGAGAGAAACTATAGAGAGAGAGAAGAAGAGTATTCTGCTACTTAACTACTTCCTTATTTCAGCTCTTCTTTAAAACGGTAAGGGGTGTTATTCTTTCTTATTCATGAAGAGAACTGTTGTTATTTCATTATTTATTATTCTGTTGGAATAACCTGTATACGCGGTCTACCCTATACTTGATGACATTCTTCTGTTATTCTGTTGGAACATCCTGTCTGTGTGTTTTACACCGGACCTGGTTCCGTTTTTATTATTATTCTGTTGGAACATCCTGTCTGTGTGTTTTACACCGGACCTGGTTTCGTCTTGTTATTATTCTGTTGGAACATCCTGTCTGTGTGTTTTACACCGGACCTGGTTCCATTATTTATTATTCTGTCGGAATATCCTGTCTGTGCGTTTACGCCGGACCTGGTTCCATTATTTAATATTCTGTTGGAATAACCTGTCTGTGCGGTCTATCGCATGCCGGGTGATTTCTTTTGTTATTCCATTCTTTACTATACTCAGTTGGTTAACTTTTAACTTCTATACTCCATGAAATTAGTGGAATATCCTTGATAATTGCGGTTCATCCAGTATCTTTTCATTAAAATATTCTTTTAAGCATTCTTAAATTTTACTCCACAAAGCAGTATCATGTTGACAATTTGGACGTTGTTAATTCTTGGATAAATTAATTCTTGAACTTGTTTTATTGAATTCTTATATCATTGTCATCATCCTCATGTTTATAAAATGTTAAAAGTCATCTGTGGCCTGTAGTGCATAGATGGACTTGGTATGATTATGACCAGGAATTATTCGGTATAATCATGACCGTAATGTTATAAATGATGTGGTAAAAATCCTCATTGGCCCGTAGTGCGTTGATGGACAGTTGTTGGCATGATCATGACAATTAATGAATACACGAATATCCTTGGCCGTAGTGCAGGGTGATTCGATGATGTGGATTATTTTATTAAGCTGAGTCTCAGCGATAACAGTGTTGAAAAACTTTTTAAATCATAGAAGATAGTAGATTTTATATTCTACTTGACTCTTTTAATGGATTGCTTGTTCCGCTGTAGTTAAACTTGATGTTTGTTATATTTTATCAGTTTAACACTGTTGAAGGCTAATGATAATTTATTCTGCATTATCTTAGTCATAATATTTCTTACTGGGTTAGTTGAGCTCACCCTTTCTTTCACTGTTCTCTTTAGGACATGAGAATATAGCTGGGATGAGTCGGGGAACGGAGTGATGGACCAGATGATAGTATTAGTAGTCCTCACTATTCTATGTAATAGTGTAATAATAATTGTAATGAGGACTCCTTTTGAGTATAGATACTCTCTAGAAGATAATATTTGTATTCAAACTCACAGTTTATATTTTGTCGTATTGTGCACGACAATTGTATTAGTAAGTTGTATTTGAATTCTGTACCATGTATCTGGCGACCCAAGATGGGTGATGTATACCTACTTTTGGGGCGTCACAGTAATCTCGACCCAAAAAGGTAGAAATTCCACAATAAAATTCATACCAATATTTCGGTATAATAATATTGAAAGAATAACATTTCTTAAATTTATAAATAATTTATTTTAATTGTTTACACTTTACTAAATAATGCATTTAATCAGCCTAAAATGCCAAACTCATAAGATTTCATTACCAATAACCAAAATTCTCATCAAAAATCTGCATATGCTTCATTTAGGATTCTCAAGCCAAAAAATCCTATTTTCCAATTTTCTTACTTCACATAACATATTTAATTCATTTACTCATAACTAGTCTATTTTCATGAAAAATACCAAATCAGTTCTAAAAATATTTCTTTTCTGAGATTTAGCAGAATATAGTCCCATATTGAACATATATTTTTCTCAGAATTTTTAAAACTCATTTACTATTTTTCATATGGCCAAAACCGCAGAATATTTAGACATTTATCATAAATTGTACTTTTATCCAAAAATTCTGAAATTCACAGAGTACACTGATACTATATAGATATACTTCCAATAAAAATTTCATCAATTTTAGAGTTAACCACAAGGAGTTATAAGAGGTTACTTTTAAAATAGTCTTTTCCCGTAAAATTGATAACTCTTAATCTATACATCCAAAAATCACCATTTTTGGACACAATTAATAAAACTCATCAAAATATCATTTTAAATTTTTCTAGAATTTTCTGAAGGTCGTTAGAAGTACGAACTGAAAAACATAACAACCCTTAAAATCTCTTACTATCTCTTACTATCCCTTATCTCAAAAGTGCAGTATTTCTGACTGGAATGCAAAGCCGAAGGAAACTTGCACTGAATAGCAAATCCCAAAGTATCTAAATACTCACAAAATATGCTTCATAATATAGAGAGAGAAAGAGAGAAAGCTTATGTTTCTGGTGTGATTTTCAATTCTAACTTAGCCCTCTATTTATAGGAAAATGTTAGCACGCCGAAGCAGACTTAACCTGCAACCTGATGGCTTTACCTGCTACTATTCCCACCAACCATATTTAAATAAAAATCTCAGCATATTTATTCACCAACCAAGAGTGGGGCCCACCAATTCTAGAATTTTCTACCAAAATGATTAACTCTGAAAATTCAACAATTTCTGAACCAGACATCTCGTAAAATTCATAACAAATCATACGTTCATTTTTAATGGTTCAAAATTTGTGGACATATACTCAACTTATATATGTATAACATATCCAAAAATTACCACGATCCAACGGTCGGATTAAAAATTATAACCCCCGCAAAATATCTCAAAAACCCTAATTTGATTTTTAATACCTCCGTTCCGACAAAAATACAAATAAAATACCACAACATTAACTCTTTCATTTTTAACCACAAAAATATATCCCTCATTTATATCTACATAAAATAAATATTTCCTTATCATATGAATCAATATTTAATTATTCACAAATAATATTACAGAATCACATTTATGACAACCAGACCGTTCCCAGGAAAGAGGGGGCTTTTCAATAAGAATTTCTCCTTACTGGCGCACAATTAGGTGACCAAACCTCTCCTTAGACAGAACTTTCTAGACATTGCCAATAATATTATCTAATAATATTATTCAAATAATATGAATTATTGATCTGATAATGGGAAATACTGTGCAGTGACAATTATTGAACAACAATAATATAAAATTTCAACGTATCAATTATTGAATCAATAAAATAAAATATTGAACAGTAATTACTGTAACAATTATTGAGTAGTGCCTTCTTATGTAAGAATCAATAATTTCAAAAATACTATGCAATACCGTGTGCTACTGTGCAATAACGCGTATTACTGTATTTTAACCACCGGGTATTTCAATAGTGTTAACGGTAACAACTACGCCGTTATTTGTAAAAACTCCAATTTGTCGTTTTCTTCACCCGATAGTTATTCTGTTATGGGACCCACAAATGGCTGCGCCGTCGTACGAATATTCCCCGACAGAAAGAATATTCCACGACCAAACGAATATTCCCCGACAACAATGAATATTTTATAATCACTTGTGTATTTTGAAAAAAATTCATATATCACCCTTGACTTTAACTTTTTATCAATTTAACCATTTACTAAATAGAAAAATTGAATACTTTTATTTCATAAAATTTGGGGTCTTACAATAATATAAAATATCAACGCAACAATTATTGAATCAATAAAATAAAATATTAAACAGTAACTACTGTAACAATTATTGAGTAGTGTCTTCTTACGTAAGAATCAATAATTGGTGCAATACCGTGTGCTACTATATTTTAACCACCAGGTATTCTAACAGTATTAACGGTAACAACTACGCCGTTAATTATAAACAACTTATACTTGTCGTTTATTTCATCCAATCGCTTTCCGTTATGGGGCCCACACAAGGCTACGTCGTCGTACGAATATTCCCCGACAACAAGAATATTCCACGACCAAACGAATATTCACCGACCAAAAATGAATATTTTATAACCACTTTTTTATTTGAAATATTTGCGCATTTTACCCATAACTAACCACATTAATCAAATCAACTCTTTTTATTTCAAAATAACCACATTTAATTTCATTTATTAATAAGGTGGGATCTTACATCTATTATGGTTATTATCTTTGATTGTATCCATGTTTTGATCTTTATTTTTGAATTCTGTTTCACAATTAGTTATTATGAAGTATTATTGATCTTGGATAAACTGTTATACGAATCCCTAATATTTGTCCTTCTGTCTCACTGGATTCGTTTTTTTTAAAATATTTTTCATCATTCTCAGTCTTAAATGATGATGTTTCTGAATATCTTTGGCCTGTAGTGTAAAGATGAATGATTAATTGATGAATATCTTTGGCCCGTAGTGCAAAGATGAACAGATGTTAAGATGAACATGACCAACTGGTGATACAAATGAATATCTTTGGCCTGTAGTGCAAAGATGAATATTTGATTAAAGACGTATATTGATTGTTGTTATAAGGATAAAGTATTGATGATGAACTTTTAAATCTTAGAAGAGAGTAGAATTCATTCTCTACGTGACTCTTCTAATGGATTTCTGTTTTCGCTGCAGTTGTTGATCTAAAACTTGTTGTCTATTATATTCTATCAGATTTTTTATCTGTTGAGGACTAAAGATAATTTGTTGTATATTATCTTAGTCATAATATTCTTTACTGGGCTAGTTGAGTTCACCCTTTTCCTTTTGTTCCATTTTTCTTCTCAGGAGGTGAGAACATATCAGGATCTAGTCGGGGTATAGAGTGATGGTTCTGGAAAGTTGTTGCAGCAGTCCTCAGTATTTTTGTAAAATAGTGTATGAATAGTTGTAATGAGGACTTATTTTAGTGTGGATATTGTCTAGAAGATAATATTTGTATTTAAACTCACATTATGTGTTGTCGTATTTTGTACGACAGTTGTATTATTGAGGTTATAGTTTGCTTTCTATACCATGTATTTAGCGACTCAGAATGGGTATTGTATACCTGTTTTGGGGCGTCACACATACAACTCATTCTGAAACGCTAAATACATGGTACAAAATTCAAATTCAAATTTTATTTATACAACTGTCATGCAAAATACGACAACACAATAGTTGAGTTTCAAAACAAACATTGTCTCGTAGACAATATCAAAACTCAAATAAAGCCTTCATTACAATTATTTTTATAATATTTTATATAATAGTGAGGACTACTATAGCAACCATCTTAGACCGTCACTCCATTTGTGACGCCCCCAAAATTAGGTATACATCACCCATCTTGGGTCGTCAGATACATGGTACAGAATACAAAATACAACTTACTAATACAACTGTCGTGTACAATACGACAAAACATAAACTGTGTGCTTGAATACAAATATTATCTTCTAGAGAGTATTCATACTCAAAAGGAGTCCTCATTACATTTATTAACACACTATTACATAGAATAGTGAGGACTACTAACTAATATTATCATTCAGACCATCACTCCGTTTCCCGACTCGCCCCAGCTACGTTCTCATTTCCTGAAGAGAACAGTGAAAGAAAGGGTGAGCTCAACTAGTCCAGTAAGAAATATTATGACTAAGATAATGCAGAATAAATTATCATTAGCCTTCAACAATGTTAAACCGATAAAATATAACGAACATCAAGTTTAACTGCGGCGGAACAAGCAAATCCATTAAAAGAGTCAAGTAGAGAATAAAATCTACTATCTTCTATGATTTAAAAGGTTTTTCAACACTGTTATTGCTGGGACTCAGCTTAATAAAATAATCCACATCATCGAATCACCCCTGCACTACGACCAAGGATATTCTTTAGTATCACGACCACGAATTATCCATGCATTACGGCTAAAGATAATCATGTTTTCACCAACGGTCCTGATCATGCCATAAAATAATTCATCTCTGCACTACGGCCAAAGAGAATCCATAGCCATAATCATACCAAAAATTGTTCATCAATGCACTACGGCAAATGAGGATTTTTACCACATTATTTGTAACATTATGGTCATGATTACACAGAATAATCACTGGTCATAATCATACCAAGTCCATCTATACACTACAGGCCACAGATGACTTTCAACAAAATAAAATCATGAGGGTAATGACAATGATATACGAATTCAATAAAACAAGTCCAAGAATTAATTTATCCAGGAACTGATAACGTCCAAATTGTCAACATGATACTGCTTTGTGGAGTAAAATTCAAGAATGCTCAGAAGAATATTTTCATGAAAAGATACTGGATGAAGCGCAAATATAAAAGATATTCCACTAATTTCATTGAGTATAGAAGTCAAAACTTTAACCAACTGAGTATAATTAGGAATGGAATAACAAAAGAAATCACCAGGCATTCGATAGACTGCATAGGCAGGTTATTCCAACAGAATAATAAATAACGGAACCAGGTCCGGCGTAAACCGCACAGACATGATATTCTAACAGAATAGTAAAGACGGAACCAGGTCCGGCGTAGAATGCACAGACAGGATATTCCAACAGAATAGTAAAGACGGAACCAGGTCCGACGTAGAACGCACAGACAGGATATTCCAACAGAATAGTAAAGACGGAACCAGGTCCGGCGTAGAACGCACAGACATGATGTTCCAACATAATAATAAATAATGGAACCAGGTCCGGCGTAGAACGCACAGACAGGATATTCCAGCAGAATAATAAGGAATGGAATAATAGAAGAATTTCACCAAGTATGCGGTACTTCGCATAAACAGGTTATTCCAACATAATAACAAAGAATGGAACAACAGAAGTTCTCTTCATGAAGATGAAAGGAAGAAATAATATTCCCTACCTTTGAAAGAAACTGGATATAGGAGTAGTGAGGGAGCAGACTTCTCTTCTTCTATAGATTTTCTCTCTGTAATTTCTCTCTATAATAATGGCTCTAAAGCTTTAGTGAATTGGTGAAAAATGAAGGAAGAATGAGCTTCTATTTATAGAAAAACATAGTTTCGATAATTGCACGTTTTGGGGCTCGAAATATTACAGTACAATACGTCCAACTTTTCTTTCATTTTTAATTCAATCATCCAAGTATTATCAAACTTGCACCAACTCCCCTAATAGTAATTCATGTGAATCAATAGTAAAATCATGTGACTCAATAGTTCTAAACATGTGAAAAATTAATTACAATATAGTACCTCCCTCTATACCTCTATTTTTAACTTAGTCATGCAAGTATTATCAATTTTGCACCAACTCCCCTAATAGTAACAAGAATGTAAGTCAATAGTATAACATGTGAACAAATAGTTATAATCATGTGAAATAATAGCAATCAATTGCTCATTTATCCGGTTAAATACCTGATTGGTCAATATAACCTCCAGATATCAATTATTATCGAAATAAATGTCGATTTTCACTAACACAAACAATTCCAACATAATGAAACCATTTTTATCAAAAATATAAATTTTAAAATTTTGAAGTTTGACTTTTTTCAAAAAAGTCAACTGTTGACTTTTTGACCAAATAGTGAATTTCAGAAAATTTTGTGTTTATAGATTATTTTTACTAATTTCGACGTTCCGGACTCAAATATCACGTCTGCGTCTCCAAATTCAACTCCGAACAACATTTACTATTAATATTATAACTCATGAATAGTAACTCGTGAATAGTACTCCGACACGAAAAGTATCCCAAATACCCGAGTGAACAATACTAGAGTGAATAGTAATTTGGGTGAATAGTAACCCGTGAATAGTAACACGTGAATAGTAACTCATGAATAGTAACTCGTGAATAGTAACTCGTGAATAGTACTCCGACACGAAAAGTACCCCAAATATCCGAGTGAATAAGTAACCCGTGAATAGTAACTCATGAATAGTAACTCATGAATAGTACTCCGACACAAAAAGTGTCCCGAATACTCGATTGAACAATATTGAGTGACTTCTTACATTAGCATCAATAATCAATACCGTGTGCTACTATGCAACCACGCGTATTACTGTACTTTTAACACGGGGTGTTTCAACAGTTAACGGTAAAAATTCTGCCGTTATTTCCATAAAATACTTTTGTCGTTTTCTCAATCCGACAATAATTCTGTTGTGGGGTCCACCAATGATTATACCGTCGTACGGATATTCCCCGACAAATCGAATATTATATAACAACTTGCATACTTTACAAAATTTATAAATACTACCCACAACTATAACAATATATCAAATCCATACCATAATATAAAAAAAAAATATTTCGAGAATATTAAATATTTATTCATAAAATCTGGGGTCTCACAATCTCCCCTCCTTATAGAATTTCGCCCTCGAAATTTACGTACGTACCTGGAATGCTGAAGAGGTGAGGATACCTCGTCAGATTCTAACTCTTGAGGTATAACCTTTGAGTGTTGAATACGATTCTTCTTATCCAAGATGTTAACATGTATCTCCTCATACGTTAAATCTTCTGCTATCTCGTCCGGTTCTAAATTAATAATGTGGTTCGGGTCGTCCACATTTTTACATAACATCGACACGTTAAAAACGTTATAAACACGCGACAGACTTGGCGGTAAAACGAGTATATAAGCCACAGTTCTTACTTGATCGAGGATTTAAAATGGGTCAATTAAATCGAGGGTTGAGATTTCCTCTTTTCGTCGATTCTTGCTTCTAGAATAACGCCCTCTTGAACCTTCTTCTTCACATTCATCAGCTCCGGGTTTGTAGCTTGAGCGGCTTTAACTTTATCGATTAAAGTCGATTCTACTCATATATTCGTTATCTTCACGTGGGTTCCTAGAGTCTTTAACTCTATCTTCATCATTTGTAAGTCGTACGAAATGGGTTTTTGTGTTAACAACATCGCACTCGTAAACGCATACAATCTTCTACTAAACGCGTCAGCTACCACGTTCGCATTTGCACGATGATATTGCATGGTATGATCGTAATCTTCAACAGCTCGAGCCGACGTCTTTGGCGCATTATACGTTCGTTTTGGTTGAAGAAATATTTGAAGGTTGAAGAAATGGGTTTTGTACTGGGGTCAATACAAAATTCGATTTCACGCTCTAAGGGTAGGCTAAGAAGTCTTCAAGAATACGTCAAGAAATTTATTAACGATAGAAATATCATTCAGAACTGTGACTCTCATCCAAGACTTGGATAGTACGTCACATTGATACCTATCAACTTGACATCGTCATTCACAACGTTCCCTACGGAAAGTTCGGCTTCGGTGCATTCCACACAAAGAAGTCACCAGCGAAAGGCTCGGAGCTCTTTACTTATGGCTTGATATGACAATGGTTGACTTTAGTGGTTTGGTTGCTTGAATTCGCATAGCAGGTTGGTTAGGAATATGAAAGTTAACCACCTTACAAAAAGAATGATGAGTAGTTAACCAATCGTTCCTAAAATCACATCAAAGGCAAGTATTTTCAAAGAGATACGATCGACAGGTAACGTGAAAGTGTTGATTTGAACAAGATTTATAAATAGTGGATGTAACGAAGGTTTCTACTATCGAAGTTTCAACCAATAAGTCAAAGTCTAATTTCTTCGAAGTCAAATTTAAACGTTGAGCGCAAGCAAGAGAGATAAAAGAATGGGTAGAACCGGTTTCTAATAAGGTATAGACTTCGCAAGAATTTATAATTAACTAACCCGTGATAACTTCATTTGATTCCTCGTTAGGGTAATTCAAAACTCGATGTTGGATTTTCCCAATTACTGTCGAAAAAAAATTACATATCATCTATTTTAGCTTTCTTGGATCGGACTTCTCTTTTCACAATATCAACGCGTCGTGCGGCTTTCACCCATGCATCTTTCATTCTCACTCGTTCAGTTATTTCTTCTTTCAGCTGCTCCTTGACATTTGAATTCTCAGATTCCAGCTTTAATATCGTATACTCTGCCAAAGAGTGCTTCTGTTCAACCATCGCACATCGGGTAATATAATTTTGAATTATTGCATCCCTTTGTTCTACGACCGCCTATCATTCTTCAGCCTGCTCTTCTAACTCATGAATACGATTTTGTAATTCTATATTTTGATCAATAAGTTTTTCTAATAAATCAACCTCAGGTTCCTCTTCTTCCTCACTCTTAGTTGCTACCTTTGCGACTAGCTTGAGTGCAACTTTTAATTCCTCAATCACCACATGGATATCTCTAATCACATTAACCTGGTTGGTGATTATAGGTGTCTCCAATGTCTCATTCACTCCATTGTAAATATTTTCAGCTGCCATTCCCAAACACTGTCACAAAACAAAGGTTAATTGACATGTAATATATTATCCCTATATTCTGACCGACCAATTAAATACCAAATAAACTTAGGTAGGTTATACTAGCGAAGGAATTCTCCGTCTCTCCCCTCCTAGTTCTATTCTCACATCCTAGCCAGGGATCATATCCCTAAGCTCTGATACCAACTGTGACGCCCCCAAAATTAGGTATACATCACCCATCTTGGGTCGTCAAAATACATGGTACAGAATACAAATACAACTTACTAATACAACTGTCGTGTACAATACGACAAAACATAAACTGTGAGTTTGAATACAAATATTATCTTCTAGAGAGTATTCATACTCAAAAGGAGTCCTCATTACATTTATTAACACACTATTACATAGAATAGTGAGGACTACTAACTAATACTATCATTCGGACCATCACTCTGTTTCCCGACTCGCCCCAGCTACGTTCTCATTTCCTGAAGAGAACAGTGAAAGAAAGGGTGAGCTCAACTAGCCCAGTAAGAAATATTATGACTAAAATAATGCAGAATAAATTATCATTAGCCTTCAACAGTGTTAAACCGATAAAATATAACGAATATCAAGTTTAACAGCAGCGGAACAAGCAATCCATTAAAAGAGTCAAGTAGAAAATAAAATCTACTATCTTCTATGATTTGAAAGCTTTTTCAACACTGTTATTGCTGGGACTCAGCTTAATAAAATAATCCACATCATCGAATCACCCCTGCACTACGACCAAGGATATTTTTTAGTATCACGACCACGAATTATCCATGCACTACGGCTAAAGATAATCATGTTTTCACCAACGGTCCTGATCATGCCATAAAATAATTCATCTCTGCACTACGGCCAAAGAGAATCCATAGCCATAATCATACCAAAAACTGTCCATCAATGTACTACGGCAAATGAGGATTTTTACCACATTATTTGTAACATTATGGTCATGATTACACCGAATAATCACTGGTCATAATCATACCAAGTCCATCTATGCACTACAGGCCACAGATGACTTTCAACATTTTATAAACATGAGGATGATGACAATGATATACGAATTCAATAAAACAAGTTCAAGAATTAATTTATCCAGGAACTGATAACGTCCAAATTGTCAACATGATACTGCTTTGTGGAGTAAAATTCAAGAATGCTCAGAAGAATATTTCCATGAAAAGATACTGGATGAAGCGCAAATATAAAGGATATTCCACTAATTTCATTGAGTATAGAAGTCAAAACTTTAACCAACTGAGTATAATTAGGAATGGAATAACAAAAGAAATCACCAGGCATGAGATAGACTGCATAGGCAGGTTATTCCAACAGAATAATAAATAACGGAACCAGGTCCGGCGTAAACCGCACAGACAGGATATTCCAACAAAATAGTAAAGACGGAACCAGGTCCGGCGTAGAATGCACAGACAGGATATTCCAACAGAATAGTAAAGACGGAACCAGGTCCGGCGTAGAACGCACAGACAGGATATTCCAACAGAATAGTAAAGACGGAACCAGGTCCGGCGTAGAACGCGCAAACAGGATATTCCAGCAGAATAATAAGGAATGGAATAATAGAAGAATTTCACCAAGTATGCGGTACTTCGCATAAACAAGTTATTCCAACATAATAACAAAGAATGGAACAACAGAAGTTCTCTTCATGAAGATGAAAGGAAGAAATAATATTCCCTACCTTTGAAAGAAACTGGATATAGGAGTAGTGAGGTAGCAGACTTCTCTTCTTCTATAGATTTTCTCTCTATAACTTCTCTCTATAATTTCTCTCTACAATTTCTCTCTACAATAATGGCTCTAAAGCTTTAGTGAATTGGTGAAAAATGAAGGAAGAATGAGCTTCTATTTATAGAAAAACATAGTTTCGATAATTGCACGTTTTGGGGCTCGAAATATTACAGTACAATACCTCCAACTTTTCTTTCATTTTTAATTCAATCATCCAAGTATTATCAAACTTGCACCAACTCCCCTAATAGTAATTCATGTGAATCAATAGTAAAATCATGTGACTCAATAGTTCTAAACATGTGAAAAATTAATTACAATATAGTACCTCCCTCTATACCTCTATTTTTAACTTAGTCATGCAAGTATTATCAATCTTGCACCAACTCCCCTAATAGTAACAAGAATGTGAGTCAATAGTATAACATGTGAACAAATAGTTATAATCATGTGAAATAATAGCAATCAATTGCTCATTTATCCGGTTAAATACCTGATTGGTCAATATAACCTCCAGATATCAATTATTATCGAAATAAATGTCGATTTTCACTAACACAAATATTTCCAACATAATGAAACCATTTTTATCAAAGATATAAATTTTGAAATTTCGAAGTTTGACTTTTTCCGAAAAAGTCAACTATTGACTTTTTGACCAAATAGTGAATTTCGAAAAATTTTGTGTTTATAGATTATTTTTACTAATTTCGACGTTCCGGACTCAAATATCATGTCTGCGTCTCCAAATTCAACTCCGACCAACATTCATTATTAATATTATAACTCATGAATAGTAACTCGTGAATAGTACTCCGACACGAAAAGTGTCCCAAATACCCGAGTGAACAATACTAGAGTGAATAGTAATTTAGGTGAATAGTAACCCGTGAATAGTAACTCGTGAATAGTAACTCATAAATAGTAACTCGTGAATAGTACTCCGACACGAAAAGTACCCCAAATACCCTAGTGAATAATATTCAGGTGAATAGTAACCCGTGAATAGTAACTCATGAATAGTAACTCGTGAATAGTACTCCGACACAAAAAGTATCTCGAATACTCGATTGAACAATACTGAGTGACTTTTCACATTAGCATCAATAATCAATACCGTGTGCTACTATGCAACCACACGTATTACTGTACTTTTAACACTGGGTGTTTCAACAGTTAACGGTAAAACTTCCGCCGTTATTTTCATAAAATACTTTTGTCGTTTTCTCAATCCGACAATAATTCTGTTGTGGGGTCCATCAATGATTATACCGTCGTACGGATATTCCCCGACAAATCGAATATTATATAACAACTTGCATACTTTACAAAATTTATAAATACTACCCACAACTATAACATTATATCAAATCCATACCATAATATAAAAAAATAAATAAATAAATAAAAATATTTCGAGAATATTAAATATTTATTCATAAAATCTGGGGTCTCACACCATTCCCCGACTAGTCCCATCTATATTCTCATTTCTTGAAGAGAATAATAAAATAAAAGAGTGAGCTCAATTAGCCCAGTAAATAATATTATGATTAAGATAATATAGAATAAATTATCCTCAGTCCTCAACAGTGTAAAAACTGATAGAATACAATAGACAACAAGTTTAGATCAATATCTGCAGCGGAATAAGCAATCTATTAAAAGAGTCAAGTAGAGCATGATGTTTACTATCTTCTATGATTTAAAAGTTCATCGTCAATATTTTATCTATGTAACACAACTCAATAAATAATTCACATCACCGAATTATCCATGCATTACGGGCCAAGGATATTCGTTAGTACCACCAGTGGTCATGATCATACCAAACAATTGTCCATCTATACACTACGGGTTAAAGAGGACTGTAACATTACAGGTCATAATTATACAATACATAAATTTTGGTCATAATCATACCAATCAACAGTCTATCTATGCACTACGGGCCAAAGATGATTTTCATCACAATATAAGTATAAGGATGATGACAATCTTATAATCAAGTGAGATTTAGGATAAATATTAAAGATGTATAATTCAATTTATCCAGAGTTTAAGAATGTCCAAATTATCAACATGATAACTAATTATGGAATAAAATTCAAGAATGATATTCATGTATCAAAAATAATTTAGACAGAAAAGAAAATTAATTTCTGTTGTGAATAGTATGTATGAATAGTACCGTATCCATGAATAGTACCCGAGTGAATAGTATCCTGTGAATAATACCCCGAATGAAAATATTAAAATTTAATAAGAAAATTTAGAAAAATATTTTCGTGAAACGATACTAGATCAAGCGCAAAATTCAAAAATATTCTGCTAATTTCATGGAGTATAGAAACAATACTTATCAAAATAAGTGTAGATTTAGGAATATGAAGCGAAATAATATTACTTACATACTACATATTATGGTAGAAAATAATATTTCTTACGAATATTAAATGAAAATAAAATCCCTTATCTTAATATGAGAGTAAATTTGACTGGTATAGCAGATATATTCTTGAATAAAACTTGCACTATTTGCTATACTCAAAGTATCTTTATGCTATAAATAAATACGCACAATATTATAGAAGAAGAATTCTCTGATTTTGGTGTGATCTTCATTTCTTAACTAAGAATCCTATTTATAGCAGAATGACGTGGCACTATTTGAATAATATCACGGGTGAATAGAAGGAAAAATTCACGGGAGCATAATCTAATTCGACGAAAAAATTGATTTTTACTATGCAACAATATGCAATAAAATATTATAATAAAATAAAAACTTTATATAAAATATAATATATTCTATTTATAATCTAATAAAACGAATAACTTTATATATAATATAAAAAATATTATGCTTTATATAAAAAGTTTTATGTTTTATTACTGTTATAATAATAATAAAACAAAACTGATATAACTTTTTACCGACGATTTTAAAAAATGAATAAGTGGGGTTCCATGTAATAAGCCAAATCTATAACAAATACTTCATAATAGACCCATTTATTTATATCAATAATTGAATATATATTTATCACAAATCACTTATCTTCAATAAACATATTTTTAATCTTTCAACAATTATTTATCATTAATATTATAACTCACAATATTAATAACCAAATCATTCCTAGGAAAGAGGGGCTTTCCGATAAGGACTTTTTCTTATTGGCACGCAATTAGATAATCTAACCCATTTTCTTTACAGAACTTTTTAGACATTGTCAATAATGTCAATAATAATATGAATAATTGTGTCGTCTCAATTATTGATTTAATAATATAAAATATTGTATAGATGATACTGTGACAATAATTGAATCGATAATATGAGATACTATGTAGCAACTATTGTGACAAGAATTGAATAAAACTGAGTGACTTCTTAAGTAAGCATCAATAATCAGAGATACTATACAATACCGTGTGCTACTGTGTAACCACGCGTATTACTGTACTTTTATCACTGAGTATTTCAACAATTAACGGTAAAAATGTTGCCGTTATTTTTATAAAAAGATTATTTTTGTTGCTTTCTAAATCCGACAGTAGTTCCGTTGTGGGATCCACCAATGATTGTGCCGTCGTACGAATATTCTCCGTCGAAACGAATATTTTATGACAACTTGCTTAATTGTAAAATTTTCACATATCACCCACAACTATAACATTATATCAAATCACACCTTATTATTCAAAATAATAATTAGAAAAAAATTAAATCTTTATTCATAAAAAATTGGGGTCTTACATCTATCATATGTTCTAAATATCTGATTTATAACTGATGAAGGCTATTGATAATTTAATTATTTTTAGTCATAATTGTAACACCCCAACTTATTAATAAATGAAATTAAATTTTCTCTATTTATTATTTTGAAATAGAAAGGGTTGATTTGATTAATGTGGTTAGTTATGGGTAAAATGCGCAAATATTTCAAATAAGCAAGTGGTTATAAAATATTCATTTTTGGTCGGTGAATATTCGTTTGGTCGTGGAATATTCTTGCTGTCGGGGAATATTCGTACGACGGCGCAGCCTTGTGTGGGTCCCATAACGGAAAGCGATTGGATGAAGAAAACGACAAGTATAAGTTGTTTATAATTAACGGCGTAGTTGTTACCGTTAATACTGTTGGAATACCTGGTGGTTAAAATACAGTAGCACACGGTATTGCACCAATTATTGATTCTTACGTAAGAAGGCACTACTCAATAATTGTTACAGTAGTTACTGTTCAATATTTTATTTTATTGATTTAATAATTGCTGCGTTGATATTTTATATTATTGTTGTTTCAATAATTATTGCTGCACAGTATTTTACATTATCAGATCAATAATTCATATTATTTGAATAATATTATTAGATAACATTATTGCCAATGTCTAGAAAGTTCTGTCTAAGGAGAGGTTTGGTCATATAATTGCGAGCTAGTAAGGAGAAATCCTTATTGGAAAGCCCCCACTTTCCTGGGAACGGCCTGGTTTTCATAAATGTGATTCTGTAATATTATTTGTGAATAATTAATTATTGATTCATATGATAAGGAAATATTTATTTTATGTGAATATAAATGAGGAATATATTTTTATGCTTAAAAATGAAGGAGTTAATATATGTATTTTTGTCGGAACGGAGGTATTGAAAATCAAATTAGGATTTTTGAGATATTTTACGAGGGTTATAATTTTTAATCCGACTGTTGGATCGTGGTAATATTTGGATATGTTATACATATATAAGTTTAGTATATGTCCACAAATTTTGAACCATTAAAAATGAACGTATGATTTGTTATGAATTTTACGAGATGACTGGTTCAGAAATTGTAGAAGTTGCGGAATTTTTCATTTTGGTGGAAAAATCTAGAATTGGTGGGCCCCACTTTTAGCTGGTAAAAATGTGCTGAGATTTTTATTCAAATGTGGTGGGTGGGAATAGTAGCAGGTAAAGCCATCAGGTTGCAGGTTAAGTCTGCTTCGGCGTGCTAACATTTTCCTATAAATAGAGGGCTAAGTTAGAATTAAAAATCACACCAGAAAAACAAGTTTTCTCTCTTTTTTTCTCAAGATTATTGAGTGTATTTTGTGAGTATTTAGATACTTTGTGAGTTTCTATTTATCAGTGCAAGTTTTTTTCAGCCTTATACCGATATTCCGATCAGAAGTACTGATATTTTGATGTAAGGGATATTATTTTCTTCTTAAATGATATTATTTTCTTCAATATCATTATGCTGAAATATTGATGTGAGTTTTTATCAAATTTGGAACTTTTTATGTCGGGATTACTATTCACGTATACGGCACTATTCACGTATACGACACTCTTCACGAATACGACACTATTCACCGAAAAATAAATTTTTTTCTTTTTGTCCAAGATGTCTATTATGGTTACTATCTTTGATTGTATCCATGTTTTAATCTTTATTTTTTAATTATGCTTCACAATTGATTATTATGAAGTATTATTAATCTTGGATAAACTTTTATACGAATTCCTACTATTTGTCCTTCTGTCTCACTAGATTCGTTTTCTTTAAGATATTTTTAATCATCCTCAGTCCTAAATGATGATATTACTGAATATCTTTGGCCTGTAGTGCAAAGATGTATGATTACCTGATGAATATCTTTGGCCTGTAGTGCAAAGATGAACAGGTGTTGATATGAATATGACTGACTGGTGATACAAATGAATATCTTTGGCATGTAGTGTAAAGATGAATATTTGGTTAAAGATGATTATTAATTGATGTTACAGGGATAAAATATTGATGATGGAATTTTAAATCTTAGAAGACAGTAGAATTCATTCTCTACTTGACTCTTCTAATGGTTTGTTGTTTCCGCTGCAGTTGTTGATCTAAAACTTGTTGTCGATTATATTCTATCAGATTTTTCCCTGTTAAATACTAATGATAATTTGTTGTATATTATCTTAGTCATAATATTCTTTATTGGGCTAGTTGAGCTCACCCTTTTCCTTTTTGTTTCATTTTTCTTCTCAGGAGGTGAGAACATAGCAGGATCTAGTCGGGGTATGGAGTGATGGTTCTAGAAAGATGTTTTAGCAGTCCTCACTATTTTTATAAAATAGTGTTTGAATAATTGCAATGAGGACTTATTTGAGTGTGGATATTGTCTAGAAGACAAAATTTGTATTTAAACTCACAATATGTGTTGTCGTATTTTGCACGACAATTGTATTATTGAAGTTGTAGTATGTTTTTTTGTACCATATATTTGGCGACTTAGAATAGGTGTTGTATACCTATTTTGGGGGTGTCACAGTTGGTATCAGAGCTTAGGGATATGATCCCTGGCTGAGATGTGAGACAAGAACTAGGAGGGGAGAGACGGGGAATTCCTTCGCTAGTATGACCTGACTAAATTTATTTGGTGTTTATTTGGTCGGTCAGAGTATAGGGATAATATATGACATGACTATTAACTTTTGTTTTATGGTAGTATTTAAAAATGGCAGCTGAGAACGTTAATAATGGAGTAAATCGGACAGTGGAGACACATTTGATCACCACCCAGGGGAACGTGCAACAGGAAGGCAATATTCCTCCTATAAACAACGTTACCGAGCAAACGATGAATGATGGAATGTTTAGGAGCTTTTTGCAGTTCATGCAAAATTAGACGAGGGAGACTCGTGTGCAGAATACGGGTAGAAATGATAACAACGCGCAG
This sequence comes from Panax notoginseng, assembly GCA_016801055.1. NCBI lineage: Eukaryota > Viridiplantae > Streptophyta > Magnoliopsida > Apiales > Araliaceae > Panax > Panax notoginseng. Next base: position 167,282,183 of record CM029012.1, read on the forward strand.
TTTGTCACAGCCAAGCAGTTCAAATAATTGGAACCACCAGAATTTAAGGGAAAGCCGGATCCGATCATGGTGAAAACGTGGGTCAAACAAATTACCAAGATATTCGATGTCTTGGGATGCACAGAGGAACAGAAGGTTCCATTCGCCACCTTTATGTTCCGCGGTGAGGCAGACTACTGGTGGGAGTCTGTAAAGCATACCCAGCCTGACGCACTCAACATGTCCTGGAAAATATTTCAGAAACTGTTCAATGACAAGTACTTTCCTGAAAGTATTCGTCATATGAAGGAGGTGGAGTTTATCAGACTGGAACAAAACAACATGACGGTGTCCCAGTACGAGACGAAGTTTGCAGAGTTATCCAGGTTTGCACCTCATTTGGTCGAAAATGAAGAACGAATGACAAGGATGTTTCTGAGAGGTCTAAAACCCGAGATTCGGCAATATCTTATCTCCCATAAATTTTCTTTATATTCAGATGTTGTAAATAGGGCTCAATTATTAGAGCGAGATAATGAGTATGTTCAATCGAGGGACCACAACCAGGGTCATACCGGCGGCGGCAGTCATCGAAGCAATGAAAACCAGCTGGGAGGAAAACATTCAGACAAAAGCGGTAACCACTCTGGTGGTAATCGTGGCCGTGATAATAGAAGGAGCGAGTCGGGAGGAGATTTGAAGAAGAGAATGTATAACAATGATAACGTGAAGACGTCAGCACAAACATCAACTGCTTTTAGGGGAGGAGAACGAGCACCGATCGTTTGTTACAAATGCGGGAAGGAGAGACACATCAGCCTAAACTGTCTACAATAGTTCAAGGTATGTTATAGCTGTGGAAAGGAAGGTCATATAGCTAAAGATTGTCTTGTTGCGAAACCAAGTTCAACGGGGATAGTGACTCCGAAGGCTATTTCGAACAAGTTAAAATCGGTGGTTCCTGGAAGGGCGTTTGTCGTGACTGCCCAAAACGCGAGGAACCTAAATGAGGTGATCACGGGTAAGCTAATCATAAACTCTTGTGAAGTTTATACCTTATTAGATACCGGTTCTACCCATTCTTTTATCTCTCCTGCTTGTGCTCAACGTTTAAACTTGACTCCGGAGAAATTAGACTTTGACCTATCTGTGGAGACTCCGTTAGGAGAAACTTTCATTACATCTATATTTAATAAATCTTGCTTAATCCAAGTTGGCACAATCACATTACATGTTGACCTTATCTCTTTAAAAATACTTGCTTTTGATATGATTTTAGGAATTGATTGGTTAACTACTCATCATGCCAAAATTGATTGTTTTCGTAAGGTTGTTAGTTTTCATATTCCTAACCAACCTGTTATGCTAATTCAAGCAATCAAACCACTAAAATCAATCGCTGTCATACCAAGCCATAAAGCCATTCGTTTATTGAAAAACGGATGTCAAGCTTTCATAGCCCATGTTATGGACTTGAAAAAAAATACGTCAGATTTGAATAATATTTCTGTTGTTAGTGAATTTCCTGACGTATTTCCTGAAGAACTTTCCGGTCTACCCCCAGAACGTGAAGTTGAATTCTTTATTGACCTTGAACCTGGTACAAAGCCCATTTCTAAAACCCCATATCGAATGGCTCCTATTAAACTTCAGAAGTTAAAGGTTCAACTACAGGAGTTGTTGAACATCGGTTTTATTCGTCCTAGTACATCTCCTTGGGGTGCTCCTGTGTTATTCGTAAAGAAGAAAGACGGGAGTATGCGACTTTGTATCGACTATAGGGAATTGAACCATGTCACCATCAAGAATAGGTATCCGCTACCTCGCATTGATGACCTGTTCGACCAGTTACAAGGAGCACAATTCTTTTCAAAGATCGACCTTCATTCTGGATATCATCAGCTGAAGATTAAAACTGAGGATATTCCAAAGACTGCCCTCAGAACTCGGTACAGGCATTATGAATTCTTAGTCATGTCTTTTGGATTGACTAATGCTCCTGCTGCTTTCATGGATATGATGAATCGTGTATTCAAAGAATATTTAGATCAGTTCGTTGTTGTCTTTATTGATGACATCCTCATCTATTCCAAAAGTCGTGAAGATCATGAGCGCCATTTGAAGCTGGTACTGCAAAGGCTTCGTGAAAATAAGCTATATGCCAAATTGAAGAAATGCGAGTTTTGGCTTGAGGAAGTAGCATTCCTTGGGCACGTGGTGTCAAAACATGGAGTATCTGTCAACCCGGCGAAGATTGAAGCCATACAAAGTTGGGAGCAACCGAAGTCGGTGACCGAAGTACGTAGCTTTCTGAGCTTAGCTGGGTATTATCGGAGATTCGTGGAAGGATTTTCTAGAATCGCCACTCCGTTAACTCAGCTGACTCGGAAGGATACAAAATTCGGTTGGAGCGAGGATTGTGAGAAGAGTTTTCAAGAACTCAAGAGGAGACTCAGTTCGGCACCTGTTCTGACAATACCATCTGATTCGGATGGATTTGTTATCTACAGCGATGCTTCAGACAAAGGGTTAGGATGTGTTCTTGTAAGACCCCAACTTATTATAAATAAAATTGAATTTCCTTTATTTATTATTTTGAAATAGTAAGGGTTAAATTGATTAATGAGATTAGTTATGGGTAAAATGCGCAAATATTTCAAATAAGCAGGTGGTTATAAAATATTTATTGTTGTCGGGGAATATTCATTTGGTCGTGGAATATTCTTCCTGTCGGGGAATATTCGTACGACGGCGCAGTCTTTTGTGGGCCCCATAACGGAAAGCGATTGGATGAAGAAAACGACAAAAACAAGTTGTTTATAAATAACGGCGTAGTTGTTACCGTTAATACTGTTGGAATACCCGGTGGTTAAAACACGGTAATACGCGTAGCACATGATATTGCACCAATTATTAATTCTTACGTAAGAAGGCACTACTTAATAATGGTTACAGTAATTACTGTTCAGTATTTTGTTTTATTGATTCAATAATTGCTACGTTAATATTTTATATTACTGTTGTTTCAATAATTGTCACTACACAGTATTTTCTATTATCGGAACAATAATTCATATTATCTAAATGATATTATTAGATAACATTATTGGCAATGACTAGAAAGTTCTGTCTAAGGAGAGGTTTGGTCATCTAATTGCGCGCCAGTAAGGAGAGATCCTTATTGGAAAGCCCCCTCTTTCCTGGGAACGGCCTGGTTGCCAGTACTGTGATTCTGTAATATTATTTGTGTATAATTAATTATTGATGAGGAAAATATTAATTTTATGTGGATGTAGATGGAGAAAATTTTTAATGTGACAATTGTTAAAAATTAATATTTTATCTTTTTCTGATAAAATAATTCATTTAAATATATAATTTTAATAATATATTGATGGTGATATTTTTGCAATGAATGTGGGATATATGAGTATATGAGGAGGAAGAGTATTTTTGTGGCATTAAATGATTAACACATGTTTTGTGTGTTGGTGGACATAATTCTTGACCGAAAATTTATTATTGACTGTAAAATCACCCGTTTATGAATTTCGGTCAATTTCTGTTTGGAATTTGGAAAAACTTTCTTCTGCAAAGTTGTAGAGAATTGAATTTTCTATAAAAACTCGCGAGATTCGAATTTTCTGATAAAAGGGCTATTTATTATGAATTATTGAAGTTTTGAAGTTCCGAAATAATTGATTTTTGGAAGTTTTAATTATTATTTTTAAGAAAAACGTTTTTTTCAATTGAGGGGCATGTGTTAAATGGTTGAAATCAGCTGGTGGTGTGCTTAGGAATTTTGTTTATAAATAATATTATTATATTCAATTTTCTGCTTTGGTGTTCTAAGCATTTTCCTATAAATAGGGTGCTTAGGTTAGAATTGAAAATCACACCAGAAGCACAAGTTTCTCTCTATTTCTCTCTCTATATCGAGCGCATTCTTGTGAGTATTTGATACTTTGAGTGTTGCTATACGGTGCAAGTTTTCTTCAGCACTATATCTAGTATTCCAGTCAGAAGTACCGTCTTTCCGAGGTAAGGGATGTTATTTCTTCTTAAATGATATTATTCTCTTCAATATCATTATGCCGAAGTATTGATCTGAACTTTTTATCAAATTTGGAACTTTTCATGTCGGGGTTACTATTCATGAGTTACTATTCACCAAAAAAATGAAATTTTCTTCTTTTCGTCCAAAATATCTATTCTGGATACTAGCTTTGATTGTATCCATGTTTTGATCATTCTTAAATTTTACTCCACTATGATTATTTATGAGGTATTTTTGGACATGGACTAGCTGAAATACGAATCCTTAATATTTATTATTTTGTTTCACTTGATTCGTTTCCTTAAAAATATTTTTCGTCATCCTCAGTCTTAAATGATGATATAACTGAATATCTTTGGCCTGTAGTGCAAAGATGACTATTTGATTCAAGATATTTATTGATTGATGTTACAGGGATAAAATGTTGATGATGAGCTTTTAAATTCATAGATAATCGTAGATTTCATTCTCTACGTAACTCTTCTATGAATTATTATTTTCCGCTGCGAATATTGATTTAAAACTTGTTGTCTATTGTATTCTATTATATTTTTCCCTGTTAAAGACTAACGATAATTTGTTCTATGTTATCTTAGTCATAATGTTCTTTACTGGGCTAGTTGAGCTCACCATTTTTCTTGTTGTTCCATTTTTCTTCTCAGGAGGCGAGAATGTAGCGAGTACTAGTCGGGGTATGGAATGATGGTTCAAGACAGTTATTTTAGTAGTCCTCACTATTTTATAAAATAGTGTATCAATAAGTATAATGATGACTTAATTGAGTATGAATACTGTCTAGATGACAATATTTGTATTTAAACTCACAGTATATGTGTTGTCGTATTTTGCATGACAATTGTAATAATAAAGTTGTAGTTATTTTCTGTACCATGTATTTGGCGACTCAGAATGGGTTGGATGGATTGGACCTATTTTGGGGGCGTCACAGTTGGTATCAGAGCTTAGGGATATGATCTCTGGCGGAGATCGGGGAATAGAACTAGGAGGGGAGAGACGAGTAAATCCTTCGTTAGTGTGTCCTACCTAAGCTTATTTGTTGGTCGGTCATAATATAGGGATATTATGTGATTTGTTAATTTGTTAAATTAACCCTTGTTTTATGGCAGTATTTGAGAATGTCGACTGAGAATGTTAACAGTGGAGTAAATGAAACCGTGGAGACACCTGTACTCACCAACGAGGAGAACGTGCAACAGGCTGGCAATGTTCCTCCTGTGAACAACACCACTGAGCAGACGATGAACGATGAGATGTTTAGAAGCTTTTTGCAGTTTATGCAAAATCAGACGAGGGAGACTCGTGTACAGAATACGGGTGAAAATGATAGCAATGCGCGGCTTGTCACAGCCAAGCAGTTCAAAGAGTTGGGACCACCAGAATTCTGGGGAAAGCCAGATCCGATTAAGGCGGAGACATGGGTCAAGCAAATTACCAAGATATTTGATGTCTTGGGATGCACGGAGGAACATAAGGTTCCATTCGCCACCTTTATGTTTCGTGGCGAAGCAGACTACTGGTGGGAATCTGTGAAACGTACCCATCCAGCCGCACTCAGCATGTCTTGGGAGACATTTCAGAAACTGTTCAATGACAAATACTTTCCTGAAAGTGTTCGTCATATGAAGGAGGTAGAGTTTATTAGACTGGAGCAGAATAACATGACGGTGTCCCAGTACGAGGCGAAGTTTGCAGAGTTGTCCAGGTTTGTACCTCATTTGGTGGAGAATGAGGAACGTATGACGCGGATGTTTCTGAGAGGTTTGAAACCCGACATACGTCAATATCTCATTTCTCATAAATTTTCTCTCTATTCAGATGTTGTCAACAGGGCTCAATTATTAGAGCGAGATAACGAGTACGGTCAATCGAGGGACCACAACCAGGATCATACCGGTGACAGCAGTCATCAGAACAATGATAACCAGCGGAGAAAGAAGAATACGGACAAGAACGGCAACCACTCTGGTGGTAATCGTGGCCATGAATATAGAAGAAGCGAGTCGAGAGGAGATTTTAAAAAGAGGAGATTCAACAATAATAATACGAAGACGTCAACACCAGCAGCAACTGGTTCCAAGGGAGGAGAACGACCACCGGTCATATGCTATAAGTGCGGAAAAGAAGGACATATCAGCCCAAACTGTCCACAACAGTTTAAGGTATGCTATAATTGTGGAAAGGAAGGACATATCGCTCGAGATTACACTGTAGCGAAACCAAGTCCAATGGGGGTGGTGACTCAAAAAGTTGTCCCAGAAAAGTCAAAGTCAACGGTTCCTGGAAGAGCATTTTTCGTGACTGGTCAGAATGCGAGGAACCCGAACGAAGTTAGCATGGGTTAGTTAATTATAAATTTTGCGAAGTCTATACCTTATTAGATATCGGTTCTACCCATTCATTTATCTCTCCTGCTTATACTCAACGTTTAAAATTGACTCCGGAGAAAATTAGACTTTGACTTATCTGTTGAAACTCCGTTAGGAGAAACTTTCGTTACATCCACTGTTTATAAATCTTGTTTGATCCAAGTTGGCACCATCACATTACCTGTTGATCTTATCTCTTTAAAGATACTTGCTTTTGATGTGATTTTAGGAATTGATTGGTTAACTACTCATCACGCCAAAATTGATTGCTTTCGTAAGGTTGTTAGTTTTCATATTCCTAAGCAACCTGTTATTCAAATTCAAGCAACCAAACCATTGAAGTCAAACTCTTTCATATCAAGCCGTAAAATCATTCGTTTATTGAAAAACGGATGTCAAGCTTTCTTAGCTATGTTATGGACTTGAACAAAAATACGTCAGATTTGAATGATATTTCTATTGTTAGTAAATCCCTGACGTATTTCCTGAAGAATTTCTTGGCCTACGCGTGATATTGAATTTTGTATCATCTTTGAATCTGGTACAAAACTCACTTCTAAAATCTCATATCGAATGACTCCTATTGAACTTCAGGAGTTAAAAACCCAACTATAGAAGTTGATAACCGAGCCTTTATCTGGTGACTTCCTTTGTGGAATGCATTGAAGCCAGACTCTCCGTAGGGGACGCCATATTCGTGTGGTATTAAACTGATAGGTGCCATTGTGACGTGCTATCCAAGATTGGGATATGAGTCACAGTTGAGAGCAACCTAAGTCAGTAATCGAAATACGTAGCTTTCTAGGCTTAGCTGATTATTATCGGAGATTTGTAAAAAGGATTTTCTCGAATCGCTACTCCATTAACTCAGCTGACTCGAAAAGATACAAACTTCGAATGGACCGAGGAATGCGAGAAGAGTTTCCAAGAGCTTAAGAGGAGACTCATTTCGGCACCTGTTCTGACAATATCATCTGGTTCGGATGGATTTGTTATCTACAGCGATGCTTCAGGTAAAGGGTTAGGATGTGTTCTCATGCAACGTGGAAAAGTCATAGCCTATGCCTCGCGACAACTTAAAGAATATGAGAGGAATTATCCTACTCATGATCTAGAGTTGGCAGCAGTCGTTTTCGCGCTAAAGATCTGGAGGCACTATCTATATGGGGAGAAAGTGGAGATATATTCAGACCATAAAAGCCTCAAATATTTCTTCACTCAAAAAAGAACTCAACATGCCGCAACGACGTTGGCTCGAGCTGTTGAAAGATTACGATTATACCATCCTGGAAAAGCGAATGAGGTAGCTGACGCGTTGAGTAGATGATCATATGCAGGAATGAGTACGATGATGTCAAGTATACGCGTAGAATCAACTTTAATCGATAAAGTTAAAGTTGCTCAAGCTACAGACCCGGAGCTGATGCGTATGAAGAAGAAAGTGCAAGAAGGTGCTATTCCAGAAGCAAGAATCGATGAAGAAGGAATACTTCGAGTCCACTCCAGACTTTGTGTTTCTAACGATTCTGATTTGAAGTACAAGATCATGATGGAGGCACACCATACACCATTTGCAATCCATCCTGGAAGTACTAAAATGTATCGTGATCTTCGACATACATTTTGGTTGAACAATATGAAGAGAGAGATTGCAAAGTTTATCTCGAGGTGTTTAACTTGTCAACGTGTAAAGTCGGAGCATCAAGTGCCAAAGAGTCCATTGCAACCACTTGAGATTCCGAAATGGAAGTGGGAACACATTACCATGGATTTCGTTACGGGTCTTCCTACGGTTTCTCAAGGCATAAATGCTATTTGGGTGATTGTTGATAGATTAACCAAGTCTGCTCATTTCTTGCCGATACGTGAGACTTATTCCCTTGAACATCTTGCTAGTATGTACGTGAATGAGATTGTGAGGTTGCATGGCATGCCAGTATCCTTAGTTTAGGATCGTGACCCAAGATTCACTTCAAGATTTTGGGTTAGCTTGCAAAAAGCTATAGGCACGAATTTACGATTTAGTTCAGCTTACCATCCTCAAACGGACGGACAATCAGAGAGGACTATTCAAACTCTTGAAGATCTATTAAGACTTTATGTCCTAGATCTCAAAGGGAGTTGGGATAAGTATCTACCATTGGTGGAATTCTCCTACAACAACAGTTATCAGGCGAGCATAGGTGTGGCTCCATTCGAGGCGTTGTATGAAAGAAAATGTCGTTCTCTAGTATGTTGGGATGAGGTGGGAGAAGCAACGCTGTTGGGACCAGAGTTGGTACGAATGACTACAGAGAAGATCCAAACGATTCGACAACGTATACAAACGGCACAGGATCGACAAAAGAGTTATGCGGATCTTCATCGAAAGGACGTAAAATTTGATATTGGGGATCATGTATTGTTGCGAGTTACTCCATGGAAGGGAGTTACAAGATTCGGGAAGAGAGGAAAGCTCAATCCACGATTTATTGGTCCATTTCAGATTCTTGACCGAGTAGGAAATGTGGCCTATAGACTCGCATTACCTCCAAGTATGTCTCGTGTTCATAATATTTTTCATATATTTGTGCTTCGTAAATATGTGAAAGACCCAAACCACGTTATTGAGTTAGAACCGGACGAGATAGCCGAAGACTTAACGTACGAGGAGGTACCTGTCAAGATCTTGGATAGGAAGGAGCATGTCCTACGCACGAAGGTCATACCACAAATTAAAGTTTTGTGGAGGAACCATGCTATTGAAGAAATGACCTGGGAGTTGGAAACGGAAATAAAAGCGAGGTATCCTCATCTTTTCGAAACACCAGGTGCGTATGTCAATTTCGAGGACGAAATTTCATAAGGAGGGGAGGTTGTAAGACCCCAACTTATTATAACTAAAATTGAATTTCCTTTATTTATTATTTTGAAATAGTAAGGGTTAAATTGATTAATGAGGTTAGTTATGGGTAAAATGCGCAAATATTTCAAATAAGCAGGTGGTTATAAAATATTCATTGTTGTCGGAGAATATTCATTTGGTCGTGGAATATTCTTCCTGTCGGGGAATATTCGTACGACGGCGCAGTCTTTTGTGGGCCCCATAACGAAAAGCGATTGGATGAAGAAAACGATAAAAACAAGTTGTTTATAAATAACGACGTAGTTGTTACCGTTAATACTGTTGGAATACCCGGTGGTTAAAACACGGTAATACGCGTAGCACACGATATTGCACCAATTATTAATTCTTACGTAAGAAGGCACTACTTAATAATGGTTACAGTAATTACTGTTCAGTATTTTGTTTTATTGATTCAATAATTGCTGCGTTAATATTTTATATTACTGTTGTTTCAATAATTGTCACTACACAGTATTTTCTATTATCGGAACAATAATTCATATTATCTAAATGATATTATTAGATAACATTATTGGCAATGACTAGAAAGTTCTGTCTAAGGAGAGGTTTGGTCATCTAATTGCGCGCCAGTAAGGAGAGATCCTTATTGGAAAGCCCCCTCTTTCCTGGGAACGGCCTGGTTGCCAGTACTGTGATTCTGTAATATTATTTGTGTATAATTAATTATTGATGAGGAAAATATTAATTTTATGTGGATGTAGATGGAGAAAATTTTTGATGTGACAATTGTTAAAAATTAATATTTTATCTTTTTCTGATAAAATAATTCATTTAAATATATTATTTTAATAATATATTGATGGTGGTATTTTTGCAATGAATGTGGGATATATGAGTATATGAGGAGGAAGAGTATTTTTGTGGTATTAAATAATTAACACATGTTTTGTGTGTTGGTGGACATAATTCTTGACCGAAAATTTATTATTGACTGTAAAATCGCCCGTTTGTGAATTTCGGTCAATTTCTGTTTGGAATTTGGAAAAACTTTATTCTGCAAAGTTGTAGAGAATTGAATTTTCTATAAAAACGCGCGAGATTCGAATTTTCTGATAAAAGGACTATTTATTATGAATTATTGAAGTTCTGAAGTTCTGAAATAATTGATTTTTGGAAGTTTTAATTATTATTTTTAAGAAAAACATTTTTTTCAATTGAGGGGCATGTGTTAAATGGTTGAAATCAGCTGGTGGTGTGCTTAGGAATTTTGTTTATAAATAATATTATTATATTTAATTTTCTGCTTTTGTGTTCTAAGCATTTTTCTATAAATAGGGTGCTTAGGTTAGAATTGAAAATCACACCAGAAACACAAGTTTCTCTCTATTTCTCTCTCTATATCGAGCGCATTCTTGTGAGTATTTGATACTTTGAGTGTTGCTATACGGTGCAAGTTTTCTTCAGCACTATATCTAGTATTCCAGTCAGAAGTACCGTCTTTCCGAGGTAAGGGATGTTATTTCTTCTAAAATGATATTATTTTCTTCAATATCATTATGCGGAAGTATTGATCTGAACTTTTTATCAAATTTGGAACTTTTCATGTCGGGGTTACTATTCATGAGTTACTATTCACAAGTTACTATTCACGAGTTACTATTCACCAAAAAAAAATGAAATTTTCTTCTTTTCGTCCAAAATATCTATTCTGGATACTAGCTTTGATTGTATCCATGTTTTGATCATTCTTGAATTTTACTCCACTATGATTATTTATGGGGTATTTTTGGACATGGAATAGCTGAAATACGAATCCTTAATATTTATTATTTTGTTTCACTTGATTCGTTTCCTTAAAAATATTTTTCATCATCCTCAGTCTTAAATGATGATATAACTGAATATCTTTGGCCTGTAGTACAAAGATGAATGATTTCTGATGAATATCTTTGGCCCGTAGTGCAAAGATGGACAGGTGTTGAGGTGAACATGATCAACTGATGAATATCTTTGGTCTGTAGTGCAAAGATGACTATTTGATTCAAGATATTTATTGATTGATGTTACAGGGATAAAATGTTGACGATGGGCTTTTAAATTCATAGATAATCGTAGATTTCATTCTCTACGTAACTCTTCTATGAATTATTATTTTCCGCTGCGAATATTGATTTAAAACTTGTTGTCTATTGTATTCTATTATATTTTTCCCTGTTGAAGACTAACGATAATTTGTTCTATGTTATCTTAGTCATAATGTTCTTTACTGGGCTAGTTGAGCTCACCCTTTTCCTTGTTGTTCCATTTTTCTTCTCAGGAGGCGAGAATGTAGCGAGTACTAGTCGGGGTATGGAATGATGGTTCAAGACAATTATTTTAGTAGTCCTCACTATTTTATAAAATAGTGTATCAATAAGTATAATGGTGACTTAATTGAGTATGAATACTGTCTAGATGACAATATTTGTATTTAAACTCACAGTATATGTGTTGTCGTATTTTGCACGACAATTGTAATAATAAAGTTATAGTTATTTTCTGTACCATGTATTTGGCGACTCAGAATGGGTTGGATAGATTGGACCTATTTTGGGGGCGTCACAGTTCTCATACAATATGGAAAAGTCATAGCCTATGCCTCGCGACAACTCAAAGAATATGAGAGGAATTATCCTACTCATGATTTGGAGTTAGCAGCAGTCGTTTTCGCGTTGAAGATCTGGAGACACTATCTGTATGGGGAGAAAGTGGAGATCTATACAGATCATAAAAGCCTCAAATATTTCTTCACCCAAAAGGAACTCAACATGCGGCAACGACGTTGGCTTGAGCTGTTGAAAGATTACGATCATACCATCCAATATCATCCTGGAAAAGCGAACGTAGTAGCTGACGCATTGAGTAGAAGATCATATGCGGGTACGAGTGCAATGTTGTTAACACAAAGGCCCATTTTGTATGATTTGCAAAGGATGGAGATGGAGATGAAGGCTCCAAGTACCCACATGATGATATCAAATATACGAGTAGAACCAACTTTAACTGATAAAGTTAAAGCCGCTCAAGCTACGGACATGGAGTTGATGCGTATGAAGAAGAAAGTGCAAGAAGGTGCTATTCCAGAAGCAAGAATCGATGAAGAAGGAATACTTCGAGTCAACTCCAGACTTTGTGTTCCTAAAGATTTTGACTTGAAGCATAGAATCATGATGGAGGCACACAACACACCGTTTGCAATCCATATTGGGAGTACCAAAATGTATCACGATCTTCGACATACATTTTGGTGGAGCAATATGAAAAGAGAGATCGCGGAGTTTATCTCGAGGTGTTTAACTTGTCAACGTGTAAAAGCGGAGCATCAAGTACCAACGGGTCCATTGCAACCACTTGAGATTCTGAAATGGAAGTAGGAACACATTACCATAGATTTCATTTCAGGTCTTCCCAAGGTTTCTCAAGGCATAGATGCGATTTGGGTTATTGTTGATAGATTAACCAAGTCTGCCCATTTCTTGCCTATACATGAGACTTATTCCCTTGAACGTCTTGCTCGTATATACGTGAATGAGATTGTGAGATTGCATGACATGCCAGTATCCATAGTTTCGGATCGTGACCTAAGATTCACTTCACGATTTTGGGTTAGCTTGTAGAAAGCTATGGGCACGGATTTACGATTTAGTTCAGCATACCATCCTCAAACGGACGGGCAATCAAAGAGGACTATTCAAACCCTTGAAGATCTATTAAGACTCTGTGTTCTAGATTTCAAAGGAAGTTGGGATAAGTACTTGCCACTGGAGGAATTCTCCTACAATAACAGTTATCAGGCAAGTATATGTATGGCTCCATTTGAAGCCTTGTATGGACGAAAGTGTCGTTCTCCAGTATGCTGGGACGAGGTGGGTGAAGCAACGTTGTTGGGACCAGAATTGGAACGCATAACTACAGAGAAGATCCAAACGATTCGACAGCGTATACAAACGTCACAGGATCGACAAAAGAGTTATGCGGATCTTCATCGGAAGGATGTAGAATTTAGTATTGGGGATCATGTATTGTTACGTGTTGCACTATGGAAAGGAGTTACAAGATTTGGGAAGAGAGGAAAGCTTAATCCACGATTTGTTGGTCCATTTGAAATTCTTGACCGAATAGGAAATGTGGCATATCGACTCGCATTACCTCCAAGCATGTCTCGTGTTCATAATGTTTTTCACATATCTGTGCTGCGCAAATATGTGAAAGACCCGAACCACATAATTGAGTTATAACCAGACGAGATAGCCGAAGATTTAACGTACGAGGAGGTACCTGTTAAGATCTTGGATAGGAAAGAACATGTTCTACGTACGAAGGTTATACCACAAGTTAAGATTTAGTGGAGAAACCATGCTATTGAAGAAATAACCTGGGAGTTAGAATTAGAAATGAAAGCGAGGTATCCTCACCTTTTCGAAATACCAGGTACATACGTCAATTTCGAGGACGAAATTTCATAAGGAGGGGAGGTTGTAAGACCCCAACTTATTAATAAATGAAATTAAATTTTCTCTATTTATTATTTTGAAATAGAAAGGGTTGATTTGATTAATGTAGTTAGTTATGGGTAAAATGCGCAAATATTTCAAATAAGTAAGTGGTTATAAAATATTCATTTTTGGTCGGTGAATATTCGTTTGGTCGTGGAATATTCTTGCTGTTGGAGAATGTTCGTACGACGGCTCAGCCTTGTGTGGACCCCATAACGGAAAGCGTTTAGATGAAGAAAACGACAAGTATAAGTTGTTTATAGTTAACGGCTTAGTTGTTACCGTTAATACTGTTGGAATACCTGGTGGTTAAAATACAATAGCACACAATATTGCACCAATTATTGATTCTTACGTAAGAAGGCACTACTCAATAATTGTTACAATAGTTACTGTTCAATATTTTATTTTATTGATTCAATAATTGTTGCGTTGATATTTTATATTATTGTTGTTTCAATAATTGTTGCTGCACAGTATTTTCCATTATCAGATCAATAATTCATATTATTTGAACAATATTATTAGATAGCATTATTGGCAATGTCTAGAAAGTTCTGTCTAAGGAGAGGTTTGGTCATCTAATTGCACGCTAGTAAGGAGAAATCCTTATTGGAAAGCCCCCTCTTTCCTGGGAACGGTCTGGTTGTCATAAATGTGATTCTGTAATATTATTTGTGAATAATTAATTATTGATTCATATGATAAGGAAACATTTATTTTATGTGGATATAAATGAGGAATATATTTTTGTGGTTAAAAATGAATGAGTTAATATCTGTATTTTTGTCGGAACGGAGGTATTAAAAATCAAATTAGGGTTTTTGAGATATATTGCGAGGGTTATAATTTTTAATCCGACCGTTGGATCGTGGTAATATTTGGATATATTATACATATATAAGTTGAGTATATGTCTACAAATTTTGAACCGTTAAAAATGAACGTATGATTTGTTATGAATTTTACGAGACTACTGGTTCAGGAATTGTAGAAGTTGCGGAATTTGTCATTTTGGTTAAAAATTCTAGAATTAGTGGGCCCCACTTTTGGTTTGTGAAAATATACTGAAATTTTTATTCAAATGTGGTGGGTGAGAATAGTAGCAGGTAAAGCCATCAGGTTGCAGGTTAAGTCTGCTTCGGCGTGCTAATATTTTCCTATAAATAGAGGGCTAAGTTAGAATTGAAAATCACACCAGAAAAACAAGTTTTCTCTCTTTTTTTCTCAAGATTATTGAGTGTATTTTGTGAGTATTTAGATACTTTGTGAGTTTCTATTTATCAGTGCAAGTTTTTTTCAGCCTTATACCGATATTCCGATCAGAAGTACTGATATTTTGAGGTAAGGGATATTATTTTCTTCTTAAATGATATTATTTTCTTCAATATCATTATGCTGAAATATTGATGTGAGTTTTTATCAAATTTAGAACTTTTTATGTCGGGATTACTATTCACGTATACGGCACTATTCACGTATACGACACTCTTCACGAATACGACACTATTCACCGAAAAATAAAATTTTTCCTTTTTGTCCAAGATGTCTATTATGGTTACTATCTTTGATTGTATACATGTTTTTGTAAGACCCCAACTTTTATAAATAAAGATGAATTTTTTATAAATATCATTTTTGAATATTATGGAGTTAATTTGATATAATGTTATAGTTGTGGGTAATATTTATAAATTTTGTAAAATACGCAAGTTGTTATATAATATTCGATTGGTCGGGGAATATTCGTTTTAACAGAAAATATTCGTACAACGACACAATCATTGATGGACCCCACAATAGAATTATTGTCGGATTGAGAAAACGACAAAAATATTTTATTAAAAATAACGGCGGAAGTTTTACCATTGTTACTGTTGAACTACTCGGTAGTAAAAGTACAGTAATACGTGTGGTTGCATAGTAGCACACGGTATTGATTATTAATGCTTATGTGAGAAGTCACTCAGTTTGATTGTATTATTGTCAGTTAATAATATGAATTATTTAGCGATAATGACGTTTTGTTTTATTCGTATTATTAACGTAATAAAACAGAAACATCTTTTTATATAAAACAGAATACTTTATTAAAGTTATTCTATAAATAGAATATATTATATTTTATTTAAAAGATTTTTCTTTAAATATGGACCGTCAGATTAAAGTAATCAATCTGGACCGTTCATG
Organism: Panax notoginseng; assembly: GCA_016801055.1. NCBI lineage: Eukaryota > Viridiplantae > Streptophyta > Magnoliopsida > Apiales > Araliaceae > Panax > Panax notoginseng. Next base: position 167,298,179 of record CM029012.1, read on the forward strand.
GATTAGTTACTATGCATTCTATTTTTCTATAAATAGCAGCTCATTCCTTCATTATTTCTTACGAATTCACTGAACTCTAGAGAGAGAAACTATAGAGAGAAACTATAGAGAGAGAGAAGAAGAATATTCAGCTACTTAACTACTTCCTTATTTCAGCTCTTCTTTAAAACAGTAAGGGGTGTTATTCTTTCTTATTCATGAAGAGAACTGTTGTTATTCCATTTCTTATTATTCTGTTGAAATAACCTGTATACGTGGTCTACCCTATACTTGGTGACATTCTTCTATTATTCTGTTGGAACATTCTGTCTGTGTGTTTTACACCGGACCTGGTTCCGTTTTTATTATTATTCTGTTGGAACATCCTGTCTGTGTGTTTTACACCAGACCTGGTTCCGTTTTTATTATTATTCTGTTGGAACATCCTGTCTGTGTGTTTTACACCGGACCTGGTTCCGTCTTGTTATTATTCTGTTGGAACATCCTGTCTGTGTGTTTTACACCGGACCTGGTTTCATTATTTATTATTCTGTCGGAATATCCTGTCTGTGCGTTTACGCCGGACCTGATTCCATTATTATTATTCTGTTAAGAATAACCTGTCTGTGCGGTCTATCGCATGCATGGTGATTTCTTTTGTTATTCCATTCTTTATTATACTCAGTTGGTTAAGTTTTGACTTCTATACTCCATGAAATTTGTGGAATATCCTTGACATTTACGCTTCATCTAGTATCTATTCATGAAAATATTCTCCTGATCATTCTTGAATTTTACTCCACAAAGTAGTATCATGTTGACAATTTGGACGTTGTTAATTCTTGGATAAATTAATTCTTGAACTTGTTTTATTGAATTCTTATATCATTGTCATCATCCTCATGTTTATATTCTGTTGAAAGTCATCTGTGGCCTGTAGTGCATAGATGGACTTGGTATGATTATGACCAGGGATTATTCGGTGTAATCATGACCGTAATGTTACAAATGATGTGGTAAAAGTCCTCATTGGCCCGTAGTGCATTGATGGACAGTTGTTGGCATGATCATGACCATTAATGAATATACGAATATCCTTGGCCGTAGTGCAGGGGTGATTCGATGATGTGGATTATTTTATTAAGCTGAGTCCCAGCGATCACAGTGTTGGAAAATCTTTTAAATCATAAAAGACAGTAGAGTTTATTTTCTACTTGACTCTCTTAATGGATTGCTTGTTCCGCTACAGTTAAACTTGATGTCTATTATATTTTATCAGTTTAACATTGTTGAAGGCTAATGATAATTTATTCTGCATTATCTTAGTCATAATATTTCTTACTGGGCTAGTTGAGCTCACCCTTTCTTTCACTGTTCTCTTCAGGAAATGAGAACGTAGCTGGGGCAAGTCGGGGAACGGAGTGATGGTCCGAATGATAGTATTAGTTAGTAGTCCTCACTATTCTATGTAATGGTGTGTTAATAAATGTAATGAGGACTCCTTTTGAGTATGAATACTCTCTAGAAGATAATATTTGTATTCAAACTCACAGTTTATGTTTTGTCGTATTGTACACGACAGTTGTATTAGTAAGTTGTATTTGTATTCTGTACTATGTATCTGACGACCCAAGATGGGTGATGTATACCTAATTTTGGGGGCGTCACATTTTAATCTTTATTTTTTAATTATGCTTCACAATTGATTATTATGAAGTATTATTGATCTTGGATAAACTGTTATACGAATTCCTACTATTTGTCCTTCTGTCTCACTAGATTCGTTTTTTTAAGATATTTTTAATCATCCTCAGTCCTAAATGATGATATTACTAAATATCTTTGGCCTGTAGTGCAAAGATGTATGATTACCTGATGAATATCTTTGGCCTGTAGTGCAAAGATGAACAGGTGTTGAGATGAATATGGCTGACTGGTTGTGACGCCCCCAAAATAGGTATACAACACCCATTCTGAGTCGCCAAAATACATGGTACAGAAACAACTACATCTTTATTATTACAACACAAGAACTGTGAGTTTAAATACAAATATTGTCATTTAGACAATATCCACACTCAAATAAGCCCTCATTACAATTATTGATACATTATTTCACAAAAATAGTGAGGACTACTAAAGTAACTTCTAGAACCATCATTTCATACCCCGACTAGTACTCGCTACATTCTCGCCTCCTGAGAAAAATGGAACAAAAAGGAAAAGGGTGAGCTCAACTAGCCCAGTAAAGAACATTATGACTAAGATAATACAGAACAAATTATCGTTAGTCTTCAACAGGGAAAAATCTAATAGAATACAATAGACAACAAGTTTTAAATCAATAACTGCAGCGGAAACAGCAAACCATTAGAAGAGTCAAGTAGAGAATGAGTTCTACTATCTTCTAAGATTTAAAAGTCCATCATCAATATTTTATCCCTGTAACAACAATCAATAACCATCTTTAATCAAATATTCATCTTTGCACTACAGGCCAAAGATATTCATTTGTATCACCAGTCGGTCATGTTCATCTCAACACCTGTTCATCTTTGCACTACGGGCCAAAGATATTCATCAGTGAATCATTCATCTTTGCACTACGGCCAAAGATATTCAGTAATATCATCATTTAGGACTGAGGATGATGAAAAATATCTTAAAGAAAACGAATCCAGTGAAACAAAATAACAATATTAAGGATTCGTATTTCGATTTATTCATGTCCAAAAATACCTTATAATTATTCATAGTGAAGTAGAATTCAAGAATGATCAAAACATGGATACAATCAAAGCTAGTACCCAGAATAGATATTTTGGGCGAAAAGAAGAAATTTTATTTTTCGGTGAATAGTAACTCGTGAATAGTAACTCGTGAATAGTAACTCATGAATAGTAACCCCGACGTGAAAAGTTCCAAATTTGATAAAAATTTCCAACCAATATTTCAGCATAATGATATTGAAGAAATAATATCATTTTTGAATAAAATAACATCCCTTACCTCGTACAGACAGTACTTCTGGTCAGAATACCGGTATAAGGCTGAAAGACACTTGCTCTGATGAATAGAAACTCTCAAAGTATCTAAATACTCACAAAATACACTCAATAATCTAGAGAGAGAAAGAGAGAAAACTTGTTTCTGGTGTGATTTTCAATTCTAACTTAGCCCTCTATTTATAGGAAAATGTTAGCACGCCGAAGCAGACTTAACCTGCAACCTGATGGCTTTACCTGCTACTATTCCCACCCACCACATTTGAATAAAAATCTCAGCACATTTCTTCACCAACCAAGAGTGGGGCCCACCAATTCTAGAATTTTCTACCAAAATGATTAACTCCGAAAATTCAACAATTTCTGAACCAGTCATCTCGTAAAATTCATAATAAATCATACGTTCATTTTTAACGGTTCAAAATTTGTGGACATATACTCAACTTATATATGTATAACATATCCAAAAATTACCACGATCCAACGGTCGGATTAAAAATTATAACTCCCGCAAAATATCTCAAAAACCCTGATTTTTAATACCTCCATTCCGACAAAAATACTGATAAAAACCTCAACATTAACTCCTTCATTTTTAACCACAAAAATATATCCCTCATTTATATCCACAAAAATAAATATTTCTTTATCATATGAATCAATAATTAATTATTTACAAATAATATTACAGAATCACATTTATGACAACCAGGCCGTTCCCAGGAAAGAGGGGGCTTTCCAATAAGGATTTCTCCTTACTGGCGCGCAATTAGATGACCAAACCTCTCCTTAGACAGAACTTTCTAGACATTGCCAATAATGTTATCTAATAATATTATTCAAATAATATGAATTATTGATCTGATAATGGGAAATACTGTGTAGTGACAATTATTGAAACAACAGCAATATAAAATATCAACGCAGCAATTATTGAATCAATAAAATAAAATACTGAACAGTAATTACTGTAACCATTATTGAGTAGTGCCTTCTTACGTAAGAATCAATAATTGGTGCAATACAGTGTGCTACTGTGTAACAACGCGTATTACTGTGTTTTAACCACCGGGTATTCCAACAGTATTAACGGTAACAACTACGCCGTTATTAATAAAAAACATATACTTGTCGTTTTCTTCATCCAATCGCTTTCCGTTATGGGGCCCACAAAAGACTGCGCCGTCGTACGAATATTCCCCGACAGGAAGAATATTCCACGACCAAACGAATATTCCCCGACAACAATGAATATTTTATAACCACTTGCTTATTTAAAATATTTACGCATTTTACCCATAACTAACCTCATTAATCAATTTAACACTTACTATTTCAAAATAATAAATAGAGGGAATTTAAATTTCATTTATTAATAATTTGGGGTCTTACAACCTCCCCTCCTTATGAAATTTCGTCCTCGAAATTGACGTACGTACCTGGTGTTTCGAAAAGATGAGGATACCTCGCTTTCATTTCCGTTTCCAACTCCCAGGTCATTTCCTCAATAGCATGGTTTCTCCACAAAACTTTAACTTGTGGTATGACCTTCGTGCGTAGGACATGCTCCTTTCTATCCAAGATCTTGACAGGTACCTCTTCGTACGTTAAGTCTTCAGCTATCTCGTCCGGTTCTAACTCAATAACGTGGTCTGGGTCTTTCACATATTTACGTAACACAGATATATGAAAAACATTATGAACACGAGACATACTTGGAGGTAACGCAAGTCTATAGGCCACATTTCCTACTCGGTCAAGAATCTGAAATGGACCAATAAATCGTGGATTGAGCTTTCCTCTCTTCCCAAATCTTGTAACTCCTTTCCATGGAGCCACACGCAACAATACATGATCCCCAATGTCAAATTCCACGTCCTTCCGATGAAGATCCGCATAACTCTTTTGTCGATCCTGTGCCGTTTGTATACGTTGTCGAATCGTTTGGATCTTCTCTGTAGTCATGCGTACCAACTCTGGTCCCAACAATGTTGCTTCACCCACCTCGTCCCAGCATATTGGAGAGCGACACTTTCGTCCATATAATGCTTCAAATGGGGCCACACCTATACTTGCCTGATAACTGTTATTGTAAGAGAATTCCACCAATGGTAGGTACTTATCCCAACTCCCTTTGAAATCTAGGACACAAAGTCTTAATAGATCTTCAAGAGTTTGAATAGTCCTCTCTGATTGTCCGTCCGTTTGAGGATGGTATGCCGAACTAAATCGTAAATCTGTGCCCATAGCTTTTTGCAAGCTAACCCAAAATCTTGAAGTGAATCTTGGGTCACGATCCGAAACTATGGATACTGGCATGCCATGTAGTCTCACAATCTCATCTACGTATATACGAGCAAGACGTTCAAGGGAATAAGTCTCCCGTATCGGCAAGAAATGAGCAGACTTGGTTAATCTATCAACAATAACCCAAATAGCATTTATGCCTTGAGAAACCGTGGGAAGACCCGTAACGAAATCCATGGTAATGTGTTCCCACTTCCATTTCGGAATCTCAAGTGGTTGCAATGGACCCTTTGGTACTTGATGTTCCGCCTTTACACGTTGACAAGTTAAACACCTCGAGATAAACTTTGCAATCTCTCTCTTCATATTATTCCACCAAAATATATGTCGTAGATCACGATACATTTTGGTACTTCCAGGATGGATTGCAAATGGTGTATTGTGTGCTTCCATCATGATCTTGTACTTCAAATCAGAATTGTTAGGAACACAGAGTCTAGAGTGAACTCGAAGTATTCCTTCTTCATCGATTCTTGCTTCTGGAATAGAACCTTCTTGCACTTTCTTCTTCATACGCATCAGCTCTATGTCCGTAGCTTGAGCAGCTTTAACTTTATCGATTAAAGTCGGTTCTACTCGTATATTTGATATCATCATGTGGGTACTTGGAGCCTTCATCTCTATCTCCATCCTTTGCAAGTCATACAGAATGGGCCTTTGTGTTAACAACATTGCACTCGTACCCGCATATGATCTTCTACTCAATGCGTCAGCTACTACGTTTGCTTTTCCAGGATGATATTGGATGGTATGATCGTAATCTTTTAACAGCTCGAGCCAACGTCGCTGCCGCATGTTGAGTTCCTTTTGGGTGAAGAAATATTTAAGGCTTTTATGATCTGTATAGATCTCCACTTTCTCCCCATACAGGTAGTGTCTCCAGATCTTCAACGCGAAAACTACTGCTGCCAACTCCAAATCATGAGTAGGATAATTCCTCTCATATTCTTTGAGTTGTCGCGAGGCATAGGCTATGACTTTCCCATGTTGCATGAGAACACATCCTAACCCTTTGCCTGAAGCATCACTGTAGATAACAAATCCATCCGAACCAGATGGTATTGTCAGAACAGGTGCCGAAATGAGTCTCCTCTTAAGCTCTTGAAAACTCTTCTCGCATTCCTCGCTCCATACGAATTTGATATCTTTCCGAGTCAGCTGAGTTAACGGGGTAGCGATTCGAGAAAACCCTTCCACGAATCTTCGATAATAACCAGCTAAGCCTAGAAAGCTACGTACTTCGGTCACCGTCTTTGGTTGCTCCCAACTTTGTATTGCTTCAATCTTCGCCGGGTCAACAGATACTCCATGTTTTGACACCACGTGCCCTAGGAAAGCTACTTCCTCAAGCCAGAACTCGCATTTCTTCAACTTGGCATATAACTTATTTTCACGCAGCCTTTGGAGTACCAGCTTCAAATGATGCTCATGATCTTCACGGCTTTTGGAATATATGAGGATGTCATCAATAAAGACAACAACGAACTGATCCAAATAATCCTTAAATACTCGGTTCATCATATCCATGAAAGCCGCAGGAGCATTAGTCAATCCAAAAGACATAACTAGGAACTCATAATGCCCGTACCGAGTTCTGAAGGCAGTTTTTGGAATATCCTCAGTTTTAACCTTCAGCTGATGATATCCAGAACGAAGATCGATCTTTGAAAAGAACTGTGCTCCTTGTAACTGGTCAAACAGGTCATCAATACGAGGTAGCGGATACCTATTCTTAATAGTGACATGGTTTAATTCCCGGTAATCAATACAAAGTCGCATACTCCCGTCTTTCTTCTTTACAAATAAAACAGGAGCACCCCAAGGAGATGTACTAGGACGAATGAAACCGATGTCCAACAACTCTTGTAGTTGGACCTTTAACTCCTGAAGTTCAATAGGAGCCATTCGATATGGGGTTTTAGAAATGGGCTTTGTACCAGGTTCAAGATCAATAAAGAATTCAATTTCTCGTTCCGGGGGTAGACCGGGAAGTTCTTCAGGAAATACGTCAGGAAAGTCAATAACAACAGGAATATTATTCAAATTTGACGTGTCTTTATTCAAATCCATAACATGGGCTAAGAAAGCTTGACATCCGTTTTTTAATAAACGAATGGCTTTATGGCTTGATATAACAGTGATTGATTTTAATGGCTTAGTTGTTTGAATTCGTACAACAGGTTGGTTAGGAATATGAAAACTAACAACCTTACGAAAACAATCAATTTTGGCATGATGAGTAGTTAGCCAATCAATCCCTAAAATCACATCAAAAGCAAGTATCTTTAAAGAGATAAGGTCAACAGGTAAGGTGATGGTACCAACTTGGATCACACAAGATTTATAAACAGTGGATGTGATGAAAGTTTCTCCTAACGGAGTCTCCACAGATAAATCAAAGTCTAACTTCTCCGGAGTCAAGTTTAAACGTTGAGCACAAGCAGGAGAGATAAAAGAATGGGTAGAACCGGTATCTAATAAGGTATAAACTTCGCATGAATTTATAATTAGCTTACCCGTGATCACCTCGTTTGGGTTCCTCGCATGTTGACCAGTCACGACAAACGCTCTTCCAGGAACCGTTGACTTTATCTTTTCTGGGACAGCTTTTTGAGTCACCATCCCTGCTGGACTTGGTTTTGCTACAGTGCAATCTCGAGCGATATGTCCTTCCTTTCCACAATTATAACATACCTTAAACTGTTGTGGGCAGTTTGGGCTGATATGTCCTTCTTTTCCGCACTTATAGCATATAACCGGTGGTCGTTCTCCTCCCTTGGAACCAATTGCTATTGGTGCTGACGTCTTCGTATTATCATTGTTGAATCTCCTCTTTTTAAAATCTCCTCCCGACTCGCTTCTTCTATTTTCATAGCCACGATTACCACCAGAGTGGTTGCCGTTCTTGTCTGTATTTTTCTTTCTCCGCTGGTTATCATTGTTCTGATGACTACTGTCACCGATATGATCCTGGTTGTGATCCCTCAGTTGACCGTACTCGTTATCTCGCTCTAATAATTGAGCCCTGTTGACAACATCTGAATAGAGAGAAAATTTATGAGAAATGAGATATTGACGTATGCCGGGTTTCAAACCTCTCAGAAACATCCTCGTCATACGTTCCTCATTCTCCACCAAATGAGGTGCAAACCTGGACAACTCTGCAAACTTTGCCTCGTACTGAGATACCGTCATATTATTCTGCTCTAGTCTAATAAACTCTACCTCCTTCATATGACGAATACTTTCAGGAAAGTACTTGTCATTGAACAGTTTTTGGAATGTCTCCCAAGACATGCTGAGTGCGGTTGGATGGGTACGCTTCACAGACTCCCACCAGTAATCTGCCTCGCCACGGAACATAAAGGTGGCGAATGGAACCTTCTGTTCCTCCGTGCATCCCAAGACATCGAATATCTTGGTAATTTGTTTGACCCACGTTTCCGCCATGATCGGATCCGGCTTTCCCTTAAATTCTGGTGGTCCCAATTCTTTGAACTGTTTGGCTGTGACAAACCGTGAATTGCTATCATTTCCTCCTGTATTTTGAACACGAGTCTCCCTTGTCTGGTTTTGCATGAATTGCAGAAAACTTCTAAACATTCCATCGTTCATCATCTGCTCATTGGTGTTGTTCACAGGAGGAACATTGCCAGCCTGTTGCACGTTCTCCTCGTTGGTAAGCACTGGTGTCTCCACGGTCTCATTTACTCCACTATTAACATTCTCAGTCGACATTCTCAAATACTGCCATAAAACAAGGGTTAATTAAATAAATTAACAAATCACATAATACCCCTATATTATGACTGACCAATAAATAAGCTTAGGTAGGACACACTAGCGAAGGATTCGTCTCTCCCCTCCTAGTTCTATTCCCCGATCTCCGCCAGAGATCATATCCCTAAGCTCTGATACCAACTGTGACGCCCCCAAAATAGGTATACAACACCCATTCTGAGTCGCCAAAATACATGGTACAGAAACAACTACATCTTTATTATTACAACACAAGAACTGTGAGTTTAAATACAAATATTGTCATTTAGACAATATCCACACTCAAATAAGCCCTCATTACAATTATTGATACATTATTTCACAAAAATAGTGAGGACTACTAAAGTAACTTCTAGAACCATCATTCCATACCCCGACTAGTACTCGCTACATTCTCGCCTCCTGAGAAAAATGGAACAAAAAGGAAAAGGGTGAGCTCAACTAGCCCAGTAAAGAACATTATGACTAAGATAATACAGAACAAATTATCGTTAGTCTTCAACAGGGAAAAATCTAATAGAATACAATAGACAACAAGTTTTAAATCAATAACTGCAGCGGAAACAGCAAACCATTAGAAGAGTCAAGTAGAGAATGAGTTCTACTATCTTCTAAGATTTAAAAGTCCATCATCAATATTTTATCCCTGTAACAACAATCAATAACCATCTTTAATCAAATATTCATCTTTGCACTACAGGCCAAAGATATTCATTTGTATCACCAGTCGGTCATGTTCATCTCAACACCTGTTCATCTTTGCACTACGGGCCAAAGATATTCATCAGTGAATCATTCATCTTTGCACTACGGCCAAAGATATTCAGTAATATCATCATTTAGGACTGAGGATGATGAAAAATATCTTAAAGAAAACGAATCCAGTGAAACAAAATAACAATATTAAGGATTCGTATTTCGATTTATTCATGTCCAAAAATACCTTATAATTATTCATAGTGAAGTAGAATTCAAGAATGATCAAAACATGGATACAATCAAAGCTAGTACCCAGAATAGATATTTTGGGCGAAAAGAAGAAATTTTATTTTTCGGTGAATAGTAACTCGTGAATAGTAACTCGTGAATAGTAACTCATGAATAGTAACCCCGACGTGAAAAGTTCCAAATTTGATAAAAATTTCCAACCAATATTTCAGCATAATGATATTGAAGAAATAATATCATTTTTGAATAAAATAACATCCCTTACCTCGTACAGACAGTACTTCTGGTCGGAATACCGGTATAAGGCTGAAAGACACTTGCTCTGATGAATAGAAACTCTCAAAGTATCTAAATACTCACAAAATACACTCAATAATCTAGAGAGAGAAAGAGAGAAAACTTGTTTCTGGTGTGATTTTCAATTCTAACTTAGCCCTCTATTTATAGGAAAATGTTAGCACGCCGAAGCAGACTTAACCTGCAACCTGATGGCTTTACCTGCTACTATTCCCACCCACCACATTTGAATAAAAATCTCAGCACATTTCTTCACCAACCAAGAGTGGGGCCCACCAATTCTAGAATTTTCTACCAAAATGATTAACTCCGAAAATTCAACAATTTCTGAACCAGTCATCTCGTAAAATTCATAATAAATCATACGTTCATTTTTAACGGTTCAAAATTTGTGGACATATACTCAACTTATATATGTATAACATATCCAAAAATTACCACGATCCAACGGTCGGATTAAAAATTATAACTCCCGCAAAATATCTCAAAAACCCTGATTTTTAATACCTCCATTCCGACAAAAATACTGATAAAAACCTCAACATTAACTCCTTCATTTTTAACCACAAAAATATATCCCTCATTTATATCCACAAAAATAAATATTTCTTTATCATATGAATCAATAATTAATTATTTACAAATAATATTACAGAATCACATTTATGACAACCAGGCCGTTCCCAGGAAAGAGGGGGCTTTCCAATAAGGATTTCTCCTTACTGGCGCGCAATTAGATGACCAAACCTCTCCTTAGACAGAACTTTCTAGACATTGCCAATAATGTTATCTAATAATATTATTCAAATAATATGAATTATTGATCTGATAATGGGAAATACTGTGTAGTGACAATTATTGAAACAACAGCAATATAAAATATCAACGCAGCAATTATTGAATCAATAAAATAAAATACTGAACAGTAATTACTGTAACCATTATTGAGTAGTGCCTTCTTACGTAAGAATCAATAATTGGTGCAATACAGTGTGCTACTGTGTAACAACGCGTATTACTGTGTTTTAACCACCGGGTATTCCAACAGTATTAACGGTAACAACTACGCCGTTATTAATAAAAAACATATACTTGTCGTTTTCTTCATCCAATCGCTTTCCGTTATGGGGCCCACAAAAGACTGCGCCGTCGTACGAATATTCCCCGACAGGAAGAATATTCCACGACCAAACGAATATTCCCCGACAACAATGAATATTTTATAACCACTTGCTTATTTAAAATATTTACGCATTTTACCCATAACTAACCTCATTAATCAATTTAACACTTACTATTTCAAAATAATAAATAGAGGGAATTTAAATTTCATTTATTAATAATTTGGGGTCTTACACTGGTGATACAAATGAATATCTTTGGCATGTAGTGTAAAGATGAATATTTGGTTAAAGATGATTATTAATTGATGTTACAGGGATAAAATATTGATGATGGAATTTTAAATCTTAGAAGACAGTAGAATTCACTCTCTACTTGACTCTTCTAATGGTTTGTTGTTTCCGCTGCAGTTGTTGATCTAAAACTTGTTGTCGATTATATTCTATCAGATTTTTTCCTGTTAAATACTAATGATAATTTGTTGTATATTATCTTAGTTATAATATTCTTTACTGGGCTAGTTGAGCTCACCCTTTTTCTTTTTGTTCCATTTTTCTTCTCAGGAGGTGAGAACATAGCAGGATCTAGTCGGGGTATGGAGTGATGATTCTAGAAAGATATTTTAGCAGTCCTCACTATTTCTGTAAAATAGTGTTTAAATAATTGTAATGAGAACTTATTTGAGTGTGGATATTGTTTAGAAGACAATATTTGTATTTAAACTCACAGTATGTGTTGTCGTATTTTGCACGACAATTGTATTATTGAAGTTGTAGTTTATTTTTTTGTACCATGTATTTGGCGACTCAGAATGGGTGTTGTATACCTATTTTGGGGGCGTCACAATAATATTCTTTACTGGGCTATTTATGCTCACCCTTTTAATTCACAATTCCTTTCAGGCAATAAGAGTGTAGCTGGGTCGAGCGGGAATAACAAGAGAATAGAGTGACGGTCTGTGACTGTTGAAATTTCTCAATACATTATAAAATAAAATGATAATATATAATTGTATTGAGGACTTAAAATATGTGTGTTGTATTTTATACGTCATTTAATATTTTATTTTTGTGAACAACAATAGGGTGATGAGAATCCGACTTTAGAAGCGTAAAAAATGCACCCCACTAGATTGAGGAGTACATAATTGTACTAAGAGCTTAACGGGCGTGTTGTCACTATCATACACGATGTCTAATCACATACAAATTCGTGTTATTATAAGATTTGGTTGTGCACATCCACTTGCTGATTATATCTGTGAGTACTACCTATATAATCTTGGAGTACTGCCTATATAATCTTGGAGTATGGTTGGAGTGTAATTCTCAGTTTGAGACAATGAAGATAATTATATGGCAAAAAGATACACACTATTGGAATGAATATGATAGTAATCTTCTTATTTTTTTTTTTGGGTCTATTGGGTCAACCAATGTTAATTCTCAAGTCTTATGATATCTATTATAACTTAGATGCATGACCTCCTATGTATAAATGCTTTCTTGGGCATTTTTCAAAATTTTAATTCCTAAAACAGTTATGGATTGTACCTTTATGTAAAGTATCATTGGTTTGAAGTATGAAAACTCACATGTTATGTGTTGTCGTATTTTGCACGACAATTTAATTGTTGTAAATAGAAAGTTTGTATTTGAATTTTATGATATGTTTTTGACCACCCAAGATGGATTGTGTGGACCTATTTAAGGACGTCACAGAAGTAATATATAATTAATATAATATTACAAATGTAATAAGGGTACATATTTTTTTCAATCTCAATCATTAAATATATTAATGAATAATATACATGATGGTTATTAGAATAGTTGTCCTAACAACCGCTTATCATGGATAGAGAGTCATTCAAAAATATGTGTGCATCATATCATATACAAATCCTATAATCACAAAGTCACAGTCGAATTAAATTTAATTTACCGCGTCTGTGATCTTGCAAAATCACAGTTGAATTTTAGGTAAGTACGGTAATTAATGAAAATCTTCTTGGATCTTTGACTATATTAAGGTTAATAAAATATTAATCAATTTTTTTTGTCATTACCTTGAAACTCCACCGCCTTCCAAATATGTCCCGTTTTGGTGAAGATGGAAAATCAATTAACATTAAATGGACGATCCTTTGTTCAGAAACTCAGAGCAGGGCAAGAACAAGTTCATTGTTTGTATTATTATAAAAATTATAATAATAATAAAATAATATAACACCTCCGGTAAAGACAAAACTGTACGTTTCAAATACCCAGCAATACCAGGTTTTTTTACTTCCTCATTTTTTTTCTCTCTCATCCTTTCCCATTCACTTCTTTCCTGTTTATTTGGTTCCTAAGAAAAGTTTCTTTTGGAGTGAAAAATTAGTGGCTTACTTCCAAACCCTTCCAGCAATTTTGAGGTATGTTTTTGTTTATCTGGTTTTGTGTGGCTTACTTCCAAACCCTTCCAGCAATTTTGAGGTATGTTTTTTGTTTTTCTGGTTTTGTGAAATATGTTTGTGCACTTTGTTTTTTTGATTTGCATGCATTAAATAAAATGGGGTTTGCTTGTCAGTTAGATGTTTGGTTACCCATAAAATGTTTGTCTACCACGAAAGGGGGAAGGGTAACTAAATCACCCATTTTCCTTTCTTGGGAAGCAAGAAACAGAAATTTTGAGATTACTTTTCAGTTAACGTCTTTAATTTTCCATGCCCATATGCGTTCTGTGCTTCTTCCTATATTCCCCTTTTTCTTTGTTTACAGTTCTCGGCTCGTCATATTAGTTTCACTTTTTCTTTTTGGTTTTAGTGTTATATTAGCTGTGGAATATGTTTGATTTATGTTGTTCTATATTCTCTTGATTTCGTGTAGAAGGCATAAGGGTAGTTGTTGGTCTGTTGCTGTTGTTGTTTGTCCGATGGCTTATACATGTTTACTTCTCTACCTTAAGCACAAGCTTTGGAGAGTGAAATGTAAAAATGGGTTGTGGTCTGGTCATTACATTTTTTGAAATTGAGTTGTTCAGAGCCTATATGCTCCTACAAATACAAGAAAAATGTTAATATAGAATTCAATGCTCAAACATGTCAATTTGATGTCCAAATTAAACTTTTAGTGTCAGATTTTACAATAAGGAGCACAGTGATCTGAGGGGAATTTTGCATTTACATAATTTTCTAGCCTAATAGTTTAAAAAGTGATAAAATATGTAATCACTTTTGAGGAAATCACACAATACTTAAGTTTGCCTACATTGATTTATAATGGCTTACAATCATTGTGTTTCCATAAAATTCTCTTACTGGCAAAGTGGTTGTCTTCTATTATGTTGATAAATTGTCTATATGACTATTTTCCCAAGGAAAAAAAGTTAGTTTTTCCCCCCTTTTTTTAAAAAATAATAATTTTGAAAGATCTGTGATAGCAGGCTCAATGAAGTCAGAAGTTGAACAATTAGTGAGGTAAAGCACCAGGCACCTGTCAAACTACACAAATCACAATATGAAAATTTACTTGCTTTAGTAACTTTGGGAATTAAACTATGAAATAATGCATCTAGTACCTAAGAATTAAGATATAAAAGAGTTTTGTATTACACGAAGGGAATATTAATTTGAAAGCTTTTGAAACCCTGACGATTCAAGATGAATTAGTGGATTCCTTTTGAAGAATGGCAGGAACATTTGAATGTTTTTTCCATCAAAAGGAAATTAACACCAATGAGACAATATGCTGTCCATTATTTATCTAATGAATGTGAAAAATATGGAAACACTGTCTTGTATTAATGTGCATTATTTTGTGAAAGTATTTTAATGCTTCAGGTTTAGATTTATAGTTCAAGGTTGATGCCCCTTCATTTAAACTACTCCCTCCATCCCAAAATAATAGACGTTTTAGAGAGTTTCACAAGAATTAAGAATAGTTATAATTTTACTATTTTACCCTTAATTAATATATGTCTTCTCCTTCATCTCTTCAGCCTGCCCGTTGTCTTCTTCTTCATCTCCCTGCGCTCCTTCATCTCTTCAATGGATTACCACCTCCACCGCCACGACCACAACTTGAGCACATGGTAACGTAAAACTAACACCCACGCGCCGCCTGTAATTTTCTATCCTTTTCACCGGTAGAGACGACGCGTCGTAATTGGGCGTGGTCACTTTTCTTGCTTCGGCAAACGCTCCTCCCACGACACGACTACTCCTACGAGAACGCCACCGCCGACATCTCGTCCGAGGAGCAGAGGATGGGAGGAGCCGTGGTGGTGGAGCTCTTCTCGTCTCAGGGCTGCGCCACCTCGCCGGAGGCGGAGCTGTTATCCTCTAGGGTGGGGAAAGGCGACTTCAACCTGGAGGTGCCGGTAATCTTGTTTGGGAGCAGCCAGTGGACGGTCAGACAAAAGGCCTATGTGGAGGCCCTAAATCTAGATACCATGTTCACGCCTCAAGTTACTGTCACATTTTTAATATCTCATCTCATACTCCCCTGCCGCCACCACGACCGGCACTCCTTCCACCGCCACCGCCACCGTTATATCCCCCTCCGCCGCCACCGTTATTACCACCTCCGCCGCCATACCCACCTCCACCGCGACCTCAACCTCCGCCGCCACGGCCGCCACGGTGCTGCCTTGAACTGTACCCACTTCACTGACCCTTTTGTCTGGTACCGTTACTCTCATCCATTGTTGTTGCCGGATCTCAAAAACCTTGAAGAAGAAGAAAATAGGCATTAATAGTGGTGGAGAAGAAAGGGTAGAGAAGGAAAACAAATTGTAAAATATTCTTGGGATAGTAGAACGTCAAATATTTTGGAAAAAAAAACGTCATATAATGGGATGGAGGGTGTAAATTGTTTTCCTTAATGGATAGAAGAAGGGGTTTAATGTTTTTGTAAGTATTTATTTGTTTATGATCTTATTTTTATGTCGTTAAAAGTTTAATAATTTTGTACTAAAGAAAAGAGAGTTGAGAAGTAGAGAAAAAGTGTCAGTGAAGAGAGTTGAGTCAGTAATGGCGTTAAGTTGTGTTTTTTTGAGACGCAATGAATCATCCTTTTCACATAGTTTGATGTCAGTTAAATCAGAAAAAGGATCGAGGTTGTTGTCTCGAAAAGGAGTAGATGAAGATGGAGAAGAGAGCACGACAGAGATTAAGTGGCCACACATACAAAGCCTTGTTCAAATTAGGGGCTAGAAAGCCTAAGAAGCCAGGTAAAGTTTATTTCTTTATACTTATATATAATAATGTAAAGAGTAAATATTGATCTTGACTGTAACCAAATACATATCCACTATGGATGGTATTACGTTTCTTACTTTCATATTTTCTCCATGGATCTGACTTTTATTTAGGTTTAGACTTTCAAGCCTCTATTACGGTAAAGCATAAGCACCCATCTCCATACCAAGTTACTAACTATTTATACAAGTGCAAGGCCTTATCCCCTAAGCTGTGTTTCATGTGAAAGAGTCACAATTGAACTTGTTTGTAACATTGGACTCTTAGGAGAGAATTCAATTATCCTTCTTATGTGAAACTGTGCTGCTAAACCTTTTAGGGTTTGAGTTGAAGGAAAAAACATGTTTTTTGGCAATGTGGTGATTTGCGGTTGTATGTAGTTTTTGGATAGACATTTTAGGGTCTCTGAAAGCAGTATATTCTTCTTTGACTTTGTGGCATAGAGTAGCATTCCTCGCTTCTCCTCGGTCGCATGCCAAAAGTGTTTTATTTTTCCCTTTTTGAGATTCCCTAGCTAATGCTACTGAAGAATTGGAGGCTTGTTCTATATTAGTTGTTTTGATATATTTAGAGGGCTACCGTGAGCTCGACTTGGCTCAACTGTTAAACGAACCGAGCTCGAACAAGCTCCTTTTTCCATTTAGTTAAATGAGCCCAGCTTGAATAATATGGTGACTGGTGTACGGCTCGAGCCCGTTAGAGTTAGTCTGACTTGGTTAACATTAAATTAATTATTATTTATTAATTTTATAATAAAGCTAAACGACCATAATTGAGCTCAATTAGGCTCGACTCATTGAAACCTAGCTCGAGCTAGACTCGTTTACTAAACGGGTTGAGTTCATACATCAAATCTCTGGCTTATTTAAAGGTCGACTAGACTCAACTCATTTAACTTTTAAACGAGCTCGAGCTGGTAAGCCAAAGTCCTTGTTTACAACTCTAGATATATTACTGCCTCTTTGTTTAATAACGTAGCAAAAACAATAGTAAAGAGAAATTAAAGAAAAAAATTACAAGATGTAAAATTTACGTGGTTAGCCCAAAGGTTAGGTTACTCCACAATTAGTGGTATATCAATCTCACTATCTCATAAATTTGTACATAATTTCGTGCATGATCCACTTCTTATATATAGTACATACAAGAACTCTAATTCACCCGGAAAGTACAAAACTATCCACCAAAAGTTTGGGTCAGGGCAGCTGCCCCCAGACCCCCGCCTAGTTATTGGAAGCAACAAAAAACAGTAAATTATACTCGTGGGGTTTCCAAACCTTACGGTCCTCTACTTCAGGAACATGTTCATTAACCTTTTTGGTAGCTTTACAATTGTCTTTGGATCAGAGTTGGATTAGGCTTCCCCAATAACATGAGATTCTGGTCATCTCTTGATGATTCTTACTCAAATTGTCAGTAAGTTTTCCTATAAATCATGAATAGTGACGGATACATCTCTCAGATAGCTAATAAATGTTGTTGGTTGTCTAATAAATTTTCTGTTTAATTTGTCATGATTCTAATAGATACTACTCGTGGAGTGCATGATAGTGAAGCTGATCTTTCCAACAAAGTCCGTGTGTCATATCCGGAAAAACAAAGGTACTTCTTCCTTGGTATTCCTGAATTCAAAGTTTCTATTTATGCCTGTTTCTCAATCAACTATTAAGCTAAATTGTGTTTTGTCGTTAGTTTGAACTTTGAAGTTTCAATCTAACAAAATGAAATTGAATTATTGAAATATGGAAATGGTTTTGCAGAATTAATGGCTTAGCTTCTTTTATTTTTTTGCACATTCTATGTTTTTAAGGATTTTAGATTTTCGGTTTCTGTTAGATTATCTAAGGATTGCAATTTTAGGTCCCCCAAATCGAATTTATAGATACATGTTGCACTAAAAAAATTACTGAATTTATTATTTATATGATGGAAAACTAAACACTTCATCTATGAAATATGTGACAATCTGAGTTAGCAAAAAAAAAAAAAGAAGAAGTGATAATCTGATCTAGAGGTAATTGAAGTTAAAATAGTGATCTTGCAATTTACACAAACATCATGATCACAAGCAAGCTACAAACCTCCATGAACTATAATAATGTACAAGTGTCTGTAGCTCAGAGATCCATGGGGTCTTTCACATATCAGTAGATTTGACTCCAGAATGCAGATTCAAACTCAGAATGAGAAAGCCTGGATGAATGCTTTAGGATGAAATCTCTTTCCTATTGTACACATCATCAATTAAAGATTCTGTTTTCAGAAATAGTGAGGTGTTGTAGTTTTTCTGATTTTCACAACCACCTGTCACAATGGAAAGGAAAATTGGAAACATATAACTACACAACTCTCCGTCTTGATTCCTCAGATGATAACGGGAATAATAATTACTTCTTGACCATCTAGTTCATTATTACAATCGAGAGTACGTCAAGTTGGAGTCCTTAACCATATATATATGTGTGTGTCTGTGTGTGTGTGTATATATATATATTTGTCCCACACTTGCATATAACTCATGAGAAGGTCAAGTACACCCGCTTATAGACTGCTAGGCACTCACCCTTTTCTCATTCAATGTCTGTTACCCTCTGTAAGTACACGTGCAAACCATCAATTTTCTCCTTCAGCTCTCTCTCCTCCGTGTGCACTTCCAAAGTTATTCTCCTAGAAGAGTTTGGTTCCTCTAACCAGTTTCTTCTGTAACTTTTGGAGGTATAACTCCTGGCCCTTCTTCTTTAACCCCAGGTCCTTCTTTTAAGCCCACCTTTGAAATGGATCATCTTTGGATATTGCTGGGCAGTCATCTATGATCTCATATGAGAAAATCACATTAGTATTTTGTCTACTTTTTATGTTTCTTTTTCTTTATCCCGTTGATATGTTTTGTCCCTTATAGTTTTTTTTCTTTACAGGGTGAGCTTCAATATGAGACAGGTTAACTTGTGTAAAGCAGGGAGAATTCATGATGTATGTGGTATCTCTCGTCCTATGATATGCCCTTGTACATCTTTTGCACTTTCACGGAATCAATCTCAATTGTTTCCTTATTCTTGATTGTTACGTATGCCATATTGTTCTTTGTTATTAATTTACATTCTCTTTAGTACAATAAATGTTTCATGAAAATTGGGATGGAAAAAATAAGTGGAAACTGTTAATCTAACAAACATTTTTTTTTAAAACTAAGTTGGCTGCTTACATTGGATCTCATGTTTATTCTTGGTTGGACTTCCCTTTGTTGATCTAAGTCTGCTCAGCCATATTTATGGACAGGTGAAAATGAGTTCTTTGTAAACTTCCAATTATAGGGCTCAGAGTTTTATTCCCCTCTACCCATCTTGCTATGGGGTTTTCCCTCTTGTTGAGTGAATTGGGAAGATTCTTTAGGCCTTCCTTCAGTGGAGAGAGAAACTTTAAATATATGATTTTTTATGTTGTGAATTTTGTGTTCCTGACAGATCATCTTTGTTGATGAAGGAGCAAGGAGGTTTCTGTGGACAAATGGTTGTGGAGGCTTTGGTATGGTGAGGCCTTTGAGGTGGAAAGCCTATAGATGTTTATGGACTAGGGATGTCAGGAGTTTTTCTATGTATTTAGATTTGAGAGCAAGTAGTCTTTAATTTCATAGTTGGGGTAGAATTTTATGGGAACTTGTCGTCATAACTTTTAAAAGTTCATGCGTCAGGTATACACTACCTTAAACAGAACATCCTTTTCTCATGTTACGTCTCTGGCAAAAACAGGTGTCAGAAAGCTCTAACGGATATCATTCTTTTATCTTCAAAACTAAAGGAACTTCAAAAGAAAATTCAAAATGAAATGTAGGATGTCTTTATAATTTATAGGTTGGGATATCACTTGAGTTACACTTTAGGAATTATTTTTATTTAGAGATGAATTGAACATTTTAATGAGAGTATAATATATATGATTATATTTGGGATTGATGTCTAGGTTATTTTTTTATATTCTATATTCAGTTGGGAGCCATGGCTTAGTTCAATGTAAAGTGCTCAATTGGCAAGTGTGAGAATGCTAAATTGAATGTCAACCCAGAATTACATCAATATTAAATGGAATATCTTTGAAGAATTAGGTTTGTTTTGAACGTACCTTTTTTGGAACTCAAGTGGGATCAGACTGGTAATCGTCTCATTATGTTGTGGAATGGAATATTGACATTAGTTTTGACTTTGTGCCCCATACACTAACATTTTTTCCCCTTTATCAGGTAAGTTGCACAAATGCTCAAACTCTTTTGAAACCTTTTCTACTTTGTCTACTAGTGAACATTCTATGCTAGATCCCAGCAACTTCCTTCATTTTTTCTCTTTGTAGGTATACTTGGCTGACAAAATTTTGATTGTGGTTGGATTAAATTTCTTCATTCTTTTTCTGAGTAATATACTTCTATTATACTGTTTCTTATATTTAGACAAGTTTTAGATATTAGAATATAATTTGCATGCTATTCTGATATTTTATTATAGAACAAAGTAGGAGTTGAGGCAGAGCTTCATTTGGAACTTACGGATTGCAAAGAGTCTCAACTAGATAAGGATATTACAAGTCGACATCAGAAATGTGCGACCTGCATGAAGGGTGGGACACTCTTGTGAGTAACTTAATCATAGTTTATCTTTTTTTTGGTTATGTACTTTTTGAAGACATTATTCTATTTGCAAGTTTTTTTACTTATATTGTTAAAAGCTCCTGCTTTTGTATTATTGAATATTTCCCGTTGCTTAAACGAGGATAACCTGCTGTTGTAATAACTTTGTTCTAGTCGAGCATTGGACTAAAACAGTAAAACTTATGTTCCTGTTACGTAAGCTTTACAAAGATATGGTTTGTGTAGTGACAAAGTACAATTATAAGTAATTTTTCTCCATTTACCTATATGTTCATAGTTATATATTATATGATAGACGGTAATTGGTTTTTCCTTGGATAATTTATTATCAGGTGCTGCAATGGACAAGGGTGCAGAAGGAGCTTCCACCTCTCTTGTGTCAATCCTCCTTTTACATACGTCCCTCCTGGAATTTGGCACTGTATTTGGTGTAATGAGAGGAAGATTAAATTTGGTTTATATTCTGTGTCTGAAGGAATAGAGTCCATCTTGGATGCTAGAGAGGCAGTGTCAGATGATGAAGGTTATGGGGATGTGCATATCTTACTTCTGTAGCATCTTTTCAGCTGCTTCCATTTCTTTTTTCCTCGGTACTGTTTTCTTTGGTAGGATACTATATGGTATTGCAGGTGTGTAACAATGACTTGGTAATGTGGTATTAGATATGCAGAGGCAGAAACAATATTTGGTGAAGTATAAAGGTCTTGCACATGTCCACAACCGTTGGATTCGAGAGAGACAGCTGGTTTCTGAAGCTCCAGAGTTTAGTACAAGATTTAAGAGAAATTTTCAGGTTAAGCACTCTATAATTTCTTATCTTGATAGATACAATATCAATTTTCCTTGATTTTCTTTTCTCTCTTTTTTAGATCACCAAGAAGAATATAGAGTGGAGTGTGCCACATCGTTTGCTAGATAAAAGGTTGATTATACTCCCTGGGCATGACAGTAGTGGTTCAGATTATGAGTGGCTTGTGAAATGGAAAGGTCTTAGTTACAATGACACTACATGGGAGTCGGAGAAGGCTTCATTCCTGAGAACTCCTGAAGCTATGAAGCTCATAAGTTTTTTTGAAAGTCGTCATAAGAAGTTTGATAGAGGGTCACATCCTCCTAATGCAGATGAGGTGCTTCTGATTTTATAATAACTATATAATTAAATGTTGTTGCCAACAAAATCATCGATTCACAAATTGTACGACTACTTTTCCCTGCGTCAATTTTGGTATGTCAATTGTCAAGTCCTTACTGTTTTGAGTCCATTATGCTAAGTATTATATAATAGTTGCTAGAGGATTATTTTATGATTATTCTGGAAGCATGATTATAGGAGTGATTAGTGGTGGCATGATTATAGTAGTTATCAATGGTAGCATGATTATAGGGGTGATCACTAATTGATTTCATGGAGTTTAGAGTTGTAACCTATATGTAGGCGCTCTCATTTGTACATTCTTTTTTATAGAATAAACATCTGTCTTTTTTCATCTTTCACATGGTATCAGAGCGGGTTTGATCTTGTAAAGACCAACTAAAAGTCTTACTTCCACCTTTGGCGTCACATAGACAGTGACGTGTATTATTTTTTGTAGTTTCCTTTTTGTGAAATTTTGTTTATGAGGAAAAAAACTCCATCGCCATTGTTTTTGTGTTGAAATTTGTTTTGTCCTAAAAAGTTAAATTCTGTGGTGGACGGTTGATTGGAAAGTAAGGATTTTCATGGGATCGAGGTTTGAGGAAGGCGCGTCCTTCAATAATTTGGGAGACTAGAGAGTCTTCCATTATTGAGGAAGACAAGGAGGCCATCGTAGCTATTTTTGGACAATTGAGAATCCTTCACAGTTTTTATAGGAGACGAGCATTCCGTTATTCGATGTCATTAAAATGTGGATGCGTGTAGTTATGTATTGAGGGGTGAGAAATGAGCTTTGAACGTGAACATCAAGCCCTTTTAGTTCGTCTTAGTTTGAATTGAAGAGGGAACCTCAATTTGAGTAACTGTTTGAAAAATCAAATAATTTCGTGCTATGCTCAATTGTGTTATGTTTGAGTCATTTATTTCCAATGTTTTGGTTATGTTTTATAACAAGCTGCAAGTCATTATACAAGACTTCTAGAGTGTTATAGGCAATGTTCTAAAAGGCGCTAGGCGGGAGGCGGGCGGCTGAAGGAGGCCTAGGCGGGATTTTTTATTTTAAGCTAATTTTAATATTTTATCTTACATTTATCCAAACAAAACAATAATATAAAGCAAAACAATCTATAATAAAGATAATAAAGGCCTTTGCTTAAAGTTCAAACACATATCTATACATGCAATTGTTCAAAGTTCAAACATATTTTTAACGTATTAGTTTTATTCATAAACAAGATTGCTATTAAATAATAAAATTTAAAATTTCAAGAATTTAATTCAATATTAAAACTTAAGAAACTAAACATAAATTTAAGAATTATATTAAATTAAACTAAATATTACCAATGTATTATCATTTATATAATTTGAAGTTGGCACAAATTCAAAAAATTACAACTATAATAAAATTATCTATTTTGACTTGATATTGTTCACTTCTTGTTGTGATTTGATGTACTACAACCTGTATTATGAATATGGTAAATCATTAGAAAAATAAATATATCAAGATCTGGTTTGGGTAGTTATTAAAATAAAATAAAAACTCTTCGTCTATGCTCCGCCTAATTTTCTGAAGGGATTTTTTTGCCGCCTTGGGCCTAGGTGAGGTGCCAGAGGGGGCCTAGCGCCTAGGTGGAGCGCCAAGGGGGCCTAGCGCCTAGGCCCCCTAGGCGGGGATTTTTAGAACACTGGTTATAGGATTATTCAAAGATTAATTCTAGAAGCATGATTATAGGAGTGATAAGTGATAATCCTTAATTGATTTTCATTCCATCAATAGCTTAGAGTCCTAGCCTATATAAAGGTGTTCTCATTTGTACATTCTGTTGCATTGAATAAACATTTTTGTCTCTTTTCTTTATCTTTCACTGTAGTTTGTAAAATTTTAAATGTTATTTTGTTTGAATATGCGTGTGTCATCTGATAAAGCTTCTGATAAAGCAATGTAGAGGTCATTTCTGGCTTCTTGGGTTACCAAATCTAGCAAGAAATAGACTGGATATTCATATAAAGAAAATCTACATTGTGTTGTCTCTCTTTGATTATGTTCTCTCTTACAATTGTTGCAGCAGCCAAAATCTCTACATTTTGATAAAATGAGTGTATGTTTTACACTTGTTAGGTGGGAAGTACTACAAAAAGGCATTGTTTAATGTCATACAAAAAGGCATTGTCTGAACCCAAAGCAGCCATTTTAAATGAGTTTTACAATTACCTGGTTCTAGATATGATCTTCAGTTTCCTTTGTTTATATTTTTTTTTTATAATATTGAATGACAACCTTGTGCTATGAAGTTTCATCTATAGTTTGGGTGATGGACCAACTTTCAGCATAGGCACTATTGTAGTTCAATTGGCTGATAATCTCTCTGTTCCCTTGTCATGAACTTGGACAGAGCAGAAACGAAAGCAAATTTAGTTAACATGTGTATGGCTCCGAAGAAAGATTAAAAACAATTTTAAATTCACTGTGACCTTTAATAAATCTTCCAAACAATATAGAGTTTCTGACTAATCTCAGACCAAGCTTCATTCAGATCAGGGATTGCCATGAGTTCTTTGTGAGTCTGGACGTTGAACCGTCATATAGGGATTCAACTTTCTGTGCTAGTTTACTTGTACGCTTACTAGCTAATCTTTACCAAGTTTATAGGTGATAGGTTGTCATGCCAGAGACCTGGCCTTGGATCCCTTCATCAAGATTCCGGAATGTGGGCATTATGAAGGACACCTACCCCCCTCCTCTATGGTGTAGATAGGTTTAGTTTTGTGGCCCATGATTGCTTTTGACAAAGAAGAAGAAGAAGGACCCAATTGATCTTCTGTTATCTGAAATCCTTTAGAGAAAAGTAGGTTGGCTGTTTTAAAGATCTGTCACTTACTGTATCCCATCTTCTCCCTCCAAAATAAAGGAAATGAACAAATAAATAAAATATAAATCTCTTTGCCACTTTCTGTATAAGCATTAAAGCCGCCAAGAAAAATCTAGTTGTCACTTATAGATGATGTTTGTAATACTTGTGAATATTGCTTTGGTACCTGAGTAAGATGTATTTGAAAAAGTATTTCATGTTTAACCATGTTTCCTGTGCAATACTTTTTGGTGCTGCAGGGAAGAAAACATAGCTTCACTGAACTGTCAGAGTTGCCAGTTCAAGGCTCACCTGATATACTTAACTGCAATCTTACTTATGTCAACAAACTTCGCGAGTATTGGCACAGAGGCCAGAATGCTCTTGTCATTGATGACCAGGTAGCTTGCTCTTTAATGTTCTTATCCTCATTGCTTCTCTGTTCTGCATGTCTATGATGTCTCACATACCATGACTTCAATTTTGTGCTTGAAGAAAATAAAAGTCGGATATATGTGTGTGCGCGCGCGCGTGTTGTGTGTGTGTATATAGAGAGAGCAAGGGAGGGATATTATTCCTCCGGAACGAGGAGCGATCTCCCATACAGTGGTATATATAGGCTTATAAAGTACAATCGTGGAGCACTACAATATGAGGTGCTCTAGTAGTAGTGCTTGCTATATCAATCCAGCAGATTGCAGTCCATGACCATATCAATGGCTATAACGTAAGATACAATTAAACATAAATAGTACTTGAGTTACATATGATTTGTAATAACATTACCCTTGAAAATGGGATATTATTAATTTCAATGTAACTTCTAAATTTTGCGATAATTGCTAGAAACTTTCTGGCATATGAATGCATTTAATGAATGTTAAATGATGAAAGCTTGCAAGTTTAAATTGATTCTATTTGCACTGTCCTCGATTTGATCCCACTCCATCCTTAAGTTGAGCTGATTTCTGGACCCAATGCCAATCCATTTTCATGCGTATGCCTTGCTAGCGTGCTTTCTGCCAGTTTCAACCAGCCCAAGTTGGAGCCCTAGTTATGTCCAATTCCTTCCGGAGCCGCTCAATTTCTTCTTAGCTTCCTTGTAATTTTCAAGTGTTTAAACTCTCTACAGTGGCCTCATCTATGTCAAACTTCTACTAAAACTGACCAATTAAGTGATTGAAATTTGCAGGAAAGGATCGTGAAGGTGGTTTTATTTATATTATCTTTTCAAGGAGATCTGAAGCAACCTTTTCTCATCGTAACTCTGTCAAGTGCACTTTCCTTGTGGGAAGCTGAGTTCTCTCACTGGGCATCATGTGAAAATATTGTTGTGTACCAGGGGAATAGTGATATCCGCGCTACCATCAGGACCTTGGAGTTTTACAATGAAGGTGGTTGTATAATGTTCCAAGTTCTTTTATCACCTCTTGAAGTTTTTATTGAGGTACTTTTTCATAACCTTTATTTCAGACCAATTTGTACTCAAGAAAAGGGTTTTAGATCTTTCAAAAAAAAGGGAAAGAAAAAGGAACTGCGAGTTCAATACAACTTTTGAAATAATGATTTTTTCTGCCCCATTACCCTTACTTTATATTACTGGTGCAGTTGAGTTTCAAAACGCTACTGCTCATGAACCTTATTGACCGATGGATATCCAAAGCATTCAAATTCAGAACCTTAATCTCACTTTAATTTTTTCAGGATTTGGAAATACTTGAACCCATAAAGTGGGAAGCGATAATAATAGATGAGTGCCAACGTCCCAGAATTTGGGAGAATTTTAAACACATTAAGATGCTACCAGCTGATATGAGACTGCTACTCGTTAGTCGTGAAATACGGGCATGTATCAGAGTAACTAGTTTTTCAATTCTATATTACCTTTAATTTAACTAATCATTGTACTTAATCTTTCAGGATAGAAGGTTCAATTACCAAGCTGCACTTTCCTTGCTTGATTTAAAATTTGATGAGCATACTCTGGATATTGACCCTAATTTTGATATTTGTAATTTGAAAGAAAGATTAGCACATTTTGTTGCATTTGAACGCAAGTCTGGCACGTCTATATTTGCTGAATATTGGGTTCCTGTCCGGCTTTCCAGTGTGCAAATTGAGCAGTACTGTGATTCATTGCTTTCAAACACTGTGATGCTCTGCTCTAGTTCGAAAAATGATTCAGTTGACTCTCTTCGTGAGCTCCTCACTTTGACCAGGAAGGTTTGTTTGTCAATTGGGTAGACTTTTAACGAGTCAGCTGATGCTCTTTTATTATATGCCCTGTCATTTACTTGGCTTGGTTGCTATACTTTGGAAGATATATTTGCCCTTTTAACTTGTGCTTATAAAGTGTTTGTTTTCAGTGCTGCGATCACCCTTATCTTGTGGATCATTCTGTGCAAAGCTTTCTCACAACAGGTCTTCCCGAGGCTGACAATTTGGATGTCGGAATAAATCTCAGCGGCAAACTACAACTTCTTGATAAAATCCTTGCAGCGATTAAGAAGCGTTCTTTAAGAGTACTCATCATATTTCAGGTAGCCGATTTAGTTTGATATAAAAATTTGGCATTTAAAGCTTCCTTGATTTGTGTTCAAGCTCTAATACATGGGACATGCTTTATGATGATATCAGGTGGCATCTCATGCATTGACTTTTAGATCATTCCAGTGTCATAAGCATTCTTATCTTCCCGACTTGGTTCTTTTCATGTGCAAATAACCATTTTCCAGCACTCGTAGTCCATATTGCTTACTGTTGTTAGCGCAGTAATTTGTGGACATTATACTACATTTTGTGTCGTCTGAATAAATGTTAAAATCAATCTATACTCATTCTTTGTTTTTTTTTACCTTTATTAAGGTAAAATAAGGTTTCATCTCTCTCTTTCTCTCTCTCTCTCTCTCTCTCTCTCTCTCTATATATATATATATATATATATATATATATATATATATATATATATACTGTGAATTACTAGACTCTGTGGCTAAGTAATCAAAAAGGTTTATTATAACATGGTATGCACATCCATCTAAATGTATTCGCAATTTTAAAGTTCTTAACTACTTGAATAAATTTTCTTACTTCTCCTTTATGATAATTAATAGCTTCTCTTAGATACATTTGATTGGGCATCATTTGAAAGGCTTCCTGATTTTTTCCTGTTGATGCAGTGAAAAATATATATATATTTTTATTCTTTTTGGAGTTTAAATTTATTTGATGTATTTTTATTTATTATTTAGGGAAATCCATTAGTTTAATTTATTTTTGGTCCATTTATATTTTGGTTAAATACATTTTTCCCCACTCTACTCGACCTTGGTTTACGAATGCATCACTGGACTGAAATTTTTTACGGTCAACTCATTGAACTGTAATTTTTTTTTACAAAAATTTGAAAAACCGTCTACTCTTGTTAAAATATCAACGACAAATCTATGTGTCACATGCTAACAAGGAGAGAGATTAATTAAATTAAATTATACTCAATTCTATAACAAATAATTAAACAAAATATAAATCAAATTAATATACATAACAAATAATTAAATATATTAATTAAATAAATAATAATAAAATATATTAATGTATAATTTTTACAAATGTATTTATATAAAATTAATGAATTCATATATAAAATTAATGAATTAAATTTGTTGGATATATGGGCAAAAATGAAAAGAGGCAATATTGGAAGAATATTTTGGTATATTAAAATTTGTTTATATTTTTTTTGAGTGCACTTAAAAAAAGGGTAAAGGTCCAAATATGCTCCCGACGTTTACCCCGATATCCCACTTAAACCATAAACTAATTTTTTTTTCCAAAAGTACCTTTAACGTTACAAATTTTAGGTCACCTTTGCCCCTCCCGTTAGCAGACATGTTATCTCGATTAACGTGACTAACACGTGTACATATTTTGCTGACGAGACTGACACCTTAAACAAATTTTTGTTACCCAAATAATTGAAATCCATTTTCTCTCTCTAAACTCATATTCCCTTTCTTCTTTCTCTTTTAACTCTGTCCCATCTCCTTCCACATGCAACCAAGAACATTACAAATCCGATCAGATCAAAAATGAAAATCATCGGAAGCCAAATCGGTAAAAGAAACCTAATCAAAAATTGAACTAAACAAATCCAAAAACAAAACATGAATCCCCGATTAGGAAGAACCCTTGATCGAGACCAAGTCAAGATAAGAACCCAGAATCAAACCCACCAGAATAGTATATCCAGAAGTTTTTGGCGACCAAATCAAAAGGAATATAGAAAAAACATAAATCTATTAACCAACATAGACCATCCAAATCTGAAAGTTTAATAAATAAACAAGAAAACATAAAAACTAAAGATCGTAAGCACGCGAATAATTATGAACCATCCGCGCAAGCCAACGGAACAAAACACCGACAAAGCAAAATCAGATCTGAACAAACTCTTCAAGTAAAACCCCCACCAAAGTAAACATTCAAATATGAGACCCATTAGCCCCAAGAAACCCCACTGTAGATCATCATACTAATCAGTGCAGAGAAGCTCACGATCTAAGGGCCCCGGACTTTGTTATCGTAGATCAGAAGAAGAGATTTTCGGGAAGGACCCAATCAGCCGAATAATATCTTATTCATTTAAAAGGAATTTAGGAGAGAAAATGATATTGATAAGAGAAATTGTGTGGTTTCAAGTTTTTCTTCCCAATTTGATGAAGGACCATCAAACAGCAGAAACTCGTTGGCGGAATCAAGAAATGATGAAGACCGAGGATAGAGAATAGATGAAGGAGATGAGTGATAAAAGAGAATTTGGATTTAGAGAGAAAATGGATCTCAATTTTTTGGGTAACAAAAATGTGTCCAAGGTGTCAGTCTCGTCAGCAAAATATGTACACGTGTCAGTCACGTTAGTTTAGGTGGCATGTCTGTTAACGGGAGGGGCAAAGTTGACCTAAAATTTGTAACGTTAAGGGTACTTTTGGAAAAAGAAAATAATTAGTTTAAGGTGTAAGTGGGATATCGAGATAAACGTCGGGAGCATTTTTAGACCTTTGCCCCTTAAAAAAATGTACAAGATAAATAAATTACTTAAAACTAACTTTTTATACAAAAAATAAAAATAAAATTACATTTAAGTAGTAATAAAAAAAGGCGTTAATGCCCAATTTTCATCTTCTTCATGTTCATGTTCTTCATCTTTGTCCATCCTCAATAACTTAATAACAGAGAATCTCAATAGCTCCAATTTGCACAAAATTTTCTCTTTCAAAACCTAAATAGAAGAAATTGAATTCAAAATTTAATTTGCAATCAGAACTCAATTAAGATCCATTTGTAAAACTAAAATTAATACCCAATATACAGAATATATATTCTCAAATCAATCCCCTCAAATCACTATCTCAAATTCACACATATCTACTGTGACTAACAAATCTCGAACTAGCTCTGATCAATACTTCAAATCACTGTTCATCATCATCTTAACAAGAGAAACAAAAACAACAGACACAGACAATGAGAGCAAGGAAGCATTAATTGATTTTTTGTGATTGATATAAGAAAAATCGATTAAAACTTCACTATTTCACCTCCGTTATACTGAAGAAATGCCTATCAACATTAGAGATTCTCATTCTGAAGATAGTTGAGAATTTTGATTGTAAGATAGCAAGAGACCCATTTCCTCTCTCTCATCCCCTTCTTTTGAACCTTACCTATTCTTCATAGATCCATTCATAATCAAAAAAATAAATAAAGAACATCATTATCTTTGCACTTTGTCATATGGGGTTGAAGATTTTGTTAGAAATTGTAGACTTCGAAACGGAATTTGAAGAGATTTTTGACGGTGGGTGTCTTGGGTATTTCTCAATTGCATCAAATCAGGATAGAAACATGAAAACAAAATTAAAAAATCACCAACCGCATCGACGGACGAATTGTCAGTATCTATCTCAGGGCGGAGCTCCGCGTAAAGTTGTGGACTACATACAGTACACCGACCCCGACGCCGATCGGTGCTTGATTATGGAACGAAGTCAAATGATAGGCTTGATGGTGGCGGTGGTGTCGGCTATGGTGGTGGTTGCAAGAAGACAGAGGTGGTGGTGCCGACTGTGGAGATGGAGATGGAGATGGAGATGGAGATGGAGATGGAGACGGAGACGGAGATGGAGATGGAATCGTGGATCTGGTTATTGATGAAGGATTATGATGATCGAAAAAGTTGGATTTTGGAGTTGTTGCAGATGATTTGGTTTTCTTAATCTTTTGATTTGTTTTAATTTCTTTTTTAAATTTTCTTTAATTTGTAATATACTAAAAATTATAAAAACTTCCTTTTTAGCATAATTTTATTTTTAAAATACTTTTTTATATCTTTATAGATTATAATTCCATTATGGCACCACATGAACCAATCTTAGAAACTCACGTGGACAGTTGAATAAAAGTAAGATTTTTTATTTTTTGACGTTAAAAGTCAACTGGTTTGGACGGATTGTGTACCGTTTTATTAAAAAAATATAGTATAGTGAGTCGAATGAAAAAAAATCAGTCCAGTGATACATTTGTAAACCAAGATCGAGTAGAGCGGGGAAAAGTTTATTCAACCCATTTATATTTTGGGCTTATTTTTCAAATTTTATTAGGATTGTATTACTTTCCTTTATTTTATTTTTCCTTTTCTGAATAGTTGTAGGAAAATAGTTTAACACTATAAATATATTATCTTAAGGTGGTCTTTGGATTACCAAATCTTTGACAATTATTATCAATTGTTTCTATTCGATAGTTTTTATCTTTCCTTGTGGATTTAAGGTTTTTATTTTGTTCGTGTTAGTATAACCATCAACATTTGTGTTAGAGCGTTACAGTCTAACCACTATTTCAGTGTGTCAGTTGTCTTCTCATATAGATTCCTGCACTAATGATGCAAACTAATGTGAGTTATGCTCTTGCATGCTGTTATGGTAAAAGTTGTATTGATAGCCAATAGTTAGTTACCAGTTTTGAATGGTGACTACTATGGGACTGAAAGTGTGTATGAAGTCTTAATATGTCCTTCGGGAACTACTTAGAAGTACTGGAGTGCATTTTAACATCTAGTTATCTGGGATGGTGGAAGGTCCATTAACTTATGAAGAAAATTTTTCTTGTTTCCTTTTGAAGAGTCCATATACAATAAAAGGAAAATGTGAGCCAAAAGAGTAACACTATCCTACATACTTGCATCTCCCCCAGAAATCATATAAATAAAGAAATTTCTGAATAATCACAATCACTAGAAGCCAAGCCTCATAAATTATAGTGCACGCTAGTTTTCTCTACACGTACCAGCAAGAGTTCCACACATGAGTGGAGGTGGCGACGTTGAGTGTGTGGGCGACTATTAAAGCATAGTCTACATTTTTGGGTTCCGTCAAACTGCTTATTGCTGCTGCTTAAGATTTTATGACCATTTATGACTTAAAAGAATGGCCACAAAGCAATAAACACCATTACAAAACCTTTTTCCTTTCTAAGTACTGGAAATTCCAACTCTACTCATTAGTCTAGTTCTGGCCTCCATGATGAGTGGAAAGCTTATATAGAATCTTACTTCTCTCAAGTATTTCAGTGTACCTCTTTATGGTATTATTATCAGGCTGATATAAAGTTGAGTATTTATTTTATTTTTATAAGTAGTTTGAAATGACTTGTTTTCTCTAACATTTTATGGTTTGGATTCTTTTTTCTTGATTATTTGACAAGATTTCTGAGTCACCATTTCTGCATATTTTTCTTGCATTGCAGTCACTTGGTGGTTCTGGACCTATTTCTTCCATTGGAGATATATTGGCTGACTTTGTCCATCAAAGATTTGGCCAAGATTCTTATACAAGAATTGATAGAGAAATTATTCGCTTAAAGAGGGGAGCTGGATTCAACATTTTCAACCAGGAAGAGAGTGCGAAATTTGTTTGCTTGATTGAAAGTCGTGCCTGTCGTTCAAGTGTTAAATGTTCATCTGTGGACATTGTTATTCTATTTGACAGCGACTGGAACCCAATGAATGATATACGAGCCCTGCGGAAGATCAAATTTGATTCACAGTTTGAGCCATTAAAAATCTTGCGCTTATATTCGTCTTTTACTGTGGAAGAACAAATACTAATTCTAGCAAAACAAGGTGTGACCCTTGATAGTAATATAGAGACTATTAACCGAAGTACTTGTCACATTCTGTTAAATTGGGGTGCCCACTACCTATTCAATAAGCTTGATATTATGCATAGCTGTAGGGCCCCAGTTTCACGGTTAAACAATTGGTCTGAAGAGTCTCTCTTAGATAATGTCTTCCTTGAGTTGTCGGCCATATTGCCCAACAAATGTGAGGCTAGTGATCCTACTAGCTGCTCAATCATTTCACGTGTACAGCAGACTGAAGGAGCATATACGAGCAATATTTTGTTACTTGGGGAAGTGGAATTGCAATCGATGGAGAATTTCATTGTGATAAAACAATTTATGGATAATGAGCCACCACATGCTTTTTGGATGAATTTGCTTGAAGGAAGGGAGCACAGGTGGAAATATTTACCTGGGCCATCAGCGAGAAAAAGGAAAACGGTACAATATCCCATTCGCTTGCCTGAAGGATTTGATTCTGAAGTAAATCCCGTTGAAAATAAACGCAACAAGGTGGTCAATAACATAGCCAATATTACATCTTTAACAGTAAGGTTGACTAACAAAAGGAAGGTACCTGCTCCAGTCGAAGATAGCCATGTGGCAGGTATTGGTAATTGTTGCCAGTTTGGTTTTAATTTATTTTTGTCAAAATAGTCTCAAATTTGTTAGAGCACAAATAAATGGCCCGGTCTTTCCGATTCTTTATTTTTCCTTTATTATTTAGTGTCCTTTTCGTACAAGCCTTTCTTCCTGCAGGGGTATCTGAGCTATCTGGTAACGATTCTAAATGCTTACCATGTTCAACAAATAATGTGCATTATTCCAATCATGCAAGTGATCCTTTGTCCATGCCTCATGTGTCTAATGATGTCTTTCTGGAGTGCAATGGAGGAGATGAAGTGACCCTAGGAGAAAATATTACACAGGTTGAGCAGCACAGTGAGGCAACTTCTCCAATTAGTGTAGAAAAACCCTCTGATCCTAGCTTACCGACAGTGCGACTGCACATTAGTCCTTCTCAACAGAGTCCATCCCTATTACATCAGGTAAGCACAATATACCTTCTGCAAATATTGTTTGATAATTTTACGCTGTATCAGTTGAAAATCAGGAACTTATTCAACCTTGTGGAACTAGTGTGGTACTTTTAAATCTTTATGAAGAAAAGGAAAAATAGTTTTGACCCGAGTTCAAAATGAATCTCCTGTAATACATAATTTAGGTATATGGTCATTGATGCGATATATAAGAAGAAATTCAAGAAGTTTATTATTAATTTTGTTTTGATATTTAGAGATAAATGTTGGATTATTAATGTAATTATTTTTGTAGGATATTTTAGAAGTTTTAATTATGGTAGTAAATTATAATTAGGAGATTTTTAATTATGGTTGTAGATTTTAATTAGGATAGTTTTATTATAGTAGTAGATTTTAATTAGGACCATAGTTGTCATGGCGCCACGACGAGTCATGGCAGTAGCTAACTGTCTACTGCCAGGACGCCTAGGCGACAAGGTGACCGTCATGGCGTCCGTATGGCGACTAGTCGTTTACAATGTACAATTTATATATTATTTATTTTACTTAACACGTATATTGATAATAAAATTTCATATACATTGAAACCCAAAACATAACACTATGGAATAACATTAAAAGCACAGTTATGTAAATACTTAGTAATAACAATCCAAAAATAAAACATTAGTATGTCCTAATGTTCAACTTGGGGTTAAGTACTATTTTACACATTCATTGCAATAAATATAACAGCTTGACATTATCTAAGGTATATGCATGACATAGAAACAAAAAAAAATTCTTTAAAAGAAGCAAACATTTTTTGGGCATAAGAAAAGCAGGCAGTTTTACTTTAAAGAAAAAGCAAACACTTTTTAGCTGACATTTTAATATGGGTATATGCAATTATGCACGACATAGAAACAAAAAAAA
This sequence comes from Panax notoginseng, assembly GCA_016801055.1. Taxonomy (NCBI): domain Eukaryota; kingdom Viridiplantae; phylum Streptophyta; class Magnoliopsida; order Apiales; family Araliaceae; genus Panax; species Panax notoginseng. Next base: position 167,333,624 of record CM029012.1, read on the forward strand.
ATTCCTTTAAAAGAAAAACAAGCAGTTTTGCTTTAAAAGAAAAGCACAAAGTTTTGAAAAGCAAGCAGTTTTCAGTTGACATTATAATATGGGTTTATGCAATTATGCATGACATAGAAACAAAAAAAATTCCTTTAAAAGAAAAGCAAGCAGTTTTGGGCATAAGAAAAGCAAGCAGTTTTGCTTTAAAAGAAAAGTAAGCAGTTTTTAGCTGACAATTATTCCTATATTATCATCAGATGAGTTCCTTTAAAAATATATCTTTTTGAAAAAAGAAAGAAGGATAAGGGTAACTTAGAAATAGAGTCAAGAAGGAGAGAAAGAGTAACATATAATAGATTTACAGAGACAGAGAAGCTGGATCAAGGATGTGTGTGTGAGAGAGGTCAAAGCAAAGCAAAACAAGAACAAGAACTTGTGTGAGAGAAGGAACAGATGATGATTCCGATGGACGGTTATGGTGGTTGAGTTGCGATGGAGTCGTCGGAGCTGTGATGGGTCGAAGAAGTCGCGATCGAGTTCAAGCTTTTAGTCTTGCATGCTTCGCCATAGAATTGATTGACCCAGTTCCCTTTTCTTTTCCGGTGCACTCGCTTTATATCTCCGGCATACAAGGAAGGCGTGGAAGGTCACCTCTTCCCCAACAAGATAGGGCAATTCATCCCCCTATTCCACCAGTTCTGATGCGTACTGCGCAAAAAGACTCCTCTGATCACCTTCTTATGGCCTGCGCTTCGGCTGGTGAAATGGATCAAAAGCCCGTCTTTGTCTTTCTCGGGTTAAGCTAGTAGTCCATTGGGTGGTGGTCTCCTCCTTCCTATTTACCTTGACTGGGAACTGAAATCAAAGCCTAAGCCAGTCGCCGGGCAGTCTAAGAAAAACTTTGATTACTATTGAAGAAGAAAGAACCGATTCTAAGCATTACAACTGGACACTTTAAATAGTGCAAGAAAAGAGACCAGGCTATATACTTAACACATATATGTAAGACGTGAAACCTATTTCTGATCGAAAGACAGCTTACAAGTGAGTTAACAGAACCGAACTGGTTTCAAAGAAAGACTATCTAAGTAAGTCAGTTACAAGAAAAGATGGGGATTGCCACTAAGCAACAAATGCCGATAGGCTTGAAGTAAAGGGGATGAGATAAGCTTGACAAGCCTGATTACAACACATATGTAAACGGAAGGAGTAGATTGCTGCGCCAAGGGCCCCTACAAAAAAGGAAAAGGTTTATCTTCTGCTTCAAAAAAAATAATAGAACGGCTATTATAAAAGAAAGGCCCGAAATCGGGCCAAAGGCTTTCTTGTAATCTATCCCATATGTTTAAGTAAAGCCTTTAGATACTAGCCTGACCTTTTCCTCCTTTCTCCCATAAAACTTCCCTACCCAGTCCCATATCCAATTAGTAGAGATCGAGATGGGAAGACTCAAAGTAATACGCATCACGAAATCGGGCTTGAAGTTCTCGCCTTACTTGACATCCATCAAATAAAGGATATTCAAAGAGATCCGATAGAGCTTGAATTGACACACGCCCCTTCCATTCACATCGGTGCAAAATATAAAAGACAAAACACTTGCTCCACATCGATCGGCTGACAGTGCAAGAAATGGGTTTGCGCTTAAATTTCAGTGAGGAGGCCTGAAAATGGTTCAGATGAGGAATTTTCTATCTAGGTCTAACGAGCGGTGGAAGTCACGATGCTTCTGGAGAGGTATCTCAACTCGTTGTAACCCCTTTGTTAAGTTTTCTTTGCTTTGAGGCCGATTTAAAGCACTTGTCTCGGTCTTTCTAGTAGAGACAATCCTTGCTCAGAAGCTTTTTTAACGTGTTTAAAGGCCGGGTCCACCTTGATGTGAGACACTCGAAAAGGACTTCACCAACGTAGGGAAGGTCAGTTTGAAAGGCACTTTGTCTAAGCCAGGAGCTATTCCGTTTAGGTCAAGCAAGTACCAAACGCAAATGAACTCAAGGAGTAGTTCTCTAGACAAGCCCAGACAAAAAAGAAATTATAAAATTTCGGCCCGAATCCCCATGGTTATATTCTTTCTTCTTCTAGTAATCAGTTTTGCCTATTATTTCTCTATTCTTCTGAGATGGAACTTTTATTTCTTATTTTCAAAAATCCAATCCTTGATTCTAGGAGTACTCTCCTTCTTAAAAAGGATTGGATGGGGAGGAAGTATCATTTGGGTTTTGATTAGGGCTTAGGCTCTCGTTGAGCCGGAGAACTGGGGGTTACATAAGATGATGGCTTCGGGTTTGGGCTCGGGCCCATCGAGCTCAAACCCAAGGTGGTTCCTTGATCTTGATCAGCAACCAGAAGAGCTTGTCGAAGTTCCCGCGGAGGAGCACCTTCTAGCTCATTACCCTCGCGCCAAACAGCCTTTGTCCACAGTGGTAGCTTTGAAAATTCCATCCAAAATTGAGTTGGAAAACTCGAGACCCCTTTTCTACTTGGTAAAGAAAAGGGGGAATTTTGGGCGGAAATTAAAACAACCTTGGATCAAGCTTCAGCGAGTATAATCGATTACTCGAGTTCGAGAATAGGGATCTCCAGATCTGGGAGCGGAAACAAGAGTTTTTCTTTGTTTCGACATTTGATTTCTGATGACAGGAATTGTTTGGGATATTTTAAAGAAGGTTGAGGTTTTTAAGTAACTTTGCCCTAATCAAAATCAAACGAAATTCAATTAGATTTCAAATTCAAACTCACTAAGAGTAAAAGTAGGGAAAAACGAACTAGCTTCTTTTAATACTCCTCAAAAAGGAATACAGAGACTCAAACCCCAAGGAACGATCGAGTCAAATCAATCGCGATCGAGTCCAAACTTTTAGTCTTGCTGCGAATCGCGATTGTCTGTAGATAAGGGTTTTAATTTTATTGCCTTTCTCCTTTTTTAATCGATGGGTCATGAGTTAATGGATTGGGTCAAAGTTGCTTAGGCGTGCGCCTTGGTAGCTCGGCGTCTGATGGCGTCGCCTAGGCAACGCCGTGAGACGCCGCGCTGCCAAGGCGAACGCCTTGGCAGCTCAACTTCAAGTCGACTCTTTCCGTGACAAGTTCTCCATTGTCTGGATGTCTAAGCGTCGCCGTGACAACTATGATTAGGAGATTGTTTCCTTTTTAAATTAGAGTTTTTACTTAGTCATGAGTTTTCTATTTAAGTATTGCAATACTTCATTATTTTAGAGATTTATTGAATGAATTGATTTAAGATTGAAGTAGTGCGCTTTTGTGTAAGTTTATAAATGAGCCAAACAGTTCGGGCTCGACTCAAAAAAATACGAATAAAAATATGAGTAGAATGTGAGCAAGATTATACTAGACTCAATTAAGATTCAAACTATTCGAATTTTTGATTGTGATTCGTTACATACTTGATTGATACAGATTCGATTAGTTAATCGATACATTCTCTTATAATATATACAAAGGATAATATATACAAAATTAAATCAAATTAGGATAATTAATTATTATTATTTTGTTCTACTTTTAATTTTAATTGTGATTTTATATTTGTAAAGTGTAATAGTAAATATATTTTCTCATTTCTAAGTAAAATAACAAATTCAATTTATAATTATATTTATTATAAAGCTAGTTATTATGTGGAGACTCAAATTCGCTAGTAGTTTAAATATAATTCGATTCGAGTCGGATTGAATTCAGGTAATAAATATCCTAGTCGAGTCGAATTTGAGTATAATTTTTCAAATACAATTCGAATTCGAGTACGAATTTAACGTTTTGAGTCGAATTCGAGCAGCTCTCTATTCGTTTCAATTCGACTCGTTTACACCCTTACTTTTGTGTGGTGTGTTGTTTTTACTAATTCTCTGCGGGGATAAGTACCTTATTACTTCTTACCACCATATCCTACATACATCACAATGGTATCAGAGCCAAATTTCCTAATATCTTTTGATTTAATAAAATTCCTTCCTACCCTAATTTTCTTGGCCTCCATCAAATTGTCGAAGTTCGCTAAAGAATCGACAAAATTTTATGGGACGAAAGCTTGATCTGCAGCAGAAATCATCGTCGTTGTAGTGTCCATCTATCTCGAAAAAAGGGTCAACGTTATTATACCCCCAAGTTACTGTAATTTTCAATTCAACCCCTTAAGTTCTTGAAATTTTCAATTTAGCCCCTAAAGATTAAGAAAATTTTAAATCAGTCCTGCTTCTTTATACTTTATCCACCTAAGACCCTGAGCCAAAAAAAAGTGTTGGTTGAGCAAAAGAAAATAGATATACTATATTAGTTATGGTGACTTGTAATTGGGAGGATCGTCTTAGAAGAATAGAATAATCCATTGCAGCACTTGTAGCAAATCAGGCAAATATCTCAAAATTCATTGCCACAATTCCAACATGTGGTCAAGGAATCAACACAAATGTTAATGCTATGATGTCAGGCCCTACAAATAAAATAGGAGTCAGTGGGACCAAAAACTTCGACATGTTGAGATTCATGAGGATTTTAAAATGGCTGAAGTTAAGGATGTTGTATCCATTAAAGATTCAAAGGAGGTTTGTATTAAAGGAAGTGCAGTGCAAGAGGTGAACCATGTTGACCAAGAAGTTGAACACAAAAAGAAAGACACAATTGAGGTATAACTTGTTGACTTTCTTATGCCAAATTCCATATTCGTGTCCAAAGATGCATCTAGTTTCTCGCTTGTGTCAGTGCTATTCTCGAAATTTGTGTTCAAGAAATATCGAATGCGCATGTTTTGTTGGCATGCATCTCCTGGACTTGGACTATGATTTATTATTCTTCGATATTCAAAACTCGAGGACGAGTTTTTTTCAAAGGTGAGGAGAATGATAGATATGGGAGAAGAAATTTAAGAAGTTTATTATTAATTTTGTATTGTTATTTAGAGATAAATGTTAGAATTATTAATGTAATTATTTTAGTAGGATATTCTAGATGTTTTAATTAGGGTAGTAGATTTTAATTAGGAGATTGTTTCCTTTTTAAATCAGGGTTTTTACTTAGTCCTAAGTATTGGGTTTTCTATTTAAGCATTGTAATACTTCTTTATTTTAGAGATTTATTGAATGAATTGATTTGAGATTGAAGCTGTATGCTTTTGTGTGTGTTTCTTTACCGATTTTCTGCGGGGGGATTTGTACCTTATTACTTTTTCCCACCTTGTCCTACATCAGTCATTCTCTTTCAAATTTCAATAGGCTTCACTGGTTTTGAAAACACTATTTTTTAGGTGGATAAAACTATCCTCGACTCCATAGTGCAGCAATGGTTATTTTTCAGTCAGGTGTTGCACATTACTTATGTATTCTTGGAATTTCCCAATTGTTTTTAACTATATAATGGAATACAAAGAGGTTCCTCCAACCTTGACAGCAGTTTCCTCCAAGTTTCTTGATTCTTTATTATAAAGATTTATATTTCCAGGTCCCCCCCCCCCCGGCGGATGTCAAAACTGATATAGTTGCTATTATTGCAGCCCCCTAACTCTCCTCATCCACCCACTCAAGTTCCAAGACAGCCAGTTGTAGTGGAGTTACCTGGGCTGTCTGACTCTTCTGTTGTGCAGCTTTTCCCAAATTTACTTCCACAACTGTCCACAGAGATTACGGTGGTTGGAAGTCAATCAGAGGATTCGTATTTTAGAAGCACAAACAGTATTCTAGAACATGGGAACAATCATCCTCGACAAATTTCCTCCATGACATCTGAGGTGATTCAACACACATGCTTAGACCCACTTCAAATGGAATTGGAGATAATAAAAAAGAATAAAGAGCAAGCTATAAAGGCACATGAAGATATGGTTTGTCCAACACCATCTTTTTACTTTTCAAATATTACTATTTCTCATGGTTATCATATAATTTGGTAGCTTTACAACTGATAATGTTTTGCTGTGCAACTGTTTTGTCTGCTCGTAGAAATTGAGGCTCAAATCTGACTGTGACAAACTTGGAGGCTCAAAGTTTCCTCCAAGTTTCTTGATTCTTTATTATAAAGATTTATATTTCCAGGTCCCCCCCCCCGGCGGATGTCAAAACTGATATAGTTGCTATTATTGCAGCCCCCTAACTCTCCTCATCCACCCACTCAAGTTCCAAGACAGCCAGTTGTAGTGGAGTTACCTGGGCTGCCTGACTCTTCTGTTGTGCAGCTTTTCCCAAATTTACTTCCACAACTGTCCACAGAGATTACGGTGGTTGGAAGTCAATCAGAGGATTCGTATTTTAGAAGCACAAAAAGTATTCTAGAACATGGGAACAATCATCCTCGACAAATTTCCTCCATGACATCTGAGGTGATTCAACACACATGCTTAGACCCACTTCAAATGGAATTGGAGATAATAAAAAAGAATAAAGAGCAAGCTGTAAAGGCACATGAAGATATGGTTTGTCCAACACCATCTTTTTACTTTTCAAATATTACTATTTTTCATGGTTATCATATAATTTGGTAGCTTTACAACTGATAATGTTTTGCTGTGCAACTGTTTTGTCTGCTTGTAGAAATTGAGGCTCAAATCTGACTGTGACAAACTTGGAGGCTCAAAGTTTCCTCCAAGTTTCTTGATTCTTTATTATAAAGATTTATATTTCCAGGTCCCCCCCCCTGGGCGGATGTCAAAACTGATAAGTTGCTATTATTGCAGCCCCCTAACTCTCCTCATCCACCCACTCAAGTTCCAAGACAGCCAGTTGTAGTGGAGTTACCTGGGCTGCCTGACTCTTCTGTTGTGCAGTTTTTCCCAAATTTACTTCCACAACTGTCCACAGAGATTACGGTGGTTGGAAGTCAATCAGAGGATTTGTATTTTAGAAGCACAAACAGTATTCTAGAACATGGGAACAATCATCCTCGACAAATTTCCTCCATGACATCTGAGGTGATTCAACACACATGCTTAGACCCACTTCAAATGGAATTGGAGATAATAAAAAAGAATAAAGAGCAAGCTATAAAGGCACATGAAGATATGGTTTGTCCAACACCATCTTTTTACTTTTCAAATATTACTATTTCTCATGGTTATCATATAATTTGGTAGCTTTACAGCTGATAATGTTTTACTGTGCAACTGTTTTGTTTGCTCGTAGAAATTGAGGCTCAAATCTGACTGTGACAAAGAGATTGCTGAGATACAGAAAAAGTATGATGCCTTACTTCAGGAGGCTGACATGACTTTAATGCGGCAGAGGAAGGATCTTGAAACACGTTATAGAATTGTTTGTTTGAATGAGTTATTGGCCAATGCTTTAATAATGAAAAATCATACTGCAAATCAACCTTTATCACTAGGACTGCAGAAAGAAGGTATGTGTGTCTGCTACTTGGGCTGCAAGGAATAATTTATTTAACTAATATGATCGTGGTGAGAAATTAAAATTGTTACAAACAGTCGGACTGAATTTGGACAGTATACTCATTAAAGAGTTGTTAGGCATAATATTTGATAATTCTTGAAATATAGATACTTATTTAGGGATTTGATAGGGTCCTTGTAACCTGCCTCCTCTGTCGAAAATGCTTTCATAAGCTATTCTACAGGTTGTCCTGTCATTTCCTAGGCAGCTGAGCCACTATCTTGAAACCCTTTAAAAACACTATCTTCTTACTATACGAGTTATAACCCTGTGCATAGCACGTGGAGAATTTGTCAATGATTAAAATATATTTTAATAAAAACTAATATTAGATTAGATAACAAGTTTTAAAAATAGCCAAACAGACAATTTTATTTAAATTAATCATGTTGAATAATATTTGCACTAATAAATTAATTTAGTAAGAAATGATAATAGCGCAGTATCTTTTAGACTTGATTATATTTGCAGCTTTTGCTATTTTATACACACACACAAACTTGTGTGTGTCATGCACCTAATATGACGTAGTTTGATTGATAAATTGGTGAAATGTCAAAACAACCATTAATAAAAATGCTGAAATGCCAAAAATATCATTAATAAAATCTTTTAAAATAATAGAACACACATAAGGTTGTGCGTGTCTAAGACACATGCTTCCTTTTCCATATATATATATATATATATATATATATATATATATATATATATTATATACTCACACCCACACCCAACCCACACATAATTAATGACACAATATATATATGTGAATTGCAATAATAGAAAATTACAACCTTCATTCCAAAATTTGGGATGCATATTTTGACTTTTTGAAGTCAGATTTGTGAAATCCTAAAATTTAAAATTGATATAGATCAAAAACATCAAATATAACAATTAGTAAATATAACAATTAGTAGTGCTTCTTGGTTAGTTTATAGAAATTATATTTGTTTGTGCTAAAATTTCATATTGATTTTGACTTTTAGAATTTCGAGAATTAACCAAAAAAAGTCAAAATGTATCTCTAATTTTAGGATAGAGGGAGTAGTAAACAAATTTGGGTTGCCACAGCTAGTTGGTTGTGGTAATTACCAAATGACGTAGTTTTAAGGATACGCTAATGGTAGTATTGTCTTTTCACCATTTTTCTTAATCGCGAATTTTTCATTAAACCAGTTTATAAATCGAAAACTATGTCGTGTTGGGAAGTTGATGCAACCAACTAGAAGTAGTAACCACAACCTCATATATATTGTAGTATTATAGTGGTAATTAAAATTCCTTTGTTTCTTTCCTTCAATTGTTAGAAGGATGCTAACTTTAGATTTTTACTATATATTTTTTCAATTCCAATATTCTGATATTCTCTTGATAATTTTCCTAGACGTTGTGAATACCATATACTTGGACAATATTCTTGCAATTTATATGTCAGCCGAGTCATTTATCAACAAAGCTATTTTTGCAAGTTGTAATGTTTTTTTCTAGTCAATTAAGCTGTTTGCTCATGGAGGCAGTTACTTTAACAACTCTATTTCTGGAACGCTTCTAACAGGGGGCAAAAAATATTTTCATCTTACGTAGCTTATTCTTAATTTCTTTTAGAATATGAATCAATCTAATTAAGGAAGAAAATGCATCAATAGATAGTTGCAGTTCAAATTTGAGTTCGCAAAAACACACTACATCTTAAAAATTTTGGCATTTGGAAAGGTGGCCAGCAAAGAAAATGGAACCTCTGCAGGTTACTCTAGAGCATGCATAAAGTTGCATGTGCAGCTGGCCAAGTATGCATGATAATGGGCTATTGTGCTTGTCTTTGCATGTATGTTTTTAATTTGTATTTATGCTCTTACACGCATCTTTGCATGTTTGCATGCCAAGTGATTGACATTCCTTTGGTCTTACAGCCACTGTATCTAGTTTCTTGGACATAATAGATCAGCTGTGTGTTCAGCCTACAACAACAGTGACTACCCCAGGAATTGGACAATCTTCAGCAAGTCTCCTCAATCACCCCATGAACCGATTAGAGCAAATGGTGAACCAAACACCAGTAGTTTATCAAGATGCTGGGAGGATGGTTCAAAGAATTGAGCAATATTTGGTAAGCCTGCCAATGGCTGTTCCACCAACAACTGTGACTCCATCGATGCTGGTGGTGACCCCTTCATCAGAGTTTCAGCAAGCTGCTCCCTCTACCGGACTGCATATTCAACGGTCTTCTGCAAGCCTGCTGATGACTACTCCTAGTCCAGTGACTCCACCCATGCAGGCGATGATCCATTCAACACCAGTTCCGCAAAATGCAGGGTGTACGCCCCGGTTTGATCAGTCCCCAGCAGGTCAAATAACAGCATATCCACTAGTAACCATGGCAATGCAGTCTGTGAGCCATGGATCAGTCCTATTAACTAATTCACCAAGGCCACTCAATATACCTACTATCCAATGCAGTAGCAACCTTTCTGCTGGTAATTCATTACGTGCCCCTGCCCCGCACCTACGACATAGCAGACTACCCTCTTTTGTATCAGCACCCAACTTCCCAACCTTACCTAATCTTTTACCAGTTCTGCATTCAACCATTAATTCACAGCCAACTTCTGGACATCCCGCTTACCAATCGGGATCAATTACTGGGATTTATCAGTCAGAAAGTGCAGGAGGGGCTCCTTCTATCCACGGGTCTATTTTGGCTCCTGAGCTGGCCATGGGTGTTAACTATTTATCTGGGCCAGATTTTCAAAACCAGTTCTTCCCTCTGCAAAGCATGTGTAGGAATTACAGGGCAATCTGACCCTACAACTGTATTTGAAGTAGTGAGTACCATTTTACACAATAGGTGCCATGAGGGAGGTGATTATAATTCTAGGATATGATGGATTAGGTAAATGGTCAGTGATATATAGGAATATATGATATACACAGCAAGATTGTTGAAAGCTTTCAAAAAAAAGCAAGATTAAGTTGATAGTTAGGTTGCACCCTGTTACTATTGGCGGTCCAAACAGTATCGAACTTATTTCTAAAAATGTGTCCCTTGAGAGCAGTTGTTAATATGGAGAACTCATTCCATTGTTATATGAAACCTGTTAATTGATCGACGAATAATGACTTGATTGTGATGTATGTTGTCGCTGTTTGCTAGAATCTTTAAAATGTGCTTGCTCAGGTCTTTGATGGCAGGAATAATGAAATCTTGTTATATTCTATTTTATTTTTTTTTAACATTAGGATCGTATAATTGTAGGGATTCTCGTGTGACAAATGGGGTGATTAATTTTTTTCGCCCTTAAAAGAAAAGGCTTCCCTTAGTTACACCTTCCACTTGATTTCCTTTATTACATATTATTAACAAAAATTAATACTTTTAACAACTATAATATCTGTGGCTTAATGTGTTTCATGTCGTCATTGAAAGTAATAATAGTTATCACTCAAAATAGGTGATATTTGTCGCTTAATGTGTTCATTGAAAGCAATAGTTCACTCGAGATGGGTGATGCTAAGTTTTTTAAATGATGCATCTCAAATGATTGATTTATGTCATTAAAATTTTTAATACCATGTCATTTGAGATAAAAAAAAAAAAATTGAGGCTCTCAGCATTACTCCACTCAATATAGTTACCACCCAATATGTATGGTGAAAAATATAATAGAGGGAGGAGCTTGTGATACCAAGTCTTGGGGAACACTTTAAAGGGGAAAACAGATCCCTACTTTCATAATGTCCAAGTCACATGCTTAATACTAAGCTTAACCATACGAATTTTATTTCATATCAAAATTATATAAGGAGAATGGTTCCACCCATTATGGAAAACCCACAAAATAGCCCCAAGAAGAACTTGAACTTTCAGATGTCCAGGATACTGCAGGAGCTTTGACCAGCGGGTGCTCCCCGCTTCCAGCTGCCGTTCAAAAGAAAATAATCCTTGGTACAAATTACAATGTAAAGCTAAAAGAGTTAAATATGAAAAGCACTAGAAAAAAACGGCTGCTCTAAGCATTGACCCGTTGTACATTGTACGTAAGAATCCAATAAAACTTTAGCTCATTTCAATAGAAGAATTTTCATATAATGGTTCAAATAATTTAGAAAACTGGAATCAATGGGAATGCTCAACTATTCATACTAAAAAGAAATGGAGTAATTGTGAAACCAGAACCTATCAACAGAGTAAATTTAATATGAGGAACACCACCACCACCACCACCACATAATGATGCTTATTTTATGCATATGTTGGACAGATAATAATAACTGAATACACAAGATACCCTGACATGGAGGGAGCTGCTTCTCCATTTCTGCAAAGGAACTTAAAACTTGCTTCCTCAAATTTTGCAAAGGCTGTAAGTCGACAAATGAGAGCACAGCTAAATTCTTCAACAATGACGGTGAGCCTCTCCACGGCTGGATAATCAAATAACCAACAGCAAAAAAATAAAAATCTATAACCCATAACAATGACATGATCTTATTCTCACAGATAAGCTAGAAACGTAGACAATGCATCTCCAAAAAGAAATATCTCAAGTACCAATTTCTTGGCGGACCAATTTCAAAAATCTGAACTATATGCAGAGCCATTCTTCACAGATGATCACAAATTGCCTTCGTAAAATCACTTGTTGATGAAGAGCCACCAAGGTCAGCAGTTCGGTATTTCCCTTCAGCAATTGTGTTCAGAATAGCATCCTGGATCCGATCAGCTTTACCATGAAGATCAAGATGGCGCAGCATTGTAACAGAACTCAAAAGCAAAGCAGTTGGGTTTGCCATGTTCTACGTAATGAAGCCAAAAGAGAGCCAAAAAAACTGATAAGATAATAGTTATGGCAAAAGAAAGTTCTGCTGAAAAACAGTTTAAAAACAATCGAAATGAGTTCCTTCAAAAAAGAAGGAATTTTTGTCATATAAGAGTCAAATGGAAACATCATCTGAAAGGCCCTGTTGACCCCTTTTGCACCTTGACTTGACTTGCAATTTAGATAACCAATGCATAGAGAAAGAGCCATGTTGAACAATCGCAATAGTTGAGTAAGAACCTACATTTTGCTCCTGCTTTGAATGAATTCTCTTAGTTTACAAGGAGTCACCCTAGTCCAACACTTAACAGGCTAAGACAACCAAAAAATACAGACCTTAGACAAGACCTATAGACAACTGCAGGACTCGTTAAGATGGTATCTCCCTGACCTCCCAGATTTGGAAAAAGAAGATAAAACATATTTCCTAGTCATTTTTAAAAATGTCCTTTATCACAGTCCACTATTGTCAAAAGAAGTCTAGAAGAATCAGATCCAGCTATGCATGTTTATGGAGCAACAGGGTTCTAGAATAATATTTAGTGCCAACATAACTTCACGAGTTTTTGGGCATATGTATGTTCTTGGAAATTTCAACAAGACTCTTCTGAAGGTGCCTAAACTGAGGAGCAAGCATACACAGAGTATAACTAACATTTACCAAGTTCTTGAAATTATTAGTTAGATCATCACGAGTCTTTACTCATATGCAATGAACAGAATAAAAAACTGGAAGTTCACTCCCCTGGACTACACTAACCCCCACCCAAAAAACAAGAATAAATTAAAAATATATGACCCAAAAAAGTAAGGCAAAAATAACATCCCCTGCCCAAGAAATACTAGACTATCTTGGGGTTTCCCTGTGCAGACATGCTAAAACCCCCTTGCTAAATAGGCACCCAAAATAATGGTCAAAGGTAAGAACTTCTGACATAATACATATGAACTTCAAATGACTAATCACATTCGGCTTATTTATTTAATTTTATTATTATTTCATTTTTTTTGGCATGGGGGCGGGGGGCGGGGGGGCGGGGGGGGGGAGTGAGGAAGCGGGATCACCTTTAAATCACTAATTCATTAAAAAGATCTTTCTGCTGACAAACTATTCCTGTGCAACTAGAAAATGAATCAAGGCCCAACCAATGCAAGTTGCATGAGTTGATAAGATCAGCATTAAAAATCACAAAATTGCTCTGATGGCTAACCTTCCCAGCAATATCAGGTGCTGAACCATGTACAGCCTCAGCAAGAGCAATACCTCCCTCGCCAATATTGCAGCTGCACAGGACACCAAAAAAAGTAAAACATCTTCTATATATAAGATATGACCAAACAATTAATCAAAATAAGAGAGAGAGAGAGAGAGAGAGAGAGAGAGAAAACAACTGAAAATACCTTGGTGTTAATCCCAAGCCACCAATAAGACCAGCACAAAGGTCACTTATAATGTCTCCATAAAGGTTAGGCATCACTAGGACATCAAAAAGGGCTGGATTCTTTACAAGCTGAATACAAACAAGGCAATTGCAATTGGTGTTTCTATTCATTTTCCTTTCCCAAAGAAATGTTTTGACTCACTTTTAATACATGATTACATGAGTTTAAATGATCTAACTTCTTCTGATAAGATATTGCAACTACAGAAATTAGAAACTATACAGAAGTATATGTATCACCACATTTGGAAGCTTGTTCAGACATAGTGCGTACACTTTAAGCATGCACATAAAATTTATCAACAAAATAAGAAAATTTTACCATCATACAACAGTTGTCAATAACGACTTCCTCATATTTTATATCTGGGTACTTCTCTGCAACCTCGCGACAACACTGAAAGTGGAAGTAAATACGAAGTCAATACGATACTACAAAAAAAAGATCTTATATTCAGTTTGAGTACTTAGAACAGGAACACCTTGAGAAAAAGACCATCAGTTTTCTGCATAATGTTAGCTTTGTGTATTGCAGACACTCTCTCTCTACCATGAGCCTTGGCATAGTGAAAAGCATACTCGGCCACTCTCAGACTAGCCTGACGAGTAATAATCTTGAGACTTTCCACCACACCCCTCACCACCTAGGTATCGAATGCAGGAAATTCCATCAAATTCATATACAATGAAAATTTCATATGCAGTTGTATATGTTACCAACAGACTAACCAATGTTCATTAGACTATTCACTTTTGTTTGAGGTGATTCAAGGTTTGTGAGCAATAGAAGGATCAAATGGATGGAAGAGGAGAGGTTTAATGTTAGCCCTTATTATCAGAGTTTTGAAGATGTTGAAGTTTTGAGTTTCCCATGAAAGATCATTTTGACGGTTGGAGTTCCAAGGAAAGTGACTTTATTTTCTTCGAACTCGTCCAAGATAACGTGTGGAAAAGAGGAAGGTTCGTGTTTAATGAAGGTTATATGTGCAAGAAGGATTGGGTAACATAAGAACCTCTATTGCATCGTGAGTTTGTTAGGCAAGTTTAGGGGATGGCTTTGCTATACTTAGTATGCAGTGGGCGATGCCATGTTCAGTATCAAATCCTGCAAATTTGAAGAGGTCCTAAGAATCAAAGGAGGAAGAGGAAGAAGTGAGATTTCCTCACTGATTATGATTTGATCATTTGGCAGTAGGGAAATAGGACTTCGAGAACGAGGAAAAGTCAACATTTCATATTAGATTTTTGTTTTTATCGAGGCATCCCCAGGGTCCATAGTGTCTTTCATTGATTTCTTGGGGGAAGTTTAGTAGGGACTAGTTATGAGCACTGGAGATGTTGTAAAGGGGTTTTTTTCTTGGTGCAAACTCTGTTTTTTTTGTTATCCGTCTTCTTGTGTATCGCGTGTACCGGGTTACCCCCCTTGCCTAAAAGAGAAAGAAAAACTGACCTGATGTTCAAGACCACTGTATTCCCCTTCTGTGTTTTCACGAATAGTAATGAGATCTACATTATCATACCGAGTCTTATAGCCGGGGAGACTGTAACAAGGCCTAACATTGGCATAGAGGTTAAGCTCTTTCCTCAAAGTAAGGTTCAAGGAACGATGGCCTTTTCCAATGGGTGTGGCCATTGGCCCTTTCAATCCAACCTTATTTCGTCTTACTGATTCTAGACTTTCCCATGTCAGAAAGCTCTGGGTTCTGGGATCTATTTCCTTCCCCACATAATGTTCTTCCCATTCAATTGGCACATCTGCAGTTCTAAATACCTGGATAAGAGTTAACAGTAAACTCAACTGCAACTAAAACTAAACTCAACAGAATATCATCAAATCAAAATTTAGGATTAATCGACTTTGCTAAAGAAGGTGACTAGCTCATATGGCTTCAACAAAACTCTGTACATGCACATATGTTTGTTTGCATGTCTACATAACATTATCTGCAGAACGTGCCAAAGTAATTACTATGATTGAATAATTTTGTAAAGCCTTAAAAGGCACTCCTACATATTTCTTTAAGAACTAAACATCTTGGATTCATAATATAATCCCAAAAAATATAAAGGTTGGTACATTCAATATAACTTAAAGTTTCAAGATTTACAAATATTATTATTTGTTACATAAGGTGGAAGAATGCAACTTGACTTTGAATAACTAGACTAAAGTGAGCCCTCATATGTGAAACATATAAGATACATAAATGTGTGTGTTTAAATTTTGGATTGGGGGGAGGACCGGTACATATTGTACCGGTCATTAGTACAGTGCATCCCATAAAGCCACTTCTTAGGAATAATTGTCCAACCTCCACCTACCATTTTTTCATCTAATATGTATTAATTACATTACATCTGTATAAAATTTAATATATTTTTTTTATTACAGTTTACAAAATTTAAAAATTGATTTTTTTTTCTGTTTTTAGTTAATATATATTTATATTAAATAAGTCAGTAGTATCAAATTTAAAATTTGGTAAATTGTTTAAAAGTCAAAATATGTAAGTGAACAAAAGAAGTACTGCGGGAAACAAACTAAACAGTGGAGACGGATAGGACATTGACACCTTAAAAATGAATGAAATTTGACTGATTAATAAGAATTTCATATATGAAATTTTGTCATTTGTCCTTTGTTCGTTCATTTTTTAATTAGTCAAAAAAAATAAATTAATATTTTATCTAATTAATTATAAAATTTCAATAATATTACGTTTTAAAGATAATTTTATACTAAAAAAATGAAAGATCAACAAATTATAGATATATAGTAATATTTAAGAATAATAATTCATTTTTAAAATCTACTAAAACATAGATTACTCTTTTTTTTTGGTCATTAGTAGAATATCTAGTACCGCATTTAAAATAATATACAAAATAAAATATTAATTATAAAGAAAGAAAAAAATATTTTTATTATTATTATTTTACTTATATATATATTTTTAATTTTTAAATATGCAAACATAAATATACTTGCGGTCAAACTTTTTCAGTTTTCAACATACTAATATAAGTATACTATGGTAAACTAATTGGTAAATGATTAAAGAAACGCGGGACAGTCAGGGTTTAAAATAGTGGGGACCGGAGTGAGAAATGAATATTTAATTGTGACCATCAGATCTGTTTTAAAAAATCTAATGGCCCTAAGGCTGAGACAGTGAGTACTTAATTGTGACCATCAGATCTGTTTTAAAAAATCTAATGGCCTAATATTTGCTTTGTACTAATGACCGTTACAACGTGTACCCGTCCACCCCCAATCCTTAAACTTTTGGAGACATATAAAACATCTAAGCAAAGTCACTTCCAGAAGCAAGAGTAATAATGTTTTCAAATCTATCTGGGCAAGATAAAAAGTTAATTTTCTTTCCTAATGTTAATTTCTATATTCTATAATTTTTTAAAAAAATTTCGATTATAATTCTAAAACGCACATGTTCTAGGAAAATTCATTAGAAAATAAAGCTTCAGGTTATAGACTTGACAAATAGAATCAGAGTTGCTTGCCCACAAAAGGACATCATATAAACCACTCAACCAATTCACTCGTAACAAAATACAATTCAGGTACAAATGAATTTATAAACCCTATTTAAGTTGACACAGAAAATGAACAAAGGAAGAAAACATATACGTATGCATAGATATATATTAAGATCAGTGAGGCGGACCTGTTTGACGGAGTCGGCGATCTCGGGGCCGATTCCGTCTCCGGGAAAGAGGGTCGCTGTTATGAGATTGGAGGATGAAGAGAATGAGCGGTGGATTGAAGGGAAACCCGAAGCGGAACTAGGGTTAGGAACAGTTGAGAAGATCTCGGCAGGACGGCTTCGAAGGACGTGTTTCACAATTCGGGAAGCCATCAACGAGGAATGATCGATCCAATTACTTCCGCACTACAAAAAGAACAGACCTACTTTTCTGCTGGAACAATGAAACAAAATAATAGAGTAGTCATATATATATATATATATATACACGTCCCGTTCAAGAGTATCCACTTTTAAAAGGAGTAATATGGCCTTAAATAATATCCACTTATACGACTTAAGTTTGGAAGGATGCGAATATGCGATGGCATTATATTTATAAAAATATCATCGCGTCCCTCACGTATTTATAAAAATGTCATCGCGTCCCTCCAAAACTATGTAGATTTGAAATATATGCTCTGATTGCTCTTTAAAATAGATGCTCTTGATCCTTATCATATATATATATATATATATATATATATATATATATATATATATTCTTTCTGTGTTGTGCGGGCTTTTGCAGATTAAGAAAGTCGTCTAGTCTTAGGACCAACAGAATGCTGCCATTCCATGTCACTACTATTTTTTTTATTTTTTATTTTCACTAAACTTTGCACTACTACTTTTTACTCTTACTATCTTATATATATGTTATCTGACTTTATTTATATGACAAATAATATATTTTGTGATTTTATGTATTATTTTTTATAATTAATCATGTAAATAAATATGAGTTGTAATTTTTTTTAAAATATACTTTATCATTTCTATTATATATGTCGTTTATTCCTTCCGGCTAAAATAGACTGAATTATTTCAGTCTATATTTTATTCTGTTTTTTATTTTATTCTTTTATCCATTTCATTTCTTCAATTCAATCGTATTATAATATAGATGAACAGTAAACTAATATAAGTAATACGAAATTATTTTTACTATTAAAGTTAATTTAAAATATTTTTAAAATTAAAGAACAGTATATTCCAAACGTAAATGTGGATGAAATAGTATTGATCATTGAACAGAATGATGAAAAATGGATGAAAGATCCATGGGAGATAAAGAGGCGTTATTTAACGACCCAACAGTCTCCTCCCCGTTTTAATCAGTACCGTTATGTTTATGAACAGATTATCATCGAAACAGCATCTATGGACATTAAGCATACGCTTCATGATCCTACTAAGACAACAAGCCCAATTCAATATAGTAAAACAACTGTCAAGAGCATCATGCCTCTTGCCAATTGGGGTATCAATCCTCATACCACCCGTACTATTGAATCCAATCATACAATAGAAACCCGTTACAGTTATTGGGATTATATTGATTCCTTTACTCAAGTATTCTATTACCAGAATCATATCCACAACCATACTTGGTTTATCCGAGTTTGTCCCGATATCCTTAAAAACGAAATTCCCAACTGGTTTTTCGTTTGGTGGGATAAGATTGGTATCACTATTGAAACTTTACCAGAATCAGTTCAAATAACATTCAAGGAATGGCAAGTTGCTTATTCCCATATACCAGTAAATAGAGATTTATCCATGTCCAAATTATTTGCCCATTTTATAATCCGTTTCAGTATCCCTTGGATTTGGAAATGGGATTTCCGATGCGATTACCAGAATAAGATTCTCCGTCTCAAAAGGATATTCTTTACCAAATGGTGGGATAAAGGTCTTAATCCGACATTACCAGAACTCCTTAAAACCATAAAGAACCAAACCCAAGCTTGCCTTGATGTTATCCCATAAAGCCTCCCTTCACCAGTACCAGTTAATTCTTTTGTTAAAATTCAGGTAGATTTAAAACAAAAGTTTCCTGATCTCACTGAGACAGAATTAATTGTTAAAACTATGGATTACATGAAGACTCAATTCTTACATCCTTAGTCCCGGATGATGTTTCTATGAAAACAGTTAGCGATGAAGAATCTGAACAGGATGATAATCAATTTAATGTCCTAGCCGGAAAAAGTCAAGAACCTGAGCCCACAATGGGAGACTTTTGGGATTCTCTCACCTCAATGATTTCTGAAAAAATGGAACAGGATAAGAAAGGAAAAGGAAAAGCATAAAGCTTAATGCTCCAATAATCAGAAAAGGACAAATACAGTATCTCCACTTTCCAGAAAGTTAAGTCAGCTGCTCTCCATTATCAGTAAACGATGCCAGCTGTCCTCAATAATGCTCCACCCAACCGACAAGCTGTCTCACGCCTTCCACCTTCCACGGTTGAGACTTAAAGAAGAAAAAGATAAGGATTATTGATCGACTCCACTGACAAGGACACGCCTGATCCTTTCTTATCTTCTCACTTGTATAAATTGGGAGACCTCAACCTTTGTTAAGGTGGAACCTCTTTTAGAACTTTTCTTAACATTTTCTCTGTACTCTCCCTCTCTCTTTGTAAAATATTCAATATATATAAAAGTTTGAAGTTTAAAGATCTGCAGAGTTCTACTGTACTGTAAGTTTAAATTATTGCTTCTGTTAATTATTATGTTTCGTTACTTGAGCTTTTAGATTATCATATAGATAACAGTAATCGTTATAAAACAGCATATCAAACTGCCATAAATCACCATAATCGTTCTTATTTTCTAGAACAGTTTGATAAATCTGAATAGTTAATTAGTTTAACCAAAGAAGCCATACAGGAAGAAACCTGTAGGCTTATAGTTTTGGTTAGACCCCCAAACCAGCAGTAACTTCATGAGACCATATATGATTACTATCTGTTAATATATATCCAATATGCCTTTAAATTATCCATGTCATTTTATTAAATAAGATAAGTTTAAGTTTGATACTTGAATAAATGGAACGTCATCCAAGTCGCGTTTAGGACTTTGCCTTTAGCCGTGTTATGGCGTTGTGGCTTTTATCCTCTGTAAACCGTTGACAGACATGTTTATTCTGTATCCATCTTGATCCTGCCCTCCTTTGGTATCAGAGCCATGTTAATTTATTGTCATATTGATGAATATATTACTTATAAATTATGCATATATGGTCACTTTGAAAAATGACTGATTTTTCTCTTTCATCTATGACAACAGTAGCTAATGCATCAGCTTCTACTTTAGAAGCAACTGAACTTATTGCCTATCAGGATGTAAAGGAAGCCTTAGATAAATGGACCATTCCTAAAATCAAACCAGAAACAATTTACAAAATTGAAACCTTTGATTTTATCAGTAAAAGAATAATCAAAACTTTTGAGCATGCTGTTCCTTTACAGAATAATGATGAAATTTTATATTTATTGCATGTTGAAGATTTATACCCTTTTTTGCAAAAATATAAATATGTTCACATAGGACTTGTCCAAGTAGCCTTTAAATCCTTGACTTTACTTGGCCAAAACACCAGTATTCAGCGCACCCTCCGTGATGGTAGGTGTCTTAACTGGAAAGCCTCTCTTAAGGGAGCTATTGAAACTAGTTTTGCCCATGGACCAATTTATTTTAATATTTACCCAAATCTAAGTATAGCCTTAACTGATAATAATTTGTCAAAAGTATTAGAAATGAGAATTATATCTCATGGTTATGAGTATCTACCAGGATCTCCTTCTTTTGCCATCTCATTTTAGGAGCAGAAACTACCAAACCATTTTTTATGATAACATTTTTAAAAATGTTTAAATGTTTAACGTGTTGTTCAATGGATGTAGAGAAAATTAAGACATCATCAATATAACAAATAATAAATTCAGTAAATGGATTAAAAATATCATTCATGATATGTTGAAATTCAGAAGGTCTATTTTTGACACCAAATGGAAAGGACATTCCATTCGTAATGACCAAAAGGTACTGTAAAAGCGGTTTTATAAGTATCCTGTTCTCTGATTTGTATTTGCCAAAATCCTGATTTCATATCAAATTTAGAGAAAATAGTGGCATCATGAAGTCTGTCAAGAAGGTCCTTCTTATTCGGAATTGGATATCGAATCCATTGAAGGGCTTCATTCAGTGGTTTATAATTAATAACTAGACGGGGAGTTCCTCGCTCAATTTCTGAATTTTATTAACATAAAAAGCTGTACAACTCCAGGGAGAAGTACTGTGTTTTATTAATTTTTTCTGCTGAAGAGACTTAATTTCAATTTTGCAAAGGAGCAAATAATCCTTCTTCATTTGACTAGGTCGAGATTTAGGTGGGATATTTTTCTCATTGAAATTTGGGATATAAGGAAGAGAAATAATATGTTTCTTCCTATTCCAAAAGTCATTAGGGACATCACTGCAGATTTCGACCTGAAGAGTCTTGTGGATTAATTTTATTTTTTCCTGTAAAGAAGGCTGTAAAATTCTCTGTTCAGTAGTAAGAAATTTTATTTTCTTTTGGATAAAATTTATCTGTTTTTCCTTAGAGTAAATCATATGCTTAACTTGATTTAATTCTTTAGTATAGGGTTCTGTTATGAATTCAAAAATAATATGTCTGTTATTTAGAGTAATGTGAATGCCTAAAGTATCAATTTTTAAAATAGGCATTAAAAGACACAAAAAGGGAGTACCCAAACTGATACTTTGATTCATATTGCGGATAAGGACAAAAGAGGTAGGTAAACATAAACCTTGATTACAGATTAAGGCTTCTGAAATTTTGTATTTAATATTCAAAGTATTACCGCTCGCACTAGTCAAGGATTGAGTAGTTTTCTGGAAGTACTTAGTAGGAATTAATCCTTCCTGAATACAGTTCATATCAGCACCACTATCAACCAAGGCAATGGCATCTTTAATAATAAAATCCGGTTTAATGACAAAAGTAATTCGGATATACCATTTATAAAAAACTACTTGATTCATAAGCATTAAATAATGTTCAGAGGATTCTGGTGTATCAGAAGATTCAGGTTGTTTGGAAGGTGCAACATAATCATCCTGCTTATTATTTAGTTGTTGTTTGATGTTATTTAGATCCTGGAAAATGATAATATTAGTATTCTGTAATTGCTTTATTTCAGATTTTAAAATATTTATTTCGGTTTTAATATAGATGAATAGTAAACTAATATAAGTAATATGAAATTATTTTTACTATTAAAGTTAATTTAAAATATTTTTAAAATTAAAGTTGGCATGAATTTTTAAATTTTAATCAATGTTTATGAATAATGTAAATTAAGTACGAAGTAATACCAATTAAGATGTTCATTATTTTCAAACCAAAAAAATTTAATTTGAAAATATATCCAATAAATTTTAGAAAGTCAAAATTACTCTTATATTTTGAAAATAGAGTAATATTTCTCTCACCAGCCTTAATTTTGGGACATACCATAATAATAATAATAAATAAATAAATAAAAAGCTGGACTTTTGTAATAGCCGAGAAAAAAAAATAATAATAATAATATTAAATAAAAAAAAAATCTTTGTTTTAAAACATAATAATTGGACTTTGTCATTTATTTGGGTCAAACTAGTTATTTAATTTTTTGGTGAGCTAATGTATTAATAAGTGTTGGGTAAATTAAAGAGGTAAAATTGGGATTTAAACTAAGTAGGTCTAATTTTTAATTGTGTAATTTTAAAATACTTTTAAAATTTGGAGAGTTAATAAATATATTAATAAATAAAATCTATTTTTTTTAGTGAACAAAATAACTAAACCTAATTTAACTCCAATACTCTTTTTACGAATTGTGGAGAAGAAACGGCGCAAGAGGCGAAACTAAGACCAAAGATCTGAAACTGAATTTTCTTTTTCTCTTACATGTAAGTATCTGTGATTTCTTAGTAAAAACATGTGGAATCTTTTTATTTTATTTTTCTTCGTTTCAGTTAATCTTGTCTGGAATGGAAGTCATTGGATTATATATATATATATATATATATATATATATATATATATATATATATATATATATATATATATATATATATTGAATCTGCCAAAGTTATAAAGCATTGATTTATGTATAATATATATATATGATTGATTTGTAATACGAAAGATTATATATATAGTTGATTTCAGGCTTGCAGGAAATCGCAGGCGGCATTTTTTTTTTTATTATATAGATTTCAATAATTATTTGGTCATAAAATGTATAAACAGAATTAGCGAATCAATTAAAAGTTATGTATACTAATTTAAATTAATTAATTTTGTTGACATTGTTGTAAAAGTTTTAATAATAAATTAATATTATTATGTTATTAATGAATTGATTGTAATAAAATTTTATTAAACTATTTAGATTGAACGGAGAGAGTCTAAACGAGTCAAATTTGGAGTATAAACTTTGGGTATTACATTGCTTAAACCAGGTACGGATTTCGTACTCTTTCAGCGAGACTCTTTTGTTTTTAAATTGTTCGTTTCGTTATTCGTTTCGAAATTTTGTTTTGCCTTTCATAATTGTTCCTTCTTAAATTCGTGAGAATGTTTCATTTTGGCATTAGTATTTGAAACTAGTATTTGTACTCTTTGGTCTATTGTGTCATGGTTAATATTTATTTCGATATTTGTAGAAAGTACATGTTAATATATTTGGAGATTTTGTGTTGATATTTCGTTTCAGTTTAACATGTACATGCTAGAACCCCTTTGTTGTGTCGCATGTGTTGTGACATTATATTTTGTTAGAATACCGTAGGTGTAAGACCCCAACTTATTAATGAATAAAATCAAATTTTCTCTAAATATTATTGTGAATAATAAGGGGTTAATTTGATATAATAATTTGGTTATGGGTGAAATGTGCAAATTTTACAAAATAAGCAAGTGGTTATAAAATATTTATTTTTGGTCGGTGAATATTCGGTTGGTCGTGGAATATTCTTGCTGTCGGGGAATATTCGTACGACGACGCACCCTTGTGTGGGCCCCATAACGGAAAGCGATTGGATGAAGAAAACGACAAGTATAAGTTGTTTATAAATAACGGCGTAGTTGTTACCGTTAATACTGTTGGAATACCCGGTGGTTAAAATACAGTAGCACACGGTATTGCACCAATTATTGATTCTTACGTAAGAAGGCACTACTCAATAATTGTTACAGTAGTTATTATTCAATATTTTATTTTATTGATTCAATAATTGCTGCGTTGATATTTTATATTATTGTTGTTTCAATAATTGTTGCTGCACAGTATTTTCATTTATCAGATCAATAATTCATATTATTTGAATAATATTATTAGATAACATTATTGGCAATGTCTAGAAAGTTCTGTCTAAGGAGAGGTTTGGTCATCTAATTGCGCGCCAGTAAGGAGAAATCCTTATTGGAAAGCCCCCTCTTTCCTGGGAACGGCCTGGTTGTCATAAATGTGATTCTGTAATATTATTTGTGAATAATTAATTATTGATTCATATGATAAGGAAATATTTATTTTATGTGGATATAAATGAGGGATATATTTTTGTGGTTAAAAATGAAGGAGTTAATGTTGAGGTTTTTGTCAGTATTTTTGTCGGAATGGAGGTATTAAAAATCAGGGTTTTTGAGATAGTTTGCGGGGGTTATAATTTTTAATCCGACCGTTGGATCGTGGTAATTTTTGGATATGTTATACATATATAAGTTGAGTATATGTCCACAAATTTTGAACCGTTAAAAATGAACGTATGATTTATTACGAATTTTACAAGATGACTGGTTCAGAAATTGTTGAATTTTCAGAATTTATCATTTTGGTGGAAAATTCTAGAATTGGTGGGCCCCACTTGTGGTTGGTGAAGAAATGTGCTGAATTATATTTTAAATGTGGTGGGTGGGAATAGTAGCAGGTAAAGCCATCAGGTTGCAGGTCAAACCTACCAAAATTTTCCTATAAATAGAGGGCTAAGTTAGAATTGAAAATCACACCAGAAATAAGTTTTCTCTCTTTCTCTCTCTAGATTATTGAGTGTATTTTGTGAGTATTTAGATACTTTGAGAGTTTCTATTCATCAGAGCAAGTTTCTTTCAGCCTTATTGTAAGACCCCGAATTTTATGAAATAAAAGTATTCAATTTTTCTTATAATTACTAGTCAGTAAATGGTTAAATTGATAAAAGTTTAAAGTTATGGGTGAAATATGAATTTTTTTTCGAAATAAGCAAGTGGTTATAAAATAATCATTGTTGTCGGGGAATATTCGTTTGGTCGTGGAATATTCTTTCTGTCGGAGAATATTCGTACGACGGCGCAGCTATTTGTGGGCCCCATAACGAATAACTGTCGGGTGAAGAAAAACGACAAATTTGAGTTTTTACAAATAACGGCGTAGTTGTTATCGTTAATACTGTTGAAATACCCGGTGGTTAAAATACAGTAATACGCGTTATTGCACAGTAGCACACGGTATTGCACAGTATTTTTGAAATTATTGATTCTTACGTAAGAAGGCACTACTCGATAATTGTTACAGTAGTTATTATTCAATATTTTATTTTATTGATTCAATAATTGCTGCGTTGATATTTTATATTATTGATTGTTTCAATAATTGTTGCTGCACAGTATTTTCCTTTATCAGATCAATAATTCATATTATTTGAATAATATTATTAGATAACATTATTGGCAATGTCTAGAAAGTTCTGTCTAAGGAGAGGTTTGGTCATCTAATTGCGCGTCAGTAAGGAAAAATCCTTATTGGAAAGCCCCCTCTTTCCTGGGAACGGCCTGGTTGTCATAAATGTGATTCTGTAATATTATTTGTGAATAATTAATTATTGATTTATATGATAAGAAAATATTTATTTTATGTGGATATAAATGAGGGATATATTTTTGTGGTTAAAATGAAGGAGTTAATGTTGAGGTTTTTATCAGTATTTTTGTCGGAATGGAGGTATTAAAAATCAGGGTTTTTGAGATATTTTGCGGGGGTTATAATTTTTAATCCGACCGTTGGATCGTAGTAATATTTGGATATGTTATACATATATAAGTTGAGTATATGTCCACAAATTTTGAACCGTTAAAAATGAATGTATGATTTGTTATGAATTTTACGAGATGACTGGTTCAGAAATTGTTGAATTTTCGGAGTTTATCATTTTGGTAGAAAATTCTAGAATTGGTGGGCCCCACTTGTGGTTGGTGAAGAAATGTGCTGAATTATATTTCAAATGTGGTGGGTGGGAATAGTAGCAGGTAAAGCCATCAGGTTGCAGGTCAAACCTACCAAAATTTTCCTATAAATAGAGGGCTAAGTTAGAATTGAAAATCACACCAGAAACATAAGCTTTCTCTCTTTCTCTCTCTAGATTATTGAGTGTATTTTGTGAGTATTTAAATACTTGGTGAGTTGCTATTCATCAGTGCAAGTTTCCTTCAGCCTTATACCGATCAGAAGTACTGCTCTTTTGAGGTAAGGGATAGTAAGGGATATTAAGGGATTTTAAGGGTTGTTATGATTTTCAGTTTCGTAATTTTTCTGATCTTCAAAAATTCTGGAAAAATTTGAAATGATATTTTGATGAGTTTTCTTGATTGTGTCCAAAAATGGTGATTTTTGGATGTATAGATTGAGAGTTATGAATTTTATGAGAAAAGACTATTTTAAAAGTAACAGCTTATAATTCCTTGTGGTTAACTCCAAAATTGATGAAATTTTTATTGGGAGTACATGTATATGATAGAAGTATACTCTGTAAATTTCAGAATTTTTAGACAAAAGTACAATTTTTGATAAATGTTTAAATATTTGGCTATTTTGGCCATATGAAAAATAGTAAATGACTTTTAAAAATTCTGAGAAAAATATATGTTCACTATGGGACTATATTATGCTAAATCCCAGAAAAGAAATATTTTTGGAACTGATTTGGTATTTTTTATGAAAATGGTCTAGTTATGAGTAAATGAATTAAATATGTTTTGTGAGGAAAGAAAATTGGAAAATAGGATTTTATGGCTTGAGAATCTTATATGAGGTATATGCAGATTTTTGATGAGGGTTTTGGCTATTGATGATGAAATCTTAAGAGTTGACATTTTATGATGATTAAATGCATTAATTAGTAAAGTGTAAACAATTTAAATAAATTGTTTATAAGCTTAAGAAATGTTATTCTTTCAATATCATTATACCGAAATATTGGTATAGATTTTATTGTGGAATTTCTATCTTTTTGAGTCGAGGTTACTATTCATGAGTTACTATTCACGATAAAATTGGTTTCTTTTTCTAACCAAATTATAGGTGATTTATGAATATTGCTCTTGAAATTAAATCCATATTTTGATCATATTATTTTTATTATCATATATAACATTTTTATAACCTTGATGTTGAAATTCTCTTTCGCTTGAGTGTAAAGATGGGTAGATTTTTGGTATGATCATGACTATGGGTTATCTTTGGCCAGCAGTGCAAAGTTGAATTGTTGACTGGTATGATCATGACCATTGAATTTATAATTGAATATCTTTAGCTTAAGTGCAAAGGTGAAATGATCAACATGGTTATAATTATTGTTTATATAAATTCTTAAATGATTATATATTCTTTGAGGTATTAATATATTTGGCATGTAGTGCAAATATGAATTGTTGAGGAATATCTTTGGCCTGTAGTGCAAAGATGAATTGTAGATGAATATCTTTGGCCCGTAGTGCAAAGATGACCTGTTGTTGAATATCTTTGGCCAGTAATGCAAAGATGAACGGTTGAGGAATATCTTTGGCCTGTAGTGCAAAGATGAATTGTAGATGAATATCTTTGGCCTGTAGTGCAAAGATGGTCTGTTGATGAATATCTTTGGCCGTAGTGCAAAGATAAACTGTTGTTGAATATCTTTGGTCGTAGTGCAAAGATAGATTTATTAGTATGATTATGAACAGGAACTGTGATTTGGTATAACCATGATCTTTGATGTTTCAGGTAAAGACATGTGATGAAAATATTCTTCGTCCTGGGTGCGAAGAAAAATTTAGAATCACAATTATGATTATGAGTTATTCATATGATTATGGAAAGGAACTGTTGATTGATGTTACAGGGATAAAACATTGTTGATGGATTTTTAACATGGAGAAGATAATAGACTTTATAGTCTATTTGACTCTTCTAATGGATTGCTCGTTCCGCTGCAACTATGGTTGAAATTTTTATCATTTACCATATGTTCTAAATCTCTGATTTATTATTGATGAAGGCTACTGATAATTTAATTATCTTTAGTCATGATATTCTTTACTGGGCTAGTTGTGCTCACCCTTTTGCTTCACAATTCCTTTCAGGTAATAAGAGTGTAGCTGGGTCGAGCGAGGATAACGGGGAAATAGAACAGTGGTCTCTAGCTGTGGATGTTCTCCCGAAGCAGTATAGAAAAGTTCATTTAGTAGTTATATTTGGTGAATCCAATAGGGTAAGGTGTACCCAACGTTGGAAGGGTGGTTTGCCACTATCATACAAGATGTCTAACGACATACAACCTCGTGTCATCATAAGACAGGGATGTGCTCATCCACTTGCTGAGTATATATACGAGCACTACCTATATAATCTTGGTGTTTGTTTAAAGTATAATTCTCAATTAGAGACAGTAGAGATAATGATATGTCAAGAGAAGACTCACCATTGGGAAGAATATGATAGTAATCTTCTCGTTTTTCTTTGGGGTCTATTGGGTCAACCAAGGATAATTTTGTGGCCATATGATATCTATCATAACCTAGACGCGTGGCCTCCCATGTACGAAGGTTTCCTTGAGCACTTCCCAAAGATTCTAATTTCTAAAACAGTTTTTGACTATACCTTTATGTAAGGTGTTATTGTGAGGTGATGTCCACAGTTGGAACATGAGTCACATTTGGTATATATTTGTATCCAAACTTACAGTATATGTGTTGTTGTATTTTGCACGACAATTGTTGTAATAAAGTTGTAGTTATTTTCTGTACCATGTATTTGGCGACTCAGAATAGGTTGGATGGAATGAACCTATTTTGGGGTCGTTACAGTTGGTATCAGAGCTATAAGTAAAGAGCCCCGAGCCTCTCGCTGGTGACTTCCTGTTGATGGGAGATGCACCGAAGCCAGACTCTCCGTAGGGGACGCCGTTCTGCGGTGGCAAACTGATAGGTATCAATGTAAGGTGCTGACATAGGTTGGTGTCCAGAGTTACAGTTGGTATCAGAGCTTAGGGATATGATCTCTGGTGGAGATCGGGGAATATAACTAGGAGGGGAGAGATGCGTAAATCCTTCGCTAGTGTGTCCTACCTAAGCTTATTTGTTGGTTAGTCATAATATTGGGATATTATGTGATATGTTAATTTGTTTAATTAACCCTTATTTTATGGCAGTATTTGAGAATGGCAGCTGAGAATGCTAACAATGGAGTGAATGAGACTGTGGGGATACCTCTAATCACTAACCATGATAATGTGATGTCAGACGAAGAAGGAATTAGAGATATCTATGTGGTGAGTGAAGAATTGATAGTTGCACCCGAGATAGTCGCAGAGGTAACAGCTGAGACTGAGGAAGAAGAGGAAGAAGAAGTACCAGAGGAGAGTTTATTAGAGGTATTATATGATCAAAATGTAGAATTTCAAAATCGTATTCATGAGTTAGAAGAGCAGGCAGAAGAACGACAGGCGGTCGTGGAACAAAAGGATGCAACAATTCAAGCTTGTGTTACCCGATATGTGATGCTTGAACAGAAGCATTCTTTGGCAGAGTATAAGATGATAAAAATAGAATCTGAGCTGAAAGAAGAAAAAATTGAACGAGTGAGAATAAGTGATGCATGGGCAAAAGCCGCACGACACGTGGATATTGTGGAAAGAGATGTTCGATCTAAGAAGGCTAAAATAGATGATATGAATTTCTCTTTTTGGAAAGCAATTGGGAGAACCCAACATCGAGTTTTGAATTACCCTGTACATAGCGGTCAACCTGAATCCGATATGGATCGAAGATTGATGATTCAGATCATGAATGAGGAGTACGAAGAGGCAATTGAGGGAGGAATATGTCCTATAGAAAGGTATATTCCAACGGTAATGATGACGCCAAATGCTGCTCCAGACAAGTCAAAGCCGAGTAGTTCGAGGGATGGCGGTTGTCATGACTTCCCAACAAATGAGGAACCCAAATGAAGTTATCATGGGAGATGAGCAATGGAGAAATCATGATGATCTGAGAGATAGAATCTGAAATGGAAGCAAGGTATTCTCAACTCTTCGAAATACCAGGTACGTAAATTTCGGGGACGAAATTTCATAAGGAGGGGAGATTGTAAGACCCCGAATTTTATGAAATAAAAGTATTCAATTTTTCTTATAATTACTAGTCAGTAAATGGTTAAATTGATAAAAGTTTAAAGTTATGGGTGAAATATGAATTTTTTTTCAAAATAAGCAAGTGGTTATAAAATAATCATTGTTGTCGGGGAATATTCGTTTGGTCGTGGAATATTCTTTCTGTCGGAGAATATTCGTACGACGGCGCAGCTATTTGTGGGCCCCATAACGAATAACTGTCGGGTGAAGAAAAACGACAAATTTGAGTTTTTACAAATAACGGCGTAGTTGTTATCGTTAATACTGTTGAAATACCCGGTGGTTAAAATACAGTAATACGCGTTATTGCACAGTAGCACACGGTATTGCACAGTATTTTTGAAATTATTGATTCTTACGTAAGAAGGCACTACTCGATAATTGTTACAGTAGTTATTATTCAATATTTTATTTTATTGATTCAATAATTGCTGCGTTGATATTTTATATTATTGTTGTTTCAATAATTGTTGCTGCACAGTATTTTCCTTTATCAGATCAATAATTCATATTATTTGAATAATATTATTAGATAACATTATTGGCAATGTCTAGAAAGTTCTGTCTAAGGAGAGGTTTGGTCATCTAATTGCGCGTCAGTAAGGAAAAATCCTTATTGGAAAGCCCCCTCTTTCCTGGGAACGGCCTGGTTGTCATAAATGTGATTCTGTAATATTATTTGTGAATAATTAATTATTGATTTATATGATAAGAAAATATTTATTTTATGTGGATATAAATGAGGGATATATTTTTGTGGTTAAAATGAAGGAGTTAATGTTGAGGTTTTTATCAGTATTTTTGTCGGAATGGAGGTATTAAAAATCAGGGTTTTTGAGATATTTTGCGGGGGTTATAATTTTTAATCCGACCGTTGGATCGTAGTAATATTTGGATATGTTATACATATATAAGTTGAGTATATGTCCACAAATTTTGAACCGTTAAAAATGAATGTATGATTTGTTATGAATTTTACGAGATGACTGGTTCAGAAATTGTTGAATTTTCGGAGTTTATCATTTTGGTAGAAAATTCTAGAATTGGTGGGCCCCACTTGTGGTTGGTGAAGAAATGTGCTGAATTATATTTCAAATGTGGTGGGTGGGAATAGTAGCAGGTAAAGCCATCAGGTTGCAGGTCAAACCTACCAAAATTTTCCTATAAATAGAGGGCTAAGTTAGAATTGAAAATCACACCAGAAACATAAGCTTTCTCTCTTTCTCTCTCTAGATTATTGAGTGTATTTTGTGAGTATTTAAATACTTGGTGAGTTGCTATTCATCAGTGCAAGTTTCCTTCAGCCTTATACCGATCAGAAGTACTGCTCTTTTGAGGTAAGGGATAGTAAGGGATATTAAGGGATTTTAAGGGTTGTTATGATTTTCAGTTTCGTAATTTTTCTGATCTTCAAAAATTCTGGAAAAATTTGAAATGATATTTTGATGAGTTTTCTTGATTGTGTCCAAAAATGGTGATTTTTGGATGTATAGATTGAGAGTTATGAATTTTATGAGAAAAGACTATTTTAAAAGTAACAGCTTATAATTCCTTGTGGTTAACTCCAAAATTGATGAAATTTTTATTGGGAGTACATGTATATGATAGAAGTATACTCTGTAAATTTCAGAATTTTTAGACAAAAGTACAATTTTTGATAAATGTCTAAATATTTGGCTATTTTGGCCATATGAAAAATAGTAAATGACTTTTAAAAATTCTGAGAAAAATATATGTTCACTATGGGACTATATTATGCTAAATCTCAGAAAAGAAATATTTTTGGAACTGATTTGGTATTTTTTATGAAAATGGTCTAGTTATGAGTAAATGAATTAAATATGTTTTGTGAGGAAAGAAAATTGGAAAATAGGATTTTATGGCTTGAGAATCCTATATGAGGTATATGCAGATTTTTGATGAGGGTTTTGGCTATTGATGATGAAATCTTAAGAGTTGACATTTTATGATGATTAAATGCATTAATTAGTAAAGTGTAAACAATTTAAATAAATTGTTTATAAGCTTAAGAAATGTTATTCTTTCAATATCATTATACCGAAATATTGGTATAGATTTTATTGTGGAATTTCTATCTTTTTGAGTCGAGGTTACTATTCATGAGTTACTATTCACGACAAAATTGGTTTCTTTTTCTAACCAAATTATAGGTGATTTATGAATATTGCTCTTGAAATTAAATCCATATTTTGATCATATTATTTTTATTATCATATATAACATTTTTATAACCTTGATGTTGAAATTCTCTTTCGCTTGAGTGTAAAGATGGGTAGATTTTGGTATGATCATGACTATGGGTTCTCTTTGGCCAGTAGTGCAAAGTTGAATTGTTGACTGGTATGATCATGACCATTGAATTTATAATTGAATATCTTTAGCTTAAGTGCAAAGGTGAAATGATCAACATGGTTATAATTATTGTTTATATAAATTCTTAAATGATTATATATTCTTTGAGGTATTAATATATTTGGCATGTAGTGCAAATATGAATTGTTGAGGAATATCTTTGGCCTGTAGTGCAAAGATGAATTGTAGATGAATATCTTTGGCCCGTAGTGCAAAGATGACCTGTTGTTGAATATCTTTGGCCAGTAATGCAAAGATGAACGGTTGAGGAATATCTTTGGCCTGTAGTGCAAAGATGAATTGTAGATGAATATCTTTGGCCTGTAGTGCAAAGATGGTCTGTTAATGAATATCTTTGGCCGTAGTGCAAAGATAAACTGTTGTTGAATATCTTTGGTCGTAGTGCAAAGATAGATTTATTAGTATGATTATGAACAGGAACTGTGATTTGGTATAACCATGATCTTTGATGTTTCAGGTAAAGACATGTGATGAAAATATTCTTCGTCCTGGGTGCGAAGAAAAATTTAGAATCACAATTATGATTATGAGTTATTCATATGAT
Organism: Panax notoginseng; assembly: GCA_016801055.1. Lineage (NCBI taxonomy): Eukaryota > Viridiplantae > Streptophyta > Magnoliopsida > Apiales > Araliaceae > Panax > Panax notoginseng. Next base: position 167,367,235 of record CM029012.1, read on the forward strand.
TGTGGAAAGGAACTGTTGATTGATGTTACAGGGATAAAATATTGTTGATGGATTTTTAACATGGAGAAGATAATAGACTTTATAGTCTATTTGACTCTTCTAATGGATTGCTCGTTCCGCTGCAACTATGGTTGAAATTTTTATCATTTACCATATGTTCTAAATCTCTGATTTATTATTGATGAAGGCTATGATAATTTAATTATCTTTAGTCATGATATTCTTTACTAGGCTAGTTGTGCTCACCCTTTTGCTTCACAATTCCTTTCAGGTAATAAGAGTGTAGCTGGGTCGAGCGAGGGTAACGGGGAAATAGAACAGTGGTCTCTAGCTGTGGATGTTCTCCCGAAGCAGTATAGAAAAGTTCATTTAGTAGTTATATTTGGTGAATCCAATAGGGTAAGGTGTACCCAACGTTGGAAGGGTGGTTTGCCACTATCATACAAGATGTCTAACGACATACAACCTCGTGTCATCATAAGACAGGGATGTGCTCATCCACTTGCTGAGTATATATACGAGCACTACCTATATAATCTTGGTGTTTGTTTAAAGTATAATTCTCAATTAGAGACAGTAGAGATAATGATATGTCAAGAGAAGACTCACCATTGGGAAGAATATGATAGTAATCTTCTCGTTTTTCTTTGGGGTCTATTGGGTCAACCAAGGATAATTCTGTGGCCATATGATATCTATCATAACCTAGACGCGTGGCCTCCCATGTACGAAGGTTTCCTTGAGCACTTCCCAAAGATTCTAATTTCTAAAACAGTTTTTGACTATACCTTTATGTAAGGTGTTATTGTGAGGTGATGTCCACGGTTGGAACATGAGTCACATTTGGTATATATTTATATCCAAACTCACAGCATATGTGTTGTTGTATTTTGCACGACAATTGTTGTAATAAAGTTGTAGTTGTTTTCTGTACCATGTATTTGACGACTCAAAATGGGTTGGGTGGAATGAACCTATTTTGGGGTTGTCACAGTTGGTATCAGAGCTATAAGTAAAGAGCCCCGAGCCTCTCGCTGGTGACTTCCTGTTGATGGGGGATGCACCGAAGCCAGACTCTCCGTAGGGGACGCCGTTCTGCGGTAGCAAACTGATAGGTACCACTGTGAGGTGCTGTGGTTGAAGCACCATGAGAGTCACAGGTGGTATCAGAGCTTAGGGATATGATCTCTGGCGGAGATCGGAGAATCCAACTAGGAGGGGAGAGATGAGTAAATCCTTCGCTAGTGTGTCCTACCTAAGCTTATTTGTTGGTCAGTCATAATATTGGGATATTATGTGATATGTTAATTTGTTAAATTAACCCTTGTTTTGAAGCTGTATTCTAGAATGATATTTGAAATACAGGAGATGAGCAATGGAGAAATTATGATGACAGGAAAGATGGAATCTGAAATGAATGGAAGGTATTCTCAATTCTTCGAAATACCAGGTACGTAAATTTCGAGGACGAAATTTCATAAGGAGGGGAGATTGTAAGACCCCGAATTTTATGAAATAAAAGTATTCAATTTTTCTTATAATTACTATTCAGTAAATGGTTAAATTGATAAAAGTTTAAAGTTATGAGTGAAATATGATTTTTTTTCAAAATAAGCAAGTGGTTATAAAATAATCATTGTTGTCGGGGAATATTCTTTCTGTCGGGGAATATTCGTACGACGGCGCAGCCATTTGTGGGCCCCATAACAGAATAACTGTCGGGTGAAGAAAACGACAAATTTGAGTTTTTACAAATAACGGCGTAGTTGTTACCGTTAACACTGTTGGAATACCCGGTGGTTAAAATACAGTAATACGCGTTATTGCACAGTAGCACACGGTATTGCATAGTATTTTTGAAATTATTGATTCTTACGTAAGAAGGCACTACTCAATAATTGTTACAGTAATTACTGTTCAATATTTTATTTTATTGATTCAATAATTGCTACGTTGAAATTTTGTATTATTGTTGTTCAATAATTGTTGCTGCACAGTATTTCCCGTTATCAGATCAATAATTCATATTATTTAAATAGTATTATTAGATAGCATTATTGGCAATGTCTAGAAAGTTCTGTCTAAGGAGAGGTTTGGTCATCTAATTGCGCGCCAGTAAGGAGAAATCCTTATTGGAAAGCCCCCTCTTTCCTGGGAACGACCTGGTTGTCATAAATGTGATTCTGTAATATTATTTGTGAATAATTAATTATTGATTCATATACTAAGGAAATATTTATTTTATGTGGATATAAATGAGGGATATATTTTTGTGGTTAAAAATGAAGGAGTTAATGTTGAGGTATTTTATCTGTATTTTTGTCGGAATGGAGGTATTAAAAATCAATTAGGATTTTTGAGATATTTTGCGGGGGTTATAATTTTTAATCCGACCGTTGGATCGTGGTAATTTTTGGATATGTTATACATATATAAGTTGAGTATATGTCCACAAATTTTGAACCGTTAAAAATGAACGTATGATTTATTATGAATTTTACGAGATGACTGGTTCAGAAATTGTTGAATTTTCGGAGTTTATCATTTTGGTGGAAAATTCTAGAATTGGTGGGCCCCACTTGTGGTTGGTGAAGAAATGTGCTGAATTATATTTCAAATGTGGTGGGTGGGAATAGTAGCAGGTAAAGCCATCAGGTTGCAGGTCAAACCTACCAAAATTTTCCTATAAATAGAGGGCTAAGTTAGAATTGAAAATCACACCAGAAACATAAGCTTTCTCTCTTTCTCTCTCTATATTATGAAGTATATTTTGTGAGTTTTTAGATACTTAGTGAGTTTCTATTCATCAGTGCAAGTTTCCTTCAGCATCATATCCGATATCCAGTCAGAAGTACTGCTCTTTTGAGGTAAGGGATATTAAGGGATTTTAAAGGTTGTTATGATTTTTAGTTTCGTAATTTTTCTGATCTTCAAAAATTCTGGAAAAATTTGAAATGATATTTTGATGAGTTTTCTTGATTGTGTCCAAAAATGGTGATTTTTGGATGTATAGATTGAGAGTTATGAATTTTATGAGAAAAGACTATTTTAAAAGTAACAGCTTATAATTCCTTGTGGTTAACTCCAAAATTGATGAAATTTTTATTGGGAGTACATGTATATGATAGAAGTATACTCTGTAAATTTCAGAATTTTTAGACAAAAGTACAATTTTTGATAAATGTCTAAATATTCGGCTATTTTGGCCATATGAAAAATAGTAAATGACTTTTAAAAATTCTGAGAAAAATATATGTTCACTATGGGACTATATTATGCTAAATCTTAGAAAAGAAATATTTTTGGAACTGATTTGGTATTTTTCATGAAAATAGTCTAGTTATGAGTAAATGAATTAAATATGTTTTGTGAAGTAAGAAAATTGGAAAATAGGATTTTATGGCTTGAGAATCCTATATGAGGTATATGCAGATTTTTGATGAGGGTTTTGATTATTGGTGATAAAATCTTATGAGTTTGATATTTTAGAATGATTAAATGCATTAATTAGTAAAGTGTAAACAATTTAAATAAATTGTTTATAAGCTTAAGAAATATTATTCTTTCAATATCATTATACCAAAATATTGGTATGGATTTTATTGTGGAATTTCTACCTTTTTATGTCGAGTTTACTATTCACGAGTTACTATTAATGAGTTACTATTCACGAGTTACTATTCACGAGTTACTATTCATGACAAAATTAGTTTCTTTTTCTGACCAAATTATAGTTGATTTATGAATATTACTCTTGAGATTAAATCTAGATGTTTTGATTATATTGATTTTACTATTATATATAACATTTTTATAACCTTGATGTTGAAATTCTCTTTCACTGGAGTGTAAAGATGTGTAGATTATTGGTATGATCATGACTAGGGTTCTCTTTGGCCTGTAGTGCAAAGTTGAATTGTGACTGGTATGATCATGACCATTGAATTTATAATTGAATATCTTTAGCTTAAGTGCAAAGGTGAATTGATCAACATGGTTATAATTATTGTTTATATAAATTCTGAAATGATTATATATTTCTTTGAGATATTAATATCTTTGGCCTGTAGTGCAAAGATGAAATATTGATGAATATCTTTGGCCTGTAGTGCAAAGATGAATTGTTGATGAATATCTTTGGCCTGTAGTGCAAAGATAAACTGTTGTTGAATATCTTTGGCCAGTAGTGCAAAGATGAACAGATGTTGAGATAAACATGACCAACTGGTGATACAAATGAATATCTTTGGCCGTAGTGCAAAGATGAAGTTATTAGTATGATTATGAACAGGAAATGTGATTTGGTGTAACCATGATCTTTGATGTTTCAGGTAAAGATAGGTGATGAAAATATTCTTCGTCCTGGGTGCGAAGAAAAATTTATAGTCACAATTATGATTATGAGTTATTCATATGATTGTGGAAAGGAACTGTTGAGTGATGTTACATGGATAAAATATTATTGGTGGATTTTTAACATGGAGAAGATAATAGACTTTATAGTCTATTTGACTCTTCTAAAGGATTGCTCGTTCCGCTGCAACTATGGTTGAAATTTTTATCATTTACCATATGTTCTAAATCTCTGATTTATTATTGATGAAGGCTACTGATAATTTAATTATCTTTAGTCATGATATTCTTTACTGGGCTAGTTGTGCTCACCCTTTTGCTTCACAATTCCTTTCAGGTAATAAGAGTGTAGCTGGGTCGAGCGAGGGTAACGGGAAAATAGAACGGTGGTCTCTAGCTGTGGATGTTCTCCCGAAGCAGTATAAAAAAGTTCATTTAGTAGTTATATTTGGTGAATCCAATAGGGTAAGGTGTACCCAACGTTGGAAGGGTGGTTTGCCACTATCATACAAGATGTCTAACGACATACAACCTCGTGTCATCATAAGACAGGGATGTGCTCATCCACTTGCTGAGTATATATACGAGCACTACCTATATAATCTTGGTGTTTGTTTAAAGTATAATTCTCAATTAGAGACAGTAGAGATAATGATATGTCAAGAGAAGACTCACCATTGGGAAGAATATGATAGTAATCTTCTCGTTTTTCTTTGGGGTCTATTGGGTCAACCAAGGATAATTCTGTGGCCATATGATATCTATCATAACCTAGACGCGTGGCCTCCCATGTACGAAGGTTTCCTTGAGCACTTCCCAAAGATTCTAATTTCTAAAACAGTTTTTGACTATACCTTTATGTAAGGTGTTATTGTGAGGTGATGTCCACGGTTGGAACATGAGTCACATTTGGTATATATTTATATCCAAACTCACAGCATATGTGTTGTTGTATTTTGCACGACAATTGTTGTAATAAAGTTGTAGTTGTTTTCTGTACCATGTATTTGACGACTCAAAATGGGTTGGGTGGAATGAACCTATTTTGGGGTTGTCACAGTTGGTATCAGAGCTATAAGTAAAGAGCCCCGAGCCTCTCGCTGGTGACTTCCTGTTGATGGGGGATGCACCGAAGCCAGACTCTCCGTAGGGGACGCCGTTCTGCGGTAGCAAACTGATAGGTACCACTGTGAGGTGCTGTGGTTGAAGCACCATGAGAGTCACAGGTGGTATCAGAGCTTAGGGATATGATCTCTGGCGGAGATCGGAGAATCCAACTAGGAGGGGAGAGATGAGTAAATCCTTCGCTAGTGTGTCCTACCTAAGCTTATTTGTTGGTCAGTCATAATATTGGGATATTATGTGATATGTTAATTTGTTAAATTAACCCTTGTTTTGAAGCTGTATTCTAGAATGATATTTGAAATACAGGAGATGAGCAATGGAGAAATTATGATGACAGGAAAGATGGAATCTGAAATGAATGGAAGGTATTCTCAATTCTTCGAAATACCAGGTACGTAAATTTCGAGGACGAAATTTCATAAGGAGGGGAGATTGTAAGACCCCGAATTTTATGAAATAAAAGTATTCAATTTTTCTTATAATTACTATTCAGTAAATGGTTAAATTGATAAAAGTTTAAAGTTATGAGTGAAATATGATTTTTTTTCAAAATAAGCAAGTGGTTATAAAATAATCATTGTTGTCGGGGAATATTCTTTCTGTCGGGGAATATTCGTACGACGGCGCAGCCATTTGTGGGCCCCATAACAGAATAACTGTCGGGTGAAGAAAACGACAAATTTGAGTTTTTACAAATAACGGCGTAGTTGTTACCGTTAACACTGTTGGAATACCCGGTGGCTAAAATACAGTAATACGCGTTATTGCACAGTAGCACACGGTATTGCATAGTATTTTTGAAATTATTGATTCTTACGTAAGAAGGCACTACTCAATAATTGTTACAGTAATTACTGTTCAATATTTTATTTTATTGATTCAATAATTGCTACGTTGAAATTTTGTATTATTGTTGTTCAATAATTGTTGCTGCACAGTATTTCCCGTTATCAGATCAATAATTCATATTATTTAAATAGTATTATTAGATAGCATTATTGGCAATGTCTAGAAAGTTCTGTCTAAGGAGAGGTTTGGTCATCTAATTGCGCGCCAGTAAGGAGAAATCCTTATTGGAAAGCCCCCTCTTTCCTGGGAACGACCTGGCTGTCATAAATGTGATTCTGTAATATTATTTGTGAATAATTAATTATTGATTCATATGATAAGGAAATATTTATTTTATGTGGATATAAATGAGGGATATATTTTTGTGGTTAAAAATGAAGGAGTTAATGTTGAGGTATTTTATCTGTATTTTTGTCGGAACGGAGGTATTAAAAATCAAATTAGGATTTTTGAGATATTTTGCGGGGGTTATAATTTTTAATCCGACCGTTGGATCCTGGTAATTTTTGGATATGTTATACATATATAAGTTGAGTATATGTCCACAAATTTTGAACCGTTAAAAATGAACGTATGATTTATTATGAATTTTACGAGATGATTGGTTCAGAAATTGTTGAATTTTTGGAGTTTATCATTTTGGTGGAAAATTCTAGAATTGGTGGGCCCCACTTGTGGTTGGTGAAGAAATGTGCTGAATTATATTTCAAATGTGGTGGGTGGGAATAGTAGCAGGTAAAGCCATCAGGTTGCAGGTCAAACCTACCAAAATTTTCCTATAAATAGAGGGCTAAGTTAGAATTGAAAATCACACCAGAAACATAAGCTTTCTCTCTTTCTCTCTCTATATTATGAAGTATATTTTGTGAGTTTTTAGATACTTAGTGAGTTTCTATTCATCAGTGCAAGTTTCCTTCAGCATCATATCCGATATCCAGTCAGAAGTACTGCTCTTTTGAGGTAAGGGATATTAAGGGATTTTAAAGGTTGTTATGATTTTTAGTTTCGTAATTTTTCTGATCTTCAAAAATTCTGGAAAAATTTGAAATGATATTTTGATGAGTTTTCTTGATTGTGTCCAAAAATGGTGATTTTTGGATGTATAGATTGAGAGTTATGAATTTTATGAGAAAAGACTATTTTAAAAGTAACAGCTTATAATTCCTTGTGGTTAACTCCAAAATTGATGAAATTTTTATTGGGAGTACATGTATATGATAGAAGTATACTCTGTAAATTTCAGAATTTTTAGACAAAAGTACAATTTTTGATAAATGTCTAAATATTTGGCTATTTTGGCCATATGAAAAATAGTAAATGACTTTTAAAAATTCTGAGAAAAATATATGTTCACTGTGGGACTATATTATGCTAAATCTTAGAAAAGAAATATTTTTGGTACTGATTTGGTATTTTTCATGAAAATAGTCTAGTTATGAGTAAATATATTAAATATGTTTTGTGAAGTAAGAAAATTGGAAAATAGGATTTTATGACTTGAGAATCCTATATGAGGTATATGTAGATTTTTGATGAGGGTTTTGATTATTGGTGATAAAATCTTATGAGTTTGATATTTTAGAATGATTAAATGCATTACTTAGTAAAGTGTAAACAATTTAAATAAATTGTTTATAAGCTTAAGAAATATTATTCTTTCAATATCATTATACCAAAATACTGGTATGGATTTTATTGTGGAATTTCTACCTTTTTATGTCGAGTTTACTATTCACGAGTTACTATTAATGAGTTACTATTCACGAGTTACTATTCACGAGTTACTATTCATGACAAAATTAGTTTCTTTTTCTGACCAAATTATAGTTGATTTATGAATATTACTCTTGAGATTAAATCTAGATGTTTTGATTATATTGATTTTACTATTATATATAACATTTTTATAACCTTGATGTTGAAATTCTCTTTCACTGGAGTGTAAAGATGTGTAGATTATTGGTATGATCATTACTAGGGTTCTCTTTGGCCTGTAGTGCAAAGTTGAATTGTGACTGGTATGATCATGACCATTGAATTTATAAGTGAATATCTTTAGCTTAAGTGCAAAGGTGAATTGATCAACATGGTTATAATTATTGTTTATATAAATTCTGAAATGATTATATATTTCTTTGAGATATTAATATCTTTGGCCTGTAGTGCAAAGATGAAATATTGATGAATATCTTTGGCCTGTAGTGCAAAGATGAATTGTTGATGAATATCTTTGGCCTGTAGTGCAAAGATAAACTGTTGTTGAATATCTTTGGCCAGTAGTGCAAAGATGAACAGATGTTGAGATAAACATGACCAACTGGTGATACAAATGAATATCTTTGGCCGTAGTGCAAAGATGAAGTTATTAGTATGATTATGAACAGGAAATGTGATTTGGTGTAACCATGATCTTTGATGTTTCAGGTAAAGATAGGTGATGAAAATATTCTTCGTCCTGGGTGCGAAGAAAAATTTATAGTCACAATTATGATTATGAGTTATTCATATGATTGTGGAAAGGAACTGTTGAGTGATGTTACATGGATAAAATATTATTGGTGGATTTTTAACATGGAGAAGATAATAGACTTTATAGTCTATTTGACTCTTCTAAAGGATTGCTCGTTCCGCTGCAACTATGGTTGAAATTTTTATCATTTACCATATGTTCTAAATCTCTGATTTATTATTGATGAAGGCTACTGATAATTTAATTATCTTTAGTCATGATATTCTTTACTGGGCTAGTTGTGCTCACCCTTTTGCTTCACAATTCCTTTCAGGTAATAAGAGTGTAGCTGGGTCGAGCGAGGGTAACGGGGAAATAGAACGGTGGTCTCTAGCTGTGGATGTTCTCCCGAAGCAGTATAAAAAAGTTCATTTAGTAGTTATATTTGGTGAATCCAATAGGGTAAGGTGTACCCAACGTTGGAAGGGTGGTTTGCCACTATCATACAAGATGTCTAACGACATACAACCTCGTGTCATCATAAGACAGGGATGTGCTCATCCACTTGCTGAGTATATATACGAGCACTACCTATATAATCTTGGTGTTTGTTTAAAGTATAATTCTCAATTAGAGACAGTAGAGATAATGATATGTCAAGAGAAGACTCACCATTGGGAAGAATATGATAGTAATCTTCTCGTTTTTCTTTGGGGTCTATTGGGTCAACCAAGGATAATTCTGTGGCCATATGATATCTATCATAACCTAGACGCGTGGCCTCCCATGTACGAAGGTTTCCTTGAGCACTTCCCAAAGATTCTAATTTCTAAAACAGTTTTTGACTATACCTTTATGTAAGGTGTTATTGTGAGGTGATGTCCACGGTTGGAACATGAGTCACATTTGGTATATATTTATATCCAAACTCACAGCATATGTGTTGTTGTATTTTGCACGACAATTGTTGTAATAAAGTTGTAGTTGTTTTCTGTACCATGTATTTGACGACTCAAAATGGGTTGGGTGGAATGAACCTATTTTGGGGTTGTCACAAGCAACCTAATGATCAGATGAATGCTCAACTGGCTAACTTGGTGAATTAGGCGGTGAATCAGGCCTTACCTCAGTTAGAGGCACAGGTTGTACAGGCAATGCAGCAGCCGCCACCAGAAATTTTTGAACAAGAAAATGCAGGAAATAATGGTCAGCATGCAAATATTGAGGAAGGGAATACAGATGGTCTTGATCAGCAGGTGGTTCCGATGTATGTATGGTTGGAGAGGTTTCAAAAGCAAAAACCACATGCATTCAGTTCTGCTCCGACTCCAATTGATGTAGAGAATTGGATTGCTCACCTAGAGAAGATCTTTGATGTGCTGGGGTGTTCGGATAATCAGAAAGTGTTGCTAGCTGCTTACAAACTGGAAGGGGATGCGCAGAGGTGGTGGAAAGCGTTGAAAACAACAAAGGGTGATGGTTATGTTGAGGCACTTAGCTGGGCAGAGTTTTGTGAGGTCTTTTATCAGCAGTACTTTCCAGCTGCTGATAAAGAGGCCTATGCTAGGGAGTATTTGTCGATTCGACAGAAAGATGATGAGTCCATCACAGATTTTCTGACGAGGTTCACTAGGTTGGCAGGCTTTGCGGGAACCTCAGCAGGGACTGCAACAGAACAGGCAGAGAAGTTTAAGTGGAGGATTCATTACAGGTATCGGCAGCATCTCATTAACAACAAGTTTGCAGACGTGTCAACAGTGGCCAATGCAGCAAAGAATATTGAGATGGAGCGACAGGACTTTCGGTCTTCTAAACCGGAAGGGAGTCGAAAGAGGGACAGAGATGACCAGCAGGGTCAATCCTCAGTTCAGCATGGGAGAAATCAGGGTGGTCAGTTGAATAGGAATCGTGGTGGCCAACAAGGGCAGTGGCGTGGTCCGAATCAGAACAGGGGTTATCAGCAGATGCCTCAGCAAGGGCAAAATCGTCAGCTTCAGCTACCTTGGAATGGTCAGAATCGTCAGCAAGGGCAGAATCGTCAGCAGGGACAGAATCAGGGTCGTTATCCAGGACCAGCTGGTGGGGGTAACCCAAATCTTATTCCGGTAGCTCCTTGTGCTACTTGTGGGGCTATTCATCCAGGGAGGCAGTGTCATAGACTCACATGTGCATGCTTCTTGTGTGGACAGATAGGTCATATGGCTAGAGACTGTACCGGGCCACGTGGAAATGGTGGAGGTGGTGATAATGGTGGCAATGGAGATCAGCGTCAGGGTGGTTGAGTGTTTGCTTTGACGTATAACCAAGCAGCAGGTGCACCAGGTACTGTTTCTGGCACTCTTTTAGTTGGCAATCGTGAGGCGTCTATTTTATTTGATACGGGTTCTACTCATTCCGTTGTTGCTCGGTCTTTTGTTCGGCACCTGGGTGTGTCATCTCAGTCTTTAGATTCTGTTATGTCTATTGCTACCCCGATGGGGACTTCTGTTGTTATTTCTGATTTGTATCGAGGGTGTCCGATCAGTTTTGGGGATAAGATTCGTAGGGCTAATATTCTTCCGATGTGTATGCACGATTTCGATGTCATTCTTGGGATGGACTGGTTGGATAAGCACCAGGCCACTATCGACTGTCAGGCGAAGAAGGTTATATTTGGAGATGTGAAGTCTCCAGAATTCGTGTTTCAGGGTTCACAACCGAATAGGGTGGTGAAGTTAATTCCAGCTTTGAAGGCTGGAAAGTTGGTAGCAAAGGGTTGTGAGGGGTATTTGGCGTTTGTGAAAGATACCTTCAAGGGTGAGTCTCGTATTGAGGATGTTCCAATTGTTCGTGATTTTTCCGATGTATTTCCTGAGGAGTTGTCAGGGTTGCCACCACAGCGGGAAGTAGAATTTTCCATTGAGCTTGTTCCTGGTGCGGAGCCTATCTCTAAGGCGCCGTATCGGATGGCACCGTTGGAGTTGCAGGAGTTAAAGGAACAGTTGCAGGAACTGTTAGATCGTGGTGTAATTCGGCCGAGTGTTTCGCCGTGGGGTGCTCCGTCCTTATTTGTAAAGAAGAAAGATGGGTCTATGAGGCTGTGTATAGACTACAAAGAGTTGAACAAGATTACCATCAGGAATCGGTATCCATTGCCGAGGATTGATGACTTGTTTGACCAACTTCAGGGGACAAAATATTTTTCGAAGATAGACTTGAGGTCGGGCTATCATCAGTTGAGGGTGAGGGATGAGGATATCCCTAAGACGGCCTTTCGTACTCGATATTGGCATTACGAGTTTTTGGTGATGCCATTCGGGTTGACTAATGCTCCGGCGGTGTTTATGGATTTAATGAATCGGGTGTTCAGGGAGTACTTGGACCAATTTGTCATTGTCTTTATTGATGACATTTTGGTTTACTCCAAGTCTAAGGAAGAACATGAGGAGCATCTTCGCACAGTGTTGGGGATTTTACAGAAAGAGAAATTATATGCTAAATTCTCTAAATGCGAGTTTTGGTTGGAGCAGGTTGCATTTTTGGGCCACGTTGTTTCTGCTGAGGGCATTTAGGTGGATCCTGCGAAGGTTGAGGCTATCACTAAATGGCCGAGACCTACTACGGTGACAGAGATTAGGAGTTTCTTAGGTTTGGCAGGGTACTATAGGCGATTTGTGGAAGGATTCTCTTTGCTTGCCTTACCATTGACTCAGTTGATGAGAAAGGGCGTGAAGTTTGTGTGGAATGAGGAGCGTGAGAAGAGTTTCGAGGAGTTAAAGAAACGACTTGTGACAGCTCCTATACTTGCATTACCGTCGGGGACTGGAGGTTACCAGATTTATAGTGATGCTTCTAAGAAGGGCTTGGGGTGTGTTTTGATGCAATACGGTAAGGTGATTGCTTATGCTTCTAGGCAGCTTAAACCTTATGAGGTGAACTACCCCACACATGATTTTGAGTTGGCAGCGGTGATCTTTGCCTTAAAGATTTGGAGGCACTATTTGTATGGAGAGACTTGTAATATCTTCACCGATCATAAAAGTCTTAAATACATATTTACTCAGAAGGAGCTCAATATGAGGCAGAGGCGTTGGTTAGAGCTTCTAAAAGATTATGATGCGAGGATTCAGTATCACCCGGGAAAGGCAAATGTGGTTGCAGATGCTCTTAGCCGAAAGAGTTCAGGGAGTGTAGCAGCCCTTATTACACAACCTCAGCTTATTTCGGATATGGGGCGGATCGAGTTGGAGTTGTATGTACGAGGTTCGGATGGGCATTTGGCAGGTATGAGAGTGGAGCCCTCTCTTATCTCGCGGATCAAAGAAGCTCAAAAGAAAGATGGGGAGTAGTGGAGTATGACGCAGAATTTAGAGGAGGGTAAGCAGTCTGAGTTTGGTATTGATGACCATGGTGTGATTTGGTTGGGTGAGCGGTTGTGTGTACCGTCCGATCCAATCATTCGGGAGGCGGTGTTGGCTGAGTCTCATAGTTCGCCATTTTCTATTCATCCAGGTTCTACAAAGATGTATAGGGATTTGAAGAAGAATTTTTGGTGGAATGGGATGAAACGAGACGTGGCTGAATATGTTGGGAAGTGTCTTACTTGTCAACAAGTGAAGATAGAACATCAACGAGCTAGTGGTTTGCTACAACAGTTAGACATTCCAGTGTGGAAGTGGGAGGATATCACGATGGATTTTGTGACTGGTTTGCCGAAGACTTTCAGGAAGAATGATGCCATATGGGTAGTAGTGGACCGGTTGACCAAATCGGCACACTTTTTGGCTATCCATGAGGGTTACTCGGTGGATAAGTTGGCACATATCTTTCAGCAGGAGATTGTTAGACTTCATGGTACTCTGGTGTCTATTATTTCAGATCGGGACCCACGGTTTACTTCACGGTTCTGGAAAGGGTTTCAACGAGCTTGGGGCACGCGGCTCAACTTCAGTACTTCTTTTCATCCGCAAACTGATGGGCAATCCGAACGGACTATTCAAACGTTGGAGGACATGTTGAGGTCTTGTGCACTTGAGTGGTCGGGTAATTGGGATGATTACTTGAGCCTAGTTGAGTTTGCTTACAATAACAGCTGGCATGCAAGTATTGGAATGGCTCCTTTTGAGGCACTGTATGGTAGAAAGTGTCGGGCACCAACTTGTTGGGATGAGATTGGCGAAAGGGCCATAGAAGGGCCTGAGTTGGTCCAAATCACTACAGAGAAGGTAGCGGTGGCTAAGGAGAAATTGAAGTCGGCTCGATCACGACAGAAGTGTTATGCTGATAAGCATAGGAGGACTTTGGAGTTTGAACCTGGTGAGCATGTGTTTCTAAAAGTTTCTCCTTGGAAGGGCATTCGGCGATTTGGGTTGAAAGGGAAGCTTAGTCCACGTTATATCGGCCCATTTGAGATTTTGGAGAGGGTTGGTGAGGTTGCATATCGCTTAGCTTTGCCTCCACAGCTAGCTCATGTGCACAATGTATTTCATGTGTCGGTGTTGAGAAGTTATCATTATCATCCGTTGCATATGGTGCAATATCCATTCGATAAGATTCGGGAGGATCTTACTTGTGAGGAGAAAGCTGAAGCGATTTTGGATCGTCAAGAAAGGATTATGAGGAGGAAGACTATTCCGTTTGTTAAGGTTCTGTGGAGGAACCATTCGGAGCGGGAAGCTACTTGGGAGCTTGAGGAGTCTATTTGAGCGGAGTATCCGCATCTATTCGAAAATTAGGTACATTCTATTCTTTCGATTCCGGGGACGGAATTCTTTTAAGGGATAGGTGATGTAATACCCGAGAAAAAATAATAATAATAATAATATTAAATAATAAAAAAATAATAAAAAATCCTTCGTTTTAAAACATAATAATTGGACTTTGTCATTTATTTGGGTCAAACTAGTTATTTAATTTTTTGGTGAGCTAATGTATTAATAAGTGTTGGGTAAATTAAAGAGATAAAATTGGGATTTAAACTAAGTAGGTCTAATTTTTAATTGTGTAATTTTAAAATACTTTTAAAATTTGGAGAGTTAATAAATATATTAATAAATAAAATCTATTTTTTTTTAGTGAACAAAATAACTAAACCTAATTTAACTCCAATACTCTTTTTACGAATTGTGAAGAAGAAACGGCGCAAGAGGCGAAACTAAGACCAAAGATCTGAAACTGAATTTTCTTTTTCTCTTACATGTAAGTATCTGTGATTTCTTAGTAAAAACATGTGGAATCTTTTTATTTTATTTTTCTTCGTTTCAGTTAATCTTGTCTGGAATGGAAGTCATTGGATTATATATATATATATATATATATATATATATATATATATATATATTGAATCTGCCAAAGTTATAAAGCATTGATTTATGTATAATATATATATATGATTGATTTGTAATAATGAAAGATTATATATATAGTTGATTTCAGGCTTGCAGGAAATCGCAGGCGGCATTTTTTTTTTATTTTATTATATAGATTTCAATAATTATTTGGTCATAAAATGTATAAACAGAATTAGCGAATCAATTAAAAGTTATGTATACTAATTTAAATTAATTAATTTTGTTGACATAGTTGTAAAAGTTTTAATAATAAATTAATATTATTATGTTATTAATGAATTGATTGTAATAAAATTTTATTAAACTATTTAGATTGAACGGAGAGAGTCTAAACGAGTCAAATTTGGATTATAAACTTTGGGTATTACATTGCTTAAACCAGGTACGGATTCCGTACTCTTTCAGCGAGACTCTTTTGTTTTTAAATTGTTCGTTTCGTTATTCGTTTCGAAATTTTGTTTTGCCTTTCATAATTGTTCCTTCTTAAATTCGTGAGAATGTTTCATTTTGGCATTAGTATTTGAAACTAGTATTTGTACTCTTTGGTCTATTGTGTCATGGTTAATATTTATTTCGATATTTGTAGAAAGTACATGTTAATATATTTGGAGACTTTGTGTTGATATTTCGTTTCAGTTTAACATGTACATGCTAGAACCCCTTTGTTGTGTCGCATGTGTTGTGACATTATATTTTGTTAGAATACCGTAGGGTATACCTGAGCTATAACCACCTGTGGGGGTACCACAGGCATGTCCTCTTGGCACCGAGGCATGACACCTTCCGTGGCGGTGTGATTAGTCCACGGCGTCTCCGTTTTGTGCTCCGGTGGGAGTTGGCCATTTGGTGTTTTGTTGTGGGAGGCGTATGGGTCGACCCTAGTTTCTGTTATCTTCTGTTCTGCGGATTGGTGATGTTTGTGCTAAACACGCCTTCCGATTTTACATGCATTGGATTCGCGGTCCAATGTATGTGACTTGCCTGTGTGGCATTATTTAATTTGCCTATGTGGCATTATTTGACTTGCCTGTGTGGCAAGGTATATTTCTGTTTTATTTTGAGCTCGGTATGAAATAACACCCAGCCATTTGTTTCAGCCTATTATTTCGTTGTGTTAGATTTGTTCGTTTCGTTTTGTCTCTTTTCATTTAATTGAGTTAATTATTTCAGTTCATTAATTGTGTTCTATATCCGTACTGGGCATTTGGCTCATGCTGTGTTTTTCTTCCGGCAGGTAATCAGGGGAATCAAGGGCAAGTGTGATGAGAGCTCCATTCATTCCAATGCTTTAGAAATATTCTGTTTAGAGTTGATGTGTTAGTTTACTTGGAATTGTAATAATTATTTTAGATTGTGGTTTGAGACAGTTGGAGATTTATTATGGTTGACTTGTAGTATTTATCAGTTATTAAGACTATTCTTTTGTGGATTAGAGTCTTGCTATTAAATTCATCAGTTTTTAGTATGTTTTGGGTAACCTCTCTTTCTATTTCGGAAAGGGAGTGTTACAACTTTTATCTTGAAAATATATGATACACCCACAGTTTATAAAATAAATAATTAGTTTTAAGGAGGGTGAAAATGAATAATTGTATTCATTATTATCCTTAGTTAAGCTTGCAAATTAACTTCTCCAATATGTTAACCAATAAACCTCTTCCTTTAATTTAGAAAAACGACTTGCGGATTTAAGAGCAGCAAGTTATTTTTCGGAAAAGCTGTCCAACTATGTCCCTCAACAATAAAATTTAATTTCTATTTTTTAATCTCTCTTTACCAAATTAAATTTGAGCCTTTGCATCAATAATTGGTACAAAATATTATTATTATTATTATTATTACAAAATAGTTTTACATCAGTCAATTAAATCATACACACACTCACTTTAGAGTTTGGAGCAATAAAAACAAGAAAGAAAACTGGACAAGGATTCAAAGACTCAACTAACATATTGGAAGAGGAGCCCCATTCCAACTCTTGAGACACTCTAGCAATGGATCAATGATCTTTCCTTTGCTCATTGCTGTGAATACCTTGTCAAACTCCTCCCCTGGTGACCGGACCTTCTCACCGGTTAAATATACTGTTCCCAATTCTTCCCTCACAAACTTGTACAACGGATAAGACCGGCATTCCTTAATCCGGTTAGGAATAGCCGGATTCCCACTCTCAAGCACGGCTCTAGCATTTTCAACCTCTTTAGGCAAAAGGGTCTTCAATTCATCCTCAAAGGCCGCAATCTTTTGGAAGATAGAAGTGCTCAAATTCTTCTCATTATCGCCATTTTTCAGAGCGTGATCAACTAGAATTTGCCTTAGTTTTTGCATCAATGGGTAGGTTGCACTGCAGGGGTCATCAATGTATGCGAAAATGTATTCTCTGTCCACAACTCTAAGCAAATCCTTCTCGCAAAACCTCGAGGGATGAAGCTCACCATTGACACCCATCGTCAGAACTCGCTTAGCTACTTGGCTTACGGTATTTTTGACAGTAAGCTTCAAATTCTCCTCCAAATGCCTCAAGTCTATAGCTTGGCAGAGGCCCACTAAAAATGTAGTAGACATGAGCTTCAAGATTTCAACCGCTTCGGCTGTTTTTCTTGAAGATATTAAGCCCAATGAGTTCACATCTTGGTTATGTTGCTCAGCACTTTGGACATGGTTAGTAACTGGGTTGCCTAAAAATTGGAGTTCAGAACAATAAGAAGCCATTGCAATTTCAGCACCCTTGAATCCATAATCCAAGCTAGGATTACGCCCTCCGGAGAGATTAGATGGCAACCCATTGTTGTAAAAATCATTTACAAGCTCCGAAAATTGGGCAAACATGAGCTTCCCAATTGCTGCAATAGCCAAACGTGTATTGTCCATAGAAACTCCAATTGGGGTCCCTTGGAAATTACCACCATGTATGGCCTTGTTCCTCGAGACGTCGATCAAGGGGTTATCATTGACAGAATTAATCTCTCTTTCAATCATTTTTGTCGACGAACGAATCACTTCAATCTGTGGACCAAGCCATTGGGGAGAAGTTCTAAGAGCGTAACGGTCTTGTTTTGGTTTTTGCAAGGGGTCCATTTCATGTAGCTTTTGGGCAGCCTTAACATAGGAGCTTCCATCCAAAATATGCTCCATTATAGCAGCAGCCTCAATTTGTCCCGGATGGTGTTTCAACTTATGGGTCAAATGGTCAGTGAATTCGGGCTTCCCCTGCATTACTTCAGCAAAAATTGCTGACAACACTTCAGATAGTAACGCTTGTATATTAGCCTCAAAAAGAACCATAGAGGCCATGCCAGAACCAACAGCAGTGCCATTAACTAGTGCTAGACCTTCTTTTGGCTGCAACTCGAAAAATCCACCCTCAACCCCGGCAAGGCGAAATGCTTCTTCGGGGTTGAGAGTCTCTCCGGTGGGTCCAACCGCCTTGGAATTGGGGCGGCCGGTTAGAAGTCCGGCAATGTAAGATAAGGGAACAAGATCACCGGAAGCGGTGATTGTGCCGCGGAGGGGCAAACATGGAGTAATGTTGTTGTTGAGGAATTTGGTGATGGCTTCAAGGATTTCGAATCGGATGCCGGAGTAGCCTTGGAGGAGAGTATTGATCCTCACTAGCATGGCTGCCCTTGTTGCGGAGTGTGGTAATGTGTGGGTAGTCTCTGTTCCATTACCAAATATTCCAGCATTCAAAAACCTGTAACACCATAGTTCATTAAATTAGCCACAAGTTTGAGGATTTAAAATTGTAAAGGTAAACATTATTCTTGGTAAACACAAATGAAATACTTATCATTAATTTAATTTATGCCCCAACTATATTTGTATTAAAAAAAAAAAAAAAAAAACTGTGTAAGGGGTAAAGGCAAAATTTATCACCAGATTCTTGCCCCTGGGTAGGTAAAGTGTTACCCAAATTTTCATCAGGTTCTTGTCTTTCCAGGGAAAGTGTGCCAACAGAATAGTCGGTGTAAATATCTTAGGTAAGTTGTCAATTTTCAAATATTTAATAATCTATTATTTGCAAACCTACCAGATGAAATATTGAATCAAGATTTTACTGGAAATAGAGATGTCATCATGAGACAATACTTTTCTATTTTTCAAAAGGATCATATACATTAAAACTTTAAAATCATATTCATTAACTTTTAGTCACTTTAAATGTTTTATGTCAATATTATGTTTTATACAATAATAGCATAATTATTTTTCATCTGTTCCTCAACTTTACGCTCATAATTTTAAATTATGATGTCATTATTATAAAATTAACAACTTATTATTTTTATCACTAAACATAGAATAAAAATATATTTTTAATTAATACTTATAAATTTTATAAATGAGTATCTTTTTGTAGGATGTAAATAGTAATAATATTGTACTACCAAACAGTAACACAGGTGTGTGGTTACCTAATAAGCTCCTTTTGAAGAGCGCCACCTTGTTTAGTCCTCCTATGAGAAGTGGCGCCAAAACCAGTAGTGACACCATAACTGTCTGTCCCTTTATTCATGCTCTCCATCACCCAGTCACTGCTGGCTTTCACACCGGCCCTGGCCGCCTCCGACAGCTCCACCTTAATGCCGCCGTTATCTCTGACAGAAATAGCCGCAACCTGTGATATGGTGAGAGACTCGCCGCCTAGCCGCACCACCGGCTTCCGGAACTCCGCTACCATCCGCTTCACCTCATCCAAATGGCTACCCTTTAATGCCTCAGCCGCCACTCCCCAGTTCAATGGATCTTTCTGAAGGCATAAATCGGAATTAGCAGTCCCATTTTGTTGCCCAACACACTCCATTTCAATATATATATGAAGAATTGATAAATAAATAAATTATAACTAGAGAGAGCTAGCGATTGGAATTGTATATGGAAGTTGGATTAATGGTTACCAAGTTCCTGAGTAGTGGTAGATAAGGCAAGTGGTTTATATAGACAGAGAAGGGGACGGGGCCGGGGGAGGAGGTAGGAATTAGTAATTATTATATTATTATTACTGTGTATATGTTTTCTTGGTAGGTAGGTAGGATTAAGAAGACGCCCAATTGGAAGTTGGTGGTTTGTTGGAGATTAATATTTACCGTTGATTATATTATTATGAAGGGCTTAGATTGGCAGACGTGGACATGGCATAGAGCATAAATTTTCTTATTCGTCCAAGGGTGTGAGATGAGGTCCTTAAAAGAGGAGGTTGGTGAGGGTTTTTTTTTTTTTTGGGTTGGTGGGGAATTAAAATGTCGAAATTAAATTATTTTATATATATATATATTTATAATCTTACTCAAAACTTTTGGACGATAGTAGCCCTCCTAATACCTAAACCTCTCACTCATTCTAATATAAATAAATAGTGAATTAAATTATAAATAATAAATAGGTCCAAATGAAAATAAATAACTGAATTATGTGAATTGTGAGTTAATAATAATAGTGGGTCATTTTGGTGAATAACGCGTCGTCAGTCAAAACGACTAAAACTTTTTGGTCAAATGTGAAAAACTAATAAAGAACTTGGCGCCACCTTCTCATCTGGAGTATTCATTTCTCACCGCTTGCCATGCCATGCCATGCCATGCCATGTGAGAGATTTGTTTTGAATGGCTTAGGAAACTGCAGAACAAATTAAGTCAACCCAGTCCGGTTATTGCTCACTTCCGTCCCCCACCCCACTTAACTTATGTAAACTTTATAAAAATTAATTAATTTCTAGCTTAATTCCTGCCTGTGCCCTGTAATTATATTTTTAAAAAATATTTCTATAACAATGAAAAAAATTATAGCTATAGTCGGAGAAAAGAACCGTATGTATATATATATATATAACTTGAGCCGGGCCGGGCCGGGCCGGGCCGTGTGATCTAAAACTAAATAAATCACTTTCTAAACTAGCCTCACAAAAATAAAAATAAAATTTTAATGTTCTCAAAACATTTATTTGAAGTACCAGATGTTTGGTAGCAGATGAACAAACTTACAGGATGACTGATATTTGTAGTATATATTATGTGGGAACAGAACGACCACCATTCATATATATATATTATATTCAATCTCATTCATTTATATATATACCTAACTAAACAGTACTGTAATTGTCAACAACTTGGAAATATCAGAATGTTTGGACCTGGTTATCAAATCTGTGGATCACACATTTTGTTTTTTTCTTAATTGGTGTCACCTACCACCTTGGTGAAAGTCTTTTCTTTTTTGAGACAACCAAAATAGGGTTTTTTTTTACACGCTAGCTAATAGCTATAGCTAGCTCTCTAAATTATAAGAGTAATCTTCAATTTTTGAAATCATTTTTAAGTATTTTAAAATGTGCATCATGAATTTACCTAATTTAGTGAACAAAAAAATTATGAATTTATAAAGGATAATTAATTAAAAGATTTATTATTTTTAAAATTTATTTGAATGGCGTCAATTAATTTTGAATTTGAAATTGACTTCTTTAAATGACATAATATAAAATAATAATTTTTTTTTAAATTAGGACATGCATGAAATAAAAGAATAGAAAACTTGAAAGCTTTGTGCCACATACATACATTGTTTCTGGATTTTTGATTTCAATATTTTTAAATGTCCGACTCCAATCCCCATCAGCTTACAGTAATTTATTTAATTCAAGTAGTAACATTCATCTTTGTTTAATCTTTTCACCAAATATATATAATATATCAAATCATAATCAAATTGAGGGGCGTTTGTTATATGTTACTCCATTTAAAATGCTAATTTTAGATAGATAGATAGATAGATAGATAGATAGATACCCGTGATGCGAGTAGCTAGGTTATACTATTAACAATCATTTTAAATATGTATGTTGGGATCGAGTTATCTCTATTGATACACATAAATTTGTATTCTTTTTTTTTTTTTTATTACGAGTATGAAATACAATTGAATTCTTTTGTATAGTGAAAAGGCATTTTAATTATGTTTTGTTGCATTTGTTTGATGAGTTTGTTCCTAATTACTATAATTAGGTATTATATTCAATCTCATTTGTAAGACCCCAACTTTTATAAATAAAGATGAATTTTCTATAAATATCATTTTTGAATATTATGGAGTTAATTTGATATAATGTTATAGTTGTGGGTAATATTTATAAATTTTGCAAAGTAAGCAAGTTGTTATAAAATATTCGTTTGGTCGGAGAATATTCTTTTTGTCGGGGAATATTCGTACGACGGCACAATCATTGGTGGACCCCACAACGGAATTATTGTCGGATTGAGAAAACGACAGAATTATCTTTCTATAAAAATAACGGCTGAGGTGTTACCGTTAAAACCGTTAAAACTGTTGAACTACTCGGTAGTAAAAGTACAGTAATACGCGTGGTTGCATAGTAGCACACGGTATTGATTATTGATGCTTACGTGAGAAGTCACTCAGCTATACTCAATTATTGCTACAGTAATTGCTGCATCATATCTCTTAAATTATTGTCATAGTATCATCTGTATAATATGTTATATTATTAAATCAATAATTGAGATGTTGTGGTAAGTTTGGTTATTTTATGGGGGGCCATATGTCATCATCTAAGAGTCTCTTCGTCAATAGTAATTACCGTCGTCAATAGTAATTACCTTCGTCAATAGTATTTACCTTGGTCAATAGTAATTACCTTCGTCAATAGTATTTACCTTGGTCAATAGTAATTACTTTCGTCAATAGTAGTTGTCCCTTCAATATTACCAAGAGTCATTTGACCCTTCGTTAAGACCAAGAGTCATTTGACCCTTCGTTAAGACCAAGAGCCACCCTCAGTTTTTCTATAAATAGAGGCCTAGGGCTTCATTATTTTTCACGAATTCATTCAAGCTATAGAGAGAGAGAAGAAGAGTATTCTGCTACTTAACTACTTCCTTACTTCAGCTCTTCTTTAAAACGGTAAGGGGTGTTATTCTTTCTTATTCATGAAGAGAACTGTTGTTATTCCATTTCTTATTATTCTGTTGGAATAACCTGTATACGCGGATCTACCCTATACTTGGTGACATTCTTCTATTATTCTGTTGGAACATCCTGTCTGTGTGTTTTACACCGGACCTGATTCCGTTTTTATTATTATTCTGTTGGAACATCCTGTCTGTGTGTTTTACACCGGACCTGGTTCCGTCTTGTTATTATTCTGTTGGAACATCCTGTCTGTGTGTTTTACACCGGACCTGGTTCCATTATTTATTATTCTGTCGGAATATCCTGTCTGTGCGTTTACGCCAGACCTGGTTCCATTATTATTATTCTGTTAAGAATAACCTGACTGTGCGGTCTATCGCATGCATGGTGATTTCTTTTGTTATTCCATTTTTTTATTATACTCAGTTGATTAAAACTTTGACTTCTATACTCCATGAAATTGGTGGAATATCCTTGATATTTGTGCTTCATCTAGTATCTATTCATGAAAATATTCTCCTGATCATTCTTGAAGTTTACTCCACAAAACAGTATCATGTTGACAATTTGGACGTTATTAATTCCTGGATAAACTAATTCTTGAACTTGTTTTATTGAATTCTTATATCATTGTCATCATCCTCATGTTTATAAAATGTTGAAAGTCATCTGTGGTATGTAGTGCATAGATGGACTTGGTATGATTATGACCAGGGATTATTCGGTATAATCATGACCGTAATGTTACAAATGATGTGGTAAAAGTCCTCATTGGCCCGTAGTGCATTGATGGACAGTTGTTGGCATGATCATGACCATTAATGAATACACGAATATCCTTGGCCGTAGTGCAGGGGTGATTCGATGATGTGGATTATTTTATTAAGCTGAGTCTCAGCGATCGCAGTGTTGAAAAACCTTTTAAATCATAAAAGATAGTAGAGTTTACTTTCTACTTGACTCTTTTAATGGATTGCTTGTTCCGCTGCAGTTAAACTTGATGTCTATTATATTTTATCAGTTTAACATTGTTGAAGGCTAATGATAATTTATTCTGCATTATCTTAGTCATAATATTTCTTACTGGGCTAGTTGAGCTCACCCTTTCTTTCACTGTTCTCTTCAGGAAATGAGAACGTAGCTGGGGCAAGTCGGGGAACGGAGTGATGGTCCGAATGATAGTATTAGTTAGTAGTCCTCACTATTCTATGTAATGGTGTGTTAATAAATGTAACGAGGACTCCTTTTGAGTATGAATACTCTCTAGAAGATAATATTTGTATTCAAACTCACAGTTTATGTTTTGTCGTATTGTACACGACAGTTGTATTAGTAAGTTGTATTTGTATTCTGTACTATGTATCTGACGACCCAAGATGGGTGATGTATACCTAATTTTGGGGGCGTCACAGTTGGTATCAGAGCTTAGGGATATGATCCCTGGCTAAGATGTGAGAATAGAACTAGGAGGGGAGAGACGGGGAATTCCTTCGCTAGTATGGCATACCTAAGTTTATTTGCATGGTATTTAATTGGTCGGTCATAATATAAGGATAATATATGACATATCAATTAATTTTTATTTTGTGGCAGTATCTGAAAATGGCATCCGAGAATGTTGAGAATAGCAATGGAGCACAGACGACTGTTGATTCACCACACATCAATAATCACGATAATGTGCATCAGGAAGGTGTCAATCCTCATGCAAACAACAACACTGACCAAATGATGAATGATCAAATGTTCAGAGGCTTTATGCAATTCATGCAACAACAGGTGAAAGCGGCTCCTGTCCACAACGTAGGTGGAAATACTGGAAACTCTCAGGCGGTCACTGCTAAACAGTTTAAGGAGCTGGGACCACCGGAGTTTAAGGGAGAGCCCAAACCACTTGTAGCTGAAACATGGATAAAGCAGATCACCAAGATATTTGATGTCTTGGGTTGCTCCGAGGAGCAAAAGGTTCCCTTTGCCGCCTTTATGTTGCGAGGAGAGGCAGATTACTGGTGGGAATCGATAAAGCGTACTCAACCTGCCGCACTGAAGATGTCTTGGGAGAAGTTTCAAGATCTGTTTAACGACAAATACTTTCCCGAGAGTATTCGTCACATGAAGGAGGTGGAGTTCATCAAATTGGAGCAGAATAATATGACCGTGTCGCAGTACGAGGCAAAATTTGCGGAGTTATCCCGGTTTGCGTCCCACCTGGTGGATAATGAAGAAAGAATGACGCGGATGTTTTTAAGAGGTTTGAAGCCGGAGATACGTCAACATCTTGTTTCTCATAAACTATGTTTGTATTCAGATGTTGTAAATAGGGCTCAGTTGGTGGAGCGCGATAACGAGACAACGCAACCAAAAGAGAGCAGCCGGCAAAATGATAATACCAGTGAGAGCAGTCATCGAAGCGGTGACAACAAGCGTGGAGGGAATCAACAGGCCAGAAATGGTAACCACTTCGGTGGTAATCAGGGCCAAAACAATAAGAATGGACATTTCAAGAAGAGGAGATTCAACAATGATGGAAAGACGTCAGCGCCAGCACCTGTCGTTAAGGAAGGAGAACGACCACCTATCATATGTTTCAAATGCGGAGGGGAGGGGCACATCAGTCCAAACTGCGCGATGCCGTCCAAAGCATGTTATAATTGTGGAAGAGAAGGTCATTTAGCCCGATTTTGTCGTTTACCGAAGACAAATTCAGCTAGGATGGAGGCACCAAAGGCCGTCCCAGAAAAGTCAAAACCGGTTGTGCAAGGGAGAGCGTTTGTTGTGAACTCCCAGAGAGCAAGGAACCTGAATGAGGTCATCACGGGTAAGCTTATCATAAACTCTAACGAAGTCTATACTTTATTTGATACCGGTTCAACCCATTCTTTTATTTCTCCTACTTGCGCTCATCGATTAAATTTGATTCCGGAGAAATTAGACTTTGACTTATCTGTGGAAACTCCGTTGGGAGAAACCTTCATTACCTCAACTGTTTATAAGTCTTGTTTGGTTCAAGTTGGTACCCACACATTACCTATCGATCTGATTTCATTAAAAATACTTGCATTTGACGTGATTCTAGGGATTGATTGGTTAACTACTCATTATGCAAAAATTGATTGTTTTCGTAAGGTTGTTAGTTTTCATATTCCTAATCGACCTATTATGCGAATTCAAGCAACCAAACCATTAAAATCAATCGCTGTCATCTCAAGCCATAAAGCTATTCGTTTATTGAAAAACGGATGTCAAGCTTTCTTAGCTCATGTCACAGATCTAAACAAAAATACGTCAGTTTTGAATGATATTTCTATTGTTAATAAATTCCCTGACGTATTCCCTGAAGAACTTCCTGGCCTACCCCCAGAGCGTGAAATTGAATTTTGTATCGACCTTGAACCTGGTACAAAACCCATTTCCAAAGCCCCATATCGAATGGCTCCTATTGAACTTCAGGAGTTAAAGACCCAACTGCAGGAATTGTTAGACATTGGTTTTATTCGTCCTAGTACTTCTCCTTGGGGTGCTCCTGTTCTGTTCGTGAAGAAGAAAGATGGGAGTATGCGACTTTGTATTGATTATCGGGAGTTGAATCATGTCACCATCAAAAATAGGTACCCATTGCCACGTATTGATGACCTGTTTGACCAGTTGCAAGGAGCACAATTCTTTTCAAACGATCCGACAACGTATAAAAACCTCACAAGATCGACAGAAGAGTTATGCTGATCTTTATCGAAAGGACGTGGAATTTGATGTAGGAGATCATGTGTTCTTACGTGTTGCTCCATGGAAAGGTGTTACGAGATTTGGAAAGAGAGGAAAGCTAAATCCTCGATTCATCGGTCCATTTTTAATCCTCGATCGAGTAGGAACTGTGGCTTATAGACTCGCTTTACCGCCAAGTATGTCTCGTGTTCATAATGTTTTCCACATATCCATGTTACGCAAATATGTGGAAGACCCGAACCACATTATTGAGTTAGAACCGGACAAAATAGCGGAGGATTTGACGTATGAAGAAGTTCCTGTTCAAATCTTGGATAAGAAGGAACATATTCTACGCTCCAAGGTTATACCTCAAGTTAACGTTTTGTGGAGAAACCACGATGTTGAGGAAATGACTTGGGAGTTAGAATCAGAAATGAAATCAAGGTATCCTTACCTCTTCGACATACCAGGTACGTACCCTAATTTCGAGGGCGAAATTTCATAAGAAGGGGAGGTTGTAAGACCCCAACTTTTATAAATAAAGATGAATTTTCTATAAATATCATTTTTGAATATTATGGAGTTAATTTGATATAATGTTATAGTTGTGGGTAATATTTATAAATTTTGCAAAGTAAGCAAGTTGTTATAAAATATTCGTTTGGTCGGAGAATATTCTTTTTGTCGGGGAATATTCGTACGACGGCACAATCATTGGTGGACCCCACAACGGAATTATTGTCGGATTGAGAAAACGACAGAATTATCTTTCTATAAAAATAACGGCTGAGGTGTTACCGTTAAAACCGTTAAAACTGTTGAACTACTCGGTAGTAAAAGTACAGTAATACGCGTGGTTGCATAGTAGCACACGGTATTGATTATTGATGCTTACGTGAGAAGTCACTCAGCTATACTCAATTATTGCTACAGTAATTGCTGCATCATATCTCTTAAATTATTGTCATAGTATCATCTGTATAATATGTTATATTATTAAATCAATAATTGAGATGTTGTGGTAAGTTTGGTTATTTTATGGGGGGCCATATGTCATCATCTAAGAGTCTCTTCGTCAATAGTAATTACCGTCGTCAATAGTAATTACCTTCGTCAATAGTATTTACCTTGGTCAATAGTATTTACCTTGGTCAATAGTAATTACCTTCGTCAATAGTATTTACCTTGGTCAATAGTAATTACTTTCGTCAATAGTAGTTGTCCCTTCAATATTACCAAGAGTCATTTGACCCTTCGTTAAGACCAAGAGTCATTTGACCCTTCGTTAAGACCAAGAGCCACCCTCAGTTTTTCTATAAATAGAGGCCTAGGGCTTCATTATTTTTCACGAATTCATTCAAGCTATAGAGAGAGAGAAGAAGAGTATTCTGCTACTTAACTACTTCCTTACTTCAGCTCTTCTTTAAAACGGTAAGGGGTGTTATTCTTTCTTATTCATGAAGAGAACTGTTGTTATTCCATTTCTTATTATTCTGTTGGAATAACCTGTATACGCGGATCTACCCTATACTTGGTGACATTCTTCTATTATTCTGTTGGAACATCCTGTCTGTGTGTTTTACACCGGACCTGGTTCCGTTTTTATTATTATTCTGTTGGAACATCCTGTCTGTGTGTTTTACACCGGACCTGGTTCCGTCTTGTTATTATTCTGTTGGAACATCCTGTCTGTGTGTTTTACACCGGACCTGGTTCCATTATTTATTATTCTGTCGGAATATCCTGTCTGTGCGTTTACGCCAGACCTGGTTCCATTATTATTATTCTGTTAAGAATAACCTGACTGTGCGGTCTATCGCATGCATGGTGATTTCTTTTGTTATTCCATTTTTTTATTATACTCAGTTGATTAAAACTTTGACTTCTATACTCCATGAAATTGGTGGAATATCCTTGATATTTGTGCTTCATCTAGTATCTATTCATGAAAATATTCTCCTGATCATTCTTGAAGTTTACTCCACAAAACAGTATCATGTTGACAATTTGGACGTTATTAATTCCTGGATAAACTAATTCTTGAACTTGTTTTATTGAATTCTTATATCATTGTCATCATCCTCATGTTTATAAAATGTTGAAAGTCATCTGTGGTATGTAGTGCATAGATGGACTTGGTATGATTATGACCAGGGATTATTCGGTATAATCATGACCGTAATGTTACAAATGATGTGGTAAAAGTCCTCATTGGCCCGTAGTGCATTGATGGACAGTTGTTGGCATGATCATGACCATTAATGAATACACGAATATCCTTGGCCGTAGTGCAGGGGTGATTCGATGATGTGGATTATTTTATTAAGCTGAGTCTCAGCGATCGCAGTGTTGAAAAACCTTTTAAATCATAAAAGATAGTAGAGTTTATTTTCTACTTGACTCTTTTAATGGATTGCTTGTTCCGCTGCAGTTAAACTTGATGTCTATTATATTTTATCAGTTTAACATTGTTGAAGGCTAATGATAATTTATTCTGCATTATCTTAGTCATAATATTTCTTACTGGGCTAGTTGAGCTCACCCTTTCTTTCACTGTTCTCTTCAGGAAATGAGAACGTAGCTGGGGCAAGTCGGGGAACGGAGTGATGGTCCGAATGATAGTATTAGTTAGTAGTCCTCACTATTCTATGTAATGGTGTGTTAATAAATGTAACGAGGACTCCTTTTGAGTATGAATACTCTCTAGAAGATAATATTTGTATTCAAACTCACAGTTTATGTTTTGTCGTATTGTACACGACAGTTGTATTAGTAAGTTGTATTTGTATTCTGTACTATGTATCTGACGACCCAAGATGGGTGATGTATACCTAATTTTGGGGGCGTCACATCATTTATATATATAAAAAAAGATCATGTTCAAAACTCATTCTCAAGTTCTAATAAAATTACATATTCATAATATTAATTTGTTTGAATGATTTATTTTTATCTATTGTATAATGAATATTATATTTTAAAAAAATTAATACGACCAGACAAAATTATATATTTGTTCAACATAGGTTAGAGGGGGTAAAAGATTGTTATTTAAATGTTTCAAATTATCAAACAACTTTTTTCATTCACTATTCAAATCCATTCAGATTGTTTAAACATTTAAAATCGTTTCATTTAGTTTTATCAAACAGCCCTTATGTCAAGCCCCTTAAATTCCCATTTGTAACTTTGTATGTTATTAAAATGAATACTTATTGACACAAATTATTTTAATTTTAATTAATACAAATGATATGATAAATATTATAAACTATGTAACTCATATTTTTTTAGTTTGAAAATATTTTAAATTAACTTTCAAAAGTTGATCATATAATTTAAAACTGAAGAAGTATAATTATAAATATATATATGTACATAATGTTATATAAAATTAATTGTAAATGGGCATGGACGGGGGCAGCCCCAAATGCCAAACCCCGATCAACAAACATCAACTAGTAGAGTAATACGCTAATCTGAAAATAGTAATACTCTATTCCATTTTTATTTATTTTTTTGGTTTCGTTTTTCTTTTCTACAACATAAAACACACAACAACATTTTAACTCCTCATCCTTCTGGCTGACGTACATTGTGATCTACCAAAAAAAGAATAGCCTACAACTCCTACTACTCTACAGTCTACACTACCGTTTCCCTTGCTCCTCAACCAAGTTCACCTTGTACCTAGTCCTAGAGGATGCTGATCAAGGCTGCCATCACCTTTCTTCTACCCAATTCCTTTAAATCTCTCTGTCTGTCTGCTGCAATTTTACACCCACTAGTCCTTCCTACACATGATCAGGATTCAGGTACATTGAAATTGACTCTTGCATGCAATGATCGAAAGAATACACACGAGACATTTAGAGGAGCGGGCAGCCAGACATAAAGAAGAGAGTTTACATGTCTGATATAGCTAATGAGCCGCTTTCCAAACAAAAGCTATGAGCCAAAAGGGGCTAACAACGAACCCTTGCGCGACGACCCTGGTCCGCTTTCTTGAGTGCCTACTGGCTTGCTGGTTAATCGACGCTTGTAGCGTTTCAAGACCGATGCCAGATTTTCCTTACCTCTAGGAAAAGCCACATCACCGGCTGCAGTACCAGTTCGCCCCTTTCGGCATGATATTGCAATTTCAACATCTTTGACCATGTCCAAGAGCATTGCTGCCGTTGTCCATTTTCCTTTGCCATGTTTTGCAGGTGGGGGCAGACATCCATTTGAAATAGGTGGGGATGACCTTTGCTGTTGTGTAACAGGAATTTGAAGGCAGAAGCATGGAGTCGATGGAGAACAAGGTCTGGAAAATGCTAGATCTATGATCCCCTGCAATAAAAGTAATGGTGGGATAAAATGCATTACAGTTATCCTTTCCTCTTTGTTTGTCGGATGGGGTGATTTAAATCATAGCCATCGCTGCCAAACTAGATAAAATAATAATAACTCCTAAAAAGTTATAATATTTTTTCTGATACGTAAAACTAGTTGTAATACTCGAGAGAAGAAAAAAGCTAAGAACAAAATTGAAAACCAAAGGAACATTATCTTGGCATGGCCAACCCCTTCCAGCCTTCACTTCTTTTTTCCTGAATACCATTTGTGAACCATTAAAAGGTTTAATTTTCAAAGATGTAATATGCACCTATATATGGTCCCAATCGAAGGTATTTCTCAAGGGGATGAACCTTAAATATAGACTTTAGATGATAATACCCTCAAAAGGTTACCTAAGAAAAAGAGTACTTATGATTTAAAGGAAACATCTTATGATATATTAATAAGTGATAATCAAGTGGTTGGGCCAAGAATTTCTTGATTTGAGTCAAATCAGTTCTATACAAAAGGGCAAAAAGAAAAGCAAGTAGATGTTAGTGAGTAGACCTAACAATTTAGGTCGAGAAACATCTAGTTAACCAAAATTATTTGGGTCTTATTGGGTTGGTTTTTTATGTTACGGGTTGGTTTGATTTTGAACACATATTATGAATTAAAAATATGGGCTAAAACTAGTTTAACTAGTTTTGGCCCATATTAATCAAGTCTTCTCAATTATCCATCCTTATATTCAAATGTTTTATAGTAGTAACTGATGAACAGTTTTTATAGTGTTTTGTAATTTCAATTGTTTAATTAATGGATATTTATATACGGATATCCTCCTAAAAATAGCTCTTTATCATTAAGATGACAATTAGCGACTGATCAAAGTAAAATATCGTAGCCAAAAGTATCGTAAGCAAATTGCATCAGTTACTACTTTATAAATAAATTTATATAAACACACAGACTACACAGGGAATATTAATTAGCCTTTTTTCTATTTTTTTTATTTAATCATAATAAATAAAGAAATTAAAAACCAACTGAACGACCAGCTACTAGTACTATTTTATTTTTCTTTTTACAATTTGAAAGAAATATAAAATGACTGAAGATAATGGTTTATTATATTATTAAATAGATAAATATTAATTAGGATTTTGAAAAGATAACTGTAATTATTAGATTATTAAATATTTATTTAAATAATAAATACTGATTTTACGGTTATTATGACATAAAATGATATAATGTTTTTAAATATAAGGATACAATTTCACTACTATTAATTATACATTTATACTACTAAGTTATAATTTTTTTAATTCTAAACATAGAAGAAAAATGTATCTGTAAAGTTTTTAATTTTTGTAAATGAAATTCTTTTATTGTATATTAAGTTTCGTAATTTTCTGCAAAGTATAAACATATAAGATTCTTTTATCTGTAAAGTTTTATAATTTTCGTAATTTTCCTAAATGAGATTCAGTTATCATAATCCAGTTTACTTTCTAATTTCTCAAAACCCATAAATGTTTGATATGATACCAAATATTATCCATTTCTAGTTAAGTACATGACGAGTATGACTGTTCCCAAATTAAGAAACGGAATACTCCCGCTGTTCCAAAATATAACATCAGTTTTGACTTTAAAAAGTCGATTTGAGACAATTTCAATTTCCAAATTAATGTGATCCATTTAAATATTAAATCATGCAATAAATAGTACCTTTAGATACTTTACAATATAATTATTTGCATTTTATAAAAATTAATTAAAAAATAAATTTAATTTTGAATTTAAAAATATACTTGAAAAGTCTTTAGTAGTCGAACGGAGGAGGGAGTACGCAAGGCTGATCTATCATTAGAGGTCTCACTGGCCTCCAGTGTGCTCTACTGCGGAAGTAACTTCATTGCTCTGTAAGAAGAAGACGCGTGCGCGGGGAGGGGGTGGTGGTTTTATATGTAGGACCTCCAACTTGAAAAAATGGCTGATATATTACTCTTTTGAAAAATGTCTATATAGCATCTTAAAAACTTTATAATCCTGAACAACCTTAGACACAACAACAATAAAGAATTGGGAGGAGTGTCTCCTAATGGAAGATGAGATAAAGCCTTATTTGTTGAAGGAATGAAGACCTGCTACTGTTAAGGATGATCACTCAGTTCAAACATTATCTTGATTATGTGAGTTTTGTATCCAAACTATGGGAATCAGGTTTGTATGAGAAGAATTGGAAGATTTGATTGGAAATCCGTCAAGTAGCAATGCCGAATTGGATCAAATTTATGTAATCAAACAGACCAAGCATTTTGCTTAATAAACTGGATTGGGACAGCCCCAAATTGGTCTAGATTTTCTCTGTTACAGGCATATCTGGGCCCATGAATCTTGAGGCATGTTACTTGTTTAGCAGTTTACTGTTGTAACTTATGGTTGAGAAGGGAAAAATAATATGCAATAGAAGACATTTCTCTGGAATCTGGTGAAATAACAGAAACAAAGATAGAGATCACAGAATTAAAAGAACTTACTTGAAGACGATTTAATACGTAAGTGTATTTCCCCCATAACTCTGGCCTGCTTTCCATAAGCGAAAGCTCAAGAACCCGGTGAATGCACCACACCCCAAAACTGATAATCAGATCAACTCTCCAAATACAGCCATCCCCGCAATGAGGAACTGAAGTTACCATCTCCTCATTTCTATGTGGAAAGCCAGGCTTCTTGTCAACAGGAAAATGAGATTCACCTATGTGACCCATCCGATTTTCAGCTTCATAAAAGAATCTCTCCCTTGCAGCCACACGATCTACGAGGTCCTCGTCTACTCCATCATTTTGCCTAAACAACCAATCAGATCCTTCCAGATTCAAGAGCTTCTGAATACAAATTCTGAAAGACTGAAGGAGCTTCGATTCAAAATCTACAATAGATGCAGTTTCTTGAGTTACTGAACTCTGCATACTTCTAACTCCCTCACCCTCAATTGAACTAGCTTTATCAGCAACACCAAACTGTTCAAAAGGCTGTCTAGACCACAGGGACCCAGTGAGTGAACTCAAGTGTGCACTTGAATTGAGCTGTAATTGAAAGGCATCTCTGCACACTTTTGAAGAAGAAAATTCATCATAAACTAAAGGCACTCCCCCCTTAGATGAAGGGCTTAAGTAGGCTTTGGATAAAGCATTTTGATACAAGGATGCTTCATACATTGTGCGACCAACAGATGGTCGGTATATTGTGGGACTGTCCCATGGAGCACCCCTATCAGACAACAATGAATTCCGGTGAGTAAGTGAGAGTCCAGAAATGTCTGGCAAGCTATGATATTTCTTTGTATTGACTGAGATTCCCACATTGTCAGCAGGTCCAGTTGAGGAAATACCATAGAGTGGTCCTCCAGGTTGAAGTGAACTATTCCTAGATACAGCAAGACTAGGAAAACCAGGTGGTGTTTTGGCACTTAACCCATTTCGCGGTCTTTGCCCAGAAGCAATAGCAAATGGATCTCTGTAGATTGATGAAACCAGGGATGGGGATTTTGGGGTTAGTGACTCCATTTGTACATTAAAAGAACCAGAGCCTCTTTCTTTAGCAATGCGACTGAGATGAGCGACCTGATAGCCATGTATGGTGGCTGGTTGATCATCACAGACATCAGCAGATGGTGGAAGTAGTAAACTAGAATAGCGCCTCTCGCCAGAGTCAGATGGTGGAAGTCGCAAACTAGAATAGCGCCTCTCGCCAAAGTCAGATGGTGGAAGTCGCAAACTAGAATAGCTCCTCTCACCAGAGTCGGTAGCATTGCAGTTGGAATTTTGCATATATGTATCTAACAATTGTGTATTGTTGGGCCATAATGACGATTCCCTTTGAACCACATAACATGACTCTACATTACTTTGCCCCCTCTGCTGCCTGGGGGAATCAAGTAAATTTGGGTTTATAAGAGAATCGGGGACTTTTCCTACCGCAGAAGGGACATTTCCAGTAAACTCCTTTTTACTATTTTCTAGTTTTGGCGATGCACAGGTTGTCTTTGGATCCACCTTTGAATCTAACCCCAGCAAAGTATCCAGTTTCCTAGTCTTTGCTTCTTGAGTTGCTTGCCCGTGGAAATCAAACAGCTGACCCCAAAATTCATCCAGAACTACAGCTAATTGACGTCTTGCAGCACGGCCTAATCCTGCTAATCTTGAAAGACTTCCTGCACTGCTCCCTACATCATCACTTTTTCCACTAAGACTTCTATATGACCCTGGCCCTTCAGATGTTACAAATGGGCTGGTCCCAGACACCGCTTTAGATGATACTTCAGGCTCCCAAGTATCTCCCTCATCATCCTTCTCAGTTTGTGAATCCCCCTCCAGGCTCAGTGTCTTCACCACTAAGTCCGATGGTTCAGTCGTCAAAGTAGTGTCATCCACTGTTTCACCATGAGAAACCTTTTTAGAAACAGTTGACCCGGGAACAATCTCTACCATGGCTGCTGAGTCTGTCGGATGGCATACAGATGGGCTTGAATATGTAATACCAGAACAATTATCCTCAACAGTAGTCAAATGATGCCTGTCGTCAGAATCCAAGAGTGTTTCAGGCAAATTCAGAGTTGAAATTGACATATCTAGATGACTCCCCTCAGATGATAATGATGGTTCAAGCTTTTGATTGGATACATCTCCAGGATATAGAGTTTCATTAAAATCATCATTTTGATTATTCTCTGTTAGTGAGTCAGGCATAGAGGCATGTATCTTCCTGTTGCATGTCTGAACATCTAATCTAGAACTTGCAGATGTTAAAGGAGTTGCTGTGAGCCAAAGAATCAAACAAAGGGAAATGAAGGCAGTAACGAGAAGAACAACATAAAGGACTGACATGCCACCACCCAGGTTCCACCTCAAATTACTCACCCAGTCACTGTTACCACATATCATCTCAATGACAAATACAATCTCAAGGCCAAGCATCCCAATAAACGTAACAAGGAACAAGAACTCCAAAGACTGAGAAATTTTGTAAGCACCCATTACTGATCTGGAAGTGGCAACTCTGAATAGAGGGATCACAGAAGAAGGAAGCAAAAGAGCAATCAGAATCTGAGTACATATCAGCAGTTGATATATACCTTCAGCTCCTGAATTCCACACACAATAAAGGGCTGGAACAATGGCAATAACTCTAATTGTTGCATGATGAAGCCATCCAGGAATGGCCATTCTGAAGAAATTACGCAAGACAGCTTGCCTACCAAGCTTCCAAGTTAATGCTGTGATATGATTGGAGAAAATTAGAATCAATATCAAGGCAAAGGGTAACACCAGGTTCCTGAATACCTGCATTATTTAGGGGCAAATATGGAAGTCAGTATGCATCAAATATTACCGAACAAGAAAAATTGAATAATTTAGGCGCAATTTTGGTACATAAGCAGTCCAAAAAAGATCTTATTAAAATTAAACCTGATCCATTAGAGAAAGCACATCCTGAAATGTAAGCAACAGGTCTGTACTGTAAAATACATTTGCTGCCGAGTTCACTAGCACATAATTCACAAGGAAAATGCCACTGAAGATGCATAATATGGCAAATAAATGGTCAAGGCATCGGGTTTCCTTAGAGATACTTGCTCCTCCTTGTTCTTGCTGCAAGAAATCAAAATAGCAACAGAATCTCATCAATTTTGCAAGTAAGAGATCTGCTATGCAGAATGAGAATGAAAGATGACCCACCGTCATATGAAAACAGGGAAAGAAACTGAGGTATGACATCATCATAATAGCAACCATTCAAGACACTGACTGTATTAAATATATCTTCGTTCAAAGTGGCCAAATAGCAAAGAAGCAAAAAAGTTGGCAACCACCTCTCAGCCCTAAAAGTTACTAAAAAGTATTATCAAATAGGACGCCCGCCCTCCCCCTCTCTTTTACCTAGTACCAAAGATGCACACATGAGAGGATAAAAACTGTGCTTGAGACCAAGGCATTTTTGCACCAAAAATTATAAGAAAGGAAATAGAAATAGGAAAGAGAATGGGTGGGTGGACTCCTTGTCCTTTCTTTGCTTGTATTGTTTCTTTTCATCTAATAAAATTTCTTCTTTTTTAAATCCAAATATATTAATAGACAAAACTAAAAAGGAAATGGCCCACGGCTCAAGATTCCAAGATACATTGACTAATATACTAATAATCAAGAGATATTTTTCATCTTCTGCTATGCCAGTCAAAATGTTCAACAAAATGACCCATCAAACAAAATTCTACACCAGCCAAGCCATTGTTAAAATCTCTTAGCGTGATATTCCCACACTTGAGGAAAATAAGTATGATTATTATGCAATGTAGCATGGTAGCAATTTGGACCTATCAATATAAAGAAAAGTAATTAGTTAACTCCATACACAAGAAATGATAAACATGCATGGTTATTGTGATATCTTCTACTCAAGAATTATAATTGACATGATGCATTGCAAAAAAGAAATAGCACTAGCATATTGAATTGCAAATTAATGCAAGTTTCCACAACATGAGTTGTTAAAGGTCCATTTTTATCTTAACAGAATATTTGAAAAAGAATTGAACACATACAGATTAAGAGAGAAATAGACCTTTACAATAGAAGAATGGAGGTAAAAATTGTGGGGCACAATACTCGCTCCGAGAAGACTCATCAATGCAGGTGCATTTTCCCCGCTTAACTTTGTTAGCATCCCACCCATGGAAAGTGGTATTCCCGATTGACTACTGAGAACTCCGAAGACATAAGAAAATAATATAAAACTTCCCATGCATATGCATAAGAATTTTGCCTTCCTCCTCTCCTGGAAAACGAGTGCTCTTATTGTAGAGTCAATGTTTGTATAGATACCATGACTAAGAGGTTGTATAGAATCAAATTATATATGAAGCCATCAAGCTTACCAAGAAGGTGGAGAAAACTGGAAATAGAATAGCATCTACAGCAGTCAGGATGACACAAACTAATAAGTCCAATCCAAAAATAAGATTAAGCCCATGCGCAGTGCCAATAATCTATCATAGTTAGTGCAATTATATATTAGGATCGCACAAGAATAGTTCACTGGAAAAAGTATCCAAAATCAGCATAAAAAATAATGAGGGATAGAGAATCTACCATAGTAAGGTCCAAAATAATCATAGATATCTCAGCTTGAACTCCCAAGAATATGCATGTGACCTTGTCGTACTCCTCGCTGCAAATCTTTGGTAGGAAAGAATGTGTTACAAATGGGCAACCAATAACATAAAAAAAGTAAATGATACATTCGAAGAAGCTAACTAAATCAACAGTACATGGCTATAAACTACTTGCGACTATAACATCATAGCAGCAACTATAGCATCATCCGTGGCGAGAGGGAAGAGTTAAAAAGTGATATGGAACTTATGTTACAAGAGAAACATACTATAATTTAGGTTTCAAGTCGCAACATAGCATACTATATGCTTAAACTTGATGAAAAATGATGATTCTATGGCCAGAGTAAGAGAAGTAAAACAGAGTACTTAAATTGCCGCCAATTCTAACAAAATGAAGTCCTACCCCAATTATCTTGGGAAAGATCGACTGTTAAACAAGAAGACTGCACATAAAGCTCTACTAATGTTTCCATTGTGGTCTGATGATTAGCGATCTCCATGTTTGATATATTTAATCAATTCTGACAGAGAGTACACCTTTAGAAGGAAGACCCTCAAATTCACCTCTCTTGAAGCTCAAGAAACATTGATTATAAAGTCCAAAGGACTATGATTTGATTAATACATATAATTGGCAGCTTCTCACATTTTACAAATTTTCTTATGCTTGATATTACTAAAACTTAGAAGAAAAAAATATACAGTTGAGATTCAATGAAAACCAAATCAAGGAGAATGGGTGGACTACATTATATATTGAAGGGTGAAGAAAATGTGTACCTGGGCAAGATCTTTTTCAGTAACCACAGCAATACGTGCAGACAGGTAGTGACACAGAATTGCCGTAAAATTGAAACCAAGCATCAGTAAGACAATATCACACTTAAATCGGGCTCCTCCGTCAACAGCTGCAGCCCACTTTCCAGGGTCAACATATGCGATTGCAACCAATAGCATGGGTACAAAAGCAGAAAACACCCGCCGAAAAATGCTTGGCTGATGGTTAGCAGCCAAATTCTCATCCATGTTATAGATTGATTCTTCAATAAAAAGAAATTTAGTAGTAGAGTGAGGGTTAATTAGCACTTCCAGGTAACTGAAGAACTTTCCAGATGAAGATGAATAATTGCATGGCTTCTCAAAGTAAATGTATTTCAATTATGATCTGACTTAGCATTGGCAACCTATATGGTTAAGTAAAACTATATATAGCCCTGGTAAGGCCAGACCAAGATCCCGCGTCATCTTTGGAGAATATGAACAGAACACGTATATCAAACAACTACATAGAAACAAATCTGGCAGGATAGAATGTAGTTGCCCAACTCAAATTAACAACTTCTCATGAAAAACCATTTGGTTGCATGACAACTTGTTGACATAGCAAAACTTCAATGCTAGTCGAGCTCACGGTAATAGCCACCTTCACGCCTATGATGAATCATTTTCAAACGTGAATTTCTCTGAATATATGAAAGGCTAAAAAAACAAATAAAAGAGAACAGCGCTGCACAGAAGTTTAATTCTGCATAAAAGATCATGGAAGGATTTTATTTGTGATGCACAAGACAATGTCAAGACTAGTACTTATTAAAGAAACATTTCCTTTACAAAACAGCACTTTAAAGTTTTAATGTGCTCATTCTAATTCAATAAAACATATAGAAAATAAATTAATACCACTAAAGGAAACAGATAACATAATGGAGTATATTTCAAATAATACAAGTTGTGAGAAGACAGATTAAGCAGCAGAGGACATAAGGTACAGTACAATTGAGGAACTTAAAAATAGCATTCTATCACCCCCTATGCAGCTTGTAAAGACACCAGTGGATACAAGGAAGACCCAACTAAGACAATAACCCCGATTAACAAATATTTTAACATGTTCAAAGGACCTAAAGCAAAGCCATCAGAACACACAGAAATCACAATGGCTTACATGATCTCATTACACAACAAGACCCCGACAACCCCCCAAAAAAAAAACCAAAAAAAAAAGAATAAAAAAGAAGCCTATTTCACTGGAATTAGGCTAATTGTCTTGCCTATTAAAACCAA
This sequence comes from Panax notoginseng, assembly GCA_016801055.1. Taxonomy (NCBI): domain Eukaryota; kingdom Viridiplantae; phylum Streptophyta; class Magnoliopsida; order Apiales; family Araliaceae; genus Panax; species Panax notoginseng. The sequence goes on from CM029012.1 coordinate 167,407,544, forward strand.
AAACACATCAAATAAGAGGAACAGAATTAGAATCTCAAAGGCAGAATCAGTTAAAATCACATAAAACCGTAAAATGCCAAAAAGAACCAAACTTTAAACAAACTCAGATCTTCACTGTTCAATTCACACACGAGAGTAATATTAACAAACACAAACTGTTACTACAGCAAAAAAATAATGAGACAAAGTCCAAAACCCTAGGAAGAGGGGTAATTAAGTAGCGAAAATATAGAAAGGAAATCAGAAACAGCCGCCATAATCCACAACAAAATTGACTATAACAGCCATGAATCTGAAAGTGAAGCAGAGTATTCCTTGTAATTCCAGACAGAGATGGGCAATACTAGTAAATAGTAACTAGAGCAACAAGTAGACACATAGATAGATAAATAGATAGCAATAATTGGGTGGGGTTAAACTTAGCACAAAAAATTAATTGGGTGGTTTTTCCTTGGTTACCATCTGCAGGAGGTTTCCTTTTCCATTCTGTGCCAATCCCTCTGCTCTGTTCTGCTCTGCACTGCACGGCAGTAGATAGATCAGAGGCCACGCGTAAATTATCCGTAACAAGTAAATTCGCAGAAAGCTGTATAGATTTCAGAGCTGTGAGACTAGAGAGAGAAAGTGATGAATGGATAGAGGGACAAATATATATATATATATATATATATATATATATATATATATATATAATTATAAACATATATGTAATGAATATTTAGATAGCAGTGGCTCTTGAAGGCACCTTGGAGAGAGAGAAAAAAGATGGAGTTAATTTTTTCTTTCAGTCTATAAATCAATAACACAGCGATATGGACTAACTTATCTCTCTCTCTCACTAAAATTTATGACGCCAGGCCAGGTGCTCCATTTTTTTCCGAGAAGATTTTGGTTTCCAAGGAAAGATTTACCTGCTTCAAAACGTGAAACCCACGACGTCGTACCCACCTTTGACCGATCATGACATCACTCATAACTACGATGTCGTTAGTCCTTTTTTTTCATTTTCACCTTCTTTTTTGAGAATTTATTTTATAAAATGACTATTTCTGCTTCCTAATATACTTACTTATCCACACCTTCTAAATCTAAACAATTAAATTTTTACCCATCGGAAATTGGCTCAACTATTCTTCTTTGATATCAAGGTCCGACTAATTGTTGACTCTATGGAAACTCTTTTTTTTTTTTAAAAATTATGGGTATTTATTTTTTATTAAAAGTTAATGTGTATATATAAACATGTACGTTCGCCTCAATAAGAGTCGTGCACCGAACAAATCATACATAATACATAAGAGTCGTGCACCGAACAAAAACATGCACACGTGTTAACCGTATTATAATACTTCATAAATATTATTTTTATCTACACATATTTTATTTATTATATACGTGTTATAATTTTAATATCCGCTAATTTAAAATTCTCTTATACCGTTAACATATTTTATTATCTAAGTGTCATTCTTAATATTTATTATTGATGTATTATAATTTAATATCCGTCAATTTTGAGTTATCTTACGCAACTGTCTAAAAATATTACTACTAGTTTGAATAAGAATATTAAGGAGTGAAAATAAGCCGTCTTTTTGTTTTTCTTGGACACCAGACAGACAATGCTAATAGAGTATTTTTGGTATCAATTTATACTACTAGTTAGGCCTGGCAACATATGGTTATGGGTTAGTTTTGATTTTTAAAATATGATTATGATTCCATTTAAGAACTAAAATCATATTAACCAACTATATTGCCATATCTACTACTAGTCCACTCCATAGTCCATTGCAGCCATATCCCATATGCAACTTGGAGGTAAATCAAACTTGCTAACAGTACAAGATTGAAAACTAAGGGGGTGTTTGTTTGAGCCAAAAAAAATAAAATCAATGTGCCTGTAAAAATTGATTTTGATTTTATACAAAAGTGGGTTAATCTAATGGTTCAAATAGATTATATGAAAGTAATTGTTTTAATAATTACAATTAGTCCGATCTCCTCACCTACACATACATACATATTAAAACCTTACCCTTTTTTCACCCCTTAATTTGAAAAATAACAAAAACTAAATATACACATGAGAATTATACGTGTCGAAGGCGAACTTGTCGCGATTATATAAAGAAATATGCACGGGCGGATCTAGCTTAGGGGCAGGGCAGGGATCAGTTGACCCCAATGAATTTTTAGGCGTAAAAAAGAAAGAGAGTAAAATTTTAGAGTGTTAAATAAAAAAATTTAAAGTTTAAATTGAAAATACTATCCCCGTTCCAAAATTAGTGTAGCAAATATTTTCAAAGTTTTGGGGTTGATTGTATAATAATAGAAGCTTGAGAGTTGAGACCAACAAATTCATTCAATAATCTTACTGAGAGGTCAGAGGAGACAGACAGATCCTTAAAATCCCCATCATCCATGGTCCAATATTATCAAAATGCTACCAAGAATCTAGTTTCTGTATTTTAGTTTAGTTTAGTTTGATAGTAAAATATAATGATTTTATATTTGGTTAGTCTTTAATAAAATTGGTTCATTGTTTCTTAATTATCATAAGCATAAAAAAATAAATTATAGTGGTAGCACTAATAATTTTATTCATCTCATTTTTTCTATTATTTTTTTTATGTAACATTCTGGTATTATTGGGGGATGTGGATATTAATATCTCTATTCTAAAAACAATATTTTTCTAGACATAATATTTACCTCAAATTGTTTTTAATATAATTTAGTAAGACACATAATGTTTTTATTGTATTATATTTAGTAAACAAATTTAGTCTTTGAAATTTAATATTAAAATATTAAACATTGAGTGAATTTGTATTCAAGTTGTCCTGTCCTTTTCAAATAAAAAAGAGAGCCATTTTATTTGTTCAAATGTTATTATCAAGCCAAATATATACACTTAATGTATATACATTTATCTCTAACTGAGTTGTGAGCCCTAATTTTTCTATTACTTCTCTTTATATTTATATATTTATTTTGTACATTTTAATTATTATTTGTCTTCTTAGTTTTTTTAATTATATATTAACTCCAAATATATACACTTGCTGTTGCTGATTTTTTTTTAACTCAATAATCATTTGGGGCTTTGTATGTAATTGGGCAAATAACATAACTTTATAAAACTGAATAAAATAATTCTGAATGTTTAAATAATCTGAATAAGCTGAAAGAAATATAATTTTGAATACTTAATGAAAAAATTATTTGATAATTGACATATCTAAAATATTTGAATAATAAATTTTTATTATTTTATCTCTTTCAAAAATTTTAAAATTATTATAAATTTATTTAATATTACTTAATATAATAATTAATATTATAAAAAAAATATAAAATATTTTATTCAACGACCATTCAATCAAAAAAAATTATATTTTATTATTTAACCTAAAAATTTAACCCATTCAACTGAATAATTTTTATTCAAAATAAACGCCGATGAATGAATGACGATCGATTCACCCATCAAACCCTAAATTATGGCAGTCGTACTCTGCCTCCAAACGCGCGCACAAACAAACTGGGGACTGATGAGCTTTATCTCTAAACCCTACCTAGCAATGATTCGCCAGTCTCCATCTTCTCTAAATTTCCACTCCAAGGTATAAACTTCAACTCAAACATTTCAGTATTTTTCTATCACTTATCTAACTGATCAGTCTAACATCCTGATCAGTCCAACACCGTCGAGAAAATGGCTTATATTTCTGCATCAAAACCATCTCATTTGAAACCCAAGCTTTTATCTCAACTTTCTAGGTTTTCAAATCCATTTTACCTCAAATCCCTCTCCTTCTTCTGCTCATCATCATCATTATTTCCAGACCCACCACTTGAAAATTCTTTCTCATCCGCCGATCCGACACCAGATCTATACCCAGAAACATAAACGAATATTTCAACCCTACGGACTGCACCCGAATCTCCGAATGGCCAAGAAGAAAATAATCGAAGAATTCCAAGAGGTAAGCACCGAAACCCAGAAAAACTGGAGGATATAATTTGTAGAATGATGGCAAATAGAGCATGGACTACTCGTTTACAGAACTCTATTCGTAGTTTAGTTCCCGAATTTGATAATCAGCTGGTTTATAATGTATTGCACAGTGCTCGGAACTCGGAGCATGCGCTCCAGTTCTTCCGGTGGGTTGAACGTTCCGGGTTGTTCCGACAGGATAGGGAGACCCATTACAAGATTATTGAGATTTTGGGGCGAGCTTCAAAGCTCAATCATGCCCGATGCATACTCTTGGATATGCCCAAGAAGGGCATGGAATGGGATGAAGATTTGTTTGTTTTGTTGATTGATAGTTATGGGAAGGCTGGGATTGTTCAAGAGAGTGTGAAGTTGTTTCAGAAAATGGAGGAAATGGGTGTCCAGAGGACAGTTAAATCGTATGATACTTTGTTTAAGGTGACAATGAGGCGAGGGCGGTATATGATGGCAAAGAGGTATTTTAATAAGATGGTGAATGAAGGTATAATTCCGACTGTCCATACGTATAATAATGTTATGATATGGGGTTTCTTTCTTTCATTGAAGGTTGAGACTGCTAATCGGTTTTTTGAAGATATGAAAATTAGGGAGATTTCACCAAATGTAGTTACTTATAATACCATGATTAATGGGTATTATCGGGTCAAAAAAATGGATGAGGCAGAGAAGTTTTTTGTGGAGTTAAAGGGAAGAAATATAGAGCCTACGGTGATTACTTTTACGGCCATGATTAAAGGGTATCTTTCGGTTGGGAAGGTTGATGATGGGTTAAGACTGTTGGAAGAGATGAACAGTTTTGGTATCAAGCCAAATGCTATTACATACTCAACTTTGTTGCCAGGGCTCTGTGATACTGAGAGGATGTCTGATGCTAGGACTTTTTTGAAGGAGATGGTGGAAAAATATATTGCTCCTAATGATAATTCTATCTTCATAAGGTTAATATCTGGCCAGTGTAAGGTGGGTGATCTGGATGCAGCTACAGATGTGCTCAAAGCAATGATTAGGTTGAGCATTCCAATGGAGGCTGGACATTATGGTGTCCTACTTGAGCATTTTTGCAAGTCTGGGGCCTATGACAGAGCTGTTAAATTATTGGATAAGCTTATTGAGAAGGAAATTATATTGTGGCAGCAAGGTACATTGGAGATGGAGCCTAGCGCGTACAACCTGATGATTGAGTACCTCTGTAACAATGGGCAGACTGAAAAAAGCTGAAACCCTTTTCCGTCAGTTGATGAAAATGGGTGTTCAGGATCCAGTTGCTTTTAATCATCTGATCCGCGGGCATTCAAAAGAAGGGACTCCTGATTCAGCCTATGAACTTTCAAAGATCATGATTAGGAGAAAAGTTCCTTCAGAAGCAAGTGCTTACAAGTTGCTCATTGAGAGCTACTTGAGAAAAGGTGAGCCAGCTGATGCTAAAACAACTTTGGATAGTATGGTTGAAAATGGGCATCTTCCAGATTCATCATTATATAGATCAGTGATGGAGAGTTTGTTTGAAGCTAAAAGGATTTAAACAGAAAGCCGTGTCATGAAGACTATGTTGGACAAGGGGGTGAAGGAACATATGGACTTGGTTGCTAAGATCTTGGAAGGTCTCCTCATGAGGGGTCATGTTGAGGAAGCCCTCGGACGAATTGAACTGCTTCTGCATAGTGGATTTGCACCTGATATTGATAGCCTGTTATCTGTACTATGTGAGAAAGGGAAGACAATTGCTGCTTTAAAGGTTTTAGACTTTTGTTTGGAGAGAGATTGTAACATAGATTTTTCAAGCTATGAGAAGGTGTTAGATGCTCTTTTAGCTGCTGGGAAGACCCTCAATGCATATTCTATCTTATGTAAAATTATGGGGAAAGGAGGGGTCACAGATTGGAGTAGCTGTGAGGAATTGATCAAGAGCCTCAATGCTGAGGGGAACTCAAAGCAAGCAGATGTTCTCTCAAGGATGCTCGAGGGAAAAGATAAAGCCCCTGGCAGAAAGAAAGGGAAGAAGCGAGCAGCTATGGCTTCCTGACTTTCATATTGTTCTTACTTTTCTTCTTTTTTAAGGTAAGAGATTTATGGCTTAATTTTTCTTCAAGGAGAACGGCAAGATTTTGACTTTAGCAGAATAATTTGTATGGTATTTGACGTAATGTTTTCCTGTCTTCCATTGACTCATTTTTTGAGAAAGTTATTTCTCTTGAGCTTACTATTCACCAAGAGGGGAACAAAATACTCTTTATGTCAATGGGGAGAAATCTTTGAATTGTTGGCGCTGGGGTTTTATAATTGGAACTAAATCAATTGGTTGTTTATTTGTATGGTATTTGACGTAATGTTTTCCTGTCTTCCATTGACTCATTTTTTGAGAAAGTTATTTCTCTTGAGCTTACTATTCACCAAGAGGGGAACAAAATACTCTTTATGTCAATGGGGAGAAATCTTTGAATTGTTGGCGCTGGGGTTTTATAATTGGAACTAAATCAATTGGTTGTTTCTGTCCTATGTATGATTAGGTGCATTTTGCCAGATAAAGAATGTGTTTTTTGTTTTGAGATATCTTATGAACTGGGAAGTAGTTCACACTGCTTTGAATTCAATTTTATTTGACCAGTTTGTTGCATAATATGGAGGCATAATCATACTGAATTATGAAATCTAATCCAAGTTTATTATGGGTATTACTGAGGAGGTGGGCAGTTTGCATGGTTTAAGTGGAAAGTAATGAGGGTGGCTTATACTTATTTGGAGGAGAAAAAAGGGGGGAAAAAGAAAAAAGAAAGAAGAGGTGAGGGTGCCTTATCAGCCATATTGATGCATTTAGTGATCTCTCAAAGGTCATCTTACATGTTCAACTATCTCTGGAACTCTAGGTGCTTCCTGAGGAGGTTGTTCAAAGTCGATATTCGGTTGCTGGCGTTTACAGTGGTAGCGTTCCAAACGCGCCGCACCACTTTTGGAGAGTTGCGTTTGTGAGTTAAATAGTTGTGTTTGAAATAAGTAGCTTGTAAACAAAAGTCGGTAGACAAACAAGCACATTAATCCTTCCTAGATGATCTCTAGTAAATGTTTCTTTGATTCAACACTCTTCAGTCATCATTGCCTACCTTCTATGTATATATATATATATATATATATATATATATATACGGTTTCCTTCCTATGCGGACTCAAAACGCGAACTCGGGACGGACTTAAAAAAAAACACGCAGGTCATCGTAGGAACTAGGAAGACAAAATGGGTCAAATTAAGATGAAGAAAATAATCCATTTTGAGATCAGGGGTAAAGAAACAGAGCAGTCCATGTGCGAATCAGCTAACTCTTCCCTCTCTCTCTCTCTCTAACTCTTCTCTCTCTCTCTCTCTAACTCTTCCCTCTCCCTCGAAGCGAATCTGTAGCAAACTGAAAGGGACGAACGGAAGGAAAAGCTTCGACCAGCCAACGGAACCATACCTAACGGAAGGTGAGAGTACTCCACTTTATTAATTTTGTAATTTTTTTTTAACCAAATGAAATCTAGGGTTTATTTTGGGTTTTGTTGCATGGTTACATTAAATTGATAGGAGCAACTATTATACCCAAAATCTAGAATTGGTGTCAATTTCCTCTTATAATAACAAGTAGAATTTGTATCAATTTTGTGGATTTCCTCTTACAAGAATGGTCCTGTGTAGTTTAGCCGTACATAAATGATTTTGATTGAAGGGATTAGTAAACTGGGTATAGTTGAATTTGTAAACTGGGTGTAGAAAGAGTCGATTTTGATGTTGAGGTACTCACCTTGAGCCTTTTTATTGGAATGACACTTTCTTTTGTTACCTTTTGATGTAGTCCATATTATTGAGATTTTAAAAAGAATCACAGGGATTATTGGTAAAATCATCCTTTAATGCAAGCAAATTCTAACGTTTGAACTCAAAAATGCTAGTGAATTTTTTATGGTTAACCACAATTGGCTTTAGTAGTTTACCAGTTTATGGTTGTAAAGCTGGTTCAAAGATGCATAAGATAGTTTCTATTTGTTTCTTTCTCCTGCCAAATGTTTGTAGAAATGCCCAACTGTGACTTATGTTTGGCATTTTTATTGAACTCTAGCAAGTTACCTGTGTTGGTTGAAGTTTAAAACCTCTATTTGAGACGTGGTTCTGACTTCTTTTATTGGTTCTTTATATAATTTATAATCAATTTGTTCATTTTTTTTTGTTTACATTTTTCCATTATCTACGGAAACTTGAAGCCTAATTTGGGACTACTTTTATTACATTACCAAGGATGCATGTTATTTCTTATTCGCTTCTGGGTAATTGAGACATATGGGTTGATTTGATTTGGTGGATGATTGTACTAAAAAAATTTCCTTCAAATTTTCTTAATTGATTGGTTTTTAGAAATGGAATTCCTTTTGTTTTCTTATTTGTATGTTTAAATGATCTTCATGTGTTTTTAGGAGGATTATAGCAGAAGTCTAAGTTCATAATCATAATTTTGGGAGGAGTGTTTTTAAAGTATTTTTGTTTGTGGTGTGGTGTTTGACGAGCGTTATGGTGTTTGGAATGTTTTTGTCTCTCATGGTTGCTTGGCACCCGTTAACATTAAGATGGAGTTAAATTTTGGAGGTGTCAATTTCTCGAGCAATTTTGGCAAATATGTTTCACCAATATTTAAGTCATCTGTTTTTTGTGATGTTTTATTTAGAGGCTAATTATTTTCTTACTTAGTCGTTTACTGCACGTTGTGACTAGGTTTTACTTCTGGAAACATTTTGGAACGCTTGCATACGAGGATTCTTGAAAAAATTGTTTGAATTCTGCAGAACATGTTATAAGAGTGCTTAATGAGGCATCAACTTTTTTCACAGGAAATTTTTTGCAATTAAGAGTGGTTAGTTATTTACATTTTCAGTAAATATTTATGAATGTTACATAGATAGCATTATAATCACTCGGCGGGTTCCACAAATGTAGTATTATCTTCATCCTTTGCTTAGTATTATAATCAATGTCTTTTCCCCCCGTCTTACATTTATATAAATTGTGACGCCCCCAAAATTAGGTATACATCACCCATCTTGGGTCGTCAGATACATAGTACAGAATACAGATACAACTGATTAATACAACTGTCGTGTACAATACGACAAAACATAAACTGTGAGTTTGAATATAAATATTATCTTCTAGAGAGTATTCATACTCAAAAGGAGTCCTCATTACATTTATTAACACACCCTTACATAGAATAGTGAGGACTACTAACTAATACTATCATTCGGACCATCACTCCGTTCCCCGACTTGCCCCAGCTACGTTCTCATTTCCTGAAGAGAACAGTGAAAGAAAGGGTGAGCTCAACTAGCCCAGTAAGAAATATTATGACTAAGATAATGCAGAATAAATTATCATTAGCCTTCAACAATGTTAAACTGATAAAATATAATAGACATCAAGTTTAACTGCAGCGGAACAAGCAATCCATTAAAAGAGTCAAGTAGAAAATAAACTCTACTATCTTTTATGATTTAAAAGGTTTTTCAACACTGCGATCGCTGAGACTCAGCTTAATAAAATAATCTACATCATCGAATCACCCCTGCACTACGGCCAAGGATATTCGTGTATTCATTAATGGTCATGATCATGCCAACAACTGTCCATCAATGCACTACGGGCCAATGAGGACTTTTACCACATCATTTGTAACATTACGGTCATGATTATACCGAATAATCCCTGATCATAATCATACCAAGTCCATCTATGCAATACAGGCCACAGATGACTTTCAACATTTTATAAACATGAGGATGATGACAATGATATAAGAATTCAATAAAACAAGTTCAAGAATTAATTTATCCAGGAATTAACAACGTCAAATTGTCAACATGATACTGCATTGTGGAGTAAAATTCAAGAATGCTTAGAAGAATATTTTCTTGAAAAGATACTGGATGAAACGCAACTATCAAGGATATTCCACAAATTTCATGGAGTATAGAAGTCAAAACTTAACCAACTGAGTACAATAAAGAATGGAATAACAAAAGAAATCACCATGCATGCGATAGACCGCACAGACAGGTTATTCCAATAGAATAATAAATAATGGAACCAGGTCCGGCGTAAACGCACAGACAGGATATTCCGACAGAATAATAAATAATGGAACCAGGTCCGGTGTAAAACACACAGACAGGATATTCCAACAGAATAATAATAAAACGGAACCAGGTCCGGTGTAAAACACACAGACAGGATGTTCCAACAGAATAATAGAAGAATGTCACCAAGTATAGGGTAGACCGCGTATACTGGTTATTCCAACAGAATAATAACAAATGGAATAATAGAAGTTCTCTTCATGAATATAAAAGAAATAATATTCCCTACCTTAAAAGAACTGGATATTGGAAAAGTGATGTAGCAGAATACTTTTATTCTCTCTCTCTCTCTTATTCTCTCTATACTTTCTCTCTCTATAGCTTGAATGAATTCATGAAAAATAATGAAGCCCTAGGCCTCTATTTATAGAAAAACTGAGGGTGACTCTTGGTCTTAACGAAGGGTCAAATGACTCTTGGTCTTAACGAAGGGTCAAATGACTCTTGGTAATATTGAAGGGACAACTACTATTGACGAAAGTAATTACTATTGACCAAGGTAAATACTATTGACGAAGGTAATTACTATTGACCAAGGTAAATACTATTGACCAAGGTAAATAATATTGACGAAGGTAATTACTATTGACCAAGGTAAATACTATTGACGACGGTAATTACTATTGACGACGGTAATTACTATTGACGAAGAGACTCTTAGATGATGACATATGGCCCCCCATAAAATAACCAAACTTACCACAACGTCTCAATTATTGATTTAATAATATAACATATTATACAGATGATACTATGACAATAATTTAAGAGATATGATGCAGCAATTACTGTAGCAATAATTGAGTATAGCTGAGTGACTTCTCACGTAAGCATCAATAATCAATACCGTGTGCTACTATGCAACCACGCGTATTACTGTACTTTTACTACCGAGTAGTTCAACAGTTTTAACGGTAACACCTCAGCCGTTATTTTTATAGAAAGATAATTCTGTCGTTTTCTCAATCCGACAATAATTCCGTTGTGGGGTCCACCAATGATTGTGCCGTCGTACGAATATTCCCCGACAAAAAGAATATTCTCCGACCAAACGAATATTTTATAACAACTTGCTTACTTTGCAAAATTTATAAATATTACCCACAACTATAACATTATATCAAATTAACTTCATAATATTCAAAAATGATATTTATAGAAAATTCATCTTTATTTATAAAAGTTGGGGTCTTACAACCTCCCCTTCTTATGAAATTTCGCCCTCGAAATTAGGGTACGTACCTGGTATGTCGAAGAGGTAAGGATACCTTGATTTCATTTCTGATTCTAACTCCCAAGTCATTTCCTCAACATCGTGGTTTCTCCACAAAACTTTAACTTGAGGTATAACCTTGGAGCGTAGAATATGTTCCTTCTTATCCAAGATTTGAACAGGAACTTCTTCATACGTCAAATCTTCCGCTATTTCGTCCGGTTCTAACTCAATAATGTGGTTCGGGTCTTCCACATATTTGCGTAACATTGATATGTGAAAAACGTTATGAACACGAGACATACTTGGCGGTAAAGCGAGTCTATAAGCCACAGTTCCTACTCGATCGAGGATTAAAAATGGACCGATGAATCGAGGATTTAGCTTTCCTCTCTTTTTAAATCTCGTAACTCCTTTCCATGGAGCAACACGTAAGAACACATGATCTCCTACATCAAATTCCACGTCCTTTCGATGAAGATCAGCATAACTCTTTTGTCGATCTTGTGAGGTTTTTATACGTTGTCGGATCGTTTGAATCTTTTCTGTAGTCATACGTACCAACTCCGGTCCCAACAACGTTGCTTCGCCCATCTCATCCCAGCATACTGGAGAACGACATTTTCTTCCATACAATGCTTCGAATGTAGCCATGCCAATACTTGCTTGATAACTGTTGTTGTAGGAAAACTCCACCAATGGTAAGAACTTGTCCCAACTTCCCTTGAAGTCAAAGACACAGAGTCTTAATAGATCTTCAAGAGTTTGAATAGTCCTCTCTGACTGTCCGTCCGTCTGAGGATGATATGCTGAACTAAATCGTAACTCCGTGCCCATAGCTTTTTGTAAACTAACCCAAAATCGTGAAGTGAATCTTGGGTCTCGATCAGAAACTATGGATACTGGCATACCATGCAGTCTTACAATCTCGTTTATGTACATACGAGCAAGACGTTCAAGTGTATAAGTTTCTCGTATCGGTAAGAAATGAGCAGACTTGGTCAATCTATCAACAATGACCCAAATCGCATCAATACCTTGAGAAACCCTAGGAAGACCGGTAACGAAATCCATGGTAATGTGCTCCCACTTCCATTCTGGAATTTTAAGTGGTTGCAAAGGACCTTTTGGTACTTGATGCTCCGCTTTGACTCGTTGACAAGTTAGACACCTTGAGATAAACAACGCTATCTCTCTCTTCATATTGCTCCACCAAAATGTATGACGAAGATCATGATACATTTTGGTACTTCCAGGATGGATTGCAAACGGTGTGTTGTGCGCCTCCATCATGATTTCATACTTTAAATCAGGGTTGTTAGGAACACAAAGTCTGGAGTTGACTCGAAGTATTCCTTCTTCATCGATTCTTGCTTCCGGTATAGCACCTTCTTGCACTTTCTTCTTCATACGCATCAGCTCCAGGTCTGTAGCTTGAGCAGCTTTAACTTTATCAATTAAAGTCGGTTCTACTCGTATATTCGCCATCATCACATGGGTCCCTGGAGTCTTCAACTCTATCTCCATCCTTTGCAAGTCACACAAAATGGGCCTTTGCGTTGTTAATATTGCACTTGTACCCGCATATGATCTTCTACTCAATGCGTCAGCTACCACGTTCGCTTTTTCAGGATGGTATTGAATGGTATGATCATAATCTTTCAACAGTTCAAGTCAACGTCGTTGTCGCATGTTGAGTTCCTTTTGAGTGAAGAAATATTTGAGGCTTTTATGATCCGTAAAGATCTCCACTTTCTCCCCATACAAGTAATGCCTCCAAATTTTAAGTGCAAAGACAACAGCTGCCAACTCTAGATCATGAGTAGGATAATTTCTCTCATATTCCTTGAGTTGTCTTGATGCATAGGCTATGACTTTTCCATGTTACATGAGAACACATCCCAACCCTTTGCTCGAAGCATCACTGTAGATGACAAATCCCTCCGAGCCAGATGGTATTGTTAGAACAGGTGCTGAAATGAGTCTCCTCTTGAGTTCTTGAAAACTCTGCTCACATTCTTTGCTCCAACCGAATTTTATATCTTTTCGAGTCAGCTGAGTTAACGGAGTAGCGATTCGAGAAAATCCTTCCACGAATCTCCGATAATAACCAGCTAAACCAAGAAAGCTACGTACCTCGGTCACTGATTTAGGTTGCTCCCAGCTTTGAATAACTTCAATCTTTGCCGGGTCAACCGATATTCCACGACTTGATACTACGTGCCCAAGGAATGCTACCTCCTCTAGCCAGAACTCGCATTTCTTCAACTTGGCATAAAGCTTGTATTCACGAAGCTTTTGGAGTACCAGCCTCAAGTGTTGCTCATGATCTTCACGGCTTTTGGAATAAATAAGGATGTCATCAATAAAGACGACCACAAAGTGATCCAAATATTCCTTGAATACCCGGTTCATCATATCCATGAAGGCAGCAGGAGCATTAGTCAATCCAAAGGACATGACTAGGAATTCATAATGCCCGTACCGAGTTCTAAAAGCCGTCTTTGGAATATCCTCAGTTCTAACCTTCAGCTGATGATATCCAGAACGAAGATCGATCTTTGAAAAGAATTGTGCTCCTTGCAACTGGTCAAACAGGTCATCAATACGTGGCAATGGGTACCTGTTTTTGATGGTGACATGATTCAACTCCCGATAATCAATACAAAGTCGCATACTTCCATCTTTCTTCTTCACGAATAGAACAGGAGCTCCCCAAGGAGAAGTACTAGGACGAATAAAGCCAATGTCTAACAATTCCTGCTGTTGGATCTTTAACTCCTGAAGTTCAATAGGAGCCATTCGATATGGGGCTTTGGAAATGGGTTTTGTACCGGGTTCAAGATCGATACAAAATTCAATTTCACGCTCTGGGGGTAGGCCAGGAAGTTCTTCAGGGAATACGTCAGGGAATTTATTAACAATAGAAATATCATTCAAAACTGACGTATTTTTGTTTAGATCTGTGACATGAGCTAAGAAAGCTTGACATCCGTTTTTCAATAAACGAATAGTTTTATGGCTTGAGATGACAGCGATTGATTTTAATGGTTTGGTTGCTTGAATTCGCATAATAGGTCGATTAGGAATATGAAAACTAACAACCTTACGAAAACAATCAATTTTTGCATAATGAGTAGTTAACCAATCAATCCCTAGAATCACGTCAAATGCAAGTATTTTTAATGAAATCAGATCGATAGGTAATGTGTGGGTACCAACTTGAACCAAACAAGACTTATAAACAGTGGAGGTAATGAAGGTTTCTCCCAACGGAGTTTCCACAGATAAGTCAAAGTCTAATTTCTTCGGAATCAAATTTAATCGACGAGCGCAAGTAGGAGAAATAAAAGAATGGGTTGAACCGGTATCAAATAAAGTATAAACTTCTTTAGAGTTTATGATAAGCTTACCCGTAATGACCTCATTCGGGTTCCTTGCTCTCTGGGAGTTCACAACAAACGCTCTCCCTTGCACAACCGGTTTTGACTTTTCTGGGACGGCTTTTGGTGCCTCCATCCTAGCTGAATTTGTCTTCGGTAAACGACAAAATTGGGCTAAATGACCTTCTCTTCCACAATTATAACATGCTTTGGACGGCATCGCGCAGTTTGGACTGATGTGCCCCTCCCCTCCGCATTTGAAACATATGATAGGTGGTCGTTCTCCTTCCTTAACGACAGGTGCTGGTGCTGACGTCTTTCCATCATTGTTGAATCTCCTCTTCTTGAAATGTCCATTCTTATTGTTTTGGCCCTGATTACCACCGAAGTGGTTACCATTTCTGGCCTGTTGATTCCCTCCACGCTTGTTGTCACCGCTTCGATGACTGCTCTCACTGGTATTATCATTTTGCCGGCTGCTCTCTTTTGGTTGCGTTGTCTCGTTATCGCGCTCCACCAACTGAGCCCTATTTACAACATCTGAATACAAACACAGTTTATGAGAAACAAGATGTTGACGTATCTCCGGCTTCAAACCTCTTAAAAACATCCGCGTCATTCTTTCTTCATTATCCACCAGGTGGGACGCAAACCGGGATAACTCCGCAAATTTTGCCTCGTACTGCGACACGGTCATATTATTCTGCTCCAATTTGATGAACTCCACCTCCTTCATGTGACGAATACTCTCGGGAAAGTATTTGTCGTTAAACAGCTCTTGGAACTTCTCCCAGGACATCTTCAGTGCGGCAGGTTGAGTACGCTTTATCGATTCCCACCAGTAATCTGCCTCTCCTCGCAACATAAAGGCGGCAAAGGGAACCTTTTGCTCCTCGGAGCAACCCAAGACATCAAATATCTTGGTGATCTGCTTTATCCATGTTTCAGCTACAAGTGGTTTGGGTTCTCCCTTAAACTCCGGTGGTCCCAGCTCCTTAAACTGTTTAGCGGTGACCGCCAGAGAGTTTCCAGTATTTCCACCTACGTTGTGGACAGGAGCCGCTTTCACCTGTTGTTGCATGAATTGCATAAAGCCTCTGAACATTTGATCATTCATCATTTGGTCAGTGTTATTGTTTGCATGAGGATTGACACCTTCCTGATGCACATTATCCTGATTATTGATATGTGGTGAATCAACAGTCGTCTGTGCTCCATTGCTATTCTCAACGTTCTCAGATGCCATTTTCAGATACTGCCACAAAATAAAAATTAATTGATATGTCATATATTATCCTTATATTATGACCGACCAATAAAATACCATGCAAATAAACTTAGGTATGTCATACTAGCAAAGAAATTCCCCGTCTCTCCCCTTCTAGTTCTATTCTCACATCTTAGCCATGGATCATATCCCTAAGCTCTGATACCAACTGTGACGCCCCCAAAATTAGGTATACATCACCCATCTTGGGTCGTCAGATACATAGTACAGAATACAGATACAACTGATTAATACAACTGTCGTGTACAATACGACAAAACATAAACTGTGAGTTTGAATATAAATATTATCTTCTAGAGAGTATTCATACTCAAAAGGAGTCCTCATTACATTTATTAACACACCCTTACATAGAATAGTGAGGACTACTAACTAATACTATCATTCGGACCATCACTCCGTTCCCCGACTTGCCCCAGCTACGTTCTCATTTCCTGAAGAGAACAGTGAAAGAAAGGGTGAGCTCAACTAGCCCAGTAAGAAATATTATGACTAAGATAATGCAGAATAAATTATCATTAGCCTTCAACAATGTTAAACTGATAAAATATAATAGACATCAAGTTTAACTGCAGCGGAACAAGCAATCCATTAAAAGAGTCAAGTAGAAAATAAACTCTACTATCTTTTATGATTTAAAAGGTTTTTCAACACTGCGATCGCTGAGACTCAGCTTAATAAAATAATCTACATCATCGAATCACCCCTGCACTACGGCCAAGGATATTCGTGTATTCATTAATGGTCATGATCATGCCAACAACTGTCCATCAATGCACTACGGGCCAATGAGGATTTTTACCACATCATTTGTAACATTACGGTCATGATTATACCGAATAATCCCTGATCATAATCATACCAAGTCCATCTATGCAATACAGGCCACAGATGACTTTCAACATTTTATAAACATGAGGATGATGACAATGATATAAGAATTCAATAAAACAAGTTCAAGAATTAATTTATCCAGGAATTAACAACGTCAAATTGTCAACATGATACTGCATTGTGGAGTAAAATTCAAGAATGCTTAGAAGAATATTTTCTTGAAAAGATACTGGATGAAACGCAACTATCAAGGATATTCCACAAATTTTATGGAGTATAGAAGTCAAAACTTAACCAACTGAGTACAATAAAGAATGGAATAACAAAAGAAATCACCATGCATGCGATAGACCGCACAGACAGGTTATTCCAATAGAATAATAAATAATGGAACCAGGTCCGGCGTAAACGCACAGACAGGATATTCCGACAGAATAATAAATAATGGAACCAGGTCCGGTGTAAAACACACAGACAGGATATTCCAACAGAATAATAATAAAACGGAACCAGGTCCGGTGTAAAACACACAGACAGGATGTTCCAACAGAATAATAAACGGAACCAGGTCCGGTGTAAAACACACAGACAGGATGTTCCAACAGAATAATAGAAGAATGTCACCAAGTATAGGGTAGACCGCGTATACTGGTTATTCCAACAGAATAATAACAAATGGAATAATAGAAGTTCTCTTCATGAATATAAAAGAAATAATATTCCCTACCTTAAAAGAACTGGATATTGGAAAAGTGATGTAGCAGAATACTTTTATTCTCTCTCTCTTATTCTCTCTATACTTTCTCTCTCTATAGCTTGAATGAATTCATGAAAAATAATGAAGCCCTAGGCCTCTATTTATAGAAAAACTGAGGGTGACTCTTGGTCTTAACGAAGGGTCAAATGACTCTTGGTCTTAACGAAGGGTCAAATGACTCTTGGTAATATTGAAGGGACAACTACTATTGACGAAAGTAATTACTATTGACCAAGGTAAATACTATTGACGAAGGTAATTACTATTGACCAAGGTAAATACTATTGACCAAGGTAAATAATATTGACGAAGGTAATTACTATTGACCAAGGTAAATACTATTGACGACGGTAATTACTATTGACGACGGTAATTACTATTGACGAAGAGACTCTTAGATGATGACATATGGCCCCCCATAAAATAACCAAACTTATCACAACGTCTCAATTATTGATTTAATAATATAACATATTATACAGATGATACTATGACAATAATTTAAGAGATATGATGCAGCAATTACTGTAGCAATAATTGAGTATAGCTGAGTGACTTCTCGCGTAAGCATCAATAATCAATACCGTGTGCTACTATGCAACCACGCGTATTACTGTACTTTTACTACCGAGTAGTTCAACAGTTTTAACGGTTTTAACGGTAACACCTCAGCCGTTATTTTTATAGAAAGATAATTCTGTCGTTTTCTCAATCCGACAATAATTCCGTTGTGGGGTCCACCAATGATTGTGCCGTCGTACGAATATTCCCCGACAAAAAGAATATTCTCCGACCAAACGAATATTTTATAACAACTTGCTTACTTTGCAAAATTTATAAATATTACCCACAACTATAACATTATATCAAATTAACTTCATAATATTCAAAAATGATATTTATAGAAAATTCATCTTTATTTATAAAAGTTGGGGTCTTACATAAATATCTTCACTAGCCAGCTTGTGGGCATCATTAGTGCAGTGACAGTTACCTCTTCTAAGTAAGTTGATTTCTTATATGATCAAATTGGTGAGTTGTGTCCATATTTAGTTTTTCTTTGACTACTATACCCCTTTTTAGCCTCTTTCTTTTCTGTCAAACTCGAAAGGGCATCTGCTATTGAACTCTATAAAGTTATTGCATGCATGTGCGGGTTAACCTGTTCTATCAAGGAGAATAGTGACTCAATTACAACTTGCTTCTAAAATTTGTCATCCATTAGTGGTATTGTGTAAAGCATGTGATATTTTTTTAAAAAAATTAACTTTTTTTTTATTTAATTTTTGTTGTGATGTGTTTGAAAGTTTTTAGCGGAGTCTTTTAATTACTGATCTTCAATTATCACTGTGGTAATTCTAAATTTACTGTTTCAGGGATGAATCATTGCTATATCAGGGATTAGCACTGAATGATGACTTGCACCGATTACTAGCTAAGAATGAAGCACTTATTTCTAGCATTGCAAAAGTCAACACCTTCAAGCAAGAAGCCAGAAGTATGGAAAGTCCCTAGGAATTCAAGAGTTTGCAAAGAAGCGGCGAGTTTTTCGTGGAATTGTACTGACCCTTTTCCCAAAGTTTTTATGGTACAGGCCTTGCACCATTGCCTCAAGTTATCTGGTGTGGTGGACTTTTTTCCATTGCTGCTTCGTTTATACCAGTTGCTTGGAGAACTTTATTTTCACAATAAAAAAACTCTATTTCACATTCTTTTTGTGTTATTTTTAAAGCTCTGTGGGTGTGTGCATGAGTTCTTCTGTTTGAACAACTTATGGGTAATAATGACTTTGGTTATATTGTGGGTATTAGCTAGAACATGTATACGAATGCTGCAAATCCTAGCTCTGTAAGATGTATTCTGTAAAATATTTTACACACAATAAAATAAAAATTAACAAAGCCTAAAATATGTATGTTTCATAAAAAAGAAATACCATTTTCATTAGATTGCTCATATATAATATTATAAACTACAAATTATACACCCACATACATAACATGCTGGTTAGATAATAAAAATCAAAATTACAACTGATTTAATAACACTAACAACAACACCGCATACATAACATTAACAATTATGACAAATTGCAGAATTAGTTACAATTGACGCATTTTAATTTTTACCATCGCTAATTCGCTGGAGTCGCATTTAAACACTCGGAAAATATAAACAATACTAATGAATGTTTCAAGACAAAATTCTTGTTAGCTTTTGTGAGCCTGTTATTGGATTATGTAAGTAGAATTCCTAGATAGAGAGACTTCCAACAAAATAAATAGTCATTTACTAGATCTTTGCAATCTTTACTAGTTGTTTGTGTAGAGTTTGAGGCCTGGAGAAAAAGGGCGAGTGGTCAGCTCTTTTAAGGCGAAAACCCCGTTCAGGTGGACTTCTTTTTATCATACTCTCCTATAGCAGGATGGGTATTGCATTATCTTCTGGAGTCTCTATGTAAAACCGTCTGACTGAGCCATAGTTCTCATCAGATAGAGAGAGCTTCTCCAAAATTGGTGAAAAGGGGATCGGCCTCATTGAAATTGATGCCAATGCAATATTCCTGGAATTGGAAAAACCAATACAGAATCATAAAATGAACATTGTTGCACTTCATTATTGATGTTTTATAAAAGTAGCAGTGTAATCTAAAGCATGTGGGAAGAAGGTTATAGTAAGAACTAAGATGCCAGAAATGTTGAGTTTCAGAATGAGGGGCACTTACAGAACCAAGAAACTTTTGCCACACATGTCTATTTTGCTTTGCAAAAATGTACTGAGCGTACTTATATAGTTGCACATCTAGACTGTTAAGTGATGCAGTCTCCTGGAGAACCAGTTCAGGAATATGAAGACGTGCCTAAAAATTTTCAAAGTCCAAAACATTAGCATGCGACAACAAAGTACATTTTATCAATTATATATAAATATCAACTAAAGTCTTTCGATCAGATCTTCCTAACTAAATGCCTAGATTGTTCATTCACTAGGTGATACCCCTCGAGGATGGGTTGCAGTTGCCAAAGGAAAGCTGTCCATTTTCCTAAGGTGTTTAGAGATTTTCTTTGTTACAAATTACACTACATAAATACAACATAGCAGAATATCTTCCTATATCAAAGCTACGTGCAGTAGAAAGTTTTTGACATCAATGTAGTCACTTTGTATTTCAACCAATAGGAATTGTTCTGCTGGTAATTGAAAAACTATCATGGAATCTCAATATCTAACCTCAGCATCTAATGTTCCATGTTAGATAGTGCTTTTAAGACTCATCAATACATTATTCTTCCAAGAATCTAATTTACCTTCTTTTAAGCTTGTGTGTGGCTTACCGATGTGCTTTATATATATGTATTTTACTTGTAGAGGGTGTCCTCGGGCACACTCCTTTTCCTTTAGAAACAAATAGAAACTATCTTATGCATCTTTGATCCAGTTTTACAACCATAAACTGGCAAACCACTAAGGCCAATTGTGGTTAACCATCAAAAATTCACTAGCGTTTTTGAGCTCAAACGTTAGAATTTGCTTGCATTAAAGGATGATTTTACCAATAATCCCTGTGGTTCTTTTTAAAATCTCAATAATATGGACTACATCAAAAGGTAACAAAAGAAAGTGTCATTCCAATAGAAAGGCTCAAGGTGAGTACCTCAACATCAAAATCGACCCTTTCTACACCCAGTTTACAAATTCAACTATACTCGGTTTACAAATCCCTTCAATCAAAATCATTTATGTACGGCTAAACTACACATGACCATTATTGTAAGAGGAAATCCACAAAATTGATACCAATTCTACTTGTTATTATAAGAAGAAATTGACACCAATTCTAGATTTTGGGTATAATAGTTGCTCCTATCAATTTAATGTAACCATGTAACAAAACCCCAAATAAACCCTAGATTTCATTTGGTTGAAAAAAAATTACAAAATTAATAAAGTGGAGTACCCTCACCTTCCGTTAGGTATGGTTCCGTTGGTTGGTCGAAGTTTTTCCTTCTGTTCGTCCCTTTCGGTTTGCTACAGATTCGCTTCGAGAGAGAGAGAGGGAGAGAAGAGTTAGAGAGAGGGGGAAGAGTTAACCGATTCGCACATGGACTGCTCTGTTTCTTTACCCCTGATCTCAAAATGGATTTTTTTTCATCTTAATTTGACCCATTTTGTCTTCCTACGATGACCTGCGTGTTTTTTTTTAAGTCCGTCCCGAGTTCGCGTTTTGAGTCCGCATATTGAGAAAATATTTTTTCAAAGTTATGGATTTGTTGATGTTTCTGCTACGTTTTTATTCCCAATTTACTTTGGGTAAATTACATATATTAGTACATTTTTAGAAATAATTACAAAAATCATACACCTATAAAATAATTACAAAAATATTACACTTTTCCATATTTATTTACAATATTAGTGTAATTAGAATTCCTTAATTTAAGGGATTAGTATTAATTGGCTGATATGGCAAATCGGGTGGTTTTTTTTGAAACGCGTGTTCCTATGTAAATAAATCTTCTTTTTCTCCCAACTTCCATAATTTTCGTACTTTCTCTCTCTAAAATCTTCTTCTTCTTCTTCTTCTTCTTCTTCATCTTCATAGTTGTTAGACTAATTAACTAGACCTGCATACAAGGTTAATGAATATTTTTCTCCTTCTTCTTCATCTTCATCATAGTTGTTCGTACTGGGTGACGTAAATTGGTTAATGAATATTGATCTCCTTCAGGCTATTGGGGGATGCAACTGGTTTGCATTGTCTAATAGTCCTTTATTTTTTTGATTGTTTTTTAATTTACTTTTGTTGCACTTGTTGATTCACAGGTTGTTCAAGTTAGTGAAAAGAAGGTTTTGGATCAGAAAGCATACATGTTCTATTATCGAGATAATAGAAATTTTGCTTCAAACATGTATCATATAACTGTTAAAGGTCATGGGAAGAAGCTCAAGTTCATAGCCAGAAGATATTTCTAAACCAAAAAATTTTAAAGGTGTGTTAATTTAAATTTTGTAATTGTTACTATCATATAACTGTTTGGTTACTTCTGTATTATGTTTTGGTTACTGTTAATTTGAAATTCGGATACCATTTTTGTTACCTTGATTTGGTATTTTGGTTATTTTTTTATGTTGTTATGGTTACCATGTATTTGCTTAGTTTACATGGTTGACTAAATTAGTTTTGGTGTACATGTTATTTATGTATTGATTACCATTAATATATGTTTTGGTTACTAACATATAACTGTTTGGTTACTTCATTAATATATTTTTTGTTACTGTTAACTTATGATTTGGATACCATTCTTTTTTCCTCAATTGGGATTTTGGTTACTTTTATATGTTGTTTTGGTTATAATGTATTTGCTTAGTATACATTGATTGACTAAACTGAGTTTGGACTACATGTTGTTTAGTATACTAGACTAATTTCTGGGGGCTTGATGTAATGCTTACGTTATAGCTACGTCAAGCAATAAAAAATAGATACTATCATATAACTGTTTTGTTACTTCTGCATTATGTTTATGTATTGGTTACCATTAATATATGTTTTGGTTACTAACATATAAATGTTTGGTTACTTCATTAGTATATTTTTTGTTACTGTTAGCTTGTGATTTGGATACCATTCTTTTTCTCTCAATTGAGATTTTGGTTACTTTTATATGATATTTTGGTTACAATGTATTTGTTTGGTAAACTGTTTATGATATAAATATTGTTTATATCTGGATACTAATGACTGTGTAAATCTGATTTTTTTTATTTGTAATTATGGAATCTTTACTATGAGGAATGCAATAGAAAATTCATTGGAAAAGTTATATATTGGTGTGACATGGAAGTCCCCTGCATTATTACCAAGAAATTAAACCCAAGACAGTTGAAGAAGTTTAAGGCATCATTAGTTTGTGGATGTATTATTTTTATAAATAATAAATTCAAGTTATAA
Source organism: Panax notoginseng (assembly GCA_016801055.1). Classification (NCBI taxonomy): domain Eukaryota; kingdom Viridiplantae; phylum Streptophyta; class Magnoliopsida; order Apiales; family Araliaceae; genus Panax; species Panax notoginseng. The sequence goes on from CM029012.1 coordinate 167,431,152, forward strand.
TAAACCATGTATTTGCTTAGTATACATTGATGTATTATTTTTGTAAATTCCTTCAAATATATTCTACAAGGTTTATGCTATTATATTTCTACTTCCATTTCCACAAATACATCTTACATGTTCTGGTTACTTTCATATAACTATTTGGTTACTTCTTTATTATGTTTTGGTTACTGTTATCTTATGGTTTGACTACAATTATTGTGTCCTCAATGTGGGATTTCGGATACTTTTATTTTTTTATTCTGGTTAATATGTAATTGTTTAGTATACATGGATTGCCTAAACTGGGATTCATTACATGATGTTTCTGTTTTGGTTACCATTAAAATCTGTTTTGGTTACTATCATATAATTATATGGTTACTGTTTTATTATGTTACATTATGGTTATAGTATACATGGATTGCTTAAACAGAGTTTCATTACATGATGTTTCTGTTTTGGTTACCATTAAAATCTGTTCTGGTTACTATCATATAATTATATGGTTACGATTTTATTATGTTACATTATGGTTACTGTTATTAGTAACCAGATAGTTACAAGCTTGCATCAGGACAAACATCAATTGTTAAATGTACATGTGTGAGTGTCCTATTTATCTACAAGCTTGTTAGTAACCAGATAATTATCATAGATAGTTACTAGCTTGCTAGTAACCAGATAATTATAAGCTTGTATCAAGACTGTTATAAGCTTGTATCAAGACTGTTATAAAGCTTGTATATGTTTACTTTATATTGATAACTCATGATGAAATCAAAAATTAAAATATTAATCAACATCAATTTTTGTTATTGCACACCATCAAAAATATTACCAACCATGTGGTTAATGGTTACTAACAGTAAACAATTATATATTCATGTAAACAATTAAATTTGTTGTATTGGTTACTATCAGTCTTCATTGTCTAACAACTGAATAAATATTGTAAAGTAACAAAATCAATATTAGACAGTAACCAAATTACATAATCTTAGTAACCAGTACATAAACCACATTTTTATATGCAATTTTGAAGGCCTAAATGATGGAATTTGACCAAAAAACCCTGCATTTTACCAGCGAAGCTTGTGACTTTTGATCGTTGACTAATTTCTAATAAAATTAAGCTCCGAAAAGGCCAAAATCTGACACTCCAAACTTGATAAAAATTGTCAAATTGTCACTACAACCAATTATATTGTAACCAATTAAATAGTATACAACAACCAATATATATATAATCAGATTAACATTTGTGTGAAGGTAACCAATGTAGTCAATAAGTAACCACAAATATAAAAGAAACAATTATAAAACTCAATAACATTATAGATTAACCAAATAAATACCTTTCAGTATCTAAATACATATTATACAGTAACCAAGATATATGTAATTAGTAGCCAAGATTATAAAAAATATTTTTACATTTATTTTACAACCAAAACAATCAGTAATGACTTTGCTACAAATTAAAGAATAACAGGTGTATGAAGGTAACCAATGTAGTTAATCAGTAACCATTAATATAAAAAAATCAGTATAAAACACAGTAATATTATGTAGTAACCATGGTAATATTACACAGTAAACAAGTCAGCATTATATACTAACCAAATTCAGACTAGACAGTAACCAACATATATTTACTTAGTATCCATAACATAAAACATATTTGACATGCATTTTACAGCAAAAACAAACAATATAAAAAACATCAATATGTACTTAGAGATTCAACAGTTGCAGGAAGGTAACCGATGTATTTAATAAGTAACCATCAATATAAAAAACATCCGTAGAATATACATTTAAAGTATACAGCAACCAAATAAATATTATACAGTAACCAAATCAATAATAAAAAGTAACCAATTTCTATGTACTTAGTAATCAGAATATAAAACATATTTTTACATGCATTTTGCAATCAAAACAATTAGTATACTGACTTTGTGACCAATTAAAGAGCGAAAAACTTAAGAAAGGTAACCAATATACGAGTATATAGTAACCACGGGGTAACCAAATAAACATTTAAAGTATTCAGCAACCAAATAAATATTATACAGTAACCAAATCAATAATAAACAGTAACCAATTTATATGTACTTAGTAACCAGAATATAAAACAGATTTTTACATGCATTTTGAAATTAAAACAGTCAGTATACTAACTTTGTTACCAATTAAAGAACGAAAAACTTAAGAAAGGTAACCAATATACGAGTATATAGTACCCACGAGGTAACAATATGCATATAAACTTTAAACTCAAAGTTGTTATAGAGGTTGATTTCTGATCTTGAAGTTGTTGTTGATCTTATTGAAGTTGTTGTTGATCTTGAAGTTGTTGTAGATCTTGAAGTTGTTGTTGATCTTGAAGTTGCTATTTATCTACTCCTCTATTATCCAATCTCAAAGTTCCATGTCGTCTTCTCCGATCGATCTGTCGTTGCTCTGTTTTTTCTGATCTCCAAGTTGTCTTTTTCTTCATTAGCGTGAATTTAGGATCGGTCAGTTGAAAATATGAAAGTCGATAACTGACGTGTAGGGAGTTAATGACGCGTAATTTTAGCAAGGTAATATTGTGTTGTTTTATTTTTGTAATTATGTTGTGTGTGTTTTATTTTTGTAATTATTTTTTAATTATTATATATTAGTGTTAAGGACCCATTTACTTTTCTTGTGTGCTGTATAATGTGTCCATATTGTGTTGATTGGAATTTTTGGGGTTACCTTTGAATGGCCAATAAATTTGGGCCTTCATATTATTTGGCAACAAGTGTTTTGAAAGTCTTGTATCCCGTGCCGATGCGGGTGTTGGCATGATCGAAATGTTGAAATTTTTTGAACATTTTCTGTTTTCCACGCGATCAATATGTGATCAAATCATTCACGAAACGACTGAAATTGACCAAAAGTATTATTGGGAAAAAATGACAATCTATTCTTGCTAGAGAGGATGAGCTTCGGAAACAAGGTTTCCATAGGAATATTATTTCCTATTTTTATTATTTTCAGGTACGACCATCTGTGTTTGGAGATATTTTTAGATTTTAATAATGCTACAGACACAATTTATTTTACAAACATTTTATAATATGTTGATGTGACATACTCCACCTCAGCATATTAATGAACAAATTGCTTCAATATAATCTTCGACCTCACATAAAAAATTGAGGTAGAGTATGCCATATCAGCATATATATAATATTATTCTTCTATATTTTGCATAATTTGAGATGTTTTCATCCAAAAAATATCTAGAGGCTCATTTAGTGAATGGAGTTGCCTCATCTTTATTTGGTTTGGCCTTACGTGAGAAAGTTGTTCTTTATCTCGGTATGGTATGGCCATTTTCATTTTATCATCAAGAATTCTTGTCCTCTATTTGGCATGTGTTTAAAATATTAAGATGTGGCTCCTCAGACTCCATTGCTAGGCTCGAGTCTTGACTCTGTCTCGTTTGGGTTGCTGCTTAGCACATACCTAGTTGTTGTGGCCTACACTACATACATGAAAGTGAGATTCACTTGTTTTTACATGAGACGACATTTTTTATGTGAAAATAATATTTTTTTTCATAATTTAAACAATAGTAACATGTTATTGAATTTCCTCTCTTTTTTTATTCAACGTACTCCTTAGTCACATCAATACATTTATCAAATAAAGAGTTTAATATAATATTTATCGAATGTATATAATTTAATATTTATTTTGTTTGAGTTGATAAATAAAATATAAGAAAGAGAATTGAAACTGTTTAAAGTTTATTTAAAGAGATTATAAATCATGTTGAATTATCTTTGGAGTATAATAATACTTTTAAGAAAATGTATTCTTTTATTGATTATTACCCCTTCCATTCCCAATAAATATATATATATATGGTCCGGATCAAGTGCATACCCCTTATCTTACTTACTCGTGCTCACCCCCTTTTAGGCGACGGTTTTGGTCATACAACCGTCGTCTATACTTTTAGCGACGGACAACATATAGCGTCGCTAAAAGTATAGACGATGGTTGTATGACCGAAACTGTCGCCTAAAGGGAGGTGAGCATGGGTGAATAAGATAAGGATCAAGTGCAAGGATCAAGTGCATATCCCTTATCTTACTCATCCGTGCTCAGTCCCCTTTAGGCGACGACTTCGATCATACAACCGTCGTCTATACTTTTAGCGACACTATATGTGACGCCCCCAAAATTAGGTATACATCACCCATCTTGAGTCGTCAGATACATAGTACAGAATACAAATACAACTTAATAATACAACTGTCGTGTACAATACGACAAAACATAAACTGTGAGTTTGAATACAAATATTATCTTCTAGAGAGTATTCATACTCAAAAGGAGTCCTCATTACATTTATTAACACACCATTATATAGAATAGTGAGGACTACTAACTAATACTATTCTTCGGACCATCACTCCGTTTCCCGACTTGCCCCAACTACGTTCTCATTTCCTGAAGAGAACAGTGAAAGAAAGGGTGAGCTCAACTAGCCCAGTAAGAAATATTATGACTAAGATAATGCAGAATAAATTATCATTAGCCTTCAACAATGTTAAACTGATAAAATATAATAGACATCAAGTTTAACTGTAGCGGAACAAGCAATCCATTAAAAGAGTCAAGTAGAAAATAAACGCTACTATCTTTTATGATTGAAAAAGTTTTTCAACACTATGATCGCTGGGACTCAGCTTAATAAAATAATCCACATCATCGAATCACCCCTGCACTACGGCCAAGGATATTCGTATATTCATTAATGGTCATGATCATGCCAACAACTGTCCATCAATGCACTACGGGCCAATGAGGACTTTTACCACATCATTTGTAACATTACGGTCATGATTATACCGAATAATCCCTGGTCATAATCATACCAAGTCCATCTATGCACTACATGCCACAGATGACTTTCAACATTTTATAAACATGAGGATGATGACAATGATATAAGAATTCAATAAAACAAGTTCAAGAATTAATTTATCCAGGAATTAACAACGTCCAAATTGTCAACATGATACTGCATTGTGGAGTAAAATTCAAGAATGCTTAGAAGAATATTTTCTTAAAAAGATACTGGATGAAACGCAACTATCAAGGATATTCCACAACTTTCATGGAGTATAGAAGTCAAAACTTAACCAACTGAGTACAATAAAGAATGGAATAACAAAAGAAATCACCATGCATGCGATAGACCGCACAGACAGGTTATTCCAATAGAATAATAAATAATGGAACCAGGTCCGGCGTAAACGCACAGACAGGATATTCCGACAGAATAATAAATAATGGAACCAGGTCCGGCGTAAACGCACAGACAGGATATTCCGACAGAATAATAAAGAATAGTATAATAAATAATGGAACCAGGTCCGGTGTAAAACACACAGACAGGATGTTTCAACAGAATAATAATAAAAACGGAACCAGGTCCGGTGTAAAACACACAGACAGGATGTTCCAACAGAATAATAGAAGAATGTCACCAAGTATAGGGTAGATCCGCGTATACACGTTATTCCAACAGAATAATAAGAAATGGAATAACAGAAATTCTCTTCTTGAATACGAAAGAATAATATCCCTTACCTTAAAAGAACTGGATATTGGAAAAGTGATGTAGCAGAATACTTTTATTCTCTCTCTCTCTTATTCTCTCTATACTTCCTCTCTCTATAGCTTGAATGAATTCGTGAAAAATAATGAAGCCCTAGGCCTCTATTTATAGAAAAACCGAGGGTGGCTCTTGGTCTTAACGAAGGGTCAAATGACTCTTGGTCTTAACGAAGGGTCAAATGACTCTTGGTAATATTGAAGGGACAACTACTATTGACGAAAGTAATTACTATTGACCAAGGTAAATACTATTGACGAAGGTAATTACTATTGACCAAGGTAAATACTATTGACGAAGGTAATTACTATTGACCAAGGTAAATACTATTGACGACGGTAATTACTATTGACCAAGGTAAATACTATTGACGACGGTAATTACTATTGACGACGGTAATTATTATTGACGAAGAGACTCTTAGATGATGACATATGGCCCCCCATAAAATAACCAAACTTACCACAACGTCTCAATTATTGATTTAATAATATAACATATTATACAGATGATACTATGACAATAATTTAAGAGATATGATGCAGCAATTACTGTAGCAATAATTGAGTATAGCTGAGTGACTTCTCACGTAAGCATCAATAATCAATACCGTGTGCTACTATGCAACCACGCGTATTACTGTACTTTTACTACCGAGTAGTTCAACAGTTTTAACGGTTTTAACGGTAACACCTCAGCCGTTATTTTTATAGAAAGATAATTCTGTTGTTTTCTCAATCCGACAATAATTCCGTTGTGGGCTCCACCAATGATTGTGCCGTCGTACGAATATTCCCCGACAAAAAGAATATTCTCCGACCAAACGAATATTTTATAACAACTTGCTTACTTTGCAAAATTTATAAATATTACCCACAACTATAACATTATATCAAATTAACTCCATAATATTCAAAAATGATATTTATAGAAAATTCATCTTTATTTATAAAAATTGGGGTCTTACAACCTCCCCTTCTTATGAAATTTCGCCCTCGAAATTAGGGTACGTACCTGGTATGTCGAAGAGGTAAGGATACCTTGATTTCATTTCTGATTCTAACTCCCAAGTCATTTCCTCAACATCGTGGTTTCTCCACAAAACTTTGACTTGAGGTATAACCTTGGAGCGTAGAATATGTTCCTTCTTATCCAAGATTTGAACAGGAACTTCTTCATACGTCAAATCCTCCGCTATTTCGTCCGGTTCTAACTCAATAATGTGGTTCGGGTCTTCCACATATTTGCGTAACATGGATATGTGGAAAACGTTATGAACACGAGACATACTTGGCGGTAAAGCGAGTCTATAAGCCACAGTTCCTACTCGATCGAGGATTAAAAATGGACCGATGAATCGAGGATTTAGCTTTCCTCTCTTTCCAAATCTCGTAACTCCTTTCCATGGAGCAACACGTAAGAACACATGATCTCCTACATCAAATTTCACGTCCTTTCGATGAAGATCAGCATAACTCTTTTGTCGATCTTGTGAGGTTTTTATACGTTGTCGGATCGTTTGAATCTTTTCTGTAGTCATACGTACCAACTCCGGTCCCAACAACGTTGCTTCGCCCACCTCATCCCAGCATACTGGAGAACGACATTTTCTTCCATACAATGCTTCGAATGGAGCCATGCCAATACTTGCTTGATAACTGTTGTTGTAGGAAAACTCCACCAATGGTAAGAACTTGTCCCAACTTCCCTTGAAGTCAAAGACACAGAGTCTTAATAGATCTTCAAGAGTTTGAATAGTCCTCTCTGATTGTCCGTCCGTCTGAGGATGATATGCTGAACTAAATCGTAACTCCGTGCCCATAGCTTTTTGTAAACTAACCCAAAATCGTGAAGTGAATCTTGGGTCTCGATCAGAAATTATGGATACTGGCATACCATGCAGTCTTACAATCTCGTTTATGTACATACGAGCAAGACGTTCAAGTGTATAAGTTTCTCGTATCGGTAAGAAATGAGCAGACTTGGTCAATCTATCAACAATGACCCAAATCGCATCAATACCTTGAGAAACCCTAGGAAGACCGGTAACGAAATCCATGGTAATGTGCTCCCACTTCCATTCTGGAATTTCAAGTGGTTGCAATGGACCTTTTGGTACTTGATGCTCCGCTTTGACTCGTTGACAAGTTAGACACCTTGAGATAAACAACGCTATCTCTCTCTTCATATTGCTCCACCAAAATGTATGACGAAGATCATGATACATTTTGGTACTTCCAGGATGGATTGCAAACGGTGTGTTGTGCGCCTCCATCATGATTTCATACTTTAAATCAGGGTTGTTAGGAACACAAAGTCTGGAGTTGACTCGAAGTATTCCTTCCTCATCGATTCTTGCTTCCGGCATAACACCTTCTTGCACTTTCTTCCTCATACGCATCAGCTCCAGGTCTGTAGCTTGAGCAGCTTTAACTTTATCGATTAAAGTCGGTTCTACTCGTATATTCGCCATCATCACATGGGTCCCTGGAGTCTTCAACTCTATCTCCATCCTTTGCAAGTCACACAAAATGGGCCTTTGCGTTGTTAATATTGCACTTGTACCCGCATATGATCTTCTACTCAATGCGTCAGCTACCACGTTCGCTTTTCCAGGATGGTATTGAATGGTATGATCATAATCTTTCAACAGTTCAAGCCAACGTCGTTGTCGCATGTTGAGTTCCTTTTGAGTGAAGAAATATTTGAGGCTTTTATGATCCGTAAAGATCTCCACTTTCTCCCCATACAAGTAATGCCTCCAAATTTTAAGTGCAAAGACAACAGCTGCCAACTCTAGATCATGAGTAGGATAATTCCTCTCATATTCCTTGAGTTGTCTTGATGCATAGGCTATGACTTTTCCATGTTGCATGAGAACGCATCCCAACCCTTTGCTCGAAGCATCACTGTAGATGACAAATCCCTCCGAGCCAGATGGTATTGTTAGAACAGGTGCTGAAATGAGTCTCCTCTTGAGTTCTTGAAAACTCTGCTCACATTCTTCGCTCCAACCAAACTTTGTATCTTTCCGAGTCAGCTGAGTTAATGGAGTAGCGATTCGAGAAAATCCTTCCACGAATCTCCGATAATAACCAGCTAAACCAAGAAAGCTACGTACCTCGGTCACTGATTTAGGTTGCTCCCAGCTTTGAATAGCTTCAATCTTTGCCGGGTCAACCGATATTCCACGACTTGATACTACGTGCCCAAGGAATGCTACCTCCTCCAGCCAGAACTCGCATTTCTTCAACTTGGCATAAAGCTTGTATTCACGAAGCTTTTGGAGTACCAGCCTCAAGTGTTGCTCATGATCTTCACGGCTTTTGGAATAAATAAGGATGTCATCAATAAAGACGACCACAAAGTGATCCAAATATTCCTTGAATACCCGGTTCATCATATCCATGAAGGCAGCAGGAGCATTAGTCAATCCAAAGGACATGACTAGGAATTCATAATGCCCGTACCGAGTTCTAAAAGCCGTCTTTGGAATATCCTCAGTTCTAACCTTCAGCTGATGATATCCAGAACGAAGATCGATCTTTGAAAAGAATTGTGCTCCTTGCAACTGGTCAAACAGGTCATCAATACGTGGCAATGGGTACCTGTTTTTGATGGTGACATGATTCAACTCCCGATAATCAATACAAAGTCGCATACTTCCATCTTTCTTCTTCACGAATAGAACAGGAGCTCCCCAAGGAGAAGTACTAGGACGAATAAAGCCAATGTCTAACAATTCCTGCAGTTGGATCTTTAACTCCTGAAGTTCAATAGGAGCCATTCGATATGGGGCTTTGGAAATGGGTTTTGTACCGGGTTCAAGATCGATACAAAATTTAATTTCACGCTCTGGGGGTAGGCCAGGAAGTTCTTCAGGGAATACGTCAGGGAATTTATTAACAATAGAAATATCATTCAAAACTGACGTATTTTTGTTTAGATCTGTGACATGAGCTAAGAAAGCTTGACATCCGTTTTTCAATAAACGAATAGTTTTATGGCTTGAGATGACAGCGATTGATTTTAATGGTTTGGTTGCTTGAATTCGCATAATAGGTCGATTAGGAATATGAAAACTAACAACCTTACGAAAACAATCAATTTTTGCATAATGAGTAGTTAACCAATCAATCCCTAGAATCACGTCAAATGCAAGTATTTTTAATGAAATCAGATCGATATGTAATGTGTGGGTACCAACTTGAACTAAACAAGACTTATAAACAGTGGAGGTAATGAAGGTTTCTCCCAACGCAGTTTCCACAGATAAGTCAAAGTCTAATTTCTCCGGAATCAAATTTAATCGATGAGCGCAAGTAGGAGAAATAAAAGAATGGGTTGAACCAGTATCAAATAAAGTATAAACTTCTTTAGAGTTTATAATAAGCTTACCCGTGATGACCTCATTCGGGTTCCTTGCTCTCTGGGAGTTCACAACAAACGCTCTCCCTTGCACAACCGGTTTTGACTTTTCTGGGACGGCTTTTGGTGCCTCCATCCTAGCTGAATTTGTCTTCGGTAAACGACAAAATCGGGCTAAATGACCTTCTCTTCCACAATTATAACATGCTTTGGACGGCATCGCGCAGTTTGGACTGATGTGCCCCTCCCCTCCGCATTTGAAACATATGATAGGTGGTCGTTCTCCTTCCTTAACGACAGGTGCTGGTGCTGACGTCTTTCCATCATTGTTGAATCTCCTCTTCTTGAAATGTCCATTCTTATTGTTTTGGCCCTGATTACCACCGAAGTGGTTACCATTTCTGGCCTGTTGATTCCCTCCACGCTTGTTGTCACTGCTTCGATGACTGCTCTCGCTGGTATTATCATTTTGCCAGCTGCTCTCTTTTGGTTGCGTTGTCTCGTTATCGCGCTCCACCAACTGAGCCCTATTTACAACATCTGAATACAAACACATTTTATGAGAAACAAGATGTTGACGTATCTCCGGCTTCAAACCTCTTAAAAACATCCGCGTCATTCTTTCTTCATTATCCACCAGGTGGGACGCAAACCGGGATAACTCCGCAAATTTTGCCTCGTACTGCGACACGGTCATATTATTCTGCTCCAATTTGATGAACTCCACCTCCTTCATGTGACGAATACTCTCGGGAAAGTATTTGTCGTTAAACAGCTCTTGGAACTTCTCCCAGGACATCTTCAGTGCGACAGGTTGAGTACGCTTTATCGATTCCCACCAGTAATCTGCCACTCCTCGCAACATAAAGGCGGCAAAGGGAACCTTTTGCTCCTCGGAGCAACCCAAGACATCAAATATCTTGGTGATCTGCTTTATCCATGTTTCAGCTACAAGTGGTTTGGGTTCTCCCTTAAACTCCGGTGGTCCCAGCTCCTTAAACTGTTTAGCGGTGACCGCCAGAGAGTTTCCAGTATTTCCACCTACGTTGTGGACAGGAGCCGCTTTCACCTGTTGTTGCATGAATTGCATAAAGCCTCTGAACATTTGATCATTCATCATTTGGTCAGTGTTGTTGTTTGCATGAGGATTGACACCTTCCTGATGCACATTATCCTGATTATTGATATGTGGTGAATCAACAGTCGTCTGTGCTCCATTGCTATTCTCAACGTTCTAAGATGCCATTTTCAGATACTGCCACAAAATAAAAATTAATTGATATGTCATATATTATCCTTATATTATGACCGACCAATCAAATACCATGCAAATAAACTTAGGTATGTCATACTAGCGAAGGAATTCCCCGTCTCTCCCCTCCTAGTTCTATTCTCACATCTTAGCCAGGGATCATATCCCTAAGCTCTGATACCAACAGTGACGCCCCCAAAATTAGGTATACATCACCCATCTTGAGTCGTCAGATACATAGTACAGAATACAAATACAACTTAATAATACAACTGTCGTGTACAATACGACAAAACATAAACTGTGAGTTTGAATACAAATATTATCTTCTAGAGAGTATTCATACTCAAAAGGAGTCCTCATTACATTTATTAACACACCATTATATAGAATAGTGAGGACTACTAACTAATACTATTCTTCGGACCATCACTCCGTTCCCCGACTTGTCCCAGCTACGTTCTCATTTCCTGAAGAGAACAGTGAAAGAAAGGGTGAGCTCAACTAGCCCAGTAAGAAATATTATGACTAAGATAATGCAGAATAAATTATCATTAGCCTTCAACAATGTTAAACTGATAAAATATAATAGACATCAAGTTTAACTGTAGCGGAACAAGCAATCCATTAAAAGAGTCAAGTAGAAAATAAACGCTACTATCTTTTATGATTGAAAAAGTTTTTCAACACTATGATCGCTGGGACTCAGCTTAATAAAATAATCCACATCATCGAATCACCCCTGCACTACGGCCAAGGATATTCGTATATTCATTAATGGTCATGATCATGCCAACAACTGTCCATCAATGCACTACGGGCCAATGAGGACTTTTACCACATCATTTGTAACATTACGGTCATGATTATACCGAATAATCCATGGTCATAATCATACCAAGTCCATCTATGCACTACATGCCACAGATGACTTTCAACATTTTATAAACATGAGGATGATGACAATGATATAAGAATTCAATAAAACAAGTTCAAGAATTAATTTATCCAGGAATTAACAACGTCCAAATTGTCAACATGATACTGCATTGTGGAGTAAAATTCAAGAATGCTTAGAAGAATATTTTCTTAAAAAGATACTGGATGAAACGCAACTATCAAGGATATTCCACAACTTTCATGGAGTATAGAAGTCAAAACTTAACCAACTGAGTACAATAAAGAATGGAATAACAAAAGAAATCACCATGCATGCGATAGACCGCACAGACAGGTTATTCCAATAGAATAATAAACAATGGAACCAGGTCCGGCGTAAACGCACAGACAGGATATTCCGACAGAATAATAAATAATGGAACCAGGTCCGGCGTAAACGCACAGACAGGATATTCCGACAGAATAATAAAGAATAGTATAATAAATAATGGAACCAGGTCCGGTGTAAAACACACAGACAGGATGTTCCAACAGAATAATAATAAAAACGGAACCAGGTCCGGTGTAAAACACACAGACAGGATGTTCCAACAGAATAATAGAAGAATGTCACCAAGTATAGGGTAGATCCGCGTATACAGGTTATTCCAACAGAATAATAAGAAATGGAATAACAGAAATTCTCTTCTTAAATACGAAAGAATAATATCCCTTACCTTAAAAGAACTGGATATTGGAAAAGTGATGTAGCAGAATACTTTTATTCTCTCTCTCTCTTATTCTCTCTATACTTTCTCTCTCTATAGCTTGAATGAATTCGTGAAAAATAATGAAGCCCTAGGCCTCTATTTATAAAAAAACCGAGGGTGGCTCTTGGTCTTAACGAAGGGTCAAATGACTCTTGGTCTTAACGAAGGGTCAAATGACTCTTGGTAATATTGAAGGGACAACTACTATTGACGAAAGTAATTACTATTGACCAAGGTAAATACTATTGACGAAGGTAATTACTATTGACCAAGGTAAATACTATTGACGAAGGTAATTACTATTGACCAAGGTAAATACTATTGACGACGGTAATTACTATTGACGACGGTAATTATTATTGACGAAGAGACTCTTAGATGATGACATATGGCCCCCCATAAAATAACCAAACTTACCACAACGTCTCAATTATTGATTTAATAATATAACATATTATACAGATGATACTATGACAATAATTTAAGAGATATGATGCAGCAATTACTGTAGCAATAATTGAGTATAGCTGAGTGACTTCTCACGTAAGCATCAATAATCAATACCGTGTGCTACTATGCAACCACGCGTATTACTGTACTTTTACTACCGAGTAGTTCAACAGTTTTAACGGTTTTAACGGTAACACCTCAGCCGTTATTTTTATAGAAAGATAATTCTGTCGTTTTCTCAATCCGACAATAATTCCGTTGTGGGGTCCACCAATGATTGTACCGTCGTACGAATATTCCCCGACAAAAAGAATATTCTCCGACCAAACGAATATTTTATAACAACTTGCTTACTTTGCAAAATTTATAAATATTACCCACAATTATAACATTATATCAAATTAACTCCATAATATTCAAAAATGATATTTATAGAAAATTCATCTTTATTTATAAAAATTGGGGTCTTACACTATATGTTGTCTGTCGCTAAAAGTATAGACAACGGTTGTATGACCAAAACCGTCGCCTAAAGGGGGGTGAGCACGGGTGAGTAAGATAAGGGGTATGCACTTGATCCGGACCATATATATATATGTATATATATATATATATATATATATATATATATATATATATATATATATAGGCTTTCTCTTGTAAGGACTCAAAATAAGGACTCAAAGTAAGGACCGCATTTTTTTTGCTTTTTTTTTGCTTTTTTTTTTTAAAAACAACTAAAAAAAATATTTAATATTTTATGGAACTGAAAGTTTTTTAAAAAAAAGTGTTTTGGGTGTGATTTGGGTACGTATAACAAAAACATGTATGTACAGTCTGTGCAGACTGAACTACCATTTTTTGGTATAGGTATCCAAAACACGCCCAAAACATTGTATTATGAAAAAATTTCAATTCCATAAAATATTAAATATTTTTTTTAGTTGTTTTAAAAAAAAAGAAGCAAAAAAAAACAAAAAATATGCGGTCCTTACTTTGAGTCCTTATAAGAGAAAATCTATATATATATATATATATATATATATTCTAATTTTGACCCTTTGAAGTCAATATGTGAAATTTTAAAATTTAAAATTTATATAATACAAGTATAATTATTGTAAAAATATAGAAAGTAGTATTATTTAGAAAAATTGCTAATTTTAAATTTATATGGAGCACATTGATTTTAAATCTTAAAACTTTACAAATTGATTTAAGAAAGTCAAAATGGGACTATAATATTTTTATAGGATAAGAGAAATATTTTTGAAATATAATTCCACTAAAAGGATTAATTTTCTCAAATTTTCAAATAATAAGGATTTACTTATGTCAAATTTATAAGTTATTAATTTAGTAATATGATAAAAGTGTTATTATGACAACAAATTTGAGAATATTGTATCATTTTATATTATCATTAATAAAATGTTTTTTTTAAATAAAAATTTAACAAATAAAACTATTTTGTGGAATGAAGGGAGTACATATCTTTAATAAAGCAATCTTAACTGCAAATTATTCAATTAAGTCTTGAAGAAAAACAAAAGAATATTGGCTACAAATTGAAAGTATTGTATATAGAAGGAAATGAGTTTCTTATAAATTTTTTGGGCAAAAGTGTAAAAAAGTCCTTGTGATTTTATCCGAAATTATACTTAGCCTATAAACTATTTTTTTTCAAAAGTAACTATAACCTTACAAAATTTAGGTCAACTCTGTCCTCCCGTTAACGAAAATACCACCTAATCCTAGACGACTAGACTAACGTGACTGACACATGAACATATTTTACTGACGAGACATAGCTAACAATTCATATGTGAAAAATAGTTAACAATTCAAATTAAACATATTTGTCTCAATACATGTACCTATTGTTAATATAGCTTTCTCATCATCTTATTATTATTATTATTATTATTATTATTATTATTGTCGTTGTTGTTGTTTTATCTTTTTCATTCCGAAATACAAAATTAGTATTGTAGTTTTAAATTCAATTTAAATATTTATTTATAAAATATTGTAATTAATGATACCTTAAATATAACTTATAATTATTATAATTTACTATATAAAATTAGTCAAAATTTATTTTTAAAATATCTCAAATAATAATAATAATAATAACAATAAGATTATTTAGAAAAGGTGTGTTTGAGGGAGAAATAAGGTGGAGGGAGGTCCAGAGTCGGCCCTGGACAAGGGGGCCAACATAGCAACTGTCTAGGTCCCACAGTTGAGGAGAGTCCAAAATTTTTTATAAGCTTATATATTTATGTTTATAAATAATAATAATAATAAAAAAAAATATTAGTGATATTATGCATTAAAAATAATATGTTAGAAAGTATTAAATATGATAGTATAATTGATGATTTTGCATCTAAAAGTGCAACAAGAAGACATTTTAAATGATGTTTTGTGGTTTAGATTTCATTGGACAAAACTAAAGAAATACTCACTGTAGTTGGTAGGTTTTACTGATTACATCATTGAACTTTTAATTTTTTAAATAACACCACTAAACTAATTATTATTTTGAAATTGGGTCATTCTGTTAAAAAAAATAAACGGACGTAACTAATAAATTATCCACTGTAATTAGCACATTTTACTGATTACACTATTGAACTTTTAATTTTTTAAATTATCCCATCAAACTAATTAAAAATAATTATTTTAAATATTTTTTAAAATAATTATTTTAAGTAAAAAATATTAGAAACTTTTTTTTTTCCTTCATAAAATGAGTAGAGTTTCATAAAATATAGATTCAAAAAAGTTAAAGTGATTTTAAATTAAATTAATGTCTACTTAATTTTTGAACAGAATGACACATTCTTAATATTAGAAATTTTAAAAAAAAACTAAAAATAAAAATAAAAATTAAAAATATAATAAAAGATAAATAAAAAAATTGATTCAATTTTTTCAAAAAAGAAATTAATAATTTTTATAAATAAATATTATTTTCAAGAAAAAATTTAAAAATTCTTCATATTTTAAAAAATTAGTATAAAATATAGATTCTAAAAAATAAACTTTATTTTCAAAAGGAAAAAAAAAAGATTTTTTTAAAAAATCTGTAAGGTTTCATAAAATTTTACTTTTTTAAAATCTATATTTTATGAAACTTTACTCATTTTACTCATTTTTTTTTAAAGTTTCTAATATTTTTTTACTAAAAATAATAATTATTTTTAAAAATATTTAAAATAATTATTTTTTAATTAGTTTAATGGAATAATCTGAAAAATTAAAAATTCAATGGTGTAATCAGTAAAATGTGCAAACTACAATAGGTAATTCATTAGTTTTGTAGATAAAAAATTAACGTCTGTTTATTTTTTTAAAACGGAATAACCAAATTTCAAAATAATAATTAATTTAGTGGGGTAATTTAAAAACTTCAAAAATCAATTGTATAATCAGTAAAACTTACCAATTATAATGAATATTATATTAATTTTACCGATTTCATTAATATTTTTATTTTATAAGTACATGAAATAATTCTTTATTTTGACGATATTTTAAAATATTCTTTTTTATCTTTTATAATTTTAATAAAAATAATTAATTAATAATTTATTTATTTTTTTATTTAATTTGTATAAAGAGCTACACTTGAACAAATTTATCCTGGATCTTAGAAAATCTAAGATCGGCTCTGGAGTGGTCTTCCATGTCCACCTACCACCACAATTGCCCATTATTGTCGCCGTCATGCTACCACCACCACTAGATGCAGAAAATCGTTGAAGTAAACACTCCAACTTTGAAAACCTGTATTTTAACTTTATTTGTTAATCACTCCATTATGCAATCGCACTAACCGATCACGCCACCCTCTCTAAACATCCCTAAACTCGTCAATCCGACTCAGATTCACACCAAGTAAGACTCCATCAGATAAGATAAGCTCACTGATCATATCTCCGTCATTCTCGACCGTCGCGACAATCCACACCGCGAGATTATGCTTCTTCTCACCGTTCGTCTCAATGACGCTTTCGCCAGCAACACTCTCGCCGTTCATTTGTTAAATTTATAAATTTAATAGATAATGTTTGGGTCTGTGAAATTGAAGATTTTGTTTCTAATACCAGTGATGGCAGTGGTTGTTGCTAGTGAACAAATTTTTATCGATTTTGTTTCATGATCGATTTTTGTTCATATCTATAAAGAATGAAATTGTAGATTTTGTTTTTGATTTAAATTATAAAATATGTTATTACGTTTTTGCCCTTTTAAAAAGTCTTCTTGGTCTTGAGTCCATGTGTCAGTCTCATCGGCAAAGTATGTCCACCTGTTAGTTACGTTAGTTTAGATGGCATATCCATTATAGGAAGGGATATAATTGACTTAAAATTTATAAGATTAAAGATACTTTTGAAAAAAAAAATAGTTCATAAGTTTAATAGGATTTCGGGTAAAATCATATGTTTTTTTTACACCTTTGCCCTAAAAAATTTTCATGAACTCTTCTACTTTAGAAGAGCACAAGTACAATTTCAACAATCTCCAGAGTAGTTAACATTAACATGAAGCAAACTTTATGGTAAATTTATTTTATGTTCAATATAGTGTTGAAACGTAGGCAGAGATATCACTCTTCCGTTTATGTATCAACACTATATTAGATATAGAGTGAATTTATCATGAAATTTATTTCATGCTAACCGAATCCTTTTCGGTTACTCATTTTATGAATAATAATACGATTATTCCAGTATCAACAAGGGAACAATATATATAAACTCACTTAATAAGAATTGAACTTGAAATTAATGTTTAATTTTAATTACGAGACTAAAATATTATTGTGTTGAAAAAGTAAGATACAATAAAATAGAAAATTTATATTTTTCAACTAAATACATTATTAATAACGTCCTCATATTATTAAAAATAAATTCCATATTCATTTGAATAAGGAGTAAGAACCTCATTTAAAAACAAATTTCTTGAATATTTCACTTTCTCCAAAAATATTCCTATTAAGTACTCCGTTCCTAAAAGATTGTCGTTTTAGAAGAAAAAATTTGTTTCAAAAAGTTTGTCGTTTATAATTTTCGAGGATAATAAATTATTTACTTTCCTATATTACCCCTATCTTATCTTATTATCCCAAGAAATTTTCCCTTTGTATTAATAGTTTTTAACTTCTCATGAAATGATAGTCATGAAATTTCAAACAAATTTTATTTGATAAATGATACTTTCTTAATCCATGTGCAAAAATCTTAAACGATAATCTTTTAAGAACGGATGTAGTACATAGGTAGGCTAATATAATCTATAGTCCTTCTAGGGATCGGGAATTTTCTATCGGTCTAGCCACCGATTTAATTTAAATTTTGTTTGACTCCCAAAAAATTCAATAATTTAGGCTTAATTTGAATATATATAAAAAATAGTGTTATATAATTTGTATAATATTATTTTTTATATGTATTTAAATCACACATAAATGATTGAATTCTGTAAAAATTTCAATTAAAATAAATACTATATATTTTTTTTAGTTTTTAGTAGTCAAAACAAAAATAAATAAATAAAAAGAAAATAAATATCTCTTATGCCTTCCCTATTTCCCTTTCTCCTCGTTATGTATTATACATCTTCTCCCCCTTTACTAAAACCTTATCTCTTCATAAACCTCACACAGACTCCATATCACTCTAACCAGCCACTCCTTTCTTCTCATCAGCAGTAACCATGTCTGCCTCAACTACATCTTCCCTTCACTTCCTCTCTCTTACTCCTAAAACCGTATCGTCTAAACTCTCCTCCACAACCTGTAATTCACTCTCTCTGTTTCCCCCTTCATCTCTCATCAACAAGCCTCTCCCTAAGCTATTTACTACTTCCTTATCTTCTTCTATTAAATTATTCCAAATCTCGCCGCAGTCTCGATTGAAGGTGGCCTTATCGTCAGATTTTGGGGTGGCTGAGGATACTTCTACTTTGGAGAGTGAGGAAGACGAGCGTAGCTTCTCTCCTGACCTCAAGCTGTTTGTGGGTAACTTGCCTTTCAGTTGTGACAGTGCCGTTCTTGCCAAATTGTTTGAACGTGCCGGGAATGTTCAAATGGTCGAGGTATTATTACAAGTCTTTATTTGTGCAAATTTCTTTCTTAAATGTTTGTTTTTTCTGGGTTTGTTAATGGAGTACTGCTACTATTAATTGGTTCATGGCTACTCATTCGTTCATAAAGATTAGTGTTTTTCTCTTTCTTTCTTTCTGGGTTTTCAGGAGTACTGCATATATTTTTATAAACTCATGTTGTTTGCTGCCTTTCCCTAATTCTAGTTTACCTCAGGTATATATGTTTAATACGTGGCAATTTATGAATCATTCTAAGGGATAAATATTTTCTGGCTAAGTAGATAGTAGTTATTTGGATGTTTTTTCAGGGAACACCTCCTTGGGCTAAAAGGAACTTAGGGGTGAAAGGTACTTGTTAAGAAGCTAATTGCTTAAGTTTCAAGAATTCTAACACAAGGGAAAGTCTTTCAATGTTAAGGATTTTGTTTTGGAACTAGTTTCCAGTAATAAAATAATACTCCCTTCGGTTTAAAGAAGAATAAATTTTGACTTTTTAACTCAACTATTTAAATCCTAAAATTCAAAATTAATATGAAAGTATTTTAGATTTGAAATCAACAAATATGATAATATGTAGTATTTTTTGAATGGTAAATAAAGTTATATATATATATATATTCTTACTAAAATTAAATAAATTTATTTTAGGATTTCGAGAACTCAAATAGTCAAATTGTATATCTAAATTTGGAACTGAGGGAGTACGTTTGTGTATGCGTGTGAATATAAATGCAGGCAGCTGGGGTGAGGGTATATCAGGTCTATGTACCGATATTTGATTTTTCTCTTTTTCTCAAAGCAGCTTTGTTATTTTTTTTGTGAGAGATATACATGTGTATTTTAGTTTGTTGGTGTTTCTACAGGGCAGGGATTACCTTCTTAGTATTTTGTTCTTTTGGCATCACAAGGCTTTTCTAGGTTCGATTGTGCATTTTGTAGATTTTTGGGGAATTTTCTTTAGGAGTCTAATGTAGGTATGTATTTTTGCGTAGGCTCCTTGTGTAGGGTGGAATTTGGCTTTTGTCAGGCATAGGAGTGCTTTTTTTAAAATATATATATATATATATTTATACTATCTATGCTCTTGTATATTTCACATGTACTTGGGGTTGCCCCTTTTTGATGATTTTAATGAAATTATTTACTTACGAAAAAATGGGGTTTTTTTTATATATATTAGTAACGTATATAAATTGTAGGTGTACTAAAGTGGTCGCGTTCTGCAGGTTATATATGACAAAATTACTGGAAGAAGTCGTGGATTTGGGTTTGTAACGATGTCAACTGTTGAAGAAGTAGAAACAGCTGTTCAACAGTTCAATGGCTATGTAAGTTTGATTACTCTGTGTCTGGTATATGTACTATGTTCTGTCTTATTTTTTCCTCCTGTGAAGTTTGAATTTTACTTATCTTTACCTCACAACAAAAAGCAGGAGTTTGATATTCAGCAATTATTTTGACAGTATATAAAACCAATACAAGGTTCTTTATTTTTTAAAGTTCGTCAATGAGTTCAAAGTTGAAATATAGGATTAAAAGGACACCAGTTTTCTGAAATGGGTGTCTTCCAGTTTTCTGAAGTGTGTGTCTTTTCCTTTTTTGAGTCTGAATCTTAACATCAATTTTAGCTTTTATCTCAATTGAAGTGTGCAATTTGTGCTTATATGCTAAAGTCAATGATTGGTAAGTGGGTTTTTACATCCAAGCAAAAAATTGTGGCATTTGGCAGGAAGTTGAGGGAAGAGCATTGAGGGTGAATTCTGGGCCTCCTCCTCCCAGAGAAGATAACCCTTTTAGAGCTCCCAGGGGTGGTGGGAGAAGTTTCAATAACACCAACAGGCTCTATGTTGGAAATCTTTCTTGGGGTGTTGACAATTTGGCGCTTGAAACCTTGTTCAGTGAACAAGGAAAAGTTATGGAAGCCAAGGTGGTCTATGACAGGGACAGTGGTAGATCAAGGGGCTTTGGATTTGTGACTTACAGTTCTGCTGATGAGGTCAATCGTGCAGTTGATGCATTGAATGGTGTTGTAAGTGATCTTGTTTTACTTTTTTCATCATATTTTTTATTCATATCCTTTTGTTATAATCAACTGTTAGACTGGAAGTTTACTTCTAAGTTAATTGAATGATCATTATATTAGTTCTGCAGGATACAGCAGTTGCAAATTTTCTCTGCACTTTTAAAAAATTTATACACTAATGCTAGTATGAATTTTGATTTTCTTCAGGGATACTTTTTACTGTCAAAAATACATGTTTTTTTCATATGCTTTCAACTATCCGTAAAATCATTCAAAGTATTATGATCTGTATGGGCATACTAGAGCAACTGCAATTACTTGTGTGCTGCTCATTTATGATTCTTAATAGCCTGTAAATTTGAATCAACCATAACTTCTGCCAAACTAAAGTAATTTTTGGCACTTTTTTTGGGATCACTATGGACTTGCAGCCACTAGCCATTGAGTGTGCATGGAATATAACCATGGGTTAACACCTTTGGTTATCCCTCATTTTATTTGTTTTCTTACATAAAAAAGTGGATGTATTTCCTCTAAAATTATACCAGTTAAAAGATGTATCTATTTACAATTGTATAGTCATTAGCATCTGTTTCAATTCATGTGTTCTTTGTAGTTCAGTTATTGCTGTAAGGAAAAATTCTTGGACTTGATATAGTCTGTATGCATATGAATGGTAGTAGACCGAATATGGTAATTTGGAATATTTTGTTTGGGTTTTGCTTTAAATAATCCTTTCTAACTGTCAATGTGCAGGACCTTGACGGCAGGCAAATCCGCGTAAGTGTTGCTGAGGCTCCGCCTACGCGGCGTCAATATTAAGTATTGAATTGTTTGTGCTATACATTCGACCAAGAAATCTCGGGGTATAAGTCTACTGAAGCTGCACTAAATTTGGGTTTCCTGTATTTCATTCTTGATATAGGGAATGACAGCCTATATCTATATGTATACATCTTTATATATTTGCGTTGAATTAAGCTTGAGAATGGAATGCAAGAGTTAGATATTTTGTTAAAGCAGTTTTTACATGAATTTTGGAAGCTTCTGTTACAGGTCCTGGGGGCTATGCAGAAGTTCATCAAATGATCAAATTTTGAAGGGTCCCAACACCTAAGTTGCAACTGATGAATTTGGTTTCTATAGCATACACACTATAACAAGAGCTTGGAAGTTTGTAAAAGTTTTGTAATGTATGCCCAGAATATGCTTTGGACAAGATATTAATTTGTAATCCTCCATTTGAAAACTTGGCTGGGGTAGGCAAATGAACTGTTGATCTTTTGACTTTCCAGTGGATGTAGTGTGAAGAAATTTGTGATGGTCTATGAATTTGCAGGGAAGTTTAATGTTAATGATAAAGAACCAAGATATTGGGAATTAATATCACAATGAACGTTTCCCAAGGAAGGATCAGTTTCTCAAGGTTCCTCTAGATGAGGTAAGTTCCCCACCCCCACAATCCCTACCTTATACACTAGCTAATGACAGCTCGTATCACTGATCCTCGTAGTTTATATACTTCACATTATTCCTGTCCCTGGCAATTCCAAGACATTCATAATTATGAAGACTCGAGCACTATGGCGCAAAACGGTAGGGTAGGGTAGGGTAGGGTAGGGTAGGGCAGGGCAGGGCAGAAGGTTGAAGAATCTGTGGCATTCTTCAGACAATGAAAGACATGACAAAACATTATTTTTTTGGGGCAATTTTCTCAAGTTTGTCATTGTTATCATACTTTCACTACTAAACCTCCAAATTATTATTTTATGAGTATACAACAACAAAAAGAAATACATATTTAATATTTGTAAAAGATATTCTTTTTTGGGACGGATGGGGCTATAAA
Organism: Panax notoginseng; assembly: GCA_016801055.1. Taxonomy (NCBI): domain Eukaryota; kingdom Viridiplantae; phylum Streptophyta; class Magnoliopsida; order Apiales; family Araliaceae; genus Panax; species Panax notoginseng. The sequence continues at coordinate 167,454,513 of CM029012.1, forward strand.
TAAAAAATATAGGAAAAAATAATCATCCAAGTGATTTTAATAAAATAAATTCAATTTCCAACTTGTTTTTTTTACTTTGGATTCTTATATGGTCATAAGTCGTGCATGGCCTATTAGTTACTTTAATTTCTTTTTGATGACTACCGTGACTCGTGTCAGTTGAGGATATTTCTTGTTCGGTCTTAAACTTGAAAGGCATATCATAGCAATATAGCATATAGGATATGACTGACAGGGTTTGTGAATCCGACTGCAGTTGAAAAATTTTCGGTTATCAAAAAAAATAAAAATAAAAATAAATAATTGACCTGGATAAACTTTTTAATCTGTTGCTATACCAAATCACGGAACTTGTTCTACTGGGCAGCTTTTAGTATTTAGAAGGAAAATTTGAGCAATGAATCCTGTGATTCAAGTCCTCTTCCTCTTCCTATTCCTATTCAATTCAATGTACTGTTGGGCAGTTGGCAGTTGGGTTTGGCACAAGTTACCTCAATTGCCGGTTGCAATTGGGAGACCAATACTTTTCGCAAATATACATGTGATTAGTCAATCAATATGTCTGTTCTATAGCTGCTGGCTCTTGCCTTTCTGAGATGTCGCAATATATATGTTTCTCACTTATAATTAGATCAATATATATATAAATGGACAATATCACCATTTTTAAAATTAGAATTACCAAGAATATATACTCCAATGACTACTCCAAAAAATAAAACAAAATATGACTTGCCCAACATCCATTGTACTCCCCCTTTGTTCCACAGAAAGATTTTCATTTGTAAAAAAAAAAAAATGTTCCAACAAAAGAGCCTCTTTTTATTGACAATGTCCTTAAGTTTGTCATTAATATATAATTTTTTTTTATTACAATTAAGAGTCTTTTTGTGGGACGGAGAGAGTAAGATAATAAAAGTATAAAAAGAAGAAGCTGGCATTTCATAAAAGTATATTGGAAATAAGAAATAGGATCAGTCTTGTCTCTAGTCTCTGCTTCTAGAAAGAATATTATGTCCAAATTAGATTTTATGCTGTACTAGTAATAATTTAGTAGTCGTATCCAGTACAGTGCCCCACTTATATAAATCATATAAATCTGATAGGGACCAACCCACAGGATCCATCTTGTCTCTAACAATCCGTAAATCTGTCCCAGAAAGGAAGGAAAATAAATAGATAAATAAAACTTTAGTTTTGTACTATTTGTATTTATAGATTCCAATACGTTTGTCTAATTTTCATTGACAATATTCAAGTTTTTAGTCATGTTCAATAGGTTCTGATAAATGGGAATATATTCAAAGCTCCACTATAAGGTTCTTAGACTTGAACAGGACGAAACAAAAGACAGTTGTTAGTTATAAAGAATAAGGGGCAGTGTTCAAAGTTTCAACTGTGTAAGTTGCCCACTATACCTCCAGAATATACCTTCCTCTGTTCCTTTTATCAATATTTTTCTACAAAGATATAAGCTTTCATGATTTACACCTTGAATTATTCCCCAACTAAAGAGCCTTCTCTAGCACTGGAATCTTGGGGCATGATCGTATGTTTTCTTGGTCAATGCTTTATGTTTTAGTTTATGCCTTCTTCGTTCTTGTTCTCTTTATGTTTTCTCAATGTTCCGTTTTCAAGAAAATGCATCACATTTCAGTTTTAAGTCTGAACTTGGCAGGTTTTTACCGTCTCTTTTACCTATTGAAAATTAAGTAGCTAAATAAAAGTTTTCAAGTGACCATATTCTTCTGAAGTATTTTCCATTTTTCAAAGTGATTAAAGCTTGCACATGATTTTCAGTGAGATATATTATCTGTGAGGAGGGTCACATATTTGTGAGGATAAGCTTTTTCCTCCAATTATTTCTGGTTTTTCGTACGTAACATTTATATTAAGTTTGCTCTAATATTGCTATGTACCAGGATACATTCACCAGCTGAAATCACAGAATTCATATAGCCTGACTGATAGGAATGAATTTTGGTAATTCAAAGTCTGTGAGGTTTGTACAATTCTTCCTTTTAACTTGTACTACTAAGGAATTTCAGCCTAAAAGGAAACTTTCATCAAAATCAGCATACACATACATATCCATATAATTTCATCAACCTTAATTGTATTTTTAAGTGAAGTTGCTGTCCTTTCAGTTTTCAGGATGATCTTGAAATTCCAAAGTGTGCTCCAATCAAAAGAGGCAGCAGTTTCTTCAAGTTCACCTCTATTATCAGTGGGAAACAGATACCTGAGTCAGTAATGAAGAATACTGAGGCAAGTCGAATAGGGAAGCCCTTTAAGGAGAGAAAACTTTCAAGGGTATTTTCCGAGGATTATGACATAGTGACCAGAAAGATATTTGATCCCCGTGGACACGACCTAAGCCGATGGAACAGATGTTTCCTAGTTGCATGTCTTGTTTCCTTATTTGTAGACCCTCTATTCTTTTACTTGCCGGAAGTTAAGGCAGAAATGTGCATGGATGCAAGTGTACCCCTTGAGAGGGCCCTTACAATTATTCGATCAGCTGTTGATGTATTTTACTTTATTCAGATTGTTGTTCGGTTTCATACAGCTTATGTTGCACCTTCCTCTCGTGTTTTTGGGAGAGGAGAGCTAGTTATAGACTCTTCAAAGATTGCTAAAAGGTATTTGTACAAGGACTTTTGGCTCGACTTGTTAGCTGCTCTGCCCCTTCCTCAGGTATTGACAAGCAAAACTTACTTTATCTATATATAATGCAACTTTCTCGTTTCAGTAACTGTGAGAAATAAGGCATTAGATTAAATATGAAGCTCCGGTTATTGTTATCCTGCCATTTATTATTTATTATTATTATTACTTGTTTTTTTTTACTTTTTGTGTTTCTTTATGTTTCTCTGAAAAAATAGTCTTAGTTTCATAGTAATAACTGTTTGAATTTTTTTGGGTATTAATGGATCAATTCTGTTAGTTTAAAATAATTTGATAATGAAACACAATATTGCAAGATAATCCGTAAATATTGCAGTTACCATGTCCTGTTTACATATGGTGCAATTTAGTTTTCTTCGAAGGTTTGCATAACATAATAACCAAACCAGTGACTATTTTATCTTCCGCCTTCAATTGATTTGACTAACTTTTAGAATATGCAAGTATAATTACTGATTTGTGAAAATTTTGCTTTTATTAGTATTATGACTAGATTCAAAAGAATATGTGGTACTTTTTATACTAGAAAATAATGTTATACTATTTCAGATGTTGATTTGGATAGCTATCCCACAACTAAGGAGTTCAAATAGGATCAGTGCAAAAATCATTCTACGGCTTATCATCATTTTTCAGTTCCTCCTACGGCTTATTCTTACCGTTCCACTCACATCTCAAATTGTTAAGGCCACTGGGGTTGTGATGGAAACAGCATGGGCTGGAGCGGTTTACTATTTAATGCTTTATATGTTAGCAAGCCATGTAAGCGTTTATTTTACTATCTCTACTTATGTTTCTGTTTATATACTGAAGCATTTCGTATTTATGCTTCTAGTCAGCACAGATAACGTAATTGTGAATAACCCACATGAATTTCCTAGCAGATACTATAGTCAGAATTAAAGTTGATGTTTACCTTACTTCAAGCAGAATTATAACTCTCAGTCCCCTAATTTTTTCCTTCTTTGGTGAAGGTTATAGGTTCCTGTTGGTACCTTCTAGCAATTGAGAGACAAGAACAGTGTTGGAAGAAAGTTTGTGACCTTCAACGTTCAGATTGCCTGTATCACTTTTTTGACTGTTCGAGTATCAATTCTCCTGGTAGAGAAGCTTGGTTCAGATCGAGTAATATTTCCAGTCTATGCAGTCCTGGTATGGGCTTTTATGAATTTGGAATTTATGCGGATGCATTAACTTTTGGAATCACATTCTCGCACTTCTTCAACAAGTACTTCTACTGTCTCTGGTGGGGCTTGAGGAACCTGAGGTAACTGAAAAGAGCAACTGTAATTTCATTTTTGTTCCACATAGTAGCTTAACCACAATTCTAAGTGTATGGATTTGACAACACATGTATAATACTTTGAAACAACCCCTGATACTGAATATGAGGTTAAACTTAATTAATTGTGTTAGTACCAGGTGAACTCACTGAAAGGATAGACGTAATAAACGCATTATAGCTATTTAGTGCACAAGAGAATGAATCTATTTCTATTCTATGTCCGGTTACCCGCTTTATTGTTTAACCTACATTTTTCAGTTGTGATAATTTTGTTTGATGTACTTCATATTCTGACATTTTGTGATTTTTATGCAGCTCACTTGGGCAGAACCTTTCCACAAGCACTTACATTGGAGAAATAAACTTTTCTATTATCATTGCAATTGTTGGTTTGGTGCTTTTCGCTTTGATTATTGGGAATATGCAAGTAAGTCTAACATAGGGAAGTCTCTATTATGGTCCAAATTACATGTTTGTGCACCAAAAAGAAAATAAAGAAAAAGAAAAAGCAGAAGCATGGCTTTTCATTGCATGCTAATAAATATTACTTGTGCTTGAGAAAAAGCTTCATTCATTACACTACCTTTATTCTCCGCCTATATATTTCAAGTAATTTAAGTTTATCCTATATTCCATTAGAAGCTAATTTTAACATGGTTTGAAGAAGTTCAACGAGTACTATTCGCAGCTATAGTTTTGGTGACTGTTTGCACTTTTACGGTTCTTCCTAACATTTTCTTGTTATATTCGTCATTGAAAGACATACCTCCAATCCACGACTGTACGACTAGAAGAGTGGAGAATCAAAAGAACTGATACAGAACAATGGATGCATCACAGGCAGTTGCCATCTGAACTGAAGGAGAGTGTCCGCAGGTATGATCTGTATAAATGGGTTACAACTCATGGAGTTGATGAAGAAGCTATTCTCAAAGGCCTTCCCTTGGATATCCGACGTGACATCAAGCGTCATCTCTGCGTTGATCTAGTTCGACGTGTGAGCCTTATTTTCCATCCCTTCCTTTCACATACAAGATCATCTTTTAATTTGTTGACTAGATATGGCAAAGTACAACCATATTTTTAATTTTTAATTTTTAATTTTATTAATGGCTTCATTTTATTGATGTTATTTATTGTTACAATGATATATAACTATTTCAAGAACTCCATACTTAAATCATTCAACTAGTGGTATGACTTTCACACTGAACTTTCACATTATTAGTAGATGCTAACAATTTGAACCTAATCTGATTCTGGTCTTCTGATTATCAATGTAAATAGGTCCCGCTGTTTGATCAGATGGATGAAAGTACTCTAGACGCAATATGTGAAAGGCTGAAACCAGTTTTATGCACCCCAGATACTCGCCTCGTCCGTGAGGGTGATCCTGTGAATGAAATGCTCTTCATTATTCGAGGGCACCTCGATTCTTACACTACTGGTGGAGGTCGCACAGGGTTCTTGAATTCATGTCGTATTGGTCCAGGTGACTTCTGTGGCGAAGAGCTACTAACTTGGGCTTTGGACCCACGTCCGAGCATCATCCTCCCCTCATCTACACGCACAGTGACAGCCATCACTGAAGTCGAAGCATTTGCTCTCGTTTCAGAGGACGTGAAGTTTGTAGCATCACAATATCGTAAGCTGCACAGCAAACAACTAAGGCACACATTCAGGTTCCATTCCCACCAATGGAGGACTTGGGCTGCATGCTTTATACAAGCAGCTTGGTTTAGATACAAAAGACTCAAAGAGGCCGCTGAGCTTAAGGTTAAGGAGGGTTACGTGTCCCGTGTGTCCCCTCCACGGGAACCTGCTTCTGAACAAACAGGCAGGCAATCACCCCCGGTGGCATCAGGGCAAGCCATATATGCAGCGACATTAGCAGCAAGCAGCAAAAGAGGTGGAAGCTTGAGGGTTGGATCTGAACTTGACCTCCTGAGTTCACTACAAAAACCAGTTGAACCTGATTTCTCAGTTGAATGATCGGTGAAAAGAGACTACAGGCTTTTGTGGGACAATATTTGTGTTTTATCTGTATATATATATATATATATATATATATATATATATATATATATATATATATAGCTTCACTGATCACTTTTGGTAGTGTACCGCATAGAATTTGGCCCTCTTTTACTAATCTTGTTGGGCAATATGTTGTGGATTCAGCATTTAGGGGTTGTTCCACCAGGTTAGTTAATTAAATCTGTTTTTTTTTAATACAATGACAGCTACTTCTTCTTGACGCTGCATGATTTGTACACATAAGACTCCTATGGAATTCACTTAGTTTGGTGAATACATAATACAAATATTTTCCCTTTTATGCAATTATATTTGAGATCTTTTTATTTAAGAAAAATCTCATTGTTCATTTCATTATTATTAGTATTCACCATTTTACATCTTGTCCAATGGGAATGAGTTACCCCAAGGTAGGGCTACTTTTCGAAAGCTGAACCTCCACCAATATTATTCAAATAAGTATCTTCATATGTTCGGAACTTCGGCCAACATGTTCAGACGCCTTTATATGTTAGGAACCTGGGCCAGTTCTAATAACACTTTCAAAAGCATTTATTATACTAAAAACCTTAAATCAATATTTGAGAACCAAAAAAATTAGATGAAGGGTTTAACTTGATTCTTGAAATGCCCCTCCTAAAATTTGGGAGTCTAGAGAGTAAAAATTAAAACGCATTTATCGGTAAATATAAAGAAACAAAATATAAATGTGGACTGGTCTACAGAGATGTCTTTTTTGGAGTGAAGTATTAGTTTCACGTACATAGAAAACGTATCAAACAGTTTATAGTCCTTAAAAATGATATTGTGACCCCACTTACTATTACTATTCATGCGTGGAGCACGTTGTGCAATTAGTATTTTTACTTGTGGAAAGATCAATTCTCACACACTGAAAGGAGAAGTTGATCATTAGATTGATCAAATGGGTCATAGGGATTCTGTTTTTTAGTATGTAATGATCCAGCGTTCCAATGAAAGCAACAGAATTGGGGATGCAAGGTACCTGTTTGATGAAATGCCTGAAAGGACTTCTTTTTCTTGGAATTCCCTGATCAGGGTTTATAACTAAGAAATAATATATATGTTGGGTTGAAGCTTTTCATATTGATGCCAGTTGACATGTTGTCAGCTGGACAGCTATTGTTACTGCCCTATGTCCAACTTTGTGGGTCGAGGATGCATGCGGTTTGTTTATTGAAATCCCGAGTTTAATGCAATATCATGATCTTCGATTATGTCTGGCTTTCAGCAAAATGGCTTTGCTGCTGATAGCTTACTCGGGTTTAAAGAAATGCGCTGGCTGAAATAAAACCGACTAAGCAATTGTTTACCAATTCATCAGTTAAAACTTCAGTACAAGATGACAACAAGCCTACAGAGATTTATGGTCGATTAACGTCAAGTAAGCACTTTTGAGCTTCTTAGCCTTTACTTATTCAATTTCTTAATGTATTGATGTTGTCTTTTGACAGCCAAAAAAATAAACAAATGAAAAAGTACGTGATGCCCCACTAAAATCCTCGCATCTACTTGGCCAAAGAAAAAAAATGCACACATGCACAGAATCTGTAGCCAAAGAAATAATGATGCAAACTTACTATACTGTTCCGTTAGCATATCCGAATCACAGGCTTTTGGTATCAAACAATTTAAAATATTTATAAAGCAATCCTAAAGTTGTTAACCTTGGTATGTAAAAGTGGAAAACTTTTATGTTTGTACATGGTTGAAATCTATGGGTATGGGATTTGTGCATGTGTACGATATATCATCTATCAACATCTAAATGATCTAGAATCTTTTATGTAGAAAGCTGTATATTCAATATGTTTACACTTAATTTTAGTCCTGTAGGAAAGACAAAATATTAGGATCACTTTTAAACTTGATTGAAATCTACTGGGCTGCTCTTGACATTCATTTTTTCACTGCTTGTACCTGACTGATGTTTCATGTGGAGAGGCCTGTGAAGGGGTCAAATTTTTGACTCAGCCCATATGATTGGATATGGATTTGATAAGTTTCATCCAATAGTCATGTGTCCTGATAGCCTGATAATCCAAATGGCTGAATGGATCAAATATTAAATAGGTGTCCTGCTAATGATCCACTCCAATTATATACATCTAATTAATATTAAATGTGTATGATGTTTCAAATATTATGTATTATGGAGGATATGATAAATATAAATCTTTTATATCCTTTGAACGTTATTTTCAATATGTTTCATGATATATTATATTTAGATTTGATATACATTTATTATATAGTCCCCATGGCCTACTATTTGTGGATTCTTTTTGCACTGGGAACAACCTTACAAGTTGATGATCGGATTAGATTATAAAATTTTTGAAGTCCGGCAATGAATCGGATCAGATCTGACCAAAAACAAAATGAAATAAGATCACCGCTACTTTGTGCTGAATCTGTTTATTTAGTGCTATCCTATCTTAATTTCCAAAACCGGCCATCTCAAAAATAAACAACAAATATGAACTTTGTACTGAAGTTATTGTTCCAGTGTATCCAAGCTAAACTGTGTAGGTTTGTAGCAGAAATATTTGATTGACATATACATTAAAAAATGCTTACCACCAAAAAGAAAATTAAATGAAGGATTGCTACAGCCTACATGTGATTGAAAGTGGAACTCTTCAATGGATTGAAGGTTACAGAGATGCTTTGCATTACTATCTTTACCGGTTAGCTTGTGGTTCGGCTATAAGGTTTTATCAATGTTCAATGGTGGCGAAATAAATTAGGATCCAATAATGTCCACACTGGACTTTCACACATGTTAGGTGAACACTGAACTATGTTTTTTTACAAAATTTGCAAGGGAATAATTTTATGCTCGACCAATATACATGTATGCCCCTCCTTAAAATCATAAAATGTTAATCTTAGTATCTTTCTTCCTTTCTCGTAGCGAGGTTAAAATGCCTAAGCTTAGTTAATATATTGACCAACTGAAAAGTTGATGCTTTGATAATTTTCACTTATGAAAAACTCTAATTGTATTGATCTATGTTTCCAGGGCAGAATACTTATATGCTGCAATAATGCAAAATGCTGGGATGTCCATAGGCTACAAGAATCATGCCTAATCCACTTTAGTTCAGGTAAGACATTTTATGATCTAAACGAGCTTTTGTCTCTTAGTCCTTCACCTATACAATTAATTTATTATATGTACCTTTCTTTTCAGAAGTAATTCAAATTATTGAAGCAAAAACTGTTACGTTATGTATATTGTGCCGTTTTTATTTTTGTGTTAATATCAAACAACATTTAATGTAAATTTTAGTTAACGTTACATGGGCAAACACACACACACCTCGACATTTTCTGGAATATTAAAGGCCATTGGGTTTCTTAATTTGGAATAGCACTAAAGTAAGCGTCCTAACTTTTATTCATTAGAAGTTGATGCTATTACATGTGAAAGGGTTTCATATATTTAAGAGCCAAGGATAGTCTGATCCATAAAAATGTTTTTATTGTTTTTCTATGTGATTAGGAGCAAAAAGTTATTAAGCCTAGTGAGTTGAAAGTGGAAGAAAGTTTTAAAACGTGTTTTACTAATGTGGAAACAAAGCAATGAGTATCAAGAAAAGCAATATTTTGTGTTTCAGACAATACAATCATGCATTTTTTTGGTTCTGTGAGTTCAAGTACAAATTAGGGTTCATGTGCGACCTAAAGAATTGAATGAAAAGACGGAAAGGCTGAAAATAAATGAGCGAGACTTGAGAGAAGCTTCCACGAGTCCTGAGGTAGAAGACTCATGGAGGTGACTCATTTTGGGAATTTGATTGAGGGATTGGATTGGTGGCTAGAAGGACAGGACGATTTGGACATTACTCGAGTAACTAAAGGTATTTCTGAAATTTTCCCTGAGGTCACATGTCAGGCACACGACCCAGACATGTGTTGGGCTTGTGATCACTTTTCAGGATACTCTATAAATACTCCCTTCATTCTAATAGAAGGGACCTTTTGATTCTCTCTGAACTTTAGAAACTCAAGAAGGATCTCTAGATCCTAGATACTCAAGAAGACTCTTGGATCCTAAGAGTTCTACCACATGTTACTAAAGTAATTGCTTATCTGTTCTTCTCCCCTCTTCAATTCATCTGTCAATTTCGTACGCTTCGCAGATTTCTCTCGTCCTAACACGAAACCCTAACCCTAGCAAGGTACAATTTCCTTGCTCACATTTCTTTAGCAACTCTGTTGGGGAGGGGTAGAATTCGTGAAGGGTATGCCCACAATTCGTGAAGGGTATACCCAGAATGAGAATTACGGGTAGAGTTTTACCGACCACGAGTATTACCTCACCGGATCTCATACATGACTGATCAACAACCTACGAACGTTGGACAAACAAGTACATGCATACAAGGCGAAGAAGTGGCTGGAGACCAGCTAACAATGAACGCTATGCATATGGAGATGTTGAAGGCGTTGAAATATGCACTCGAGGGGACGAGGTACATGATATACGAGATGCAGAAGCAACAAGATGAAATGCGGAGTTTTCGTCAACAATTTATAGACATTCAAAGTGTGCCTTCGTCAACAATAGAAGGCCAACGAAGATTTTCCACTAGAGCCAAAAAGAGTACATCAAAACTCTGATTGAAGCGACGAGTCAGAAGTCTACTAATTACAGCAACCAAGCAAAAAAAATAAAAATTTGAGAAAGTATTTCAAGAAGTCTTCTTTACTTTCGATTTTTCAAAGTAAAGAAAATTGGGGGTATGATGAACTCCATAATTCCTCTTTCTCAAACCAAGAGAAGTACATTCAGGAGCCGTGTTGCACGCAAAGAATGAGAGACAACTCTCACTTTCTCCTTACCTATTTTTTGTTCGTACATATGTACACATGTGTTAATATATAAATGCCATATAATTAACACATCTGGTTCTGTTATAGGTTTCGGATAATATTTATGGAGAAATATTTTCGACAGGGCATCCCCGAAGTTGGCGAACTAGTTTAATTGACCCTTTTCAAATGGTCTCCCCTTGGGAGGATGATCCAGGAGAAGGGGTTAACAAACTTAATATTGAAAGTGGCCAAGAAACAACTCCACAAGAGAGCCTGAAGGATGTTTGAGCTCAAAAACCCTCTAAGGGTTCAACTCTTCAAACTTATTCCGATGGAGTTCCTTTCTTGAAGCAAGATTAACTACCGAACAAAATGAGGACAAGGATGGAAAAAATAAGCAAAAGAAGAAGAACTCAAGGGTGCCCATCCTAGGGTTCGACCCCATAGGAGGCACACTCTTTTACGAGTTCCAAAGTGATTTTCTAATTGAACTTTATCGCGACAATCAAGATGATTAAAACTAAGGAAAGTGGCGAGAAATACTGGCTTTACCATCGAAAGATCTCTGAACTGTAGAGACGAGAATATGAAAAATTCACTTAAGATGATGGTTGACCAAAAATGGTGGTTTAAGTCCTCAAGAGTATACCTTGCCAAGAAATTGGATGACCATGGGAGGGGGCATAAGAATTGATGAATCAAAAATCCACCCAAGATGGTTGTCCTTCGAAAATGGTGGTTTAAGTCATCAGGAGTATCCCTTGCCAAGAAATTGGATGACTAATAGAGGAGGCACTAGAATTGATGAACTAAAAATCCACCCAAGATGGCGGTCCACTTTAAATGGTGGTCAAGTCCTCGTAGAGTACACTTGCCAAGAAATTGGACGACTAAAGTGACGAGGCACCCGATTTCAAGTCCTCGTAGATTGCACTTGCCAAAAAATTGGATGACCAAGTGATGGGGCACTCAATTTAAGCCCTTATGAAACCCTATATGCCAAAATTGGCACGACTAAGGTAAAAGACACAAGTGTTATGCTTTACCACTAAAAGCAAAATGGAGGCACCTTATCATTAGTCCTCAACCGAGTGTTACACTTTATCATCAAAAGAAAATGACACACCCGACTTTAAGTCCTCGAACTAGACAAGTTATACTTTCAACTTTAAAGGTAATCGAGGCACCTGGTTATTAGTTCTCAAACCTGAAAAGTTTCACTTTATCTCTAAAAGTAGTGAGCGTTATGCTTTTTTTGGCAAAAAAAGATTGATCATTTTTAAAAAAAAAGAGAGATAGATTATGACTTTTGTGCAATTTGAAATGTTATGCTTTTCGTTAAAATCAAGCTAATTGTCAATAAAATACCAAACTTTCACTTATACTTGGACAATTTCTTATTTTAAAAGTATGGATTCAAGTGTTAGTTAGCGAGAGATCGAAAAACATGTTTTTGATTTATCATGATTTAGTTTCCAAAAAATTAAGGAAATAATGAGATTGAGCAAGATTTGGGAAGATTTGATGGAGGATTGCACAAAATATCCTGTGAGAGCTCCTGTAGGGGTTCGGCCCCATAGGGGTTCGGCCCCATAGGGGTTCCCTCTCTTAAATACTTCATTTTCGAGACTTGCAAGACTGAATTTTGGGAATTATTCAGAAAGTTAAAGCGATACTTAAAGACTTGAAGTATTTTGCACGATTATCAAAGGCGTGACTCACGTGTAGGGGACAAATGTGAGCCCAAGTACAAATTAGGGTTCATTTGCGACCTAAAAAATTGAATGAAAAGATGGAAAAGTCGACTGAGAGAAGCCTCTACGAGTCCTGAGGCAGAAGACTCATGGAGACGACTCATTTTGAGAATTGATTGAAGGATTAGATTGGTGGCTAGAAGAAGGACACGACGATTTGGGCATTACTCGAGTAACTAATGGTATTTCTGGAATTTCCCTTGATGTGCTAGGCATGTGATCACTTTTCAGAATGCTCTATAAATACTCCCTCCATTCTAATAGAAGGGATCTTTTGATTCTCTCTAAACTTTAGACACTCAAGAAGGCTATTAGATTCTAGGAGTTCTGCCACGTGTTGCTAGAGAAATTGCTTACAAATTCTTCTCCCCTCTTCAATTCATCAGTTAATTCCATAATTTTCGTGGATTTCTCTCCTCCTCAGCCAACACGAAACCCTAACCCTAATAAGATACCCTAACCCTAGCAAGGTACGATTTCCTTGTCAACATGTTCAAATCAAAGAGAGAATGAAAATGGAAAAAATATTGCAACATGCATGCTGTGAACAGGTAACTGAAATTTCCAGCCAACTTACTTTGTTTTTTTCAGTTTCACCTTAAAGCATGGAACCCAAAAGAAAAAAGACAACTAGTTCTTCAATCTCCCTTGAACTGTTGAAGGTTGTTAGACTACCAGTCTTACCCAAAGATCCAAAAAGCCTAATTATGAGAGTTCGTCATTGGGAAATGATTATTATGCAGTCAAGTTGGGGAAACATGATTCCAAGTCTTACTTAAATAAGTTCTAGGCTTTCGGCAAGTAGTTTGAATTAAGTTAAAAGACCAAAACAATGTGACCTCAATGATTCTATAAGAACTTTTATCTTTATTAGTTTTGACTTGAAGCGAAAGGAATGATTATTATATTACCACCTAAGACAAACAGTATATCATGTTACAATTAATATAATAGATAGCCAATTATGTGTTATGAACTAATTTATTATGTTTCATGTTTTGGTTCATTTACTTGGAGCAAGTGTTGAATTACTCTTAACAATTTGAACAAAAGTTGCGGTCTGTCATACATTTGTAGGCATTGTTTACTAGAATCAAGGATGATTTGTAGGCATTGTTTACTAGAATCAAGGATGACTCGTCTTTGAAACAAATTTAAAGTAGCATGCTTTTGACCAGAACAAGAAGTATGCAAGTAATCACACACTGTAGAATGAAACAAATTACATTAGTTATATAATTGACCTTTTTTACCCCATTATTTCAGATCTACAATGTTGAAGGTAGACTATAACTATTGTTTATAAAAGTTGGTTCTAGAAACAAGACCTTTTCTAGTTTCATCAAGACTTTTTTTTTTCCCATCTCTGTTTTTTTTGGGGTGTTGAGATAAAAGTCTCAATTCATTTCTCACCGGTTGATTCAGATCTGCCCCCATTCAGATCTGCATGACTAAGAAATTTTTTTTATCATACAGTTCCTGAAATAAGTTAAACAACTAGGTGTTGCCGATACTTCTATTTAAAACTAAAAGTCTTAAGTGGGGGATTTATGTTACTTATCAAAATCAAGAAAATAAACATAGGAATTCATGCATTTATTCATTTATTGTTATATTTCGATGTGATAATTCATCATGAATTATGCTTCAGTTTCTTTATGCATGCATATAAATTTACTAATTCAATTGTAGGTTTATCTCCTAGAGGGTGTTGTTACTTGAGCAGAAAAAATATGGGAACTGTCTAAATATTGAGTTTTGCATGAAAAGAAAACATACACCCAACCCCAAGCCAAGGAAAAATATACATCAAAGGATAGATAAAACACTACGTATTGCTGTGTGTGTAAAGGGTTTTTTCTATAAAAGCCTGCTAGAAATGGAAAGAGGGTACGTGGTCGACAAAGTTATGAGGTTGAGGCATAAATTAGCATCTACAAGAGAGACATGATCAATACAAATGGGTCCCAAAAACCTAGTCAGACGCCTCTGTATTTCTCTTTACTTTGTAATCTCTTGAATGAATCCCTTTCGGTGAGAAGCTTTGATCCATAGTCAGAACAGATATCCCTACCTTGACTCTTTTTCCTGAGTTATGCTTGGAGTTTCTTGAAAAGATTCTTTAATATATATCAAAAGGGAAACCTAAAGAATCCCACCAGAATCTATGCTCTTAAAGAAAATTATATATCAAGTTTAGGTCACATAGACAGAGTCATCTGGTGTGAATGATTAAAGTAGTCCAAGTTCATCAGGTTTTTTTACAAGTAAAGCCATAAACATTGGAAAGGGCTATTGGAATTTGTTATGAAAGTCAAAATCTAGGAGGGAATCCAAGAGGTATCTATATTATTATGCCCTAGGAACTGAATGATTGGACTAGTATACTGGAAGCACCAACCATAATAGCTAAACTAATATGATACTCCCAACCTTAATACCTTATCCCTTAAATGGGTTGTTAAGACCAAAAAGTTCTTTGGATTTCGGCACCCCTGTTGGAGCCTTGTAGCATCCTCCCTTAATGAAGTGCTTCCAATATTTTTCTCTTTTGTTTCCTTTCATATTTCCTGTTTTTGAACTCGATAAAAACTTTGATATATGGTAATTAGAAAGAGTAGTATTGTGAATACATAGCCGCCATTTTGGACCATACACCATGCTTCCAATGACTATACTCTGCATATCTAGAGACAAGTGATCCTTACATGTTTTTATCCTATTGCTATATCTATATGTTGTAGCCATGAACATACTCAATACTTGAGAAAAAAGAACAAACCTTTCCTCCCTGGATGCTTTCATGTGTTTGGAACGATAAGAAAGTTTTACAACCAATATAATGCTGCTTTACTTTGCGTGTATTTGCATGTGAGCTAGTGAATGCATACTCACTTAGCAATACAGAGTTTTCCCCTTCATGATGTACATTGGATAACATCATTTTAGTTTTTTCTTCTACTTGAGTTATACTTCTCTCTCTCTCTCTCTCGTTTAGGAAAATTTTATAAGGGTGTCAGTGTCACACTGTCACTTATGACTGTCATTCTACGAAGAGAAGATGAGAAAAATCAGTAATATTCTGAAAAAGTGCAGAGTAAAAGAGAATAAAAATGAAAAGAAGTGGAGGTTGTCTTATCGAGGATTTGAGAGACTTGATTATATCTTGGGTCACCTTCATCCAATTTTTTTCTGGTGAAATCAAAACGAATTTTAGTTTGACTTTTTAAATTGTATTAACTACCAGATTCTTGTTAGGAACTATTCCTGTTAGTATAGTTAGATTAGTGGGGTCGTATAATCTCAGTATCTTCTTTAACTATACATGTGTTGTTGAATACTCCATCCGTTCCTAAAATATTGTCGTTTAAGATTTTGGCACATGGATTAAGAAAGTATCATTTACCAAGTAAAATTTATTTGAAATTTCATCACTACCTTATGGGAAGTTGAAAACTATTAATACAAGGGATATAATTTCTTGGGACAATGAGAGAAAGTAGGGGTAATATAGGAAAATAAATAATTTATTCTCCTTGAAAGTTGTAAACGACAAACTTTTTGGAACAAATTTTTTCTTCTAAAACAACAATCTTTTAGGAACGGAGGGAGAATTATGTTTATTGATTGATTCTTAATTACTTAGCCAACTAAATTTCAGTCTAAAGATTATTTATCGTCTTTGCGCCTGTGCTCTAATCTTTTTCACTGTTTGGACAAAAAAAGTTATTGTTTGACAAGTTCAAAAATATAATAAGCTTTAGTTTTATGTTTCGAGTAGTCAATTTAGGTAGGTTGAACATCTCCTTCTACCCATAACACAGAATGATAATTTGTTGTGTTTAGTAAAATGTTTTCTCTAGATCTTGGTGGGTTGGGAATCATCTTCTCAAACAGATTGGTGCGATATAATCTGATTCCCTGGAAATTGTCCCACCAAAAGGAATGCCTTTAGTCAATGCCATAACCACAATGCCAAGACCTAAATTACCAATGCTTCAATCCCCTTGAATATAGGCTTTGGAATCTAGATTAGAGACATGCCTTCATCACTTGTACCAGCAAATCTCCATGATGAGGTGTCAGCCCTGATTTAGGAAATTTTGTTTCCTTTTTCTTCTTTCTTAGCTGCCTTATTGTTCTGTTTTATTGTTTTCTTTCATCTTCTTCTTCCCTTTTTTTTTTGGTAATTAAATAAAGTAATGCACCTTTTTTTGTCTCGTTATGTCTTTTAACAAAAGCTAAAATGGACCTCAAATTTTTGCATGATAGGTTTTTGTCAAATTCTGCCACAGTAAGAGCATCCTTTGCTTGAATAAGGTTCCAAACACTCTCTGCCAAATGACTTCAACTTCTTTATCTTCCTTTCTTTCCCTCTTTCTCTCTCCACACACACATATGTAGATTAGTATCATCACAATATTTTTACTTTTCTTTTTCAAAATTTTTTCTCAAGGCTTTAGCTTGAAAAGCTAAGCATCATGCTAAAAATTCCACTACAAGGCCATCATAACATACTGGTAAAAGCATCCTATTCTTCGAAGTTTGACGCCCGACATCAACTATCTAGCCTAAGCACTAATATGTGATCATTTTCATATCTAACAAGTGATCATTTCCATATATTATCAAAAGGCAGACATGGATATTATGCCTAGAGGAAGATGGTTGGGAGTAAAGAAAGAGTCTTTAATCTATATAATAATAGTGAGGAGCTCTTAAGAAAACACCAAAGGCTGAGAGAAAGCTATACTAGTGTTGAGGGGACAAAAGGTGACCATTCCTTATATTCCAAATCTTACTCCACAAACTTAAAAACAGGGATAGATTAAGTCAAGAGAGGTATATATGGAATGTGAAACTTTGACAAATATACAAAGGCTAATATGCTAACTAGAGTCGTGTGCTACTTTATGACTCAATTTCCAGTATTCCCCCTGTGATATTGTAACATAGACATTTGTGATTGTTCTTGCCATGAATCATATAAAAAGTAGTCGTTTTTCACTAATATTTGCTTTGAACTTTTGCTAGAGCAACTACAATTGAAGGACCAAAAAAAAAACAAAAAACTAAATCTTGACATTTTTTTTACAGGACAAAGGAAACATCAACTATCTCCTACTCTTCAGTTTTAGTTTAGGAGTAGATGGAAGTTCAACACCCACTATTGGAAGGTAAAAATTTCCTCTCATTTTTCGGTTGCTCTTTGTTTGATGTGCCAAAATAGGGAGCAAAAAGCATAGTAATGCAGCTTCCAGCAGCCCACATGAAATTCACAAAAATTAAATGGTCTAATGTATTGTCCAGTTTCTTAGTTGTAATGTCCTGTTTATCAAAGAGAGTTCTTGTTATTACACAGTATTTGTACTAGTGATAGTGTAGTGATACAAACAAAAAAGTTCTGTTTCCTGCACATGAGCTTGAAATAAGTTTTGTGAAGTACAATATATGTAGCAGAGCTTTCTTACAGAGACTAGACTCACAATAGTTCATGTTTTGTCCTGTTATTTACATGGGTCCTAAAAACACATTAAGTAACCAAATCAAGCAAATTTTACATATTTCTACTTTTAGTATAAAAAAACTAAGGTGTATTTAGTTCCAATTATGGTAGGGACAAAGTCACAAGTTGCAGTCCTTGAAATGTTCCATCTTTGTGAGACCATGGAAAATGGTGATAAAATCTTGGAAGCTTAGTTGGGTAAAAACGACCATGTCTTTTCAGTGTTGGGGGCATAAAATGCATGAAACTTTTATGCGATTGGTGTAAAAATGAGTAATGATCAAAGTTACATTTTTACAGGATTGTATTATCTTTGGGTCCAAGTGTCCTTATGGGGTGTCTAAGGGCACCCTTTTGGCCGATTGGTGTAGGAGGACAAAACACAAACACTAGGACAGGGCAGTGTGATGACCAGTCTTCTACCCAGAGCCAGAAGAAAGACATTGCTGCATTTTCAGGGAGTTTACTTTTTTAATGATGTCTCTTTTGCTGTCAATGGAATATGCAACTGCCAATCAAAGCTGCCACTTTAATCTCACCCTCAACTTCCACCCACTCCAAACTGCCCACTTTACACCAGAAGGGATATAAAGAAACAGATAAAAGAAAAAGAAATAACCACCCTCTTTCCAATTTTATTTAAGGGAAGTGTGATTTTCAGTTTTATTTTTATTTTTTACCAGGTACTTCTTATACTCATTTCTTGTTCATGTGAGAAGGACAAATAGCAATTCCTTTATTTAATTTAATGGAAGCAGCAAACTTACTTACATTTGTGTCTCACAAAGATAACCATATTGGTTATTTTACAAAAGCTAATTATTGTCATATACATACATATTTATCATCTATTGTGTTCTTCATGTCTTTTTTACATCAATATTTTTCTTAAATTTTTGAAGGAAAAAAAAAAGAGATCAACCCTTTGAAATTAAAGAAAAAAATTAAATTGTGATAATATTTAAGTGTCGGAAAATATAATAAAATAATTCCTTTTCTTTTCTCACCCATATCGGTAACCGTCAAGCGAGCATTCTAACATAGAGAGCTACATAAATTTAGCAAAAATAAAAAATAAAAAAAATAGAGAGAGCTGTATAAACTTTGTTTTGGAAATAAAATATTCTAACTAATTTCTGTTTATTTGCAACCCTACTAAAACAGAGTAACAAACAATTTTTTAAGTTAAATACAAAGTAATTTGTTTATTCTGCTTGTGTACTTACAGAAGATGTAGACCTAGCTAGTTTATGTACAAGATGCACAATTAATAAAAATTCCTTGAGACTGTTTCAAGTAACTACGAAATGCATCAAAGTTTTGCATATCAATATTGTTTAATCGAAATGATCATATTTAATTTTTATATGTATTTTTTGATATTTTTATATAATTCATTCTTACGTGATGATACAGTGAATCTTACTTTCATGTGAGAATGAACTATAGTGCTCCCCTTGTTTAATTATTGTTCAATTTGACTTTTGAAAAGTTAAATTGAACAATAATTCATTTATTTAGTTTTTGTGAATATAATTATGAATATTATAAATTACCCCCAAAATAATAATACTTATTATAAATGAATCATGCATGTTAATTTTAAATTACAAAAATCTCATCAAATTGTCTTGTAAAAAGTCTTACCGAAGAAGTAAAATATTTTTCTCTCCTCTTTTAATTGTTAGTTTACTCCAATTATTTTATCTTTATCTTTATTTTATCTTTATGTGTGTGTTTTGGATGTGTATTCTTTAACGATTTATTTATAAGAGCCAAGGTGAATATGAGCGTGACAATGTTAATAACATCAGCTTCTTCTTTTTATTTTTCAAGCAATCTCTGCAGCTATACATCTTCAACTTCAACAATTCCTAAATTTTTTATTAATTATATTGCATAGACGTGAAAGGCTTCAGAAATTAATTGTTGCAATTAATTTCAGTATATATATATATATATATATATATATATATATATATATATATATATATATATATATAGGGGTTCCATCCACAGCAACCCCTTTTTTGAACTGTTAAAATTTCGGCTAGAGCAAAAAAAATATTCAACAAGTCAATAAAAAGGTTGCTCCACAGTAACCGCCAACCGATTGTTGTGGATAGAACCCCATATATATATATATATATATACTACTAAAAAAATGGTCATTTGTGATGATTAATACAATCACATTAACATGTAATCTATTGTGATTGTTAATGTCATCACAAAAAAACAAGATTTTAGGTATCAAAGGTAAAAACGTGAATCTCTATTTACAGATAATTTATTTTATTATATTAATTGTATCAAATGATACTTGTAAGATTCGAACCCTCCCCCTATTTGGGAACTAAATAACGAGTATTATCAATACACCAAAGCTCAGATCATAATTATAATTTTAAAACAAAATATAATAGGAAATATATGTGAGTTGACTTATTAAACAAAATTACTTCCACATAAGATTTTGTGATGGCAATGGCAGTCACAAATACTCTATAATAATGATAAAATTAGCCATCACTGAGAGTCATCATTTATTTTATTGTTTTGTGATGACTTGAAAATATCGTCACAAAATACCTTTTTTGTAATTGCAAATAAAAGTCGTCATAAAAATCTATCATTTTTAATGATTGTCATGACCGTCATAAAATATTGTTTTGATTATTTCTTACATTAAAATATTAGTGATAGCTTAAATGCAATCACGAAAAGGATATATCTATAAGTGATGACTTAGTCCGTCACAAAAAAAAGTTTGGTGATTGACATGACCATCACAATTATAATGCATTGATGGCAAAATTAGTCATCACTAAGAGCCATCATATATATTATTATTTTGTGATTGTTTTTAAAAATTGTCACAAAATTTCGTCACGTATTCTTATTTTTCTAGTAGTGATATATATATATATATATATTGTTACAAATATACACAATCTACGATCGTAGAGTTACGTAACTCTACGATTGTAATATGGTCACTCTACGTTTTTACGGTAATAAAATGACGTAAAGTGATTATTCTACGATCATATTATGATTTAACTCTATAATCCTAATAAAGTGTGTATTTAAAACTTATGCATCTATATACCTTTATGTAAAAAGTACGTAGTGCTACATTTCAATACGATAATACACCCACCCTCGATCCGTCCCAGAATGATGGTTGATGGAGGGTGAGTCTCATTTTAGATGAAATTGACATTAATTTTCTTGGCATGCTCAAGTTTTTTATTCAGGGAAAAAAATAAAGTCAAAACAACCATCGGTTGGCGCAGTATGTATGTATGTATGTATGTATGTGTTTCAGGATTAAATGAATTTATTTAGCTATTTATATCTGTCGAAATTTTACTACTTTTTTGGTAACGCCGGGAACTTTAATACTAATAATCTGCCAACCATACTACTACTTTACATAAAGAATGGAATGCACTTTAAAATGAACCAAACAATAATATCTTCATACGTACGTACGGACTTTTCATCCAAATAGTTATTATAAATTAATTTCTGATCAAGATTTGGTTATTAATGTACTACTTCTACTACTACATAAACTAATAGTAATTAATTAGTACACCAACAATACTAAAGTATTATTCTATCTTATCGACTGAGATTTAACAATATATATGGTTTTAATTTATGAAGACCGTTTGTTAAGAAAATTATTTTAAAATATAAATATGATAGTTGTTGAAATAATACATATAACATTTATGTGTTAGTCCTCTCATTAATTGATTTTTATTTAGATTCCTCACATTAAATGTACCATGCATGAGCAATGTACTACGTACGTACCACTAATTTAGCAACGCTACAAATGCATGAACCTTAATCATTGAAAATTTGAAATACGAAACTAAGTCCGTGTTAAATGTTTGTATATAATAATAATAATAATAATAATAATAATAGAGTTTAGCTAATTGGATCAAGTATGATGAGCTGGCTACACCTTTATAACCCTCTCAAATAGAGTTTAGCTAATTACTAAGATTTTAATTAGTGGAGTATTTATTTGCTTGCAACTTCAAATTTAAATTTATAATTTTAAAATAGAATAACAATAATAATAATAATAATAATATCGGCCTTGGGCTCGTAGGATGGGATGCAGTATTTAATTAGCAAGAACTAGAAAAGGTAATGACGTTTTCATTTATTTTTTTAAGTAGTACTCTTAGTCAAATTTAATTAAGGCATGACTTGATTAAATTATCTTTTTTCAAATAATAAAGTGTTGTAAAATTATTATGATGACATTTACGTTAATATAATCATACAATAAACTTAAAGACATTGAGTCAATTCATATTAGTGTAAAAAGAAATCAAAACTTATTTTATGAAACGCAAAAAAAATTTAAGAAATGAGATTTTATTTAGAAAAGTAGTGTACTGTAGTAGTAGTAGTAGTACAATATACTAACACGGCATGACGGCAGGTAGGTAGAATGATGACAGAGGAGTCTCACGGGAGGAAGGAGGCGGCTCGACACAAACTAGTCTAGGGTTTAGCTTTAGCTAGCCCTCCCTCATAGCCATATATATATATATATATATATGCATGCATGTGTACTGTTGATGGATTAATTTCTACGCGCGCATGTGAATTTGGATTAACTACAAAATTATTTAATTAATACTATTATTACCTTTAGTTTTGTTTTGGGTGGTGTTTGTTTCCACTAACTAATTAATTTGTTCAACCATGCCCATTGACCATTGACCATTGACCACACTCTCTAATTAATTGAAGCAGCTGCTAAATGTGGTACTATTATAGTATGAGAGTGCTTAGTACGAAGTAAAATCAATTGATCAATACAGTATCGACATGTAGGTTGAAAGGTGATTGATTAATCGACTAATTTATCATAAAATTATAAAATTAACTTCACGATAATCAATCGTATATAAACGAATTAACGAGCACACACTATGATAAACAGTCGTATTCATGCGCTCATATATATATATATATATAAAAGCTCACACAAAATCATGCAATATATAACCACGCATGCAATTCAACTACTATATATCAACATTTTACATGTACAATTATTGAGTTTATACTACTAGTATAGTACTATAAATTAAGACGGAATAGTGTGGTTGTGCGTGGTCATCATCCCAAAATTAAATGATACAAATATCATTAATTAATGAAATTAACAAATTTATATATCTTTTAACGTTTTTGATTAAATAATTTGTATTTAAAATATATTGTTTCTAGTTAGGCAACAAGATTTTGGAGTAGTATCATTATATTTCTATCCAATATTAATTATAGATAAATATAAAAATAATTCTTTTTTTAAATTGTCATTTGTTAAGGTAACTTTAATTAAGTTAATTTGGACGATGAAGGATCGGATCGAGGAGTAGTAGTAGTTTACATATCTATTATAATAATAAGATAGAATTCAATTTGAACTTGAGCGAGAAAATAGAGGGTCGTTCAGATTTATTATAATTGATTTGGGCGGGAAAATATATGAACGGTTCAAATTTATTCTAATTTTTATATTGTTAAAACGAAGAGAGAGGGAGACGCAAAGAGAGACATAGAGATAGACAGAGAATTTGGTTACGTCGTGACTTCGAGCACGGAAACTAACGTGGCATGCACGTGAGCTGTAATGCTGTACGCAGCAGGAGGATATACAGACAAGGAACAGGAAAAGAATAAAATGAAAAACCCACAAAGGCCAACTTTGGGATTGACAATGTTTAATCCATTAATTTAAATACTCCTCCCCCACGTATTATTAGTTTAAGAGCATGGCGAGCTAGCTTCTGTTCCTGATATTAGTGATATATATATATATATATATATATATATATATATATATATATATATATATATATATATATACAAGTTTTTATTGGCGCCAAAACATATACATAATTTTAATAAGCATTACCAACCAACTATCAAATGGTGTTTACCTATTGATCTACTCCCCCGTCTCCCCTCCAAAATGATAAATATATTTTCTTTATTAATCAGTTTTAACATTAGATATACAACGATATGATCTAATTTTAAGCTATAGAATGACAAGCCTCACATGTCATTTTTTTTGTCCTAAATTAAATGAGTACTAACATGTTACTATTACTATATACATTTCAAATTAATGCTGAAGAAATATTTGAAAAAAAAATAAAAAAATCTTAAAGTTATATTTGAAATCATGTATCTTTAGTTTGGAATGGAGCTAGGGAGTACAATATAGTGAGATTCAATACATTGTGAATGACTTGCAGGCCTCGTGGTTAAGAGTAATTAAGGCCATGCATGTGATTTATAGGTCTCGCAATTAATTATTAAGTTCAACTGATCGATCTCCTCTTTTGTTTTTTCTTCTCTGTGTTTGTTTGGGACGATCGTATCCTTCCGGGCTTCGACTCTTGAGACTGAACCCAATTATGATGGATATATATATATATATATATATGTTACTTGAAATTGATTTGCTCTAGTTTGGAGTTGAAGGGAATTAGATGAAATGGAATGGAGATCGAGTAGGGAATCGTTGAAGCTAGATGGAGTTGGCGCAAGAGACAGCATGCAGCATGCTCATGTTTAATGAGATGATATGGGGAATTAATTAATTATGGGGGATGGGAAATAAAAAAGAAATGTATATATGTTTCCTATGAATACAACAAGTGTGTCTAGTAAGGGAGTGTGGATCAGGGTACAAGCTTCATACACCATTACCCACAATGTTTATTCAATCATCAATGCACAATGCTCTCTCTCTCTCTCTCTCTCTCTCTCTATATATATATATATATATATATATATATATATGGACACTAGCTAGCTAGCTCACTTCTGACTACGTACTGATCACTATATATGCCCTTAAAGTTGTGTAAATTTTATTTATTTATTTATTTATTTTGCCCATATTAGCTAGCTAGCCCATACAACTTGGGTAAAATATACATTTTCATTTTAATTAACAAATACGCATGCACATTTAAAAAAACAACCCATGTCACTCTGTCCATCTTTGACCTTTTTGAAAGGTGCTAACCTTTTAGTGTGTTACAGACCTTAAATCAGGAATATACTAGGTATAAACCACTAAATTATTCATAATTATGTACTTCTGTTTATATTAATTTGAAATGAAAAGGCAATATTTTGTTTAATGCCGATAATATACTTAATTTTTATGATCTATTCTTAATCAATAAGATACTAAACCTCTGCATGTCACCTTTTAAGTTTGCATGTGAATATATATATATATATATATATATATATATATATATATATATCTTCAAGACTATATATCCAATTTTTGGGGCCATATGGTTATCATCAGAACTTTATGTTTCTAGTAGGTTAAAAAGTTTTTGTTGTCTGAATTTGCCACATGGAAAGTAAATCGTCAGTTATTCACCAGGGTATATATATAGTCTTGTGATCTTATCTCTAAACTATTACGATGATGGACTATATTTAATCCATATAATATCAGTAAATATTTTTTAGTCTTTCATTTTTTTAACAGATGGATTATCTCGTGGATTATAATATAAAAAGATTAAAATAATCTATGAATTTAAAAAAGTTCTAATCTCCTTTCACTCTCCTATTTAAATATAATTAAAATTATAGTCCATGGACTATCAAGTTCCTAGATTTAGTCTTGTTGGTGTTTCAAATATAGTCACCGATTATATTTAGTCTACCTGCTGGAGCTGGAAGATAAATCCTAGATTAAATATAGTCTAGGATTGTACTGCTGGAGTTGCTCTAACACACACACACACATAATATTTCAAGTGAACCAACTTTTGAAAATAATTATTTAAAATACTGGTTAATATATAAACACAACTTAAATAAAAAAATATGAAGTTGATTAATATATGTTGTAGATGAAATTTTGAAGTTGGTAAAATAATTATAAGGTAAATGTCTAGGGGCGAAATTATACATAATAATTTCAAATATATCCTCACTCAGATACTATCATAATTAACAGTTTGTGACTATCAAAATTAGTTTGACGAACAAAATATTCTATTTTCTTAAATTGGTGAGCACAAGAAACAGAGCTTAATTAACAGTCAATTGCAGCATCTTATTATTACCGTGATTGCATTGCTTGCTCCAGTCACATTTAAGAAGGGAACTAGTTTAGGGTGGTCTAGTTATCCATTCAATAACTTTGACATAGATATTACACTTTTGATC
The DNA here is from genome assembly GCA_016801055.1 of Panax notoginseng. NCBI lineage: Eukaryota > Viridiplantae > Streptophyta > Magnoliopsida > Apiales > Araliaceae > Panax > Panax notoginseng. The sequence goes on from CM029012.1 coordinate 167,480,887, forward strand.
GGTTTCAAGAAGAAAATTAATTTAATAATATGATATAATGATAAAAATTATAATGACAAACTTAAAAATATATATTGCATCATTTTATATGAGTATTACTTTAAAAAAGACTTAAACTATACATACCGATTAGACGGATTCAGTTACTATGAAGTTAATTTTATGATAAATTAGTCAATTGATCAATACAATACTAACATGCAGATATAAAGATCACCTCACGGCCTGCGTGTCGACCAATCAATTGACTAAAGTTAACTTTATATTCACTCTCCTATTAGACATATATGACAGGTTATTAACATCATTTCTTTGTGACATACGAGCTAGGAACTATGACATATGACTCAATGAAATTAACAAAACACCAAACGAAACGCTCATTAGGAAACAAAGGAGCATTAATATTTTTCAAAATTTACTTTTGACTTAATTACTCCATTATCCTATATATATATATATATATATATATATTGTGAAAATCATTACTAGCTAGCATTATGTTATGTTGTATTGTGGCATGGGAAGTAACAGAGTGTACTGGAGGCAAGCCCTCAGAAAATTCACAATTTTTTTAATTCAAAGATTTAAATTTAACTTTAAAATACCAAAAAACACAAGATAAATAGATAATGTGCACTTCGCACGTGCCAGCTTGAGTAGGGGAACTGAGCGTGCTGGGGTTAGTCACGTGCGATATACTATCTCTGAGGCATGGTTAGCACGCACCAAACAATAAGACTAGTAGTCTAGTAATAGTTGATACTCTTGTATGGTTTTTTTTTCGCTAAATATTCTTGTATGGTTTTGTGGCACACGTATTCCACATATACATTGTAATTTCGATTTTTTTATTCTTTCTATATATATTTATAGGTCTATATATACCTATTGGCTAGTACATATACAGGAGTGAGATAGAGAGAGAATGAGCAGATTCTTCTTTTCTTTAGAACCCATTTGTTAATGTGTGTGACCAACAAAAGCAAAAAGAGATAGAGACAAATATAGAGAGAGAAAAATGGAGAGAGAGGGTGAAATGCAGCAATCAAAATTCGGGAGGATTTGTGTTTTCTGTGGGAGTAGCCAAGGGAAAAAGACTAGCTATCAGGATGCTGCTGTTGAGCTTGGCAAGGAATTGGTATTATTATATATTGCTTCCTTTATAAAAATAATATGCCCCTCTTTTTATGTGTAGTATGTTATTTGGGATTTTTTGTTTCTTTTATTTCTTTATTTGTGTTGGGTTTTTGGCAAGTGACTGAAACTAGTATATGGGTTTTTATTTGGGACTTTTTTGTTGCAAACTTGCAATGTTCTTTATTTGATTCGAGATGGGTTTTTCTTAAAAGTAATCAAAACTTGCTTATAATGTATTGTTTCTGCCTGCTAGTTGGCTCATGGGATTTTTAATTTTTTGTTGGTTCCTTCATTCTTAGTTTGTTTGTTTTCAAAATTGTCAGTTTGTCATGCAAATGTCCTGATTTTGAAGTTGATTGAGCAAAAACCTTGCAGCTTAAGCTCTGTGAGTTAACAGAGAGCTCTTTCCTTCTCTATTACTTTACTACTTCGGTGTCATTTTCCCTTTTCTATGGAAAAGAGATGCTTTTCAGCATGTATATATGCCTTCTACACCTTTTCTTTTAGTATCTCTACACGTACAAGTTTCTCCTCTAATCTTTGCTTTTATACATTTTCTCTTGCTAATTTAGATAGGAGTATTTGAACTTAACATGTACTGTTTTTCTTAAATGAGTACGTAGTCTAATCCTCTTTTTCTCCATAGTTTGATAGAATGCAAATGGGTTAATCATATAGTACATGTTTGAACCAATGTCACATCCAAAATCTCCACTTTTTTTTTTCTTTTTCAAATAGGCTGATTTGATTCTATCTATTGAAGGTCTCAAGGAACATTGATTTGGTATATGGAGGGGGTAGCATCGGCCTAATGGGTTTAATTTCACAAGCTGTTCATGATGGTGGTCGTCATGTCATTGGGTAAGCTTCCCATCTACTCAATCCTCCACTTTTGGCCTCAAAACTTTCAAAGATAATAAAATAACACAAGTTTAAGAAACATAATCGGTGAGTTGGGTCTCTTGTTATAGTTGTTTTTGTTCTCCATTAAAACTAATTTTTGTCATGTTATTGTCTCTCTGCAGGGTTATTCCCAAGACGCTCATGCCTCGAGAGGTATGTCTGCTTGGCCAAGAAAGTCTTAGGCCTTTTCTGTAGTATTTTATAAGAAAAACTTGGAAGCCCACCTTTCCTACAATATTATCTCTTTTGTGGATTGAGTTTGGTTTCTCATTATTTCTTCTTTCTTTTCTACAATCATTCCCTTTGACCTCTTTTTAGAACTTTGGTTATTGGTTGCCTTGAGATTTTAATGTTCTTTTTTTTCTTTTCTTTATTTTCCTTCTGTGTTGGAGGAGGGCAATGGGGGAATATAAAAAGGGTTTGTGGGAGGATTTTTTTATAGATTTTTTGTTGTTGTTGTTGTTCCTTGTTTCACATAATTGTCATAGTCTTATCAATAGGTTCCATTTGGGTAGCTGGCCTTTCACTAATTCTAGTGTTCTCTGGGAATTTCCTTTTCTGTTTAATCCGGTAATACTATGCTCAGCATTAGTACTTCCCTCTTGTGTTTTCTTCCATGGCTTTTTCTGATGTATATATTATCTTTATACATATGAATGTGTGCATCTCATGGTATATGAGCTTCTGGTCTGGAGTTACTGACTTTAAATATTTTTGGATTAGTCCACCACGGCACCACCATTCCTGCAAAACTCATCATTGCTTCACTGCACAAAGAGCACAGCACTCAATACAAAATTTCTCTCTCTTCCTTAGTTTTTTAATATTCTTATCTCTATGGTGTTTTGGTTCCTTTTGCAGTTAACTGGTGAAACAATAGGGGAAGTGAAGGCAGTTGCAGGTATGCACCAAAGGAAAGCTGAGATGGCTAGGCACTCAGATGCTTTTATTGCCTTACCAGGTTAGTATAAGGCCCTGCCAATTTGTCACTGATTCACTAAAACTTGTAAGTAGATAAACAAAAGATAAAGGCCTCAGGTGATTTATTTTTTCTAATTCTAGCTTGCAAATTAAACCATCTGTCTCATGTTTTGATTCTTTTAGAGTCCATTTGTTTACCTACTGAGCATATTATCCCTTGCTTGATCCCTTGGTCAGATACTAATGGATTTTAGCAAGAACAGAAGAAAAGAACAAAGAACTCATGTTCTAGTGTGTATATATATATATATATATATATATATATATATATATATATATATATATATATATATATTTCCTCCTATTATCCTCCTTCAGAAACTGCACTATACTTATTGATATATTTCTGAATCAAGCAAAAAAATAAATTGATTTTTTGTGTCGCCCAGTGTTTTAAATGGTATTACTAAACTATTCTTTATCATGGACTCATTGTTAAATATTTTTAATCAAGAATACTGAATTCCAAATAGAAGATACCACTACCAACAATAATAAAAGGTGATTTTGTGTGAGGGTAGAAGAGAGAGATTAAATTTCTCAGGAGAATATGCCAAACTATTGCCAGGGTTATACCATGGGGGCCTCTTGTAATTTGATACCAAATATGGTGAACTATTGATTTTGCTGTGAAAGCAACTGTTTTAAGCCTAAATGATCAGTTTCTGAACTCTCTCACAAACCCCAAGATCCATGATTATAAAGCAATCCTCCAAGCCTTTGTTGTTGACCCATTGCACAAAAATACATAAGAGTTTCACATACTGAGCAACTCTTGATGCCACGGTACCAATTGTTTCCAGGACATAAAAGGAAAATTATATAAAGTCACAATTTTTTCCAAATATTGTTGTCAACTGTCACCAGCAGTGTACAGTACTCATGTTCACTCCTTTCAAGGACTTTCTCATCCTCCTGACGCCTGAGTTTGACACAGTCATATTACTCTGGATAGGTACACCTCAATTAATTTCCCAGTCCTTGAAAAAGTAGATATTATAAAAATGAATACAATATAGTATCATGAATAACATGAAACATATTATGACCTGAATGTATGCCAGAAGATTATGCCTCTGATATAACCGAGGATGGGGGCAAATAGGCAATAAATACCATGTTTTGAAAAATTATAAAAGGGTCGGTCCAACTTATTACCTAACCTTCAAGTAATCATGGTAGTTAAAAGTAATAAAACTATTATTAGATGAGGTTAATTTGTAGTAGTTATGAATATAACAGAGTGGACAGACAGTTAAAACAGTAATCCAGTCTTACTATCTTTCATGAATGATTATTTCTCGACGTGGTATAGCAACATACCATGTGAAACTAGATAAACTCCATGTAAATGCAGGTGGTTATGGCACTCTTGAGGAGCTCCTTGAAGTGATAACATGGGCTCAACTAGGCATCCATGATAAACCGGTAATTCTCGCTGCAATTATTATACAGATCAATAGTAATTGTCCGATGGAATCCTTGTACCTTTCATAAATAAAAGGCTAAATGATTGTACATTTTGGCAGGTGGGGTTGCTCAATGTGGATGGATACTACAACTCTTTACTGTCATTTATTGACAAAGCTGTGGAAGAAGGCTTCATTAGCCCAAGTGCACGCCACATCATTATATCTGCACCAACAGCAAAGGAGTTGGTCAAGAAATTGGAGGTAATCTTTTGAGAAATATAATTATAGAAAATAAGGAGAGAAAAATAGCTGTTTTTGCCTCCAGAATTGTTCTTAGGGCTTGCTGCATAACAAGGTCTAACTCCAGAAATGATAATCCTCCTGATTCATTCTCATAAAACTCTAAATTGAAAAGAATCATGTAGATGTTGTTGACAAGCAAAATCGGTTGATCTTACGTTCATAATAAAATACAAAAACATCCTTAATTCATTATCAAACCGTATTGAAGTATATTCAGCAAAATTATTTGTTTGTTTCCTATAGGTCATATCCTTTTCTCATGTGACCTCGAATATATTTATAAAGCTATATATCTCAGATAACCTATTATTGGTACTGAAACATGAAACTTCATTTTCATGTTAATTTATTTATTATCATAGGAGTATGTTCCTCGCCACGAAAGAGTTGCTTCAAAGTTGAAGTGGGAGATGGAATATGCTATATCAAGATGAAAATGTGGTAGTTGCAGTAGATCTAGCAGTTTGGTAGATGACGACTATTTGGCAGTGGAAGAAAGCTAACTTGAAAATTACTAGTATAAATTTTTGAAGTGGGGGGATTTTTTTTATTTTTTTTTTGTAAATTACTGCTGCAAATGCCCTCACTATGTGAAACTTCAATATTGAAAGTTTGGTTTTCTTTTGGATCGATTGTAAGTAGTACCAGAAGCATATGAAATTCCCTACTGAATGATATAACTTGATCAAATCAAAGTTGTTGATATGTTTTATTAAATTGTTATTCTCAAAAAAGGAACATATTTGTTAAAAGAAGACGAAACAGAAACAGAACATACTTGTAAAGGTAAATGTTGAGTAACTATATATGTATATAGTTAAGTTATATAACACGAGCAGTTGAAACTTAGAATTTGACAACTCGAGCGTCAAAAACTTAAAAAAGAGCTGGAAATTATTCATTGAAGCCCACCACAAAGAATGAAAATGTAATTGATATTCAGAGTTCCAGATTAATAACGGCCCAGGTGTGTGTTGGTTCATTGAAAAAAGGGAACAAATGTGTAGTAGACATGTTTCAACCATGAAATTCTCAAGTAAGTAGGTGTTTGCTGTGGAGGAGCAAACGTTTAGCTATCAATCCCATTCCCTACCTACCTACGACATGTAAAGGAACAGGCCATGGGGTCCGTCCATGTCTGAAAAGGAGTGTCCCCCTTGGGCAATTCGCCTGGAAGTAGCATGTGCCATGGACATATTTTTTTGGGACAATATGAATGCTAGGTTTGGTCCCAGTTTCCGTTGGTGTTCATTTGCTAGTTGGTTTGAAGAAATGACCCCCAAACCCAGACGCATTTGGTTGGTACTGGGAGCTGTCGTTTACACTATTAAATTAATCTCACTTTCACTTTATAAATTTAAACAATTAGCACAGTAGTAAGTAAGGATCGATCCCACTGAGAGTGATTTGTTTTATATTTATTCTATTATTTTGATAGAAAATAAAGATTGGGTATTTTTTGAAAATTGTTTTGAAACTAAGAAAACAAGAGTTAATGATGAAGTTAACCAAAAATGTAAAAACTTCAGTTCTGCAGTTCAGTTTCACCAAGTATAACAATCAATTAATCAAGTTATTATTATTTTTCCTTCAATGAAACTATTAGCCCTAGATAACAATAAGTTCTGCTATCTGAAATTTTCCTTAGATTATCTCTGTATGAAACAAGCTCTCCACCAGATTCTAACTAGCATACAACCTAGAATAAGCTCTCTAGATTTAATATGATAGAAGCATTAAGAAATAGAGAATTAGGTTAATCCAAACAACAAACACATAAGCTCAATTTGTTTAACTTGTTTTCTGATAATCTTAGCAATAAACAAAATTTGTCCACAATTATTATTACCAAGTTGCTACTTGTGATGAAGACAGATATCAATTACACGTAATATCAATCTTAATCTAGCAAATGATAATGATCAAACTAATTCAATTGGTCATATTAAATTAATTAGATCAATTAACATGCAATCAATGAAAATAGATTATCAAAAGAAATTTTACACAAGAAGAAATAAATAATAATACTCAATTAATCAATTATTTGTAACAAGGATTCACCTCCCTTTAGAACTGAATAAAAAGAACTAGCCTGACATGCTCTTGAGTCTGCACTCCAATAGATGATAGTTGATAATTGAATTCATAAAACATTGACTCTCATCCTCTATTTATAGTGCTAGACAAAGTCCTAAATCCTATGGGAAGTAGAAATTCAAATCCTAAAAGAAATTACAAATTACACTAATTTTCATAAAGAAATAGAATTCAATTTGGAAATAAATCTTAGTCTAAAAGATATCATAAATCTAATAGAAATATCAATTCAATTCCATGTAGAAATTTGCCAAAATCTGCTTTTAGAAACTTTTCAAAAATTCAAGATTTCCAAATTTTCTAAGATTTTCCGCACAAATTCGCCCATATTTCCTGCTGCGACGTCCTTTGGTAAAATAACCATAACTTTTGATCCAGGAAGAGTTACAGGACCTGCTACCTATCAAATCGAAGCTGTCGACGAGATCTACAACTTTACTTCTTTAAGAATTAACAGATTCAGGCTGCATCAAGGTCGAAATCGGGCTCCAAGTGACTGCTGTGTGAATTGCAACTTTCAAACTTTGAGGTTCAACGTCCGTTTAGTAAAAATATCATAACTTTTACATATGAACTCCGATTGGGACGATTCAAGATGTTCCGGAAAGCTAAGGAAGAGCTTTACACTAAAATTCAAGTCCCAAGCCAAGAACATGCATTCAACTTAATGCTAAAAATCCTGCCATTTTGTCTTTTTCCTCATTTCAGCTCCAATTCTTCCTGAAATCATTAAACACCTTAATAAGCTCATATACACATAAAATATGCAATAAAACTAAATATAATAAAATTAAAATAAATAAATAATATATACTCATCAGGTACGTAGTCCCATTTTTCGGGTAATTGTTTTGGTTTAAATGTGAAAGAATGTAGTATAGTCTAATATATATATATATATATATATATATATATATATATATATATATATATATATATATAGTACTAGTAATAGTAGTAAATGATAGTTTTGGCAATTTTAGAAAAGGGTGCTTACAGTAATAACTAGTCTACGGAAAGGAGTGATTAAGAAATTTGGTAGGGTTTTAGATAAGATATCAACATCATCAAATCAGCTCATCCATATGCCTTGTATGTAGTGGAGCGGAGGGGTGTAGATGTGGGACAACCTACTATTTCTCAAAACACCTACATTTTTTATGAAATTTGTACGAATAAACTTATTTCTTTAATGGGACACACTTACAATTATTCTATTTATAATAATAAATTATAGTAATTAAAATTGACTTAAGTAGGCCTTGTGTAAATTATAATACCCCCTCCTATTCATATTAAGTGTCGTTTTGAAGAGTTTTATTTTATTCAATATAAGTGTCGTTTTGGAATCCCTATGCAATATTGCACTATTTTTTCTTAATTTACCCCTCTATTTAATATGCTTAGTAAATGTAATTCTATGGACCATTGTGGAGAGAGAAATAATTAATTAGGGATACAAAAGACATTTTAAATTATTTTTTAATAAGTGTGTTTAATTCTAAAAAGAAACTTGATATAAATAGGAGGGAGTATTAATTAGTAATAAGAAAAGAAAGTAAAACCCGTATTTTGGGAAGGAAGGAAGGAGTATTATGATTTTGTTATCTTGACTTAGACTAGGAAGGGAGGAAGGAAAGTACAGTAACAAATGAGAATGTGCAAGGGAACTAATATCCCACATAAAGTTTTGATATTTATACATGAATAGTATAGAGTGTCAAAAAAATACGCCATCATTTTAACATATGTGTCTCCTACTTTGACTTGAGAATAATTATAGTTCCCCATAACTAAAGAAAACGGACTAAGTTATTGGACTTCGTATTTAAAGAATAGAAGCTACTAAAGGGGCCTGCAAACACATCACAGCTGAAGGCTCAATAGATATGGACTTTCTAAAATAAGTGTTTCAAGAAAACAGACTAAGATGCTGTTTGTTTATATTTGATTGTCTTTTAATGGATTACCTCTTATTCGCTAAGAGGCATGATGCTGTTTGTTTATTTTTTTTGTTACCTCTGAATGCCTCTTAATCGGTAAGACAGAAAATGAAATCTTAATAATTAAGAGGTACCTCTTAATGAAATTTTTTTGATAATTTTTTTATATAAATATATTCAACAATATTATGCACTCATTTTTATTAAATTGAATATTTAAAATTATTAAATAAAATTTTACCCTTTAAAATGGCAAAATAATGTCATTAAGCGACAACTTACTTTTTAGTTATCAAACAATTTTTTAGATTCAGGCCTCATAACTATTCAGATGATCTAATTTATTAAGACATCATAATCATAATTCTCAAGTTTATCAAACACAACCTAAGTTATTGGACTCCCTAAAAAGAATAGAAGCTACTAAAGGGCCTCCAAACACAGAATAGCTGAAGGCCCAATAACTTTTTTTCTCCTCAACATTTATACTCGCAAGAAGTTTATGTCTACTCCTAATTTTGTTGAGAAAGAGATACAATTAGTGTTATTTATTGATTTATTATTTTCTACATATATTAATTTCTATAAATATAGCCACACGATTTCAACTTTCACATTACTACTCAAATTATATTTTATACATACACCCCATAACTTGTACACTAATGCATTAGCGGCCAACAGAAAGTACAAAGATATCTCAACTTCCCACGGCAAGGTGTTGCTTCCAAGCTTTGTTGAAACCCTAGTTAGTTAACTTGCAATATTTGGTTTATATATTTTTACCTAATCCCCAATATACCAACATAACTCACTCACTCAGTCTCTTCTTCAACAATTCTTTAAGCTGCCCACATGCCACATACTACTAGTATATAATAAACTCCCATGTCAAAATAAACTCTTCCATCCACAACAAGTGAGAAATTTAAAAAAATGGCATTTTCCTCACAATTAGCACTTGTATTTTCCTACATTTGCACTCTCATTTTTCTCTCTCCTTTTGCGGATGCCGCTTTAAAGACCTATGAATTTGATGTGAGTGAGTTCAACGTACCTTGTATATGTTTTTTGCCTGCAAATTACTATGTTTTGAAGAAAATATTATATGGATATATATATGTAGCAGTAGCAGGTATCTTGCTCGCATTTATGTAAGTAATCTTCTTTTTCCATGAGCCATTTGCAGGTTCAAGTGAAAAATATTAGCAGATTGTGCCATGCAAAACCAATTGTTACAGTAAATGGGATGTTTCCAGGGCCCACTGTATATGTTAGAGAAGGAGATCAACTTGTTATAAATGTCACTAATCATGCACAATACAACATGTCCATCCATTGGTATTAATCTGCCTGCCTGCCTCATTTGACTTTCTTTCTACGCATTGCATAATCAAATTAGTGCATTTATGTGAATTTTTCAAACAGGCATGGATTGAAGCAATACCGCAATGGTTGGGCAGATGGACCAGCATACATAACACAGTGTCCAATTAAGACGGGGCACAGCTACACCTACAATATCACTGTTACAGGGCAAAGAGGAACACTGTGGTGGCATGCGCATATTCTGTGGCTAAGAGCAACTGTTTACGGGGCCCTTGTTATCATGCCTAAACAACCTACTCCATTTCCATTCCCTCAACCTTACAGCGAAGCTAATATAGTCTTGGGTTGGTATTACTTTAGTGAAAGATTATTGCAGGGAATCACAAATGTGAAATTCATCTACACTTTTTCTGTATGGATGCAGGAGAATGGTGGAATGGAGACGTCGAAACAATTGTTAAACAAGGCAATAAGTTGGGATTGCCACCACAAATGTCCGATGCTCACACCATCAATGGAAAACCAGGGCCACTTTTCCCCTGTTCTGAGAAACGTAAATTAACTCCAGCTTCCACTGAATTAATCATATGCATTGCATTGATCTTCAAATTTCTTATTTGTTTTTCTTCAATTCTCGATATGTAGATACATTTGCTATGGAAGTTGAGTCCGGAAAAACATACCTGTTGCGGATCATAAACGCTGCACTCAATGACGAGCTCTTCTTCGCCATTGCTGGCCATACCATGGCAGTGGTAGAGATTGATGCAGTATACACCAAACCCTTCACAACTCGAGCCATTCTAATTGCTCCAGGCCAAACTACAAATGTTCTGGTCAAAGCTGATCAATCTCCGAGCCGTTACTTTATGGCGGCTAGGCCTTTCATGGATGCACCAGTTCCTGTGGACAACCAGACTGTCACAGCTATATTACAATACAAAGGCATTCCAAATACAGTCCTCCCCACCTTGCCTCAACTTCCGGCTCCTAATAACACCGAGTTTGCATTAAGTTATAATAACAAACTCAGAAGTCTGAACACGCCACAATTTCCAGCAAATCTTCCTCTTAAGGTTGATCGTCACCTATTCTATACTATCGGTTTAGGGAAAAATGTGTGCCCAAACTGCCAGAATGGAACACAACTAACAGCTTCGTTGAACAACATAACCTTTGTGATGCCAAAGACTGGACTCTTGCAGGCTCATTATTTCAACATTCCTGGAGTTTTTAGAACCGACTTCCCAGACCGTCCCCCGGCTCCTTTCAACTACACAGGTGCACCACTCACAGCTAACCTTGGGACTACCTTAGGCACCAGGCTAAGCAAGCTGGATTTCAATTCCACTGTGGAATTGGTATTACAAGACACGAATCTTCTCACAGTCGAGTCGCATCCTTTCCATCTTCATGGTTTCAATTTTTTTGTCATAGGGAGTGGTGCCGGAAACTTTGATCCAAAGAAAGACCCGGCTAAATTTAACTTAGTTGATCCGCCTGAGAGGAATACAGTTGCTGTTCCTACCGGAGGTTGGACTGCTATCAGGTTCAGAGCTGATAATCCAGGTAATCAATACATTACACAAATATAAAAAGTAGTATATATTTATCTTTTTAAAGCTGAATGAAGGTACTAATTTATGCTATCTGTGGTGACATTTAGGTGTCTGGTTCATGCATTGCCATCTAGAGCTCCATACCATGTGGGGGTTGAAAATGGCTTTTGTCGTAGAGAACGGAAAGTTGCCAGAAGAATCAATTCTACCGCCACCAAAGGACCTTCCTCCCTGCTAAATATTCTACTCACACAAGTCCTAAATCATATAATCTGACTGAGAACGGAAAGTTACCCATGATTTTCTCGATTGCTCTCATACAATTTATGGAGTTCTGCAAAAGTGATGCTTTGGGGATGAGATTTAGATCATTTTAATGCCTCAAGTCCTTGACATTGTTTCTAGCTAGGTCTAAATGGGACCTTCATATGTAAAATAAAACTTTGATCAATGAAATTACAGTTCACATTATCACATTTTGTACGTACTTTGTGCGGCTGAGATTTCTTAAACACCTGAAGAAGCTATACAGTTGCTACAATTAAGATAAACCTCAAAGGAATCAGAAGGACCACAAAGGCCAATTAGAGCTAATGGCAGTTCATGAGTCGACATATTTTCTGCCGCTCATAGTCTGTGAGCCAAGGATATGCCTATAGTTAACATGTGCAAGCATGATCATTAAGAATAGACAAGACAGCCTAACCACAAAATAAATCAAATAAGCACAACACCGCTCAGGTTGTAATTTTTTGCCATTCTGCAGGACTAAAAAGTAGATTAAATCATTTCCTAAAAAATATGTAAGGAAATGTAAAGATAAATAATTTCTAGCCAAGACATACTCGTAAGGGTGAGCTAGCATGGTGCGGTTCGACAAATCCAAAACCTCACATGAAACCGTTTGTGATTGGTGTTGTGCGGTTTTATTTCCAAAACCAATTGAAACAACAAAATTTTATGCAATTTAAATTAACAATTTAGTATCACCATTCTAATTTTGTGACCATATTTGAAAAATAATGATCTCTTGAGCCGATAAGTCATATCAGGCTGTTTTATATAGCTAGTTTCATTGTAGGAATAATAGATTATAAGAGGCAAAGCCGGCCCTAGGCCAGGGCTACAGTCCAGGGCCCAAAGCTGAAGAGGGCCCAATTTTTTTAAAAAATTATGTATATATGTGTATAAAAAAAAATTAATTATAAAATATAATATAAAACAAATCAATAAATATGTCGAATCAAAATAGATTCTTAGCCACAAAAAAAAGGAAAAACTCTTCAACCCTCTCGGTTCATAACGCAACGCAAGCAATTTCATCAGTGCGTCTTTCTTTGAAGGTAATTTTTTTTAAAGATACATATAGAATCTAGATATATAAATTTTGTAAATTGTAATATATATTTTTGTTAACTTTTTCTTATTTATTATTTGATTCAACAAAAAACTTGACTGAGATTCTTGTTCTTCGTTTTTAATGCAATGTTTACAATTCGGAGTACTCTTTTTCCTTCGTTTGGGGTTTTGTCCCATTAGATTTTTCCCAAACAAATTTTTTAATCAAGCCCCAAGGTGTTCTTCCTTATCTTTTGTAAATTCTTATAATTTTAATAAAATTAATTAGTTGCTAATTTATTTTATTTTTTTGTTTAATTTGTATAAAGGGGCACACTTGAAATTTTTTGTCGTGTGTCTTAGAAAACCCAAGACCGACTCTGATAAGAGGAAAAAAATAAGGAGGAATGCGCTGATCTAGAAGAGAGCTTAAGTTTTTTCAGGTGAGAAGGTGTGGGGGAGGATGGCTTGATCATGAGTTCTCTAGAAATTATATCAACATTCATTCTGTCACTACGGCTAGAGTTGAAGGAAATGAGCATGATTTTGTGACATGCACACTATAGTTATTCAATCTCAGTTGGTATATAAGACTATGGCAAGCTGGGCTTCTTCCCTTGGATTAAGGCCACCCAATATAAAAAAATGTTATCAAAAAGATTCTAAACGTCTCTTAAACAGTGATATATATAATATTTTGCATAGGAAGTTGAAAAATAATACACAAAATGGTTATAGAAGAATATTAATTGATATAATACACAAAATGATCGTCAATAATATTTTGAAAATATATTCAGTGTAATCAAATTCATTAAAATATATACATACATGGTGTGGTTTTGGTTTTATGCATGCAGTTTTGGCCAGTAACCAAACTGAAAACGAAACTGTAAATTTGATTTTTCAACCCACCTGAAATCACCACATACGCCGAAACCGTTGGTGCTGTTTGTGCAGTTTTTGATGCTATTTCGGAGACAATTTGGTTCATTGCTCAACCCTACGTACTGGAACTACATTATTTAGGTTTGTTATATAGTCTATTAGAACAGAGTGATGAGCGAGTTACTGATTGAGAATTTACATTAACTGATATTGCATTATTGCTAAAAAAAGAACCTATAACATAAGTAAAACTAATTAGTATAATAAAAAAAACTAACCTAACATTAGTTTAGATAGTGTAATTGGACTATTAATAATATTAATTAGTATAATGGTTTCAAAAATAGAAATAATATGATACTTTTTAATTATTCAATGAATATGTAGATTTTTTTTTTATTAAAATTCTTTTGAATTTGCAATGGTACAAATGTTTTTAAATTTTGGTACGATTTATTTTAATATTATCAATTATCTATTAGCATTTACGATTGTTATTAATTAACAAAAGTATTAAGATCAAATAGTTAATTAGTGTATTTGAGAGGAGTCAAATCATAGGAAGAGATGATTCTGGAACGAGCTATGTCACTTGACAAAAACCCACCAAGTAATTTGGATGGGTTTCATAAACAGAAATCGGTTTGGATTGGGTTACAGGTAAATTATAGGGTCATTTACATAAGTATACAACAAATAGAAAGTAATTACAAGAAAAGTGTATCAACTAAATAATTATAAAAAGAGTGTAATTATGACTCATATTACAAAAATAGTACAATTCACATTAATAAAGAAACCTAAAATCAAGGACAACTAACTGCCATAATTAATAATTCAAATTCAAATCTTTTGTCTCTAACAACAATTTCAAATCCATATTTCAAAATTCAAATCAAAATGAGAAAATTAAAAATAAAAAATTATGAAGGAGCTAATGTTCATCATCCTCCTCTCTCGCCGCCGCCGCCGCCGCCGCCGCCACCACCGGAGTTGATATTCTGAATTTCTTTTGACGATTTGGTTACCCATAAAAATTGAAATGGTTACCTTTATATGAATTTTTACTAGTAACTGCATCACATTTAAAATAAAATTGGTAATCAAATAAAACTGAATTGGTTACCTTATCAAATGGTTTGGTAACCAACTACAAGAAATTTGGTTACCAACTGCATCACATCCAAAATAAATTAGTAATCTAATAAAACTAAATTGGTTACCTTATCGGAAGGTTTAGTAACCAACTGCATAAATTTTAGTTACCAACGGCATCATATTAAAAATAAATTAGTAAGCTAATAAAACTGAATTGGTTACCTTATCAAATGATTTGGTAACCTACTACATGAAATTTGATTACCAACTGCATCACATCCAAAATAAATTAGTAACCTAATAAAACTGAATTGGTTACCTTATCGGAAGATTTCGTTACCGGTGAAAATAAAGAATGGACCGGTGGCGGTGGGAGGCGGAGGGATCGAGGAGAGGGAGGGGCGGGAGGAGGAGGAGGGGGTGGGGCGTGGGGGGGGGAGAGGGTGGAGGAGAAAGGGGGGCGGGAAGAGGGGGAGGAGAAAGGGAGGCGGGAGGAGGGGGATGCGGGAGGCAGGGGAAGCGGAGGGAGGGGAGGTGGTGAGGCAGGGGCGGGAGGAGGGGGAAGGCAAGGGGAGGGGGGGAGGGGGGGAGGGGGGGAGGGGGAGGGGGCGGGAGGAGTGGGGCAGCAGTGGGAGGAGAAAGGGGCGGGAGGAGAGGGAGGGGGTGGGGAGGGAGTGGCGAGAGGAGGTGGTGGCGGGAGGAGGGGGAGGCGGAGGGAGGGAGGAGAAGAAGAAGGGAAACAGAAATGGAGTGGGAGAAAATCGTGGGAGAGATGGGGAGAAAATTGTGGGAAATTAAAACACATCCCGTAATAAAAGGAAGCATAATTATGTACTAATAATGAAAATAAAATTTTAAATATATTAGTTGTGTAAATATTTAATGAGTGCACTTTTATTGTAATTATGTTTTTAAATATACTATAAAATGTAATTGTTCCTAAATTATATTGAATGTTTTCTTTCAAAAGGGTCCAATGAAGTGGGTTGTAAAGTGTTTAATTATTTCCTTTCACAAAAATAATCCTAATTTTTATACTGATAATTTATTGCTCGATGTCCCATAAAAGATTTTCATTTTAAAATAAGGAGTTTCAAGTTATTTTTCTTCCATGGATAACTCTAAATTATTGAGTATTGATGATGAAATATTTATAAACTTTTTGAAACAAAATGAGACTTTTTATTCAAAACAAAATAACACACATTTATTTTCTTTATACTTTTTAAAGAATGTAGCCTATTCCAATATCCACCGCACAAGTGTTCAAGAATTAATAAGATTATATCCCACATCAGACGAGATGGTATAAATATGATTTAATAGTATCCATCACGTATGTGTTGTTTGACACAACTGTTTTTATTTTCCTTTTATTTGTTTGTTTATTTTTTTCAATGGAGAACCAAAGACTTGACTTAAATTATAACAAGAAGTTTATCCGTGTACTTACGCATTCAAACGGAAAAAAATTCGGTTTGTGTTTGATTAGATTGTCTTGTCGAGTCGAGTTCATATATGGTTGAATATGTTCGCGAAACATGTGGTTCAGTTCGGTTTGGTATGAGAACAGTTCGGTTCAGTTCAGTACAATTCGAGTGGTTCGCGAGTAGCTCGTGAGATGCTCGAGTATTTACGATATTTAACTTAATTTTTGTTTCAGTGTGTTGATGATGTTCGCGAATATAATAATTTTTGTGAACACGATGATATTCGATTATATTTATAAACTCAAGCATGTTCGCAAATAAATAATAATTCAAGCTCGCACATGTGTGTTCGTTCAATCGTGTTACTTAAACATATTCAAGTTCGACTTATTACATTAGAGTTCGAAACCCGACGTCTACTTATTGTCTTGTTTTCAACTGTTCTCCTAAACAGGTAGTAATTATTTAAACACGACAAAAAAGAGTACAAATGCAAAATCCGACCCTGACCCGATCGGATGGGTTGCCAATTGATAATCATCTGGTAGTTGAGTGGATGATTTATGTATCCAAGTCCAATGTGTAGTGGGCCAAGAAGCAAGCAGATATTGTATGGGTCCACGTCATACAGGTACAGCCAAGAGTTTTTCCAAACGAAGGGACTCAGTTGAGTCGTAACAAAGCGACAGAGATTCGGCAAGAAGTAAGTGGTTGAGCAGCACACACGGGACCATAGTACGTCACCCTCCCATCATCATCCGACACGTGTTAATCCGAGGCTATCGTTTTTGTTGTCTTCTAGCTGTCAAGTTAGCGTGTGCGCCCCAAATGATAAAAATTCACGGTAAACATTTTCATAAAAAAAATTAATTAAAATATTTTTAAAAGGAAATTCTGAGGATCGTTTCTTCGTAATATTGAATTGATTACCACTGACTCCTGAATATAATAATAATAATAATAATAATAATAATAATAATAATAATAATAAGACTTTTACTTATAAACAGACAAAGAAATTATTACTCCCTTCATTTATTTTTACTTGCTTTTTTTAGATAGTAAAAATTGTTCATTTTTATCTACTACATCATTTAAAAAAGTATAATTAAATATTTAATTTTTTTAATTATCCGTTCATTAATTAAATACCAGTAATATTTCAAGAATGAATGGTTGGAGGTGTCTCCGTGACTACGAGGGAGGGTCCCAAGTCCTGAGTCTAACTGGTCTTCCTATTACGTACTGTCTCCGTCCCATAATAATTGTTGTTTTGAAAAGAAATCTTTTTTCTAATTTATTTATCGTTTATTACTTTCTAGGAGAATAAATTATTTACTTTCTTATATCACCCTTACCTTCTTTCATTGTCCTAAGAAATTTTTCCCTTGTATTAATAGTTTTCAACTTTCCATAAAGGGGTAGTGATGAAATTTGACACCAATTTTAATTAATAAATAATAACACTAAATGACTTTCTTAATCCATGTACATCAAGCTAAAACGACAATTATTATGAGATGGAGGAAGTACTACGTACCAGTAATATTTGCTTTGGACAAACATAAATAATCCAATCAGAACCATGTGAGAAGCTTATTTTGTTTGCAATCACTCATGAATGGATGATTGAACGACGATAGACCTTTTTTTTATTTTAATTGCAAGGGCCCAGATTCTTTACATCTACATGGGTAGTCGCAAATGCCTTTAGCACTCACTATATGGACAACCAACATTTTTTGTGTCATGTTGGGCCCAGTATGATTAAGAGCATCTCCAACAACTTTTTCTACTACTTAGAAATACTTAAAGAGGTGAGTTACATCAGAAAAATTCTCTCTAATAGTCTATTCAAATTGTCAAGTAGGTCAACAAATATTTTTTTCATTCTTCAAATCTGCAACCTCTTTCTCACTCTTCAAATCTACGATTAAAGTCTAAAAATATTTATTACGTTTGATGAATTTGATGTATAGCTCATTAAATTAAAAAGACTGATGAGCCACAAAATATAAAAGTAACAAATAATATTTTTCAAATTGCCACGTAGGTCAACAAACATCAATTTTAAAAAAAAAATTGCTACCACTCTTGGAGATGCTCTAATGTAGTGATTTAGTAGAGAAAGAGAGGGTTATATATGGTATGTTTGTTAAGTGTACCAAAAAACAGAGACCAAGGACCAACAACTGCACCTCACTGCTACTACAACAAACATGGACATGGACCATCCACGGTAATCCTCAATTGTTGTCCCCGCCCATATCACAATACTATTTGGAAATTCGAATATTCATTTTTGAGACCATATTTCTCAAATTAGGTATTAAACAGCAGGGTCATGACAACGGATTTTTTGGGTGATGGCGACGGATTTTTTGGGCTATGGCGATGGTTTCTCGCTATAGCTAAAAAAATCGTCGACATAACCGACTATGTAATACACAGCTGAGTACATACATTTTTTTATATCACCATGGTAGTAATTACTAATTTGAGTACGACTAAATCACTCAATCATAGGAAAATTGTTAGCTTTTTTTCTGGCATACAATTTCCTAAATTTTATGGAATATTATACCAGTACTTATACCACCATTTTGTTAGAACTGATCAAGAGCCTTCTTTGTGTATAACAATGTTAAGTATACTAATGTCATCATACAGCGGCATTAATGTAATAAGTAATTAAGGACTAGTTATGATGTGTTAAAATATAAAGTAAAAATGTACTGAATCATGTAACTATCAGATTAAAAAAAATCTTTGACTCCCTGTTCTTCATATTGTAACAAACAAGCATACAGATTTCCTATCACTCCATGTTTCAAAATATATATAACGGAAGATTTTTTGTTTTTTAAATATACCCACAATATTTGCTATAAATATAATAATTGTGCATGCATGGTAGTACTCAATTTACTTAATATAATAATATTAAGAGAACCTCATGCGACTTTATTATATTCAATTATTTCATAATTTTAAATAGAAAAGAGAAAAATATATATATATATATATATATATATCTCTGGGAAGTGGGACTGGGAGTAGTTTAATTTTAATTAGGGTGCGAATAATAAATTTAAAATGAAAAAGAGAAAAAAATTGTAAACAACTTGACAAAAATGTATACTCCCTAACCTAGTATAGTTAGTTAACGCTTATCAACTTAACCACAGTTAAACTTAACTGGCTTGCTTTTGGAGCCTAACAATAACATTGACTAGGACCCTCACTACAAAATCTCGTTATTTTCAAATTCTCGCGTCTAATACTAACATTATTTACGGGAGTAGCATAATAAGCTCGCCTCACGTTAAGCAGGGCAGGGCAGGGCAGGGAATAAATAAAATATTATTTTAATAATAAAAAAATTACAACAATCTCAATCTCTAGATTGATTAATGAATTGGTTGCTTTAAGATCTTTGTTGTTTTGCTGGCTTTTGAAGATACAACAGAGTTTCTTCAGATCCGAAGAAAAAGGTAAGAATTTTTAACTCTAAAATATCAGCAGGGGTAAAGTAAAACCATATCAGCTGAAACACTGTGCAGATTACAGATTACTACCGTACTACTACTACTTTTATATATATATATATATATATATATATATATATAGAGAGAGAGAGAGAGAGAGGAGAGAGAGAGAGAGAGAAATATATAAAGTATTGTACTGATGAGCGTTGGACTTATTGTATTGATCCAACAGAGAGTAGACAGAAGGTTGAATGAATCTTTTTGGAAATATTTGTGTGTAGGTCATAGACTTTGTTTGAAGATGACAGCAGTCGTCTTGTAATTGAATTTTTCAGTTTTTGTTTTGGCGTGCTTTTGATCCAATTGTTGAAGAGTTGATTCGTATTTGAAGACCAATATTTCTTGTGAACTCAACTGAGAATCAGGTAGGGTTTTTAATTTTCGTGTTTTCCGGTAATTTGAAATTATTTGGTTGAGTCAGTTCTTGATACTCGGCTATAATTTTTAGGAGGATGTCAAGCATTTTAAATTTGTTAATAGTTCTGTTATAATATTATGGACGATTGTATCCCAACTTCTTAGACTTATGTTGCCTGAATCCAAATAGGAGAGTACATGTCCACAAAATTCTGTTTTTCACTTCTATTTGGATATGAAGCCTTCCTATCCGGTGATTGAATTTTTTGTTTATTTTATCTTTTGTATCTATGTCTATATTGAGAGTAATAAGATGCCTAATTTATTATATATTTGGTTACAGCATTTACTGTCAAGTGTTAATTAAACAGTTAAATAAGGAGGAGGGGTTTAATTTTATGCACCCAGAGGCGTTTGATTTGTGTTATTTTGGGTTTTGATTGAGTGATGATTACTTTTATGGATCCAAGAGACAAATTGAAGGAAACTGAGAAATGCTTAGATTCCCAGTTATGGCATGCGTGTGCCGGCAGTATGGTGCAAATGCCGCCGGTGAATTCTAAGGTCTTTTACTTCCCTCAGGGGCATTCCGAGCATGCCTGCGGTAATGTTGAGTTCATGAATTCCCCTAGGTTTCCGGCATATATTGCTGGTAGAGTTTCCACTATTAAATTTATGGCAGATCCGGAGACCGATGAGGTTTACGCTAAAATTAGGGTGGTTCCTATTAGTGGTAATGAAGAGGTTACTTTTGATGATGATGATGGAGTTACGGGAATTAATGGATCCAATGCACAAGATAAACCCACTTCGTTTGCAAAGACATTGACACAATCGGATGCCAATAATGGTGGGGGGTTTTCTGTTCCGCGTTATTGTGCAGAGACGATTTTTCCTCGGCTGGACTACTCCGCAGATCCCCCAGTTCAGACTATCCTTGCTAAAGATGTTCATGGTGAAACTTGGAAATTTCGGCATATCTACAGGGGGACACCGAGGCGCCATCTTTTGACAACAGGATGGAGTACTTTTGTAAATCACAAGAAGCTTGTTGCAGGGGATTCAATTGTGTTCTTAAGAGCAGAAAATGGGGACCTTTGTGTTGGAATACGAAGAGCAAAGAAGGGAATTGGGGGTGGTCCTGAATCAACTTCCGGATGGAATCCAGCTGGCGGGAATTGTGTTGTACCATATGGGGGGTTTTCCGCATTTCAGAGGGATGATGAAAACAAGTTAGCTATAAACAGTAATGGTAGGAGTTCAAGTGATGGTGGAAATTTGATAGGCCAGGGAAGAGTAAGGGCTGAATCGGTAATTGAAGCTGCAACCCTCGCGGCAAGTGGACAACCCTTTGAGGTTGTTTACTACCCTCGAGCAAGTACTCCAGAGTTCTGTGTGAAAGCCTCATTTGTACAATCAGCACTGAGAATTCGTTGGTGCTCAGGAATGAGGTTCAAGATGCCCTTTGAAACTGAGGATTCTTCTCGGATAAGTTGGTTCATGGGAACTATATCATCTGTTCAGGTTGCTGATCCCATTTGCTGGCCTGATTCGCCTTGGAGGCTTCTGCAGGTACCAAACTTTACTTTGAAATGCAATTTTTGTTTCAACAAAACCTAGTCAATGGTATTCTTTACATTGTTTTCTTCTGCTGTGAATGGCTCCTTTTCAATCTCTTATGGAATTCAAGGTCATTCAATGACTATAACTATTTATATCCTTCACAATCTGTCTAATATAATGCTACAGATATGATTCCAATTGCCGCCTGTCCTATTCACCCTGCTTTTATGTGCATTTACCTATAATTTTATCTATAAGTTAAATTCTAATGTCTTTTGCTTTAATTTATTTGGTCTTTTGGCCTGCTTTCAAAATGATGCAGTTCCTAGAGTTTCAGGTATAAGATGGTTGTGTCACCCTTAATGCTATTGTTTTCCATGGTAATAGACTGGAGAGCTAACCTGTTAGTCTTATGTATTTGTCCTGCTAAAATACCATGGGTTTCACAAAAAAATACATTTGATGTAGAGAAAGATCAGGCCAGTCCTTCGCTCCATGTTCCAGAGTCCACGTTATTAGCTGATTGTTACAGCAGCAGCCTTTCTTCAATTAAAAAGCCTCATGCTAGAATTTTTACAAGTTTTACTTCTGGCTTCTTTGTCATATAAGTTAGCCAGAGAGATATTACCTCTGTTCGATAGTGAGTCATTTTCTTTTGTTGATTTTTTTTATTAAGGTCTGCATTTGACATGCTTAGATATAATTTATGTTCAAGAGTGTCCAATGGAAACCTTATTTGATTTTCATGTCCTTTTTAGTTCTTTCCCATATGATTTGCAAATGTACCTCGTAATCCACGTCTTTTGTTTTCCGATAGTGTCTTATAAAAGTAATGTGCTGCAGGTTGCTTGGGACGAGCCTGATTTGCTTCAAAATGTGAAACGCGTCAGCCCCTGGCTGGTGGAATTAGCATCAAACATGCCTAGCATCCATCTTTCACCGTTCTCACCAGCGCGAAAGAAGTTGAGACTACCAGAACACCCAGATTTCACTCTCGACAGCCAACTTCCGGTGCCGACGTTTTCCTGTAACCTACTTGGGCACAACAGCCCCTTTGGTTGTTTTCCCAACAACATTCCTGCTGGCATGCAGGGAGCCAGGCATGCTCAATATGGTTTACCTTTATCTGAACTCCACCTCAATAAATTGCAGTCAAGTCTATTTCCGGCTGGCTTCTCACCTTTTGATCAAGGTGTTAGACCCACTAGACATTCCAACAATCCAATCTTTAACAAGCCTAGCAGCAGTGAGGATATTTCTTGCTTGTTAAGCATAGGGAATTCACCTCAGACTGCAAGGAAATCTGATAACCAAAAACCACGACAATTCTTACTTTTTGGTCAACCGATACTAACAGAAAAACAGATCTCTCATAGTTGCTCTGGTGTTACAGTATCACCAGTTTGTACTGGCAACAGTTCTTCTGTTGGGAATGCAGATAAGATGGCAAATATATCTGATGGTGATGGTTCAGGGTCTGGGTCTAGGTCTGGTTCTTGTTTTGCATTCCGACAACATAGGATCCCAGAGAGCCCGTCCTCTGAAGGGCTCAGATGGTACAATGATAATCACCTAGAAGCTGAGACCAAGTTGGAAACCGGTCATTGCAAGGTATTCATGGAATCGGAGGATGTAGGTCGTACTCTTGACTTTTCTGTGCTCGCTTCTTATGAAGAAATGTACAGAAAATTAGCGACCATGTTTGGCATCGAGAGTCCTGAGATGCTGAACCATGTGTTCTACCGCGACATGACAGGTGCGGTAAAGCATATTGGAGATGAACCATTTAGGTGAGAATAATTTCCCTTTCCTTACGAAGTTTTGTTCTTAATTTGTTAATTTATTTTAGCATCTTGCTTAGGCCACAGGGGAATCTGTCCGATTATTTTGAAAAATGGTCTACTTTCATCAAGATGTTTATTTTTATGCCATTGCAGCGACTTCATAAAAACAGCAAGAAGGTTGACGATTCTAACGGAATCAAGCAGCGTCAATTTAGGAATATAGTGACCGGAGGAGAATAGATAACTCAATTTTCATATCTACAGGTAGATGACAGTATTTGTTCTTGACCTCTTACTCTACCCTCTATGTCCAATTTAGATTGTCATTTTGAAAGTTGAGACAAGTTCAGATAATTCCTACAAAGTCAAGTGCATATTGTAGGCTTGGACATGCTCTGTTCATTCTTGACTCTGAGAGTTAGTTGAAGCTTTTAAAGAAGGAAGTTTCTTTTTCTTGCTTAACTGAGAGAAACCTTATAATTTTCACATGTACAGTTTTAAAGTTTGCAGCTTGGGAAAGTGAGAACATTCGATTTCTATGTTTCCTTTCCTCTAAAATGCTTCTATTGCTGCCCCTATAATTGTGTTGGTGGTTTTTTTTTTAACTGATTTGCAAGGGCAACTCTTTAGTTGTTGCAAGTTTATTTCTAAAGAAGAAGAAAAAAATAGTTAAGACTTTAAGATCTTATATTGTTATGCTGATATATAAATTAGCTTAATTATGTTGAGAAGCCGAATCCAACTATATTAGGATTAGTCATTTACTAGTATAATACCATAGGTTTGAGTAGATTTATTTGCAGATGAAACTAGCCAATAGTTGAGACCCTAGGCATGATGGGTTTGGTGTAAAAAACACAAAAGGAGAAGAGAGAATTTTTGGAACCATCCATGTTTGTTGAAATGTCTATTTGTTCCTTTGCTGTAAAATTCTTTGTTGAAAAGTCATTTTACAAGAAGCAGCGATCTCTCTAACAAAGGAATAATATATATATATATATATATATATATATATATATATATATATATATTCGTTTTTAATGTATACTCTTTTATTTTATATACGCTGATGATTTGGTCCGTCGCTATAGAATAGATAAATGATTTATATATTATGCGACGGATCAAACAGTCGCTCTATATACTTATCCATATTTTTCTAGTCGCTCTATATACTTATCCATATTTTTCTAGTCTATAAACAAATGTAGTGAACAAACAATTTGGTTAGAGGTTGAGTTATAGTTATTCTGTTTTATATTGTCGTCAAAATATCGTGCGAGTTAAAAAGGTAAACAAGTGGCGGCGTGTGTTCATAAAAGTATAGTGGTACATGACAAGTCACATGATTAGACTAAATAAAATCTGTAATGAAGTAATTAATGGTATTTTAAATTTGGACAAACATTGAAATAGATGAGGATGTCCTATTCTGTAGCCGCAAGTGTTGGGCAATTGAACAATTTCATTTTTAATTAATGAATAATTACAGATATTGGCATTAGTACTGTCTGTATATAGTCATCAACTTATTTAAGGTAGGAGCAATGTTTTGTCTATTTTTTAATTGATTATTATGTAAATAAATATTAGTAATAATTATGTAATACTTCCTCCGTCCCAAATTATCTACTTTTTTAGAGTTCCACACACATACCAATATATGTGATAAATATACTAAAATGTCCTTATGTATTGACTTTTTTATTTTTTGCGCATGAATCCTTATTGGTGGGAATATGAAAAGATGCTTAAAAAGAGGAGAGGCATGAATGAGAGTAATGACTATCATTAATTAGGGTAAAGGGGCAAACTTGGAAAACAAAGGAAAAAAATGCATTGAAATCTTGAAAAAGCGGGACAAATTTTTTTTGCTAAAACAGCAGATAATTTGGGACGGAGGGAGTAAATGACTTTTTTTTATAATTTTATTTAATTTATACGGTCCGGATCAAGTGCATATCTCTTATTTTACTCACCCGTACTTATCCCCCTTTAGGCGACGGTTTTGGTCATACAACCGTCGTCTATACTTTTAGCGACGCTATATGTTGTCCGTCGCTAAAAGTATAGACAACAACTATATGATCAAAACCGTCGTCTAAAGGAGGGTGAGTACGAATGAGTAAGATAAAGGGTATGCACTTGATCCTTGCTACTAACTTATATATTAGTATTATATTTTAAAATTATAATTTAATACAAAATTATGGCTATGAATAGCTATGCAGAACGCTGGGAGTGGGACCCACAGCACACGAAAGTCGAAGGGGGAGGTGGGGTCAATTTTAATGGCTTCACGTGTGCTATTGACTTTCTTTCCCACCGAATCCCTATTGACTTTTTTTTAGTTTCTTATGCCGATAATAAAATAGGTCCGAGTTGTAAACAAAATATTATTATATGAAAAAGAGTCTTTTGTTATTTATGATGATGGTACAAATAGGGGATATTATTTATATATGTATTTTTAATATTTTTATATAAAGATAAAACCTATTATATATTTATGTGATAGAAGATCATGTAAAAATATTATTTTTCTATAAATATTATACTCCTGTCCCGGTCCCAAATTAAAAATCATTATTACTCCTTTGGTTCCGTTTTATCTGTCGTTGGTAAAGATATAAAATGAACAAACAGTTCGGACTCAACTCGTATTCGCTCGATTAAAAGTTCAATTCCATAAATTACTCGAGCCTTCTTAAATTATAATTTTCTATTGATACTCGAATGAATGAAAAGTTCAAACTGTTCATGCTCGATTCAAGATTGTACTCGACTCGGTAATTAAACGAATTTCAATTAAACCTTATTTTATACTCAATAAATTGTATGAACCAAATCTAAAAAACGTAATTTGATTTATTTACACCCTTAATCGTTGGAGACCATTGCCTAACCATTAAAGAAAGTAATGATATTATAATGTTAAGTGTAAAATTAAACTCAAATTACTAAACTGCCCCTTTTTTTATTTTTGTTTTTTTGTAATTAGTAAGAGTTCATTATTTTTTTGTAATCGGTTTGGTTCTATTGCTATTAACTCCGGTCAACAACTTTTTCTCTTGTTCGTGAAATTTTTCTTCAACTCGAACAAACTCACTTTAATCTCCCTCCTTTTCTTATAAGATTTAAAATGCAAGTGAATTTTGACTTTATGACAATAAAATATTAATTTTTACAAAATAAAATAAAATTTATTAATTAAATAAATTAATATAGGCTTAAATATAAATTAGTACCTTAAAATATAAGTCATATTCCACTTCGGGGATCAAAGTATCAATTTTTTCAATCAGGTGATTGAACTATTAATTTTTTTCAATTTGTTCAATTGAGACTGCCACGTCAGAAATTGCTGACGTGGTTATTTCGGTGGGGGCATAAAGCAGCTGATGTGTTAAAAAAATTATTTTTTATTTTAAGATTAAACATTATTAATACATTAAAGAGTAAAATAGTAAAATAATAATTAAACAAAACAATAAACAAATTAAACACATCATCTCTCTCCTAATCTTCCATCCCAGACCCTGCCCCTTCCCCTTCAGGCTTCAGCCACCCCCGCCGTACACCATAGACCAATTGCCCGACCAGAACAATTATGATGCCAGATCTTCTCCGTATCATCCCAGTTGCTAACTATTCCATGTTCAATTAGATATTTCAAGGTAAGGATACCTCTTTTTGACTGTGATTCGTCACTAACATAGGCATCCTTCTGACCCATTCCAACCATCACACCAGTATGTCGAGGTCGGCCAACAATACTGGGGAACATAGCCCTAGGAGCATCATCCCCGACAAATTCAGCCTGCATACCAAAATTTAAGGATATAGTTCAAGTAAACATTTGTTTTCTTGAAGCAAATGAGATCTGCTATGGGAGACTTAGGCTTAAACATGTAAATGAAATCATTTTTGTTGTTTAATATACCAATTGAAAGTGGAAGAAAATTCTGAATAACTGCAAAATATAAACATCACTGCACGAACATCTTCTCTCTTGAGTGACAAAATCGTTGCAAACACTCTTCTCTCTTCATCTCCCGAAACCCTAATTCTGGCCCACTCTCCCTCGTCTTCTTCGTCGTCGGCGTTGAAGCTCCGGCTTCAGAATTAAGCCACCCAGTGGACTAATTAAAGCTTCCAAGTCGTCGTTCTTCCTCCTTCATCCTCGTCGACGATATCGAAGAGGAAGAGGCCGGCGAAGCTCGATTGATTTGGTTGTGTCGTCGGCGATAAAGGAGCAGAGGACGGAGATGGGTATATTCGATGGTGTATTTTATTTAGTTTATGCTAATTGTATAATTTGTTTAATTTATATTATTTGTATATTTTGTTTAATTTATATTATTTGTTTAATTTGTTTGAGTTGAATTAATTGTGTAATTAAGTTTAATTTTTATGTTATTTATTTAATTGATTTTTGTTAATTGTGTAAAATTTTCTATTTTATGTTAATTATGTAAATCATTTACTTATTTTCTTTTTTATATTATGAAAAAATATGTGTTTTCTTTTACATTTATAGACAATGATTTGACATATTTACCCTTAAATGTTTTAAAAAAAACTAAAAAATTATTTAAATTAAGGTTTTTTATTTACACATAAGCATTAGTTAGCCTTGTCAGCGGGCCACGTCAACAATTTCTGACGTGGCAGCCTCAATTGAACAAATTAAAAAAAATTGATAGTTCAATCACCTGATTGAAAAAATTGATACTTTGATCCCCGAAGTGGAATATGACTTATAGTTTAGGGTAATAATTCATATTTAAGCCATTAATATAATAAAAAAGAAATAAATTTGGGATAATAAAAAGAATAATGGTAGAGACACAAATTATTTTACAAATATTTTACAAACTGCTGATGTGGCATACTCCATCTCAGCATATTGTGTGGAACCGAAGACTACATTGAAACAATTTGTTGATCAATACACTGAGGTGGAGTATGCCACATCAGCCGTATGTAAAATGTTTGTAAAAGAGTTTGTGTCTGTAGCACTACTCTAATAAAAATGCATGGTGTATCAGTGATTTTAATTAAAAATAAAGGCCGAGGTGATTTTTGGCCGTAGTGCTCTTGCAGATTATAACGTTAAGAAGCAGGAATCAACCCTTCCTTTGGAGGTTAATTGAGAGCCCGGACACAATATGTCAAGGTGAGATTGAGGATTTTGGATTTGCGTTTGAGCCGATCGAGGGGAGGTATTTGTTAAGACCATCATTTTGGAAGTAGAGATCGAGCTCCGACGACACAATTGACAATGTTAAGGCAAACATTCAAGACAAGGAAGGAATTCCTCTGGACCAGGAAGCATGCAGCTTGAAGATGGCAGGACTCTTGCCGAGTCTACACGTACGTACGTACGTACGTACTTCATCTGGTGTTGCATGCGCTTGCACAGATCTTGCAAAAGGAATCGACCCCTCTAGCATCGTATATTGGTTGGTTGGTTCTTCTCCCTTTCTTCTTTTAAACTCCTTTATACGGAGTATCTTAGTAACAGATTTAAGACTTGTTTGACCCGATGTTTGGCTGTGTGTGAGAAGGAAGAAACTGAAGACCTTGTCCTTAAAAGGGAGTGATTATCATAAAGTTAAATTTGGTCAATTAATTAATATAATATTTTTTTTTTATAGGTTGAAAATTAATATTTATATGTTGATCAATTAATTAACTTAACATAAAATTTGATTTGATGATAACAACAAGATACCGTGAAGAGGTTACACGAGTACTACTAATAAATAAAGAATTACTACTAGGCTAGGCTCTAGCTGTACGCAACTCGAGCTGTTGAATTAAAATACTTAGTTGAAAATGAAGGGGCGGCTCTATTTTGTTTTCTTCTAATTAAGGTAGGTTTTAGAGTCAGCCATTGTCTTTATAAGGTAAGTAGTACCATAAGATTTACTACTTCTCTCTCTCTTTCAATATTCTTCACTTCTTTAATATGTACGTTCATTTTAAAGTTTCCTTACTGAATTTTATTTTAAATTTAAAATTGACTTAATTTAGTACAACCTTTTAGATAGAGTTTAAGTAAATTTTTATTAATTTTAAAATAAATAAATTAATTTCAAAAAATCTAAATTTACAAAATTATGCACCAAACAAACAAACAAACAAACAGGCCCTTGTTAGTTTTTGTTTCTCTCTCCGTCTATCAAAGGCTGAACTACCTAAACTGGAAGAATTCCAGATCCTCAAGGCAAGCTCTTTAAGATATGGAAGGAAAATTTCATAATATAATTTTCCTCTCATACCTACCAATACATACACGCTACTCACAAATCGCATCCCCACTCTTCTATTAAATTCTAATTCTCCCTCTAATCATTTTTCCCCTTTCATCACTCCAATTAGGGTTCGAATTAGGCATATATGCTCATAACTACCTATATATAATTCATGATTCAGTAGCCAATTGGAATTTTGGGCCAAACGACAGCGATGAGTGTGAGCAGCCCAGCGGTGCACCCAGTGGAGGCGCCGCCTTTGACGGACGGAGCCGTCGTGGTACCACCGCCGCCGAGATTCAGGATGAAAGACCTCCAAGGGATGCCTGGAACGTTTCTTGGTCTGTCCCTACGTCTCTGCCAGTTCATTTTCGCCGCCATTTCTCTCTGCGTCATGGCCACTACCACTGATTTTCCATCCGTCACCGCTTTTTGGTAATTATACTTGTCATGTTCATTCATAGATATGCCTGTATGCTGTATGTGTCCTTTGGAACTTTTTATATGTATCGCCAGTTGGGATACAATGAGAGGAAATTCAACCAATACTTATGCAAACAAAGAGAGAAAATTCAAGCAATATAAGAAACCGTGTTCACTTTTTATATTTGTCCTTCTTAATGAGAGCCAGTAGATGGGACATAATGACAAACTTATCATGCTCCAGTCTGCTAGAAATTTTGGAATTGGGTGTTTCATCAACTGAGAAATATAATTTTGTGTTCTAATTAGAGAACCTGGTTATAGTTTGACTCTTTACTCTACTGGCATATCAACTACTTTTTACTCTTTATTTCATTATTTATCCACCCTCTAAAGTTCGCAATTTACATATTTGCTTATGGAGGGTTGGGATTCACCAACTCTGCTTAAAACCAGTCATTCTTACATGAGTAAAGGATGATGTGGCTAATCTGTTACTGTGTTCTATCATCTGTGTATATTTTACTTTAATGCATAAAAATTAGTAACTGGATCAGCCCGGAAGTATCCATCATCTTTTATTGACCAAGTACTTTCTCTTACAAATTGACTATAGTGCTGATCACGTTGCATCTCTGTATGTTGCATGTGCTCTTTCTGCATGTTTTTAATCGAATAGTTCACATGGTGCTTTATTATGATATCTTTGTATTATTTATTTGAGTTCTATGTGCAGTATTATGTAGTGACTTAATTCTTTTTTTCTCTTTTATGAAGGTGTAACATAATATTATCATAATATGTTCATTAAATATTTTTGGTGCATTAGCTACCTTGTTGCTGCTGTTAGCTTGCAAAGTTTGTGGAGCCTGTTGCTGGCTGTTGTCGATATATATGCTCTTTTAGTGAAGCAAAGTTTACGGAACCCCTGTGTTGTCAGTTTTTTTACAATTGGTGATGGGGTAAGAAATCTCATGTCCTTTCATAAAACTGCACACTTCAAACATTACGAAACCGTAATTGATGGTTCCTTGTCCAACATTTTTCATTCATTGGTGACTTAATACCAGTATGTTTCCCTTTATGACATCTGTCTGTAAATGATTCCCTCTATTTATTTAGGTGTCATCTTGCAGTTGCTTTATCCTCTCCACAGAATTTGCAGCAGTCTTGCTGAATCTCATTAATATAGCATGAGTTTCCCTCCTTTTTGTAGGTATCATTGTCATTCACAGTCCTTTGGTTTAAATTATTTAAATGACTAAACTTTGATATGGAAAGTTAAAAAACTGCTGCATAAGTGAGTGATGTAAAATTGTGAATTTTGTTCACTTAGATTTTAATTATTCTTGCTTGTACTTTTATTTAATGATTGCTGGTTGTCTCTTCGATATAGGATTACCTACTGTACTTAGTTGTGTGACTTGATCACATTTGGCTTTCTACAGTCCATACACTTGCCCCCAAAATAAAAAGCAAAAAACTTTGTTTCGTTGACACTGTCAGAGTGTCAGACATTGTTGGTTTTGACCTTTATCTTCAATCTCCCTTTTTGAACAAGCATTTCTAACATTTTTTTCCAGCGCATGAGATTCGTGCATGATAGTTTCAGGTTATACAATTGGGTGGCATGGAGTGCAGGACAGGGTAAAGGGGTATGACTAAGTGAATGATTATTAGATCAACATTTACTCAACTTATTCAATCTAAAGAAATATTAGGAAATTGGTTTCAAAAGTGTTAAATGATGTGAATGTAACCTTAATGTAATATATGCAGTTTAGTTTAGCACATAGAGATGTATTATTACCTGAAAGCTTATTATAAGGGTGCTGTTAACTTTAAAAGCTTTTTCTTTTGCTCGTCATACACTCCCTCAGTGTCATGGTCTACATTACACACAATTTGAGAAAAACAAATCAGACCAACTTGTTCCTTTTCTACCCTTTCTATAGTAAATTTGTCTGGACGGTAATTTATACATTACTTGTTATCTGTTCTCCAAAAGCTGTTTCACTTGAATTGAATTTGCATTGGTTTTGTAAGACTGAGAAACATTTTGGTACACCCAAAAAAGGCAAGCTCGACACTTGATTTGGGAGAAGTATACTTTATGACTTCCAATTTAGGATTCTCGTTGTTTCGTATATCTTGGTCTTGGGGCTAATTTATGTAGTTGAACATGGCATATTTTTCTTCAAAACTTAAAAATATTGTTCGTAATAAATGGGCTCTTTAGTACCATTAAGTTTTTCAATGCGTCTGAAAGGAGTCTAGATATTGAGGGATCACACCTGAAATTGTCCTGCATGCACTCAGTCAGGACTGTAAGTTTGAGCATTTTTATCTTCTGATAATACAACTCTCTCGCCTTAGCATATGCATAATAGAAGTTTTCCATTACTCAAACGTACATGTTCTGGTGCAGATTACATCTACTCTTACTTTTGCCGCTGCCTGTGCGTCTGCTGGAATCACAGTACTCATTGGAAATGACCTGGATAAATGTAACATGAACCATTGCAGGAGGTTTATGTCGGCCACAGCTATGGCCTTCCTGAGTTGGTTTGCGGTGTCTCCTTCCTTTTACTTGAATTTCTGGTCATTGGCTTCCAGATAACATAAATTCTAGACAGAGTATCAGCCAGCAAGAGCTGTTTTTGCTGCCTTTCCTGTGTTTTTTCTCCAAATTTATGCACCTTAATAGAGATTTAATTGATGTTACTTTGTATATTGGTTCGATTTTCCCTAACAAATTTACCGACGGAAGTATTGTTTTGTAATGCAGTACTGATTTTGAAATATATATATGAAACCTGACTATGAAGCGTTTTCCATAAGGATTTTGAAGTGTAGTTCTCATGTAGTATTAATATCCATTGTTCTTCTTTAATTATTGGCCTTGTATTTCTAATGAATTAAATGTTAATTTAGGCTGATATATGGGAAGTCATTTCGCACAATTGAATTGACGTAAGGGTGATGATATAATTAATACTATTCTCCAATTGGCCGTACCGTCTGAAATGAGAAAAAAAAAACTACTACTACTACATTTGATTTTACTACTAGTAGTAGATCCGAGTGAGTTTCACATGCTCAGAAATGTCATTGTGCCCCTTTTTTCATGCCTAAATGAATTTTGAAACGTAAACAGGTTGGTAACTGGCGGTTACAGTTATAAAGCTACCTAATTTGCTTCCCATTTTTTCTCTCCTTTGTCTCACAAATATTGCTTTTAATTCATTCTTGGATTATTATAATATTGTTATATTATAACTGTAACTTATATATATATATATATAACGGCTGGCTCATCATTGGAGAATTCCATCAATATATTAATTGTCATGAGATTTACACTTGGAGGGAGAGATAGCGAGCGACTTGTGTGTTATGACAAAAGAACTTACAATTATATATATATATATATATATGAATGAAATAAGATGGGAACTTATTACATAACGGTTTTGTTTGTGTATACTATGTATATATATATGAATGAAATAAGATGGGAACTTATTACATAACGGTTTTGTTTGTGTATACTTGTATATACATGCATACACACACATATTGTCTTCATTTCACAAAAATAATTTTATCTGTAATTAAAATTTATAAATATTGAGAATGAATTTTTATTTTATGTTTATTACTAAAAATAATAATTTATAATTTAATTAGTATTACAATAACAAACTTAATTGATGAGGTTGTGTCAACCTATACTACTCTCCTCGTTTCAAAATTAGATAAAGGTGATCACTTATATTAAATACTAGCATGACTCCACTATTACATTCCTACTAATTATTAAGTATATATGTATTGGAAAATAAAAATGTATTTAAAAATTATCATTTTATAAGTATATCTCTAATTTTGAAACTTATCAATAAAAATATGATTTTTTAAGTAATAATTTAATTTTTTTTAACAAATAAAACTTGTTTTTTTTTGGGAACT
Organism: Panax notoginseng; assembly: GCA_016801055.1. Lineage (NCBI taxonomy): Eukaryota > Viridiplantae > Streptophyta > Magnoliopsida > Apiales > Araliaceae > Panax > Panax notoginseng. The sequence continues at coordinate 167,515,218 of CM029012.1, forward strand.
AATTATGGGAGTTTACTATAATAATTTATAAATAAAGTAATGAAGTCACGCTGACCATAACACGGTTCATGTGTGGCAATTTCGTTAAGCAAACGTCATTCCTCCCCTCATGAATTTTCATACATTACGTTGATCGATCTTCTTCTTCTTTGTGTGTGTGTATATATATATATATATATATATATATATATATATATATATATATATATATACTTGGCTTTGACTAATTTTTACTCTCAACGCTCAAACCTCATATACAAAATTTACATGTATACACACCATATTCGATAATTAATGGCGAATAAGGATTACGATGATAGCAGACAATATAGATGTCTAATTAAGTATGAAAAGATAGTAAACCAGGTAAAACATATATATATATATATATATATATATATATATATATATATATATATATATATATATATATATCAAATGCTCGTTGATGATATATATATAATATATGCTTACGTCCTTTTGGTTAATTACCAGTTTGATGAGCTGATTCAATTAGTGGATGCTACAACTAAACCTCCAAAGATGACCAAGCGACGAAGGGTAACTTCCGTAAGTAGTATCCCTATATATACATACATATATAATGTATATATATTTTCTACATGCTTATAACTACCATGCATGGGCATGGCGGCCCTTATATATATATATATATATATATATATATATATAATATATACTCCATCGATCTGTTCCAAAAGTTAGCATACATTAATCTCTTTCAAAATTAGAAATATATATATTTATACGTACGTACTTTGAGTATTACCGTATCACATATGCATGTGTTGCTTTCTCTCTCTCTTGTCTCAATTGTAGAATACAATATATAAATATATATCTTATGTCTACTGCAATTATATATTTTTAGAGTCCTAAAAGAAGTAGCAGATCTAAGGGTACTACTGCTGGTGGAGAAAAGTCTGTCAATTCTTCTTGTGCAGCAGTTACAGAAAGCAGCACTAGTAGTACTGCTGCTGTTGCAACTCATGATCAAGCAGAAATGAATGGAGTTTTGGTAAAGATCATAACTAGACATCTCAATGACCTCAAAACTGATCACCCCTTTGATTCTGCATCCTCTACGCACGCCTAGTTAAACCCAGCCTCCCAATCAAATATATAATTATGTAAACCCTAACTGCTAATTGCATTTCTATATATAAAGGCAAGCCCCCCGGCCATTCCTCCCAAGATCCAAACTTTATTTTGTCTAGGTACATAGTTTATTAACTATTAAAAGGAAAAAGGGTAGATGCAATTATGAGCGAATTTTCATTTCCATGTACTATTTCTCTATATTTTTTCTCCTAAAAATGCTTTGTTTAATTTCTCTAGGTTTGAAAATTAAAAGTTGCAAATGATTTTGGTCATATTTCAAAGTTAATATATATCTTGGTTTAAGTTCGGTAATTTTTGAGTGGTAAAATTTGATAATTTCTACTGTACGTCTTGAAAAGAGACTTTAATCCATGAGTGGCTGTATTTAGATTACAAATTAGAGGAATACATGAAACTCCAAATTTTATATTATTTTGTTGCATGTGCCTCTTCTCATGCTGAGAAGTTATACTCCAGAGTCCAGACTTACACAAGCATATATTGTTGGGAAAAACACCCCCTAAATACTGTTGTCTTTGATAAATTAGACGGATAAAATATCAGCACATGCCAACTAGATTCAATTTACAGTTCCACCAAAATAATAATCACTGTAGAAAATAATAAGTAGAAAATATCAAACCACGAGACACCAAGAATTTTACGTGGAAAACCCTCTAAAACTAAGAGGTAAAAACCACGGGACGATATCCGAAAAATCTACTAGAATAAACTGAGAGAATACAAAGATATCTTAATTTGAGTACAAACTCAAATTACTTCACCACAATAACTATGTGATGGAACCCAAATAAAACACTCTTTTATTTGAACTACCTTTCTCTCTCTATTTTCTAAAGCTTTACAGAAACTTTTTTTCTCTCTTCTTTCTTACTCTCGGATGGAGTATGTATTGTTGGGTATATATTCTTCTTCCATTTACTGCCCCTTTTATAGCAGAATGGAGGAGGATAGCATAATTAGTTTGGCAAGATTTTCAACAAAGTAGGGAGCAAGAAATCAAAGTTTGGCAAAAAGGTGAAAAGAAATTCAAAGGTTGGCAGAAGTGGGTGATGAGTACTTTTGACTAACAATCTCCCCCCTCCGAACCCATTAGAGGAGGTGATCTCTGTGACCCTGTCACTTGGAGTCCATCCCGACCAATTCCTTGCAAAATTCCAGCTTGTCACGAGTAACAACTTTTGTTAACATGTCTGAGGGATTCTCGTCAGTATGAACTTTCTTCACTTTCATCAATTCCTTTTCCATCACTTCTCGAAGCCAGTGATAACGAACATCAATATGCTTGGTCCGATTATGATACGTGGCATTCTTGGTCAAGTCAATTGCACTCTGACTATCACAATAAACCACATACTCATCTTGTTTTAAACCTAACTCTTGGAGAAACCGTTTTAACCACAACATCTCCTTGCCTGCTTCAGTAGCAGCGATGTATTCTGACTCAGTTGTAGACAAAGCAACACACTTTTGCAACTTGGACTGCCATGATACTGCTCCCCCTGTAAAAGTAAACAAATACCCCGAAGTAGACTTCTTCTCTTCAGAACCTGCCATGTCTGCATCTGTAAAACCCTCCAAGACTGGACTCGTACTACCAAAAACCAAACATAAACTGGAAGTAGCTTTCAAGTATCTAAGAATCCACTTAACTGCTTCCCAATGTTCTCTGCCAGGATTTGAAAAATACATGCTCACAACGCCAACTGCATGAGCAATATCTGGCCGCGTACAAACCATTGCATACATAAGACTCCCTACAGCAGAGGAGTAGGGAACTGCTTCCATATCATCTCTCCCTTCCTTGGTAGAAGGACATATGCACTTTGTCAACTTAATATGACTAGCCAGTAGTGTGCTAACTGGTTTAGCATCACTCATGTTGAATCTTGCAAGCATCCGCTCAACATACTTCTCTTGTGACAACCACAACCTCTTGGTTTTCCTATCACGAACAATCTTCATACCCAAAATCTGCTTAGCTGGACCTAAGTCCTTCATATCAAAGGACTTGAACAACTCACCCTTGAGCCTGCGAATCATATCAGCATCCTGCCCAACTATCAACATATCATCTACATATAACAACAGAATAACGAAGTTACCATCTAGGAACCTCTTGACATACACACAATGATATGCAATTGTTCTACTATAACCTTGATCCACCATAAATGAATCAAATTTCATGTACCACTGCCTTGGGGCTTGTTTCAGGCCGTACAAACTTTTCTTTAACTTGCAAACCAAGTGTTCTTTCCCTTTAACTTCAAATCCCTCTGGCTGTTCCATGTAGATTTCTTCCTTCAAATCACCATGAAGAAAAGCAGTCTTCATATCTAACTACTCAAGCTCAAGATCCATACTAGCAACTAATCCTAGCACTACTCGAATAGAAGTCATCTTCACAACTGGAGAAAAAATCTCATCGAAGTCAATACCTTGCTTTTGAGCAAAACCCTTGACAACTAGTCGAGCCTTGTACTTCACTAGTTTTTCACCATCCTTCTTAAGCTTAAACACCCATTTGTTCTTCAATGTTTTCTTGCCCTTCGGAAGTGTAGTCAACTCATAGGTGTGATTCTTGTGCAAAGAATTTATCTCATCTTGCATAGCTCTCAGCCAATTGCCCTTATCCTTATGAGTCTTGACTTCCTGAAAATCCTCTGGCTCACCCTCCTCAGCAACTAAAAGATATTCAGATGAAGGATATCTGACTGATGGCACACGTTCTCTAGTGGATCTTCTTAGCTGAGGTTCTTCAATATCAGGTTGCTCCCCCTGATCAATACTCTTTGCATCTGACCCATCACCATCGTGCAAATCTGTATCAGTCATATCTTCATTCTGACCTCCTTCTCCAACTGTGGCATTCTGTACTGGAGAAGGAACTTCGTTGAGATCTGGAACTCTATTATCTTTGGGTTGTGTGGCATTATCAGAATGCTCATAATTCTGGTGCTCATGAAACACCACATCTCTGCTCCTGAATAATTTCTTATATATTGGATCCCATAATCGGTATCCAAACTCTGCATCTCCATAGCCAACAAATACACATGGAGTAGATTTGTCATCAAATTTTGATCTTTGTTCCTTGGGGATATGTGCAAAAGCCTTGCACCCAAATACCCTCAAATAAGAATAAGACAAATCCTTACCACTCCAAATCTTTTCTGGAATCTGAAAATCCAACGGTGCTGATGGAGATCTATTAATCAGGTAACAAGCAGTACGAACAGCTTCACCCCAGAATGACTTAGATAGTTTAGCCATTTTTAATATGCATCGCACTCTCTCAATAATAGTGCGGTTCATTCTCTCAGCCACACCATTATGCTGTGGGGTACCAGAAACAGTCGGCTCATGTCGAATGCCATGCTTACTGCAATATTCAGCAAACTCCTTAGAAGTGTATTCCCCTCCGTTGTCGCTACGAAGACACTTCAACGATTTTCCAGTCTCCCTTTCAACCATAGCATGAAAACTCTGAAAAAGCTGGAATGTGACGCCCCCAAAATAGGTATACAACACCCATTCTGAGTCGCCAAATACATGGTACAAAAAGCAAACTACAACTTCAATAATACAATTGTCGTGCAAAATACGACAACACATACTGTGAGTTTAAATACAAATATTGTCTTCTAGAAAATATCCACACTCAAATAAATCCTCACTACAATTATTCAAACACTATTTTACAGAAATAGTGAGGACTGCTAAAATATCTTTCTAGAACCATCACTCCATACCCCGACTAGATCCTGCTATGTTCTCACCTCCTGAGAAGAAAAATGGAACAAAAAGGAAAAGGGTGAGCTCAACTCGCCCAGTAAAGAATATTATGATTAAGATAATATACAAACAAATTATCGTTAGTCTTCAACAGGGAAAAATCTGATAGAATATAATCGACAACAAGTTTTAGATCAACAACTGCAGCGGAAACAGCAAACCATTAGAAGAGTCAAGTAGAGAAAGAATTCTACTATCTTCTAAGATTTAAAAGTCCATCATCAATATTTTATCCCTGTAACATCAATTAATAATCATCTTTATCCAAATATTCATCTTTGCACTACAGGCCAAAGATATTCATTTGTATCACTTGTCAGTCATGTTCATCTCAACACCTGTTCATCTTTGCACTACAGGCCAAAGATATTCATCAAGTAATCATACATCTTTGCACTACAGGCCAAAGATATTCATTAATATCATCATTTAGGACTGAGGATGATGAAAAATATCTTAAAGAGAACGAATCCAATGAGACAGAAGGACAAATAGTAGGGATTCGTATAACAGTTTATCCAAGATCAATAATACTTCATAATAATCAATTGTGAAGCAGAATTCAAAAATAAAGATCAAACCATGGATACAATCAAAGATAGTAACCATAATAGACATCTTGGACAAAAAGGAAAAATTTTATTTTTCGGTGAATAGTGCCGTATTCGTGAATAGTGCCGTATATGTGAATAGTACCGTATACGTGAATAGTAATCCCAACACAAAAAGTTCCAAATTTGATAAAAACTCATATCAATATTTCAGCATAATGATATTGAAGAAAATAATATCATTTAAGAAGAAAATAATATCCCTTACCTCAAAATATCAGTACTTCTGGTCGGAATACCGGTATAAGGCTGAAAGAAACTTGCTCTGATGAATAGAAACTCTCAAAGTATCTAAATACTCACAAAATACACTCAATAATCTAGAGAGAGAAAGAGAGAAAACTTGTTTCTGGTGTGATTTTTAATTCTAACTTAGCCCTCTATTTATAGGAAAATTTTAGTAGGTTTGACCTGCAACCTGATGGCTTTACCTGCTACTATTCCCACCCACCACATTTGAAATATAATTCAGCACATTTCTTCACCAACCACAAGTGGGGCCCACCAATTCTAGAATTTTCCATCAAAATGATAAACTCCGAAAATTCAACAATTTCTGAACCAGTCATCTTGTAAAATTCGTAATAAATCATACGTTCATTTTTAACGGTTCAAAATTTGTGGGCATATACTTAACTTATATATGTATAACATATCCAAAAATTACCACGATCCAACGGTCGGATTAAAAATTATAACCCCCGCAAAATATCTCAAAAACCCTGATTTGATTTTTAATACCTCCATTCCGATAAAAATACTGATAAAACACCTCAACATTAACTCCTTCATTTTTAACCACAAAAATATATCCCTCATTTATATCCACATAAAATAAATATTTCCTTATCATATGAATCAATAATTAATTATTCACAAATAATATTACAGAATCACATTTATGACAACCAGGCCGTTCCCAGGAAAGAGGGGGCTTTCCAATAAGGATTTCTCCTTACTGGCGCGCAATTAGATGACCAAACCTCTCCTTAGACAGAACTTTCTAGACATTGCCAATAATGTTATCTAATAATATTATTCAAATAATATGAATTATTGATCTGATAATGGAAAATACTGTGCAGCAACAATTATTGAAACAATAATAATATAAAATATCAATGCAACAATTATTGAATCAATAAAATAAAATATTGAACAATAACTACTGTAACAATTATTGAGTAGTGCCTTCTTACGTAAGAATCAATAATTGGTGCAATACCGCGTGCTACTGTATTTTAACCACCGGATATTCTAACAGTATTAACGGTAACAACTACGCCGTTATTTATACTTGTCGTTTTCTTCATCCAATCGCTTTCCGTTATGGGGCCCACACAAGGCTGCGCCGTCGTACGAATATTCCCCGACAGCAAGAATATTCCACGACCAAACGAATATTCCCCGACAAAATGAATATTTTATAACCACTTGCTTATTTTACAAAATTTGCACATTTAACCCATAACCAAAGTATTTGTATCAAATTAACCCCTTATTATTCACAATAATATTTAGAGAAAATTTGATTTTATTCATTAATAAGTTGGGGTCTTACATGGAATACCTGGTCTTTTGTTCTCAACAAAAATACCCACACCTTCCGCTAAGCATCATCAATAAAGGTAACAAAGTACCTATTTCCACCCAAAGACTCAACCTCAATGGGTCCACATACATCAGAATATACTCTCTCTAGCAGCTCTGATTTTCTTTTAGCTGAACTACTAAAAGAAACTCTATGTTGTTTCCCAAATAAACAATAATCACAAGGGCTTAAAACAGTACCTTTAGCAAAAGGAATGAGTGACCTTTTTGTTAATAACTGCAACCCTTTCTCACTCATGTGGCCAAGCCTCTTATGCCACAAGTTTGGTGAAGAGTCATCTTCAACTGCATTCAACTCACTAGAACACACCTTCACATGAGTCTTGTACAACGAACAACAAGCAACACCTCTTGCAATCACCATAGGGCCCTTGGTAAGCTTCCACTTTCCCACTGTCAAAGTGATTCTCATAGCCTTCTTTGTCCAAGGCCATGCCAGAAATCAAATTGAGACGCAAATCTGGAACGTGTCTAACATCCCTCAAGGTAACAGTGCAACCAACACCTGTCTAAATGCAAACATCACCAATTCCAATAATCTTGGACTGATCAGTATTTCTCATTCTCACATACCCAAAGTCTCCATCTTTGTAAGTTGTGAAAAATTCTCTCTTAGGTGTAGCATGATATGAGGCACCAGCATCAACCACCCAATCAACTTTCTGATCATCAACATGCAAGCATTCTTCTTCCCCAAATGAAAGAATCACAACATCTTCGGTGACTGTGGCTGCAGTGTTCTTCTCCTCAACCTTTCCCTGCTCACCATTTTTCTGCTTGTCTAACCAAATTCTACAATTTCTCTTGTAATGACCTTCCTTATTACAATGGAAGCATCTATACGTTTCACCTTGTCTGGTCTTTGACTTGCTCCTGTAATTTTTGTTTTTGCTGCGACTTGTATCTCCTTAGTGAGATCCCCTAAAATTGCTTCTGCCCCTGTTCTCTGTGACAAGAGCATGTGTCTCAAAATTTATTCCTTGCTCCTTTCGCCTTGTCTCCTCATTATGAAGACTGTCCTTGACCATTTGCATAGTCATTTTTCTTTCTGGAGCTGAATTACTTAGAGACACCACCAAAGTCTCCCAGCTGTTTGGCAACGAACTGAGAAGCAAAAGAGCCTGAATCTCATCATCAAGATTCAACTTCATGGTGGACAGCTTGTTCACCAAACCTTGGAACTCACTCATATGCTCCGACACACTGCTCCCATCCTTGTACTTTAGATTCACAATTTTTCGAATGACAAAAGTTTTATTTTGTGCATTCTTCTTCTCGTACATAGACTCTAGTGTTGTCCATAAAGTGTGAGCATCCGTCTCCTGCGAAACATGGTGGAACACACTTTGATCAATCCACTGCCAGATGTGACCAATAGTCTTCCTATTCATTTTATTTCAATCAGCCTTAGATTTTTCCGCTGGCTTCTTTCCCTCGAGCTCCAACGGATCATATAAATCCTTGCAATAAAGGATATCCTCCATTCTGGGCTTCCAGATCGAAAAATTTGAAGAGGTTAATTTAATCATGGCTCCGACTGATTCCTCCATAAAATTTATCAAAAAAAATCGAACAAATAACCTTAGCTCTGATACCAGTTGTTGGGAAAAACACCCCCTAAATACTGTTGTCTTTGATAAATTAGACGGATAAAATATCAGCATATGCCAACTAGATTCAATTTACAGTTTCACCAAAATAATAATCACTGCAGAAAATAATAAGTAGAAAATATCAAACCACGAGACACCAAGAATTTTACGTGGAAAACCCTCTAAAACTAAGAGGTAAAAACCACGGGTCGATCTCCGAAAAATCTACTAGAATAAACTGAGAGAATACAAAGATATCTTAATTTGAGTACAAACTCAAATTACTTCACCACAATAACTATGTGATGGAACCCAAATAAAACACTCTTTTATTTGAACTACCTTTCTCTCTCTATTTTCTAAAGCTTTAAAGAAATTTTTTTTCTCTCTTCTTTCTTACTCTCGTATGGAGTATGTATTGTTGGGTATATATTCTTCTTCCATTTGCTGCCCCTTTTATAGCAGAATGGAGGAGGATAGCATAATTAGTTTGGCAAGATTTTCAACAAAGTAGGGAGCAAGAAATCAAAGTTTGGCAAAAAGGAGAAAAGAAATTCAAAGGTTGACAGAAGTGGATGAGGAGTACTTTTGACTAACATATATATGCCACTTCGGCCTAAGGCTAAATGTAGCCACTTATCAAAGAAATATAAGAAATGGAGTTCTTGAATCCTTTTTCACATTACCAATTATCAGAAGTTATTAATACTAAAAATGTACTTGCTTTTTAATCATTGTCCTCGACACCACCTCTTAAAAACATCGCCACATCGGCATTTAATTTTGTGATAACACAAGCAATGAAAGATTTTCAAGTTTTGAGTAATTCAAAGAAGGAAACATATATATATATATATATATATATATATATATATATATCAAAGCAAATGAAGGCTAAGCGTACTCCTGAACCACACCAGCGTCAACCTAACTGCTTGAAATAACAAAAGCTGACAAACTGCGAGGACATCCATCCCTTGGACAAGTTAACAGATCTATTTACTTTGAGAGGTACTGTACAAAGGCCGGGATTAGACAGCATACTCTGACCAAAAGTATAAGGTTGCAATGTCTTGAACATCTTTCTTAATTAATGCCCTCATGTGTAAACGTATCTTGTTCCAGAAAGACCAGTTTAATGAAGAGAACAAGAAACCTCAAACATACTAATCGAAAATGATCGATGCATGGTCAGGAACCAAGGTGGTAAATCATCAAACACGTACACTAACTTCAATAATGTCTGTATCTGTCGTATGCTACACTTGAATTAATTTCTCAGATTAATTCAAGCTCTTGTTTTAAGGTCTCACAAACCCGTTCAAGCAAGCCTATATAAAAACATAATTGGAAAAGACAAGTTAAATCAATAAAATGTTACCTTTTGCAACATTTTCAGTTAATTTCTTGGTATTGCTGGCAGCATCCTTGACCTTTTTCTGAAAGGACTCCTTCATCTGTTTAGGAGATCCTACGTACTTTAATCAGTACTAGCCGAGGAGAGGTGTCAAAAAGGGGAAAAATTCCCATTCCATCCTCGTCAACATTCAGACTGTGAACTGTACATAAGATGCCAAAAACAAATCTAACCATTACAACTTGCTAGTATGATACATGAAATAACGTATACGGTGGATTGTTCAAAGAGCATTCTTGCTTTTGCAGGCATTTAAAGATATAATATTGACCAACCAAATAGTAAGTGGCCTATCTCTTCAAACATTATTGATTAATTCTGACTAGATCACTGCGCGCCAAATTATTGCTTATTGCCGTGTATGGAACAACCGTCCAACACCCTGCCACTTACATAGGATCAAAATAAATAACTCTATTAATTCCCTCCATATTATATTTATATGCCAGCACATGTATCTCACAAGCAGTCGTAGATAAATGGAGAAATAATAACACAAACAAAATACTAGTGCTAAAAAGTAAGTAGTAAAAACAAAAATATATGTAAACTCTCCAAATAGGAACTTGGCCTGGTCCCACAGACTCTCATTTTATGGCTTATCGATAAGCGATAAGACCTTCATTTTATTACAACTAACTATTACAATAAAAATAAGAAAAGGAAAAATAAGGTAATAACCAACTTCAGTTTAATTCATCATTTTCCTGAACTAATGTTGTTTGACAGAGTAATAACCAACTTCAGTTGCTGAATTTATGAGATTACTATCGCATGCAAAACATAAAGACATCACCAGATTCCCAAAATTGAAAAGCAGGTCTTGAACTCAGGATAAGATCTCTTTGGAACCAGCAAATAAGATACATGAATAAAATGGATAACAAAATCAAAGTTAACAAGACGAGCAGAGCACTCAAGTAAGTTTTGACTGGATATAAGAATAAGGTCAAGCTAGCACCGTCTGAAACAAAGATAGAACGCTTGCGTAATGGTATTGACTGGATCTTAGAATCAATACAAAAGCCTAATCAGGCATCATAGAAATGCAATTCCTTGCTAATTAGCACAAGTGTATATGTGTAATAGTAAAAAAAAATGATCATTTAGCTGCTCGTTCAGCCCATTCATTCAAAAAAATGGAATTAGACCATTCAGCTCAAATCATCTGAATGACTGACCTGCTCAACTATTCAAACGATTTTTTTAAAAAACAAACGCACTGAATGGCTGAATCGATCAGCCATTCAGCCTAAAACAAACAGCCCCAAGACTCTTCTTAATTCTCTAATATATCATATTTACACCCAGTTTCTTAATTCTCATATATATATATATATATATATATATATATATATATATATATATATATATATCTTCTTCTTTCCTATCCTTGGAAAAATCAGAAGCTTTTGAACAAACACAAACTAAGTATGTGTAAATTAAATTTCTTCACGCACGCACGCACGTATAACAAAATCACAAGTAGTTAAAAGTTACACAAACAGAAACAGATCCAATTAAGATTATTGCTACATTAATTAATTAAGCTAGTAGTTGGTACAAAACAAAATGCATGATTACTGAATGTAGTAATTAATTAATCCTCAAAACCAGTTTGCTTCCAAATACCATTTCTTACCCTTCTCAAGTCTCTCCCTTTGAGGGTCCTCCCAATACCTTCATGAACAGAGAATGAAGCAATTCTAGTCCTTGCTAGATACTCATGAGGAGGTATCCTACCATCTTCATCTTCATTTTCAACGTCATTGCTATTAACCTTCTCCTCATCATCATCATTCTCTATCCTCCGGTTCTTGTATTCCCCCCGTCGTAGGATCCTCGACCAATCCGGCACTTTCACCGGTAATGATGTTGCCGCCACACCTCTCCCATGCCCGACGACGTGATGATCATTCCTTTTTAGTATGATTTTTTTTTAGGCTCATTAGAAACTGTTGGGATAGGTAAGGAGGTGGTCCAACATGCTTATTGGGCCCGTTTACACAGGTGTGCGTTGCATGGTGATGAATTGATGTGGGATGGATCGTACAATTCCGCTACAAAATGGTATCAAAGCATAGGTGTAACACGTGGTAACGATGTCATCAAATTCTTCGGTAACAAAGTTTGATGTGATGAAGTTTGATGAGACTGGGAATTTTGGGCTATGGCAACAGAGGGTAAAGGATCTGTTGGTGCAACAAGGATCGGTAAAGGCGTAAAAGAAGAAACCGGATTCTATGACGACGGATGACTGGGATGAACTCCAAGCGAAGGCGGTAAGTACAATTCGTTTGTGTCTAGCAGACGAGGTTATGTATCACGTGATCGGTGATGAATCGCCATCGGGTGTATGGAGTAAATTGGAATCCAGGTATATGTCAAAGTCGTTGACGAATAAATTGTTTCTGAAACAAAAGATGTTTGGGTTGAAGATGATTGAAGGTTCGGAGCTTATTCAACATATTCACACGTTCAATCAAACAATTAGTGACTTGCTAAGGATCGAAGTGAAATTCGAGGAAGAAGACCAGGCGTTGATGTTATTGTGTTCTCTACCGGGCTCCATGGAGAATCTTGTGACGACCCTCTTATGGGGAAAACAAACTCTGAAATTGGAAGAAGTCACTTCTGCTCTACTAATGTTTAACCAGCGAAAACAACAATCCGAGGGTATTTCGGGTGAAGGGTTGATGGTAAAAGGTGGAGAGCAACGTGGCAGAAAATCGGATAGAGGGAAACCAGGAACGCAGTGGAAATCTAAGTCGAGGGGCAAGACTCCTAGGCCAAAGGAGGGTAAGTGCTTTAGATGTCGCGAGACAGGGCACTTCAAAAGGGATTGTCCATATAAGAATAAGGGTGAAGGAACAGGGAAACAAACTGAATCTACAAAATCGGCAAACGTCGTGGAGGAATCATCGGATGATGGAGATATGTTGTCAGTGTCAACAAACACGGACGTGACAGACTCATGGGTTTTGGATTCAGCATGTTCGTTTCACATGTCACCTAACAGGGAGTGGTTTGACACCTACAAGTCGGTCAACTGTGGGACAGTTCTAATGGGTAACGATGCTTCGTGCAACGTCATTGGGATGGGCACAGTGAAGATAAGGATGTTCGATGGTGTTGTAAGGACTCTGGCTGAGGTGAGGCATATTCCAAGTTTAAGGAAGAATTTGATTTCATTGGGAACTCTAGACTCTAATGGCTACGAGTTCAAAACTGGTGGTGGAGCCATGAGAGTGACAAAGGGTGCCCTGGTAATAATGAAAGGTTCTAAGGTTAACGGGAATATCTATCGGATGATAGGGAGTACAGTTGTAGGTGGAGCTGCTACCACTACAGCGGAAGATATTGATGATACTACACTATGGCATATGCGATTAGGGCATATGGGAGAACGTGGAATGCTGGAATTACATAGGAGAAATCTGCTGAAAGGGATAAAGTTGTAAGACCCCGAATTTTATGAAATAAAAGTATTCAATTTTTCTTATAATTACTATTCAGTAAATGGTTAAATTGATAAAAGTTTAAAGTTATGGGTGAAATATGAATTTTTTTTTTCAAAATAAGCAAATGGTTATAAAATAATCATTGTTGTCGGGGAATATTCGTTTGGTCGTGGAATATTCTTTCTGTCGGAGAATATTCGTACGACGGCGCAGCTATTTGTGGGCCCCATAACGAATAACTGTCGGGTGGAGGAAAACGACAAATTTGAGTTTTTACAAATAACGGCGTAGTTGTTACCGTTAACACTGTTGGAATACCCGGTGGTTAAAATACAGTAATACGCGTTATTGCACAGTAGCACACGGTATTGCATAATATTTTTGAAATTATTGATTCTTACGTAAGAAGGCATTACTCAATAATTGTTACAGTAATTACTGTTCAATATTTTATTTTATTGATTCAATAATTGCTACGTTGAAATTTTGTATTATTGTTGTTCAATAATTGTTGCTGCACAGTATTTTCCTTTATCAGATCAATAATTCATATTATTTGAATAATATTATTAGATAACATTATTGTCAATGTCTAGAAAGTTCTGTCTAAAGAGAGGTTTGGTCATCTAATTGCGCGCCAGTAAGGAGAAATTCTTATTGGAAAGCCCCCTCTTTCCTGGGAACGGCCTGGTTGTCATAAATGTGATTCTGTAATATTATTTGTGAATAATTAATTATTGATTTATATGATAAGAAAATATTTATTTTATGTGGATATAAATGAGGGATATATTTTTGTGGTTAAAAATGAAGGAGTTAATGTTGAGGTTTTTATCAGTATTTTTGTCGGAATGGAGGTATTAAAAATCAGGGTTTTTGAGATATTTTGCGGGGGTTATAATTTTTAATCCGACCGTTGGATCGTGGTAATTTTTGGATATGTTATACATATATAAGTTGAGTATATGTCCACAAATTTTGAACCGTTAAAAATGAACGTATGATTTATTATGAATTTTACGAGATGACTGGTTCAGAAATTGTTGAATTTTCGGAGTTTATCATTTTGGTGGAAAATTCTAGAATTGGTGGGCCCCACTTGTGGTTGGTGAAGAAATGTGCTGAATTATATTTCAAATGTGGTGGGTGGGAATAGTAGCAGGTAAAGCCATCAGGTTGCAGGTCAAACCTACCAAAATTTTCCTATAAATAGAGGGCTAAGTTAGAATTGAAAATCACACCAGAAACATAAGCTTTCTCTCTTTCTCTCTCTATATATGAAGCATATTTTGTGAGTTTTTAGATACTTGGTGAGTTGCTATTCATCAGTGCAAGTTTCCTTCAACATCATATCTGATATCCAGTCAGAAGTACTGCTCTTTTGAGGTAAGGGATAGTAAGAGATAGTAAGGGATATTAAGGGATTTTAAGGGTTGTTATGATTTTCAGTTTCGTAATTTTTCTGAACTTCAAAAATTCTGGAAAAATTTGAAATGATATTTTGATGAGTTTTATTGATTGTGTCCAAAAATGGTGATTTTTGGATGTATAGATTGAGAGTTATGAATTTTATGAGAAAATACTATTTTAAAAGTAACAGCTTATAATTCATTGTGGTTAACTCCAAAATTGATGAAATTTTTATTGGGAGTACATGTATATGATAGAAGTATACTCTGTAAATTTCAGAATTTTTAGACAAAAGTACAATTTTTGATAAATGTCTAAATATTCGGCTATTTTGGCCATATGAAAAATAGTAAATGACTTTTAAAAATTCTGAGAAAAATATATGTTCACTATGGGACTATATTATACTAAATCCCAGAAAAGAAATATTTTTGGAACTGATTTGGTATTTTTCATGAAAATGGTCTAGCTATGAGTAAATGAATTAAATATGTTTTGTGAAGAAAGAAAATTGGAAAATAGGATTTTATGGCTTGAGAATCCTATATGAGGTATATGCAGATTTTTTATGAGGGTTTTTGGTTATTGGTGATGAAATATTATGAGTTTGACATTTTAAGATGATTAAATGCATTATTTAGTAAAGTGTAAACAATTAAAATAAATTGTTTATAAGCTTAAGAAATGTTATTCTTTCAATATCATTATACCAAAATATTGGTATGAATTTTATTGTAGAATTTCTATCTTTTTGTGTCGGGGTTACTATTCATGAGTTACTATTCACGAGTTACTATTCACGACAAAATTGATTTCTTTTTCTAACCAAATTATAGTTGATTTATGAATATTGCTCTTGAAATTAAATCCATGTTTTGACCATATTATTTTTATTATCATATATAATATTTTTATAACCCTAATGATGATATTTCTCTTTGACTTGAGTGTAAAGATGGGTAGATTTCTGGTATGATCATGACTATGGGTTCTCTTTGGCCAGTAGTGCAAAGTTGAATTGTTGACTGGTATGATCATGACCATTGAATTTATAAGTGAATATCTTTAGCTTAAGTGCAAAGGTGAATTGATCAACATGGTTATAATTATTGTTTATATAAATTCTGAAATGATTATATATTTTTTTGAGATATTAATATATTTGGCCTGTAGTGCAAATATGAACTGTTGATGAATATATTTGGCCGTAGTGCAAATATGAACTGTTGAGGAATATCTTTGGCCTGTAGTGCAAAGATGAATTGTTGATGAATATCTTTGGCCCGTAGTGCAAAGATGACATGTTGTTGAATATCTTTGGCCAGTAGTGCAAAGATGAACAGATGTTGAGATAAACATGACCAACTGGTGATACAAATGAATATCTTTGGCCGTAGTGCAAAGATGGATTTATTAGTATGATTATGGACAGGAAATGTGATTTGGTATAACCATGATCTTTGATGTTTCAGGTAAAGACATGTGATGAAAATTGTAACGACCCCAAAACAGGTCCATTCCACCCAACCCATTCTGAGTCGTCAAATACATGGTACAGAAAATAACTACAACTTTATTACAACAATTGTCGTGCAAAATACAACAACACATATGCTGTGAGTTTGGATACAAACATATACCAAATATGACTCATGTTCCAACCGTGGACATCACCTCACAATAACACCTTACATAAAGGTATAGTCAAAAACTGTTTTAGAAATTAGAATCTTTGGGAAGTGCTCAAGGAAACCTTCGTACATGGGAGGCCACGCGTCTAGGTTATGATAGATATCATATGGCCACAGAATTATCCTTGGTTGGCCCAATAGACCCCAAAAAAAAACGAGAAGATTACTATCATATTCTTCCCAATGGTGAGTCTTCTCTTGACATATCATTATCTCTACTGTCTCTAATTGAGAATTATACTTCAAACAAACACCAAGATTATATAGGTAGTGCTCGTATATATACTCAGCAAGTGGATGAGCACAACCCTGTCCTATGATGACACGAGGTTGTATGTCATTAGACATCTTGTATGATAGTGACAAAACACCCTTCCAACGTTGGGTTCGCCTCACCCTATTTTCTTCACCAAATATAACTACTAAATGATGACCACCGTTCTATTCCCTTGTTACCCCCGCTCGACCCAGCTACACTCTTATTACCTGAAAGGAATTGTGAAGCAAAAGGGTGAGCACAACTAGCTCAGTAAAGAATATCATGACTAAAGATAATTAAATTATCAATAGCCTTCATCAATAATAAATCAGAGATTTAGAACATATGGTAAATGATAAAAATTTCAACCATAGTTGCAGCGGAACGAGCAATCCATTAGAAGAGTCAAATAGACTATAAAGTCTATTATCTTCTCCATGTTAAAAATCCACCAACAATGTTTTATCCATGTAACATCACTCAACAGTTCCTTTCCATAATCATATGAATAACTCATAATCATAATTGTGACTATAAAGTTTTCTTCGCACCCAGGACGAAGAATATTTTCATCACCTGTCTTTACCTGAAACATCAAAGATCATGGTTATACCAAATCACAGTTCCTGTTCATAATCATACTAATAAAACTGTGACAACCCCAAAATAGGTCCATTCCATCCAACCCATTTTGAGTCGCCAAATACATGGTACAGAAAATAACTACAACTTTATTACAACAATTGTCGTGCAAAATACAACAACACATATGCTGTGAGTTTGGATACAAATATATACCAAATGTGACTCATGTTCCAACCGTGGACATCACCTCACAATGACACCTTACATAAAGGTATAGTCAAAAACTGTTTTGAAATTAGAATCTTTGGGAAGTGCTCAAGAAAACCTTCGTACATGGGAGGCCATGCTTCTAGGTTATGATAGATATCATATGGCCACAGAATTATCCTTGGTTTACCCAATAGACCCCAAAGAAAAATGAGAAGATTACTATCATATTCTTCCCAATGGTGAGTCTTCTCTTGATTTATCATTATCTCCACTGTCTCTAATTGAGAATTATACTTCAAACAAACACCAAGATTATATAGGTAGTGCCCATAGATATACTCAGCAAGTGGATGAGCACAACCCTGTCTTATGATGACACGAGATTGTATGTCATTAGACATCTTGTATGATAGTGACAAAACACCCTTCCAACGTTGGGTTTGCCTCACCCTATTGGATTCACCAAATATAACTACTAAATGAACTTTTCTATACTGCTTCGGGAGAACATCCACAGCTAGAGACCGCCGTTCTATTTCCCCGTTACCCTCGCTCGACCCAGCTACACTCTTATTACCTGAAAGGAATTGTGAAGCAAAAGGGTGAGCACAACTAGCTCAGTAAAGAATATCATGACTAACGATAATTAAATTATCAATAGCCTTCATCAATAATAAATCAGAGATTTAGAACATATGGTAAATGATAAAAATTTTAACCATAGTTGCAGCGGAACGAGCAATCCATTAGAAGAGTCAAATAGACTATAAAGTCTATTATTTTCTCCATGTTAAAAATCCACCAACAATGTTTTAACCCTGTAACATCAATCAACAATTCTGGTCCACAATCATATGAATAACTCATAATCATAACTGTAGTTCTAAATTCCTCTTCTCATCCAGGACGAAGATAATTTTCATCACCTGAAACATCAAAGATCATGGTTATACCAAATCACAGTTCCTGTTCATAATCATACTAATAACTTCATCTTTGCACTACGGGCCAAAGATATTCATCAACAAGTCATCTTTGCACTACAGGCCAAAGATATTCATCCACAGTTCATCTTTGCATTACTGGCCAAAGATATTCATCTACAATTCATCTTTGCACTACAGACCAAAGATATTCCTCAACAATTCATATTTGCACTACAGGCCAAATATATTCATATCTCAAAGAAATATATAATCATTTCAGAATTTATATACACCATAATTATAACCATGTTAATCAATTCATCTTTACACTTAAGCTAAAGATATTCAATTGTAAATTCAATGGTCATGATCATACCAGTCACAATTCAACTTTGCACTACAGGCCAAAGAGAACCCTAGTCATGATCATACCAATAATCTACCCATCTTTACACTCCAGTGAAAGAGAAATTCAACACCAGGGTTATAAAAATGTTATATATGATAATAAAATCAATATAATCAACATATAGATTTAATCTCAAGAGTAATATTCATAAATCAACTATAATTTGGTTAGTAAAAGAAACCAATTTTGTCGTGAATAGTAACTCGTGAATAGTAACTCATGAATAGTAACTCGTGAATAGTAACACCGACTCAAAAAGGTAGAAATTCCACAATAAAATTCATACCAATATTTCGGTATAATGATATTGAAAGAATAACATTTCTTAAGCTTATAAACAATTTATTTAAATTGTTTACACTTTACTAATTAATGCATTTAATCATCATAAAATGCCAACTCTTAAGATTTCATCATCAATAACCAAAACCCTCATCAAAAATCTGCATATACCTCATATAGGATTCTCAAGCCATAAAATCCTATTTTTCAATTTTCTTTCTTCACAAAACATATTTAATTCATTTACTCATAACTAGACCATTTTCATGAAAAATACCAAATCAGTTCCAAAAATATTTCTTTTCTGGGATTTAGCATAATATAGTCCCATAGTGAACATATATTTTTCTCAGAATTTTTAAAAGTCATTTACTATTTTTCATATGGCCAAAATAGCCGAATATTTAGACATTTATCAAAAATTGTACTTTTGTCTAAAAATTCTGAAATTTACAGAGTATACTTCTATCATATACATGTACTCCCAATAAAAATTTCATCAATTTTGGAGTTAACCACAAGGAATTATAAGCGGTTACTTTTAAAATAGTCTTTTCTCATAAAATTAATAACTCTCAATCTATACATCCAAAAATCACCATTTTTGGACACAATCAATAAAACTCATCAAAATATCATTTCAAATTTTTCCAGAATTTTTGAAGTTCAGAAAAATTACGAAACTGAAAAACATAACAACCCTTAAAATCTATTACTATCCCTTACTATCCCTTACAATCCCTTACAATCCCTTACCTCAAAAGAGCAGTACTTCTGACTGGATATCGGATATGATGCTGAAGAAAACTTGCACTGATGAATAGCAACTCACCAAGTATCTAAAAACTCACAAAATATGCTTCATAATATAGAGAGAGAAAGAGAGAAAGCTTATGTTTCTGGTGTGATTTTCAATTCTAACTTAGCCCTCTATTTATAGGAAAATTTTGGTAGGTTTGACCTGCAACCTGATGGCTTTACCTGCTACTATTCCCACCCACCACATTTGAAATATAATTCAGCACATTTTTTCACCTACCACAAGTGGGGCCCACCAATTCTAGAATTTTCCACCAAAATGATAAACTCCAAAAATTCAACAATTTCTGAACCAGTCATCTCGTAAAATTCATAATAAATCATACGTTCATTTTTAACGGTTCAAAATTTGTGGACATATACTTAACTTATATATGTATAACATATCCAAAAATTACCACGATCCAACGGTCGGATTAAAAATTATAACCCCCGCAAAATATCTCAAAAATCCTGATTTTTAATACCTCCATTCCGACAAAAATACGGATAAAAATCTCAACATTAACTCCTTCATTTATATCCACATAAAATAAATATTTTCTTATCATATAAATCAATAATTAATTATTCACAAATAATATTACAGAATCACATTTATGACAACCAGGCCGTTCCCAGGAAAGAGGGGGCTTTCCAATAAGGATTTTTCCTTACTGGCGCGCAATTAGATGACCAAACCTCTCCTTAGATAGAACTTTCTAGACATTGCCAATAATGTTATCTAATAATATTATTCAAATAATATGAATTATTCATCTGATAAATGAAAATACTGTGCAGCAACAATTATTGAAACAACAATAATATAAAATATCAACGCATCAATTATTGAATCAATAAAATAAAATATTGAATAATAACTACTGTAACAATTATTGAGTAGTGCCTTCTTACGTAAGAATCAATAATTTCAAAAATACTGTGCAATACCGTGTGCTACTGTGCAATAACGCGTATTACTGTATTTTAACCACCGGGTATTCCAACAGTGTTAACGGTAACAACTACGCCGTTATTTGTAAAAACTCAAATTTGTCATTTTCTTCACCCGACAGTTATTCTGTTATGGGGCCCACAAATGGCTGCGCCATCGTACGAATATTCCCCGACAGAAAGAATATTCCACGACCAAACGAATATTCCCCGACAACAATGATTATTTTATAACCACTTGCTTAAAAAAAAATTCATATTTCACCCATAACTTTAAAATTTTATCAATTTAACCATTTACTGAATAGAAAAAATGAATACTTTTATTTCATAAAATTCGGGGTCTTACAAAAACCATCTTTGCACTACGACCAAAGATATTCAACAACAGTTCATCTTTGCACTACAGGCCAAAGATATTCATCAATAATTCATCTTTGCACTACAGGCCAAAGATATTCTTCAACAATTCATATTTGCACTACAGGCCAAATATATTCATATCTCAAAGAAATATATAATCATTTCAGAATTTATATAAACAATAATTATAACCATGTTGATCAATTCACCTTTGCACTTAAGCTTAAGATATTCAATTATAAATTCAATGGTCATGATCATACCAGTCACAATTCAACTTTGCACTACAGGCCAAAGAGAACCCTAGTCATGATCATACCAATAATCTACCCATCTTTACACTCCAGTGAAAGAGAATTTCAACATCAGGGTTATAAAAATATTATATATGATGATAAAAATAATATGATCAACATATAGTTTTAATCTCAAGAGTAATATTCGTAACTCATGAATAGTAAATCGTGAATAGTAACTCATGAATAGTAACCCCGACACAAAAGATAGAAATTCCACAATAAAATCTATACCAATATTTCGGTATAATGATATTGAAAGAATAACATTTCTTAAGCTTATAAACAATTTATTTAAATTGTTTACACTTTACTAATTAATGCATTTAATCATCATAAAATGCCAACTCTTAAGATTTCATCATCAATAACCAAAACCCTCATCAAAAATCTGCATATACCTCATATATAGGATTCTCAAGCCATAAAATCCTATTTTCCAATTTTCTTACTTCACATAACATATTTAATTCATTTTCTCATAACTAGACTATTTTCATGAAAAATACCAAATCCGTTCTAAAAATATTTCTTTTCTGGAATTTAGCATAATATAGTCCCATAGTGAACATATATTTTTCTCAGAATTTTTAAAAGTCATTTACTATTTTTCATATGGCCAAAATAGCCGAATATTTAGACATTTATCAAAAATTGTACTTTTATCTAAAAATTCTAAAATTTACAGAGTATACTTCTATCATATACATGTACTCCCAATAAAAATTTCATCAATTTTGGAGTTAACCACAAGGAATTATAAGCTGTTACTTCTAAAATAGTCTTTTCTCATAAAATTCATAACTCTCAATCTACACATCCAAAAATCACCATTTTTGGACACAATCAAGAAAACTCATCAAAATATCATTTCAAATTTTTCCAGAATTTTTGAAGATCAGAAAAATTACGAAACTGAAAATCATAACAACCCTTAAAATCCCTTAATATCCCTTACTATCCCTTACTATCCCTTACTATCCCTTACCTCAAAAGAGCAGTACTTCTGACTGGATATCGGATATGATGCTGAAGGAAACTTGCACTAATGAATAACAACTCACCAAGTATCTAAAAACTCACAAAATATGCTTCATAATATAGAGAGAGAAAGAGAGAACACTTATGTTTCTGGTGTGATTTTCAATTCTAACTTAGCCCTCTATTTATAGGAAAATTTTGGTAGGTTTGACCTGCAACCTGATGGCTTTACCTGCTACTATTCCCACCCACCACATTTGAAATATAATTCAGCACATTTCTTCACCAACCACAAGTGGGGCCCACCAATTCTAGAATTTTCCACAAAAATGATAAACTCTGAAAATTCAACAATTTCTGAACCAGTCATCTCGTAAAATTCATAATAAATCATACGTTCATTTTTAACGGTTCAAAATTTGTGAACATATACTCAACTTATATATGTATAACATATCCAAAAATTACCACAATCCAACGGTCGGATTAAAAATTATAACACCCGCAATATTTCTCAAAAAACCTTGATTTTTAATACCTCCATTCCGACAAAAATACGGATAAAAATCTCAACATTAACTCCTTCATTTTTTAACCACAAAAATATATCCCTCATTTATATCCACATAAAATAAATATTTTCTTATCATATGAATCAATAATTAATTATTCACAAATAATATTACAGAATCACATTTATGACAACCAGGCCATTCCCAGGAAAGAGGGGCTTTCTAATAAGAATTTTTTCTTACTGGCGCGCAATTAGGTGACCAAACCTCTCCTTAGACAGAACTTTCTAGACATTGCCAATAATGCTATCTAATAATACTATTCAAATAATATGAATTATTGATCTGATAATGGGAAATACTATGCAGCAACAATTATTGAAACAACAATAATATAAAATATCAACGCAACAATTATTGAATCAATAAAATAAAATATTAAACAGTAACTACTGTAACAATTATTGAGTAGTGCCTTCTTACGTAAGAATCAATAATTTCAAAAATACTATGCAATACCGTGTGCTACTGTGCAATAACGCGTATTACTGTATTTTAACCACCGGGTATTCCAACAGTGTTAACGGTAATAACTACGCCGTTATTTGTAAAAACTTAAATTTTTGTCGTTATCGTCATCCGACAGTTATTCGTTATGGGGCCCACAAATAGCTGCGCCGTCGTACGAATATTCCCCGACAGAAAGAATATTCCACGACCAAACGAATATTCCCCGACAACAATGATTATTTTATAACCACTTGCTTATTTTGAAAAAAAATCATATTTCACCCTTAACTTTAACATTTATCAATTTAACCATTTACTGAATAGTAATTATAAGAAAAATTGAATACTTTTATTTCATAAAATTTGGGGTCTTACAAAAATATTATTCGTCCTGGGTGCGAAGAAAAATTTAGAATCACAATTATGATTATGAGTTATTCATATGATTGTGAAAAGGAACTGTTGATTGATGTTACAGGGATAAAATATTGTTGATGGATTTTTAACATGGAGAAGATAATAGACTTTATAGTCTATTTGACTCTTCTAATGGATTGCTCGTTCCGCTGCAACTATGGTTGAAATTTTTATCATTTACCATATGTTCTAAATCTCTGATTTATTATTGATGAAGGCTATTGATAATTTAATTATCTTTAGTCATGATATTCTTTACTGAGCTAGTTGTGCTCACCCTTTTGCTTCACAATTCCTTTCAGGTAATAAGAGTGTAGCTGGGTTGAGCGAGGGTAACAAGGGAATAGAACGATGCTCATCATTTAGTAGTTATATTTGGTGAAGAAAATAGGGTGAGGCGAACCCAACGTTGAAGGGTGTTTTGCCACTATCATACAAGATGTCTAACGACATACAACCTCGTGTCATCATAAGACATGATTGTGCACATCCGCTTGCTGAGTATATCTACGAGCACTACCTATATAATCTTGGTGTTTGTTTGAAGTATAATTCACGATTAAAGACAGTGGAGATAAAGATAAGTCAAGAGAAGACTCACCATTGGGAAGAATATGATAGTAATCTTCTCGTTTTTCTTTGGGGTCTATTGGGTCAACCAAGGATAATTCTGTGGCCATATGATATCTATCATAACCTAGACGCATGGCCTCCCATGTACGAAGGTTTCCTTGAGCACTTCCCAAAGATTCTAGTTTTTAAAATAGTTTTTGACTATACCTTTATGTAAGGTGTCACTGTGAGGTGCTGTCCACGGTTGGGACGTGAGTCACATTTGGTATATATTTGTATTCAAACTCACAGCATATGTGTTGTTGTATTTTGTACGACAATTGTTGTAATAGAGTTGTAGTTATTTTCTGTACCATGTATTTGACGACTCAGAATGGGTTGGATGGAATGGACCTATTTTGGGGACGTCACAAAGTCGTGCAAGCTAGACTTCTGCAAATTCTGTGTCTTGGGAAAACAGTGTAAGGTAAAGTTTAAGAGTGCGGTGAACAAAACTAATGGGAAACTTGACTATGTGCATTCTGATGTATGGGGGCCAGTGAGAGTAGCTTCGAAAGCGGGATCGCTGTATTTCTTGACTTTCATCGATGATTTTTCGAGAAAGGTTTGGGTGTACTTCATGCGACACAAGTCTGAGGTCTTCGATAAGTTCAGGGTGTGGAAAGCTGAAGTGGAAAATCAAACAGGAAAAAGAATTAAGTGCCTCAGGACAGATAATGGGACAGAATACAAGTACGAGCCATTTGTGAAGTTTTATGAAGAGCACGGGATACAACGTCACTGGACTGTCAGGAAAACTCCACAGCAAAACGGAGTGGCAGAAAGAATGAACAGAACTATTGCAGAGCGGGCACGGTGCATGAGACTAAATGCAGGGATTTCGAAGGATTTCTGGGCAGAGGCAGTGAGTATGGCAGTTTATTTGATAAACAGGTCGCCGAGTACTGCTCTGGGTAATAAAACAGCACAAGAGGTGTAGACAGGTAAGGAGATAGACTACTCGGATATGAGAATCTTCGGATGTCCAGCCTACGTTCACGTTCCGGGAGATGAGAGATCAAAGCTTGATGCCAAGTCTAAACAGTGTATCTTTCTTGGGTATAAGAAAGGTGTAAAGGGATACAAGCTATGGGATCCGAATTCAAAGAAGGTAGTAATCAGTAGGGATGTGGTTTTTGATGAGGCTTCCATGGTTAAGACACAACAGGAAGGTCAGAAAACCGAGGCTGGTAGTGTAACCGGAAATCTGCAGCAGAAAGTTCAAATTGAACTGGAAAGCAATGACACTGGAAATTTACCACCAGTGGAACAGGAAAATCAGGAGCAGCAGGACGAAAGCATTGCCGCAAGGAGACCCAAACGCACTATCAAACCACCGGAGAGGTACAGGTTTGATGATATGGTTGCATATGCTTTATCTACTACTAGTGGGGATCCGTCAACGTTTCAGGAAGCTATTGGTAGTTCTGAAAGGGACAGCTGGATGGAGGCCATGGTGGAAGAGATGGAGTCATTGAAGAAAAACAAAACTTAGGAATTGTCAGAATTGCCTGAGGGAAAGAAACCAGTGGGGTGCAAATGGGTGTACAAGAAAAAGGAAGCTGTATCAGAAAAGGAAAAGGAACGGTTTAAGGCTCGATTGGTAGCAAAGGGATACTCGCAGAGGAAGGGGATTGACTATGATGAGGTGTTTTCTCCGGTGGTGAGACATACCTCAATCAGGATTATTTTGGCATTGGTGGCTAGCTATGATCTGGAGTTAGAACAGCTGGATGTGAAGACAGCCTTTCTTCATGGTGATTTGGAGGAAGTAATATTCATGGAGCAGCCTGAGGGGTTCAAGCAGTCGGAGACTGAGCACATGGTATGCAGGTTGAAGAAGTCACTGTATGGGCTGAAACAGTCTCCAAGACAATGGTACAAGAAGTTCGATTCCTTCATGATCCGGATTGGGTTCACTCGATGTGAGTATGATTGTTGTGTTTATGTGAAAAGCCTTGAGGATGGTTCCTATATTTTTCTGTTACTGTATGTGGATGACATGCTTATTGCTGCAAAGAGTATGATTGACGTAAACAGGTTGAAAAACTTGTTGGGAAAGGAGTTTGACATGAAGGACTTGGGTGCCGCTAGGAAAATACTTGGGATGGAGATTCGCAGGGATAGAGCAGCTGGAAAGCTGTGGTTGACACAAAAGAATTATGTGGAGAAAGTGTTGGAGAGGTTTAGTATGGCTAATGCTAAACAGGTCAGCACTTCATTGGCGAGTCATTTTAGGCTATCTACAGCACAGTGTCCGAAATCGACGGAAGAAATTCAGGATATGTCAAACGTGCCCTATGCGAGCGCAATTGGTTGTTTGATGTATGCGATGGTGTGTACGAGACCCGATTTGGCACATGCAGTCAGCACAGTGAGCAAATACATGGCCAATCCAGGTAGGGAGCACTGGAAAGCTGTTAAGTGGGTGTTTAGATATCTGAGAAGAACGACAACACATGGGATTATGTTTGCGAAGCAACAGACTCATATTTCAGTTATAGGGTATGTGGATGCGAATTATGCTGGAAGGTTGGATGATTTGAGATCTACAACAGGGTACGTGTTTACTTTGGCAGGTGGACCGATTTGTTGGAGATCCATGGTACAATCTCTAGTAGCTCTATCTACTACTGAATCTGAGTACATGGCATTGGCTGAGGCTGGCAAGGAAGCATTGTGGTTAAAGGGTTTTGTGAATGAGTTGGGCATAGATCAAGGTGGAGTACAGCTGTATTGTGATAGTCAGAGCGTCATTTACTTGGCAAAGCATCAAGTGTATCACACAAGGACCAAGCATATTAGCGTAAGGTATCACAAGGTGAGGGAGCTGATAGCTACTGGGGATGTGATATTGAAAAAGGTGCATACTTCTGAAAATGCAGCTGACATGTTGACAAAGACTGTGACCGCAGACAAGTTCAAACATTGCTTGGACTTGATCAATATCTTCAAATGTTAGTTTGGAGGATTACCCCGAGACAGGATAGGACAAGTGACGTATCTTCTAAAGGGACGAGGTTATTCGTCAAGGTGGAGATTTGTTGGGAACTTGTGACTCATAATAAAGAAGTCACTAGAAAAGGGCTAGTGCGGAGCGAAGCGACGCACTAGCCTTTCAGGGTTGCACCGAACGTCTCAGGGGGGTGCGGGGGGGGGGGCTTCGCCCCCCCCCCCCGCGGTATGGTACTGCCTTAGTGGCGCGGAGCGCGCTGGTGATAGTAGACAGGTCGCGCGGAGCGCGCTGCCTCGGCAGGAGGTGTCTGGGCAAGTGGCGCGGAGCGCGCTGCGGAAGCCTTTGGCGCGGCGCGGTCCGCGCTGCGTCGGCAACTCAGTTGGCTGATTGTTAATTGGATTGGGTATTATGGGTAATTGACCATAATATGAAGTGGGGTTGGAATAGGATTAATAGGTATATATACTAACTATTGTAAAGCCCTATGTAACCAAGGAATCATCAATAAACAATTAGCCGCCTGTGGAGTACCCAAATTGGGGAACCACGTAAATCTCTTGTGTTCTTCTTAATTCTCTATCGTTTGTGTGCGTGTGTGATCTTATTTTTCTAACAGAAACTATTCCACTTAAATTCCAGATGTCCAACTCCTCCAATTCAAAATCATCAGGAGTGATCGGATTGACATTACCTCCTTCCCCTCCCCCTCCCCCTCCCCCTCCAAGATGGATGAAATTCTTCTTTGTTGCCATTGGAGATAAAATATTGTTGTGTATATATATATATATGTATGTTTTTGGTGTACGTACCTTGCCTGCTATTTCTCATGGTTGATTGCTATACATGCTTTGTGATTTATATAATGAATGATGTTAAGGACGGATAAGCTGAGTAGGTACGTACTGTGCCAATTTTGTACCACCTACAAAGTTACCAAAACTGATTAGCATGAATTTCATTTCTGGTTAATTTGGTCAATTAGTCAATAGAGTGCTGATATGCAAGTGAAACTCTATGCGTATCAGCATTCTATTAGCCAATTAAACACTTTGTGGCTTCTGATTTCTGAATATATATCATCATATAAAGCTTACTATGAGTACGTACACCATTTGAATTTTTAATAGTCCTTCACTTTCTTAATACAATAATCGCATAATATTAAATATAATATTAATTATTTATAATATTTTTAAATTTTTATAATTACTATATTTATCTCTCTTACTCATCTTTAACATTTTTTCATGAGTACTAATTTTGAAAATATTGTACTTAATTCTCCTAGATTATATAATTAAAGGACGGAGTTAGTAATTCCAAAAAAGTTTTACAAAATGTATATGTGTAATAGTAAAAAATCCAACAAGAAATATATAAACATGCAAATTAAGAAATATTATTGCCTTTTAAATTTTATTTCTATATAATAATTTAAAAGAAATTATTTTATACTTTGGAATGAATCTTATGGGCGTAGGAGGGGACTTGGGAAAGGTGTCAACAGACTAAATTTTGATTTCCCAGTTCCCACCAAGGGATAAACGGGATGTTATACATAAAAGGAGATATGTTTATCACTAGGCTATTATTTTAGATATGACAATATATAGTTAATACAGTATAATTAAATAAACATTAATATTTATGTAGTACTCATTGCCTTTGTCCAAGCATGCATGGGAATTTTATTTGATTTTTAGCTCCGTTTTCATGGTTTTTTAATACAAATTTTAATGATATTATTTAAAATTAAAAGTATTACTGGAAAAAATATATATTTTTAAAGCTCCTTTAAAAAAAATCTTATTGCGTAAATTGAGTATAAAGTTGCTTAAATGAAATTTAAGATGAAGAGCATAAGATCATCTAAATTGCAATCAATGAGCACAATAGTCCCCACTTCATAATAATTTTAGATTAGACTTGAATCACTTCCTAATAAAGAATGACAAGTTGGATTAAAGTAGTTAAAGATATTTTTACTAAAAAAAAAAAATCAAACTCCTAAAATGTTAAATATTTATTGCGTATTAATATGAGACCAAAAATAATACTTCTTCTGCTCCAAAATTAGATATATATTTTGATTTTTTGAGTTAATTTGTAAAATTCTAACATTCAAAATTGATATGAAGTTATTTAGTTTTAATACAAACAAATATAACAATTATAAACTAACTATAAAGTACTTTTGACTATTATCTTTGTTGCTTTCAAAATTTGAACGAAATTATATCAATTTTGAATTTTAAAATTTCGCAAATTAATTTTAAAAAATTAAAATATATCTCTAATTTTGAAACGGAGATAGTAGTTTAAAAGTATACGATAAAATCTTTTATTTTTTCTAAAGTTAGCATTGACTCTACACATTAAAGATAAATTTTCTTTATTTTTCTCTTTTCCCCTCCCTCGTCATCCCCAAATATAATATCAATGTTAAATTTCAAATTCAATATGCCATATTTTCAATTTTATATTGATGTGATTTCTCAAACTATAACTCATACAATTAAGTCATATTTTTATATATAAATTATAATTATAATTATAATTTTTTAAATATAGTGTATTTTGATTCGGTTAGTATTCCAACCGTTCCAAATTATCTAGTATTTTAAAAAAAAAATTGTTGTACCAAAATAATTGCAATTTATTCTTTTCTAAACAATTAAAACAGTTATATTATAAGTTTACCATGTTCATTTATTTTTTCTCCTCATGGGTGTATACTTTTCAAATTGTATAATTATAGATATCATTATATTTTTAATAATAAATTTAGCATAATAATTATATTTTGTAATAAGTGTGTAAATAATCAAAAGTACATATAATTTAGGATGAAGGGAGTATACGATTAAGAAAATAAAAATAAAAACTTGTAATAATACTCTATTTTTTTTAAATGTCGTTTTAATGAAATATTTTTAATCTTTTAATATTTGTCATTTTAAAATTTTAATTAAGTATTAATTACTTAATTTTTAATATTATTTTAAATATTAAATATTTTAATTTTTTTATTATTTTTTATCTAATAAATAATATTATTTTTTTAATATAAAGATAATATAAATAATTAATATTATACAATTATTTTTTTATATTTCTGTATAATAAAGGAGGGAAAGAGTATGTGATAAAGATAGATAGATAGCAAGAGGTTATTCAATTAAAGATTGTGGGATACGTCAGACGTGCACCAATGAAAGCTATCACTCAACTACTCATGTATCCATTTGCATTTGGCAATCAAAAACTTCTTTGTAGGTCCCATCACCCATCACCCATCACCCATCACCCATCACCGTCCGTAAGGATCTAAATGGTATTATCATGACACGTCATGCAAAATTTTTTGGCTCTTACGCTCCATTTTGTCGTGACTTGTGGGTGTGTAAATAAAACGAATTGAATAGATAATTGAGTTACTAGTAAACGAATCAAATCTCGACGAACATTTTAATACTCAAATTCAGCTTGATTTGAAAAATTAAGCTCGAAATCGACTCAATTTCGATAAGGAATTTCTAATTTTGAGTCAGATTCGACTCGGATCATTACTCGGGCATATTCGACTCGTAAGTACTCGACTCGTTTACAAAATGAATTACTCAATGAGCCTTCAAATCGAGTTTCGAATATGAACCATTTCACTTAATACTGAACCACTATATACTAAATTGATTATTGAACTAATGTTTATATATAAAAGTTTTTTACTTTTATTTATGTAAAGAAATTACAAATAATATAATACAAATTGACAATCAATTTATTGATTTATTCAAGTACAAGCTTACACAATTTAATACTATATTTTATAAATTATAAAGATTGATACAAATATCATATATTTAGCTTTGTAGTATGAATCAGACCAGTATTCGATTATGATCCATCGAGTAGGTATTGAGTATGGTTCGAGAAAAAATAAAATACTCGAACCCTAATCTGAGCGAACACTGGTATACTCGAATTCGACTCCTGTATCATTAAACAGAAAACGAGTATAGATCATATTCGACTCGAATCAACTTCAGATTTGACTCGAATCAACTTCAAATTCGAGCTTTGGATCGTATTTTCGAACCGATCTCAAGTCGAGTAACGAGCTACTCAACTCAATTTACACCCTTAGTTACTTAGATTTGATTCATAAAATTTATTAAAATTGAAATAAATTTTAAGGTATCGAGTTGAACACGATCTCAAATTTAGTGCGAACATTTTGAACTTTTCGAACGAATATGATTCAATTATCAATAAAAAATTATAATTTGAAAAGGTTTGATCATTAATTTATCAAATTTTAAAATCTGATCATATTTAAATCATTTATATTTTTAGTCGAACTTGAATCAAATTTTTAATCGAACAAATACAAATTAAATCTGAATAGTTTAGACTCATATTTGTATATTAACTATTCAAATGACCTCTTAGTAGAAAGATGTGAGTTGTTAAAATACATTAAAAAGTGAATTGTTAAGATGCAATCAAACACCACATAATATTATCAATAAATTGGATGATTTTTTTTGGCTAATTTCTTTTAAGCCATTAACATTTTATATTTTGAAGTATACAATATGAGGTTAAGTTTGTCTTTCTCTTTCGATAAAGATTGTGTATTGTTTAATCACATTTTACATAATGGTATGGTTGTATTGTTTTTGAAGTTATTTTTTATTTTCTAATTATTATGTATAACAAGATAAATGGCAAAATTAGAAGGTAATAAATAAAGAATTGATGTCTCGAGACAAATTAATCACTTATAATTATAGCTAAATGTGTAACTAATAATTTAGGATGTACATATATCACTATACTAATTCTATGATTACGTAGGGTTCGTATATGGGCCGGACAAATAAATAGGCTAAAATTTTGGAACAATTACATATTATAGTACATTTTTAAAAGTAATTACAAAAATCATACATTCATAAAATAATTACAAAAATATGACATTTCATCGTATATATTTACAATTCTAATACAATTAAAAGTCCTTAATTTAAGGGATTAATATTAATGGGGCAAATGTCTGTTTTTTAAAACGCGTGATAACCGTCCTCTATTATCTGTGCAGGACTCTTACGCCCTAACTACTTCTCTCTCTCCGCTCAAAACCACTCGTCGTCTTTCTCTTCTGCCGCCGCCGCAACACCACAGAGCATCGATAAAGAGTGGTGACATATGATTGTTGCCACGGATCCTTAGAAAGCCGTTATTCTTTTTCACCAATTATTGAGCAATTTTTGTTTTGTTATATGGTAGATCTACAAAGTTTCTGCAATTGATGTTGAAGCTCTGAAATCTCCATTGATGGGACTATTTGAAAAGCGTCTTGCCAGAAAGTTCTTTATCTATGTCCAGGACTGTGAGGAAGATGATCCCAAATCTCATGAAGTACTGGATTTGAACAAAATAACAGCACGTGATCTTATCACGTACGTCTCCAGTCTTTTGCTATTAAATTGTCTGCCCAAAGGAACATGCAAAGGCTGTATCTTCATGTGAAGTTGGAAGTTTTCTCCACTTTTGTCGCTCCTAACTAAACTGGTTTTGGTGTACATGTTATTTATGTATTGGTTACCATTAAAACATGTTTTGGTTACTATCATATAAATATTTGGTTACTTCTTTAGTATGTTTTTGGTTACTGTTAGTTTCTGATTTGGATTCTATTTTTGTTTCTTTGAGTTGGGATTTTGGTTACTATTTTTTGTTGTTTTGGTTACCATGTATTTGCTTAGTATATATGGGTTGACTAAACCGTGTTTGGTCTATATGTTGTTAATGTATTGGTTACCATTAATATATATTTTGGTTACTAACATATAACTGTTTGGTTACTTCATTAGTATATTTTTTTGTTACTGTTGGCTTATGATCTGGATACCATTCTTTTTTTCTCAATTGAAATTTTGGTTATTTTTATATGTTGTTTTGGTTCCAATGTATTTGCTTAGTATACATTGGTTGACTAAACTGGGTTTGGTATACATGTTGTTTATGTGTTGGTTACCATTAAAACATGATTTGGTTACTATTATATAACTGTTTGGTTACTATCATATAGTTCATTGGTTACTATTATGCTCTTCTAGAAAATTCATTGGAAAGGTTATGGTTAAATGTACATGTGAGAGTATATATGGGTTGCCTAAACTTGGTTGGATATACAAGTTGTTTCTGTTTCGGTTACCATTAAAACATGTTCTGGTTACTTTCATATAACTATTTGGTTACTTCATTAGTATATTTTTTGTTACTGTTGGCTTATGGTTTGGCGACTATTATTGTGTCCTCAATGTGGGATTTTAGATACTTTTATTTTTTATTCTGGTTAATATGTAATTGTTTAGTATTCATGAATTGCCTAAACTGGGTTTCATTATATGATATTTATGTTTTGATCACCATTAATATATATTTTGGTTAGTAACATATAACTGTTTGGTTACTTCATTAGTATATTTTTTGTTACTGTTAACTTATGATTTGGATACCATTCTTTTTTCCTCAATTGAGATTTTGGTTACTTTTATATGTTGTTTTGATTACAATGTATTTGTTTGGTAAACTGTTTATGATATAAATATTATTTATATCTGGTTACTAATGACTGTGTAAATCTGATTTTTTTTATTTGCAGTTATGGAATCTTTACTATGAGGAATACAATAGAAAATTTATTGGAAAAGTTATATATTGGTGTGACATGGAAGTCCCCGATATTATTACCAAGAAATTGAACCCAAGACAGTTGAAGAAGTTTAAGACATCATTAGTTTGTGGATGTATTATTTTTGTAAATAATAAATTCAAGTCATAATAAACCATGTATTTGCTTAGTATACATTGATGTATTATTTTTGTAAATTCTTTCAAATATATTCCACAAGGTTTATGTTATTCTATTTCTACTTTCATTTTCACAAACACATCTTACATGTTCTGGTTACTTTCATATAACTATTTGGTTACTTCTTTATTATGTTTTGGTTACTGTTACCTTATGGTTTGGCTACTATTATTGTGTCCTCAATGTGGGATTTCAGATACTTTTTTTTTTATTATTATGGTTAATATATAATTGTTTAGTATACATGGATTGCCTAAACTGGGTTTCATTACATGATATTTCTGTTTTGGTTACCATTAAAACCTGTTTTGGTTACTATCATATAATTATATGTTTACTATTTTATTATGTTACATTATGGTTACTGTTATTAGTAACCAGCTAATTACAAGCTTGTATCAGGACAAACATCAATTGTTAAATGTACATGTGTGAGTGTCCTATTTATCTACAAACTTGTTAGTAACCAGACAATTATCATAAATAGTTACAAGCTTGTTAGTAACCAGATAATTATAAGCTTGTATCAAGACTGTTATAAGCTTGTAACAAGACTGTTATAAAGCTTGTATGTGTTTACTTTATATTGATAAGTCATGATTGAGTCAAAAATTAAAATATTAATCAACATCAATTTTGGTTACTGTAAACCATCAAAAATATTACTAACCATGTGGTTAATGGTTACTAACAGTAAACAATTATATATTCCTGTAAACAATTAAATTTGTTGTATTGGTTACTGTCAGTCTCTATTGTCTAACAACTGAATAAACATTGTAAAGTAACCAAATCAATATTAGACAGTAACCAAATTACATAATCTTAGTAACCAGAAAATAAACCAAATTTTTACATGCAAATTTGAAGGCCTAAATGATGGAATTTGACCAAAAAACCATGCAGTTCACCAGCAAAGCTAGTGATTTTTGATCGTTGACCCGTTTCCAATGAAATTACGCTCCGAAAACGTCAAAATCTGACACTCCAAACTTGACAAAAATTACCAAATTCTCACTGGATCAAATCTTTACATAAACTGACACGCCTGCTCTTCAACCGCATCAGTTTGTTACCACCTAAAGACTAACAGTTGTACGACGTTAAGCAATGTAGTCAATAAGTAATCATCAATATAAAACAAACCAGTATAAAACACATTAATATTATACAATAATCATAACAACATTATACAGTAACCAAATTTAGATTAGACAGTAACCAACATTTGTTTATTTAGTAACCAGAACATAAACACATTTTCATTGCATTTTATAGTAAAAAACAACCAGTATAATTTATTCGTTACCAACTAAAGGCAGACTTTTGTAAGAATGTAACCAATTTGACTAACAAGTAACCATTAATACAAAAAATATAAGTAGAAGTGTACATTAATATGCTTCAGCAACCAATAATACAGTAACCAAATTAATCACTGCAGTAATTAAGTTTGCATTAGTCAGTAACCAATTCGGCACGAGTCATTAAATAATATTTTTACACAGTAACCAAGTCAGCATTATAATGTTATACAGTAACCAAATCAGAATTAGTCTATAACCATTATAGTGTTACACAGTAAGCAAGTCAACATTAGTCAGTAACCAATATAATATTACATAGTAACCAATTCAGCAATAGTTAGTAACCAAGTCAGCATTAATTAGTAATATTATGTAGTAACCAATTCAGCATTAGTCAGTAACCAAGTCAGCATTAATTAGCAATATTATGCAGTAACCAAGACAACATTAGACAGTATAATGTTACACAGTAACCAATACAAAATAATCAGTAACCAAGTCAACATTAGACAGTAACCAATTTATATAACCTTAGTAACCATAATATAAAACATGTTTTTAAATACATTTTGCAAGCACAACATTCAGCATTCAAACTTTGTGACAATTTTAAGTTCGAAAAACTTAAGAAAGGTAATCAATTTAGTAATTCGTAATAACCATAAGTATCTATATGCTTATAAATTTTAAACTCACATACCACAATATTTGTATCGAAGCTGATGTTGATTTTGTATTCAACAATCACTACAGTAATGTTTTTGGCTACTTAACTTGAAGGTGTTGTTGATTTTGTATGCTATTTTCGATCTTACAGATTCGTCGCGACAACAGGTTTCTTCTTCTCTGATTGCAAGTTGCGTCGCGACAAGATGCTTCGTCTTCTTTTGTGTCGCGACAGAAGATTTTCTCTTCTCCGATTGATTTGGCGTTGATCTGTTATTGATTTGGCGTTGATCTGTTACTGAGGTGTTATATATCGTCTTCTCCGATCGATTTGTTGTTGCTCTATTTTTTCTGATCTTCAAGTTGCCTTTTCTTCATTAGCGTGAATATAGGATCGGTCAGTTGAAAATATGAAACTCGGTAACTGACGTGTAGGGACTTAACGACGTGCAAAGGTAATATTATGTTGTTTTATTTTTGTAATTATGTTGTGTGTGTTTTATTTTTATAATTATTTTCTAATTGTTGTATATTAGTGTTAAGGACCCTAAAATTTTTGGGTTTTATAAGAAGCACTAGCTTGCTTAGAAACCAACTCCATCCATGGGCCTTCGGCTGGGCTTTATTAGTA
This sequence comes from Panax notoginseng, assembly GCA_016801055.1. Taxonomy (NCBI): domain Eukaryota; kingdom Viridiplantae; phylum Streptophyta; class Magnoliopsida; order Apiales; family Araliaceae; genus Panax; species Panax notoginseng. The sequence goes on from CM029012.1 coordinate 167,552,512, forward strand.
CTGAACAATGAACTGAGAGGAATTCTGTGTTAAAATAAGAAAAATCTTATTCATTCTCAAAATAATTCTTCCATTTTAAAATGTAAGAGCATTTTATTTTCCTTCTTACATATGCTAATACTCTTTTTGTGTGATGTGCTAAAAAATTAGTCATCGCAACGTCTATTACAGGTCGAGATTAACTTTAAAATATATTCTTAATTTATATTTTAGACAAATTAAAAATAAAGATAATAGAAATGATTAACTAAATAAAATATGTAAACTAATGATTTTTAACTGAAACTATCAATGAGAGAAACTACCTACGAATTTGAATCCACTAAATACTAACATAAATAATAATTTCTTACTTTCTAAATTAATTTCTAATTTTTTTTCCCTTCCCCTTTAAAAATAAGGATTCATATAATAAATTTGTAGTACATGAACATTCCTTGTTTGAAGTTTACCGTCCTTAAATTTTTCATAATAATCATCGAAGAGTCTTTTTTTTCATCCTTAAAATTTGGAATATTTATATTTTACTTATTTATCAAAATAAGTTTTATTAAAAAATAAAATATATTAGTTAAATAAAATAAACATATAAAATAATAAAGATGAAAATATTAAAATACATAAAAAATTGTGTTTATTATTGCAGTAGACACTATTAAATTATTATTTTCGTCAAAGTGTAACCTAAACAAATCTTCTTTTTTAAGAAGGACAAGTATGACACTTTTAATTTATGTGAAAAGAAAGAGTATTTATTTATTTATCATTTATATTTGAAATATTTATGTTGAGTTTCAATGGTGACTTAAATATTTACGTGGGTAGGTTGAACTCAACAAAAAGCCTATCTCTATTTTATTTTATTTTATTTTTTAAAAAAGAACTAATTGGACTGAAATTTGTTGAAAATAATAAAGAAGTCAATCGTAACTAACCACATAAATCAATCGATCAATAAATTCAAGTATATAACAAGTCAAGAAGAGATCATATAATAGTTGATCATTTCATGAATAATTTGGACATCGGTTAACACCTTATAATTCTCAAATACAAATTACATAATTAATATAATATATGTTCAAATTTAATGAATATAACTATAATTTGATACATATATATACAAGATGGATCTATAAAATACTTCTTAAATAACATACTTCTTTTAAATAACATATTTTTATTAAAATTACGTTGTTTTAAAAAAAAATTAAAAATAAATAGAGTCGCGAATGTTATTTTTATAAATAAAAAGAAAGAAGGACTTACAATTGAATTATGTTGATTAATAAAAAATATATAAGAAAGATAATTTGTTTCTTGCACGGGCAATTTGTAGGCTATATATTCCAATTATAAAAAACACCGAAAAAAGGTAATAAAAGAAACAATTTTTATTTTTTTTACATGTTTTAGTAATACCGCAATAGTCTTGGGTTGAGTTTAAGCTCATAATTTTGATTATTGGGCTTCCAAAAGCCCAAAATTAGATTTTTGAAATATTTTCCCAAAACCCTAGCACTATATAAAACCCTAAAACCATAATTCCAATTCTGCCGCCCTGACTCTCCATTTATATTATCCTCTCAATTTTTCCCTCTGCTACCCAGTGACGTAGCTGGAAAATGCCGCCGAAGTTCGATCCTTCTCAGGTGGTGGACGTATACGTCCGCGTCACGGGCGGCGAAGTCGGTGCTGCAAGTTCACTCGCCCCCAAAATCGGTCCACTTGGTCTCTCCCCCAAAAAGATCGGTGAAGACATCGCCAAGGAGACCGCAAAGGACTGGAAGGGCTTACGAGTCACCGTCAAGCTGACTGTTCAGAACCGACAGGCGAAAGTCTCTGTTGTTCCGTCGGCTGCCGCTCTTGTGATCAAGGCCTTGAAAGAGCCGGAACGTGATCGCAAGAAGACGAAAAACATTAAACACACTGGTAACATTTTACTGGACGATGTAATCGAGATCGCCAAAATAATGAGACCGAGATCGATGGCGAAGGAGCTGACCGGCACGGTGAAGGAGATCCTTGGAACTTGCGTCTCCGTTGGATGTTCGGTTGATGGGAAGAACCCGAAAGATGTGCAGGAGGAGATTGACGATGGTGATGTTGAGATTCCTCAGGATTGATTGTTATGTTAATGGTTTCTCTCCCCGTCTCCCTTGCTTTTTTGTAACGTGTTTTTTTAAAGTTGAGTTTGGAGTTTTGAGAGATTACTTAAAGATATTAATTTTTAATTTTAGTAATGATATATTTTGCATAAATGAGTGAATTGTTTTATGCGAATATTAAATTTTATTCTTCTAGGGCTTTGGGTGATGATTATGTTTGGAAAGTAACGTTTTATGCTACATTGTTTTCCCCTATGTTGAATGCTTTATGCTGGTTAGCACTGGTATAGGTATAATAATAAGATGGTGTATTCACTTGAGCACAAAGAGATAGGCATAGGGAGGTTTTGGAGTTTTGAGAGGGTTCCACTTATTATGTATTTACTTTGGTTTTGCTATTTAAGTAGTAATTGGAATTCTTCTTCTCGAGGTAGGTGTTTTTTCAATTAACAAAATTCTGCTTTATACGGGTTGTCCTTCCTCCGTTAAAATGGGAATAATGCCCATTTTTGGTTTTGTTGTGTGAATAGTTGCAAGGCACTTGCAATGGAATGAATACTTAGTTGCTTCGTAGCTTTGAACCATGATGATGGTGTATATTATTCTAGTTAACTGCTCCTTTATAGTGTACGTAATAATCAAATTATTGTTTAAAAGCCTACACATTTATTCAGATACGAATTTTCTTCTGCTCCTCAAATCCATCCCATTGAGAATTAATTAATTGTAAATTCTGTGTATCAATTAATTAATTTTTGGTTGTTGGCAATGTCAAAGGGTACAAAGAGTTAAAAATGAGGAAGAAAGACGAAGTTTCATAGTTTCGGATCAACATTTTTATTCAATCATGTACGTACACTGTGTAGTTTGTGTTTATTTACACTGTTTATTTCAATGTTTTAACATTTTCGTTATTTTCCCCCTCTGATTCTCTCTCTCTCTCTCTCTCGCGTCTCTCCTACACACAACTGACATGATCAATATTTATTATGATTGGATCCGGTTACTATGAAATATATTTTTTGATAAGTTGGCCAATTCAACCAGAGCCGAGTCTCGCCTCGCCTGCGTATCAGCACTTTATTGGCTAATTGAATTTACCTAAAAATAAATTTCATGATAACCACTTCCATTATGATTAGTCTCGTTACAAAAATAAACCGGCACAATGAAAGGTGTTGAAGTATATATCATTACAAAAAATTATGTTTAACTGTGTTAAATATAAATTTATATAATTATTCCCTCTGAGCACCTTCAAGCCACAAATTAAAAATTAATAATTAAAAGGTAAATAACTCTCACTTTTCTCTCTCTCTCCAACTTCAATTGAACTAAAATGTAAAAATTAAAAATTCGATAATCAAAGTGGAAAAATGTCAATAGTTTAGGATAGTAATTTATATTTAAGTCTAATTTTTAATTACATGTAGATATTAATTAGCTTAGTTAACGGGGTTACGTCATCAATTTATGACGTGATAAGTTCAATTGAACGACAAGTTGAAAAATATTAATAGTTTAATGACTTGATTGAAAAAATTGAAAAGAAAAAACATTAATAATTTATGGTAATTATTTATATTTAGGCCTTATTTAATAAAGAATCAATTGTATACGGATGACTTATAAATTAGTATTTTCTCGCCCTTCAACTTTGACAAATTTATATTTTTAAAGAAATCAAGTTATTTTGAATATTTTTTAAACAGATTATGCTAGTAAAATTTATTTAATTATTTTAACACAATCAAAACTAGTTGATAAAAAAAGGCTTAGATAAGTGGATTATTGATGATTAAATTAAGAACGCATTTGTGTAAAGAAACTCAAATGATTAGTAGGTCATGATTAGGAGGAGATAGGGACGGGAATGGAAGTGGCGGCAAGGGTGGTGGACGTGGCAGGATTTGAGTGGTGAAGGAAATCAAAGAATGTGGGCTGACATGCGTGGACGGTGGTGGTGGTGTTCCACTGTATCTGTATGTGGTTATATACTTATATAACATCTGGTCGGTCGGTTCTTTCTGAGATGACCTGTCGTTATGGCCATACAATATACATGCGCTTCATTTTGTTATTACTCTAACGCAGGAGTTGTATTTGTGTACGTATTTATTAAGAAACATATATTACACAACAAACGTCTATAAAATTATTATTATTATTCACAATTTCATAACTACAATATGTCAGGCTATGGTCTTAATATTATTTATAAATTTTGAGAATTGAAATTCTTTTAACCATGAGAGAATAGTAAATACTAGATCATCGTTCTCATCTATCCATAAATACCCCCTCACTTCTTCAACCTCTAATATCAAATCACCTCTCTTTCTCTAGATCTTCAAAACACTCAAAAAGAAAGACTCTATATAGATAGGGCAGATAGATATATGGGTAAGGACATTGTGGTTGCAGAGCATGGCCGAGACTACGAAGACCCACCGGCAGCTCCACTCTTTGATTCCGAAGAACTCACCAAATGGTCCTTTTACAGGGCCATCATTGCAGAATTCATTGCAACCCTCCTGTTCCTTTACATTGCTGTTTTAACTGTTATTGGTTACAAGAGCCAGACCGAATCAGATCAGTGCGGCGGCGTTGGCATTCTTGGCATTGCTTGGGCCTTCGGTGGCATGATCTTTGTCCTTGTTTATTGCACCGCTGGTATATCCGGTAAGTCCTCTCGAGCCTTACCTTATTAAGCCAAGTGCATGCAGTTATTACTTCTCAATTGGTCAATAAATTATTTCACCAACATGCACCAGTATAGTGTAATAATTTAACGTTAGTTAATGACAATTTATAGAGTTTCGGAGATTTCTAATAAGGTTGAGTGATTGGAATATTTGCAGGGGGTCACATAAATCCTGCAGTGACATTTGGGTTGTTTTTGGCTCGGAAGGTGTCACTGGTGCGGGCAGTAATGTACGTGGTGGCTCAGTGTCTCGGAGCAATCTGTGGTGTTGGGTTGGTCAAGTCATTCCAGAAATCTTACTACGTCAGGTATGGCGGCGGCGCTAATGAACTCGCCGACGGCTACAGTACTGGTACAGGATTGGGTGCCGAGATTATTGGTACTTTTGTTCTTGTTTACACTGTATTCTCTGCCACGGATCCCAAGAGAAATGCAAGAGATTCCCATGTTCCTGTAAGTATACACTACTCTCACAATTGTCTTAGAAGTTTTGTTTTGTTTGATTTTTTTTCTTTTTCTTTTTCTTTTTGTCAATTAACTAACTCTGTTACTGTGTTGACTAAAATTGAAGGTGTTGGCTCCACTTCCTATTGGATTTGCTGTATTCATGGTTCATTTGGCTACGATCCCAATAACCGGAACTGGGATCAACCCAGCTCGTAGTTTCGGAGCTGCAGTGATCTATGGAAAAGAGAAAGCTTGGGATGATCAAGTAAACCAAAATTACTAAATTATTTTGTAAACTGGTGTGATGGTTGTGTTCATGTTATTAAAAATGCGTGTACACGTTTGATGTTTATGGTGCAGTGGATATTCTGGGTGGGACCATTCATTGGTGCAGCAATTGCTGCATTCTACCATCAGTTCATATTGAGAGCAGCAGCAGTTAAAGCTCTGGGATCATTCAGGAGCAACGCTTAATTAATTGGTCGGACAGAGAATTCGAGTTCATGAAATGGACAATTTGTAAATAACAAGCAGCAGAGGGTTTTTCCCTTCTTGTTTTACTCGTGTTTGTTGTTGTTGATCATCATAATAATGTTTAAGCATCCAAATAATGTCAAATTTGCCTTTTACGATATATTGTTTGTTATATGGGATGTTCCCCTTTGTATTGTTCTTGTTAGGACTGTATGGTATTGGTAGCTCCTTTTATGCTTGAATCAACTATGAATGTGTATTGCCGCCCCGCCTATATGGCAATTATTTCTATGCGCAAAATACATTTGTATGCACAACTCCTCAAGAGTGCATACCATTTGAAATGATACGAAGCAATTGTCCTGCATGAGCGTTAAGACTTGCACTGAGTTTTAAAACGGAAGGAATAGAAAATTGTTGGGATATCACCCACATCCGATAAAAGAGTGTGAATGAGTTAATGGTGCAACCTCAATCTAAATGGTTACTAATATTTTAGGTAATTAAGGAGGTAGTTCAACATGTTTGTTGTGTCATTTTAATCAAAAACTTAACCTTTTTGTCTAATTCATTTGTTACCAAGTTTTTTAGTAAATTGAAAAGTAAAGAAACCGGGACCAAAAACTTGACACTTTTCTTTGTCCAACTTTTTCGTCTAAAAATGTGTATGAATTTGAACTGAAAACCATGTAATATAAAATTATCCTTTATTATACTCCTCTAAATTACAAACATGATAAAACTAATATAAGTGCTGTTATATTTTGTTCTGTCCATTATTTCAGACTTTCAGTCTAATAGTTAAAAGATTAGCAGTTAATACTTAATAGGTAGACTTTTCCAAGCTCATTCTGTCATTCACGTGCCGACCGACCCATATTTTTTTTTAAAAATTAAATATTAATTGATTTTATCTTATACAACTGTATTTAAATGGGAAAAGGTAAATGATTTTGTTTCCCTCTTTTCTTCCTTGTTTTATTTGAAAAATTAAATTCTTTTAGTAGATAATTAAATAACTGATTAAATTAAAATTGAGGAAGATAATTCCTTTTGTTAAGTCTTGTGCTAAAATCATTCGGAGCGGGAAGCTACTTGGGAGATAGAGGAGTCTATTCGAGCGGAGTATCTGCATCTTTTGATAATTAGGTACGTTCATTCTTTTGATTCCGGGGACGGAATCCTTTTTAAGGGGTAGGTGATGTAATACCCGGTAAAAAAATAATAAAGTAAATAAATAATATTTAAATCCATATTTTAATTGGGCTTTTCTTATGTTTGGTCAAATTGTATTTAATTTGTGTGAACTCTAATAAGTATGTGATTATATTAATTTGGACTTTTATACTAATTGGGTCTAATTTGTATTTGGGTAATATTAAAATCCTATTAAAATTAGGAGACACAATAAGATATATAAATAAACAAGTAAAACCTAATCCTACTTTCTTATACGAATCAAAAAAAAAAAAAACAAGGGTAGCGACTAAGAGAACGGAACAAGAGCCGCAAGAGATCAACCCATATTCAATTGCTAAGAATTTTTCGGTAAGTGATGACAGTCATGATAGTTTATATATATATATATATATATATATATATATATATATATATATATATATAGTTTGGTTGCTTTATATATATAGAGTTTGATTGCAGGATTGTTAGTTTTTTTTTTATATGAAGTAAAATGAGTACTTTGTTTAATAGATATTATCTTTTTGTAATATATAGATCTCTCGTGTATCAAGTACTGATACCCTTTTTTTTTGTACTAATATTTATATGAATTGATGATTGCCTTTTTCCAAAAAAAAAAAAAACATGTTAATGGCATGAAGGCTATTGTAGTGTTGTATTATAGTAAGAATTATATATATACATCAAGTTGATTAATTTCCTAGCATGATTCTATTATCTTATTTATATATATATATATATATATATATATATATATATATATATATATATATATATATATATATATATATATATATATATATATAAATGCTTCGTGGGTGCAGGCTTGCATCACTGCTGCAGGTGTTGATTATTTTCACTATGAAATTGTATACAGAGTTATAAATCAATTGAAGTTTATATATTAATTTGAATTAATTAATTTTGTGGACATAGTTATAAAAGTTTTAATAATAAATTTAATAGTATTATGTTATTAATGATTGGATTGTAATAAAATCTTATTAAATTATTTAAATTGAACGAAAGGAATTTAAAGAGTTATATTTGGAATATAAATTTTGGAGTATTAATAATTGACATAAAGCAATGATTAAAGGCATATTAAATAGATTATGAATTATTTTAAAATTATTAGTTTGGATTATTTTTAATTTGAGGTAAATATGTTTAGGTGGTGAATAACGTTTCGTATTTGATATCGTTGACATTTGAGGGTAATATTTTGTGGAGTGTGCTATAAATGGTTTGGAAGTATCAGGTACGGATTCCGTACTCTTTCAGCGATACTCTTGTTAAATTTTATTTGTTCGTTTGTTTCCTTATTTCGAATTATGTTATGATTTTACATAATTGTTTCATGTGAAATAAATATATTAGTTTTATTTTGGAGTTGATACACATGACTCGTATTTGTACTCTTTGAATTAAGATATCATGTTTAGTATTTATTTTTGATAATTGTAGAGCGGTACATGTTGCTACCTTCTTTTTAAGACTATAATTTGATTTGGTTCAACATGAACATATAAAACCCTTTTGTTGGTATTATGTCGCATGTGTTGTGACATGATATGTAAGACCCCAACTTTTATAAATAAAGATAAATTTTCTATAAATATCATTTTTGAATATTATGGAGTTAATTTGATATAATGCTATAGTTGTGGGTAATATTTATAAATTTTGTAAAGTACGCAAGTTGTTATATAATATTCGATTGGTCGGAAAATATTCGTTTTAACAGGGAATATTCGTACAACGACACAATCATTGGTGGACCCCACAACAGAATTATTGTCGAATTGAGAAAACGACAAAAATATTTTATTAAAAATAACGGCGAAAGTTTTACCATTGTTGTAAGACCCCAATTTTTTATAAATAAAGATGAATTTTCTATAAATATCATTTTTGAATATTATGGAGTTAATTTGATATAATGTTATAGTTGTGGGTAATATTTATAAATTTTGCAAAGTACGCAAGTTGTTATATAATATTGGTCGGGAAATATTCGTTTTAACAGGGAATATTCGTACAACGACACAATCATTGGTGGACCCCACAACAGAATTATTGTCGGATTGAGAAAACGACAAAGATAGTTTATTAAAAATAACGGCGGAAGTTTTACCATTGTTACTGTTGAACTACTCGGTAGTAAAAGTACAGTAATACGTGTGGTTGCATAGTAGCACACGGTATTGATTATTAATGCTTATGTGAGAAGTCACTCAGTTTGATTCCATTATTGTCAGTTAATAATATGAATTATTTAGCGATAATGACGTTTTGTTTTATTCGTATTATTAACGTAATAAAACAGAAACATCTTTTTATATAAAACAAAATACTTTATTAAAGTTATTCTATAAATAGAATATATTATATTTTATTTAAAAGATTTTTCTTTAAATATGGACCGTCAGATTAAAGTAATCAATCTGGACCGTTCATGGATTAGTTACTATGCATTCTATTTTTCTATAAATAGCAGCTCATTCCTTCATTATTTCTTACGAATTCACTGAACTCTAGAGAGAGAAACTATAGAGAGAAACTATAGAGAGAGAGAAGAAGAGTATTCTGCTACTTAACTACTTCCTTACTTCAGCTCTTCTTTAAAACGGTAGGGAATGTTATTTCTTTTATATTCATGAAGAGAACTTCTGTTATTCCATTTGTTATTATTCTGTTGGAATAACCTGTATACGCGGTCTACCCTATACTTGGTGACATTCTTCTATTATTCTGTTGGAACATCCTGTCTGTGTGTTTTACACCGGACTTGGTTCCGTTTATTATTCTGTTGGAACATCCTGTCTGTGTGTTTTACACCGGACCTGGTTCCGTTTTTATTATTATTCTGTTGGAACATCCTGTCTGTGTGTTTTACACCGGACCTGGTTCCGTCTTGTTATTATTCTGTTGGAACATCCTGTCTGTGTGTTTTACACCGGACCTGGTTCCATTATTTATTATTCTGTCGGAATATCCTGTCTGTGCGTTTACGCCGGACCTGGTTCCATTATTATTATTCTGTTGGAATAACCTGTCTGTGCGGTCTATCGCATGCATGGTGATTTCTTTTGTTATTCCATTTTTTATTATACTCAGTTGGTTAAGTTTTGACTTCTATACTCCATGAAATTTGTGGAATATCCTTGATATTTGCGCTTCATCCAGTATCTTTTCATGAAAATATTCTTCTAATCATTCTTGAATTTTACTCCACAAAGCAGTATCATGTTGACAATTTGGACGTTGTTAATTCCTGGATAAATTAATTCTTGAACTTGTTTTATTGAATTCTTATATCATTGTCATCATCCTCATGTTTATAAAATGTTGAAAGTCATCTGTGGCATGTAGTGCATAGATGGACTTGGTATGATTATGACCAGGGATTATTCGGTATAATCATGACCGTAATGTTACAAATGATGTGGTAAAAGTCCTCATTGGCCCGTAGTGCATTGATGGACAGTTGTTGGCATGATCATGACCATTAATGAATACACGAATATCCTTGGCCGTAGTGCAGGGGTGATTCGATGATGTGGATTATTTTATTAAGCTGAGTCTCAGCGATCACAGTGTTGAAAAACCTTTTAAATCATAAAAGATAGTAGAGTTTATTTTCTACTTGACTCTTTTAATGGATTGCTTGTTCCGCTGCAGTTAAACTTGATGTCTATTATATTTTATCAGTTTAACATTGTTGAAGGCTAATGATAATTTATTCTGCATTATCTTAGTCATAATATTTCTTACTGGGCTAGTTGAGCTCACCCTTTCTTTCACTGTTCTCTTCAGGAAATGAGAACGTAGCTGGGACAAGTCGGGGAACGGAGTGATGGTCCGAATGATAGTATTAGTTAGTAGTCCTCACTATTCTATGTAATGGTGTGTTAATAAATGTAATGAGGACTCCTTTTGAGTATGAATACTCTCTAGAAGATAATATTTGTATTCAAACTCACAGTTTATGTTTTGTCGTATTGTACACGACAGTTGTATTAATAAGTTGTATTTGTATTCTGTACTATGTATCTGACGACCCAAGATGGGTGATGTATACCTAATTTTGGGGGCGTCACAGTTGGTATCAGAGCTTAGGGATATGATCCCTGGCTAAGATGTGAGAATAGAACTAGGAGGGGAGAGACGGGGAATTCCTTCGCTAGTATGACATACCTAAGTTTATTTGCATGGTATTTAATTGGTCGGTCATAATATAAGGATAATATATGACATATCAATTAATTTTTATTTTGTGGCAGTATCTGAAAATGGCATCTGAGAATGTTGAGAATAGCAATGGAGCACAGACGACTGTTGATTCACCACATATCAATAATCAGGATAATGTGCATCAGGAAGGTGTCAATCCTCATGCAAACAACAACACTGACCAAATGATGAATGATCAAATGTTCAGAGGCTTTATGCAATTCATGCAACAACAGGTGAAAGCGGCTCCTGTCCACAACGTAGGTGGAAATACTGGAAACTCTCAGGCGGTCACCGCTAAACAGTTTAAGGAGCTGGGACCACCGGAGTTTAAGGGAGAGCCCAAACCACTTGTAGCTGAAACATGGATAAAGCAGATCACCAAGATATTTGATGTCTTGGGTTGCTCCGAGGAGCAAAAGGTTCCCTTTGCCGCCTTTATGTTGCGAGGAGAGGCAGATTACTGGTGGGAATCGATAAAGCGTACTCAACCTGCCGCACTGAAGATGTCCTGGGAGAAGTTCCAAGAGCTGTTTAACGACAAATACTTTCCCGAGAGTATTCGTCACATGAAGGAGGTGGAGTTCATCAAATTGGAGCAGAATAATATGACCGTGTCGCAGTACGAGGCAAAATTTGCGGAGTTATCCCGGTTTGCGTCCCACCTGGTGGATAATGAAGAAAGAATGACGCGGATGTTTTTAAGAGGTTTGAAGCCGGAGATACGTCAACATCTTGTTTCTCATAAACTGTGTTTGTATTCAGATGTTGTAAATAGGGCTCAGTTGGTGGAGCGCGATAACGAGACAACGCAACCAAAAGAGAGCAGCCGGCAAAATGATAATACCAGTGAGAGCAGTCATCGAAGCGGTGACAACAAGCGTGGAGGGAATCAACAGGCCAGAAATGGTAACCACTTCGGTGGTAATCAGGGCCAAAACAATAAGAATGGACATTTCAAGAAGAGGAGATTCAACAATGATGGAAAGACGTCAGCACCAGCACCTGTCGTTAAGGAAGGAGAACGACCACCTATCATATGTTTCAAATGCGGAGGGGAGGGGCACATCAGTCCAAACTGCGCGATGCCGTCCAAAGCATGTTATAATTGTGGAAGAGAAGGTCATTTAGCCCGATTTTGTCGTTTACCGAAGACAAATTCAGCTAGGATGGAGGCACCAAAGGCCGTCCCAGAAAAGTCAAAACCGGTTGTGCAAGGGAGAGCGTTTGTTGTGACCTCCCAGAAGCAAGGAACCCGAATGAGGTCATCACGGGTAAGCTTATCATAAACTCTAACGAAGTCTATACTTTATTTGATACCGGTTCAACCCATTCTTTTATTTCTCCTACTTGCGCTCATCGATTAAATTTGATTCCGGAGAAATTAGACTTTGACTTATCTGTGGAAACTCCATTGGGAGAAACCTTCATTACATCCACTGTTTATAAGTCTTGTTTGGTTCAAGTTGGTACCCACACATTACCTGTCGATCTGATTTCATTAAAAATACTTGCATTTGACGTGATTCTAGGGATTGATTGGTTAACTACTCATCATGCAAAAATTGATTGTTTTCGTAAGGTTGTTAGCTTTCATATTCCTAATCGACCTATTATGCGAATTCAAGCAACCAAACCATTAAAATCAATCGCTGTCATCTCAAGCCATAAAGCTATTCGTTTATTGAAAAACGGATGTCAAGCTTTCTTAGCTCATGTCACAGATCTAAACAAAAATACGTCAGTTTTGAATGATATTTCTATTGTTAATAAATTCCCTGACGTATTCCCTGAAGAACTTCCTGGCCTACCCCCAGAGCGTGAAATTGAATTTTGTATCGACCTTGAACCCGGTACAAAACCCATTTCCAAAGCCCCATATCGAATGGCTCCTATTGAACTTCAGGAGTTAAAGATCCAACTGCAGGAATTGTTAGACATTGGCTTTATTCGTCCTAGTACTTCTCCTTGGGGTGCTCCTGTTCTATTCGTGAAGAAGAAAGATGGAAGTATGCGACTTTGTATTGATTATCGGGAGTTGAATCATGTCACCATCAAAAATAGGTACCCATTGCCACGTATTGATGACCTGTTTGACCAGTTGCAAGGAGCACAATTCTTTTCAAAGATCGATCTTCGTTCTGGATATCATCAGCTGAAGGTTAGAACTGAGGATATTCCAAAGACGGCTTTTAGAACTCGGTACGGGCATTATGAATTCCTAGTCATGTCCTTTGGATTGACTAATGCTCCTGCTGCCTTCATGGATATGATGAACCGGGTATTCAAGGAATATTTGGATCACTTTGTGGTCGTCTTTATTGATGACATCCTTATTTATTCCAAAAGCCGTGAAGATCATGAGCAACACTTGAGGCTGGTACTCCAAAAGCTTCGTGAATACAAGCTTTATGCCAAGTTGAAGAAATGCGAGTTCTGGCTGGAGGAGGTAGCATTCCTTGGGCACGTAGTATCAAGTCGTGGAATATCGGTTGACCCGGCAAAGATTGAAGCTATTCAAAGCTGGGAGCAACCTAAATCAGTGACCGAGGTACGTAGCTTTCTTGGTTTAGCTGGTTATTATCGGAGATTCGTGGAAGGATTTTCTCGAATCGCTACTCCATTAACTCAGCTGACTCGGAAAGATACAAAGTTTGGTTGGAGCGAAGAATGTGAGCAGAGTTTTCAAGAACTCAAGAGGAGACTCATTTCAGCACCTGTTCTAACAATACCATCTGGCTCGGAGGGATTTGTCATCTACAGTGATGCTTCGAGCAAAGGGTTGGGATGCGTTCTCATGCAACATGGAAAAGTCATAGCCTATGCATCAAGACAACTCAAGGAATATGAGAGGAATTATCCTACTCATGATCTAGAGTTGGCAGCTGTTGTCTTTGCACTTAAAATTTGGAGGCATTACTTGTATGGGGAGAAAGTGGAGATCTTTACGGATCATAAAAGCCTCAAATATTTCTTCACTCAAAAGGAACTCAACATGCGACAACGACGTTGGCTTGAACTGTTGAAAGATTATGATCATACCATTCAATACCATCCTGGAAAAGCGAACGTGGTAGCTGACGCATTGAGTAGAAGATCATATGCGGGTACAAGTGCAATATTAACAACGCAAAGGCCCATTTTGTGTGACTTGCAAAGGATGGAGATAGAGTTAAAGACTCCAGGGACCCATGTGATGATGGCGAATATACGAGTAGAACCGACTTTAATCGATAAAGTTAAAGCTGCTCAAGCTACAGACCTGGAGCTGATGCGTATGAAGAAGAAAGTGCAAGAAGGTGCTATGCCGGAAGCAAGAATCGATGAAGAAGGAATACTTCGAGTCAACTCCAGACTTTGTGTTCCTAACAACCCTGATTTAAAGTATGAAATCATGATGGAGGCGCACAACACACCGTTTGCAATCCATCCTGGAAGTACCAAAATGTATCATGATCTTCGTCATACATTTTGGTGGAGCAATATGAAGAGAGAGATAGCGTTGTTTATCTCAAGGTGTCTAACTTGTCAACGAGTCAAAGCGGAGCATCAAGTACCAAAAGGTCCATTGCAACCACTTGAAATTCCAGAATGGAAGTGGGAGCACATTACCATGGATTTCGTTACCGGTCTTCCTAGGGTTTCTCAAGGTATTGATGCGATTTGGGTCATTGTTGATAGATTGACCAAGTCTGCTCATTTCTTACCGATACGAGAAACTTATACACTTGAACGTCTTGCTCGTATGTACATAAACGAGATTGTAAGACTGCATGGTATGCCAGTATCCATAGTTTCTGATCGAGACCCAAGATTCACTTCACGATTTTGGGTTAGTTTACAAAAAGCTATGGGCACGGAGTTACGATTTAGTTCAGCATATCATCCTCAGACGGACGGACAATCAGAGAGGACTATTCAAACTCTTGAAGATCTATTAAGACTCTGTGTCTTTGACT
Organism: Panax notoginseng; assembly: GCA_016801055.1. NCBI lineage: Eukaryota > Viridiplantae > Streptophyta > Magnoliopsida > Apiales > Araliaceae > Panax > Panax notoginseng. Next base: position 167,567,640 of record CM029012.1, read on the forward strand.
TCAAGGGAAGTTGGGACAAGTTCTTACCATTGGTGGAGTTTTCCTACAACAACAGTTATCAAGCAAGTATTGGCATGGCTCCATTCGAAGCATTGTATGGAAGAAAATGTCGTTCTCCAGTATGCTGGGATGAGGTGGGCGAAGCAACGTTGTTGGGACCGGAGTTGGTACGTATGACTACAGAAAAGATTCAAACGATCCGACAACGTATAAAAACCTCACAAGATCGACAAAAGAGTTATGCTGATCTTCATCGAAAGGACGTGGAATTTGATGTAGGAGATCATGTGTTCTTACGTGTTGCTCCATGGAAAGGAGTTACGAGATTTGGAAAGAGAGGAAAGCTAAATCCTCGATTCATCGGTCCATTTTTAATCCTCGATCGAGTAGGAACTGTGGCTTATAGACTCGCTTTACCGCCAAGTATGTCTCGTGTTCATAACGTTTTCCACATATCCATGTTACGCAAATATGTGGAAGACCCGAACCACATTATTGAGTTAGAACCGGACGAAATAGCGGAGGATTTGACGTATGAAGAAGTTCCTGTTCAAATCTTGGATAAGAAGGAACATATTCTACGCTCCAAGGTTATACCTCAAGTCAAAGTTTTGTGGAGAAACCACGATGTTGAGGAAATGACTTGGGAGTTAGAATCAGAAATGAAATCAAGGTATCCTTACCTCTTCGACATACCAGGTACGTACCCTAATTTCGAGGGCGAAATTTCATAAGAAGGGGAGGTTGTAAGACCCCAACTTTTATAAATAAAGATGAATTTTCTATAAATATCATTTTTGAATATTATGGAGTTAATTTGATATAATGTTATAGTTGTGGGTAATATTTATAAATTTTGCAAAGTACGCAAGTTGTTATATAATATTGGTCGGGAAATATTCGTTTTAACAGGGAATATTCGTACAACGACACAATCATTGGTGGACCCCACAACGGAATTATTGTCGGATTGAGAAAACGACAAAAATATTTTATTAAAAATAACGGCGGAAGTTTTACCATTGTTACTGTTGAACTACTCGGTAGTAAAAGTACAGTAATACGTGTGGTTGCATAGTAGCACACGGTATTGATTATTAATGCTTATGTGAGAAGTCACTCAGTTTGATTCAATTATTGTCAGTTAATAATATGAATTATTTAGCGATAATGACGTTTTGTTTTATTCGTATTATTAACGTAATAAAACAGAAACATCTTTTTATATAAAACAAAATACTTTATTAAAGTTATTCTATAAATAGAATATATTATATTTTATTTAAAAGATTTTTCTTTAAATATGGACCGTCAGATTAAAGTAATCAATCTGGACCGTTCATGGATTAGTTACTATGCATTCTATTTTTCTATAAATAGCAGCTCATTCCTTCATTATTTCTTACGAATTCACTGAACTCTAGAGAGAGAAACTATAGAGAGAAACTATAGAGAGAGAGAAGAAGAGTATTCTGCTACTTAACTACTTCCTTATTTCAGCTCTTCTTTAAAACGGTAGGGAATATTATTTCTTTTATATTCATGAAGAGAACTTCTGTTATTCCATTTCTTATTATTCTGTTGGAATAACCTGTATACGCGGTCTACCCTATACTTGGTGACATTCTTCTATTATTCTGTTGGAACATCCTGTCTGTGTGTTTTACACCGGACCTGGTTCCGTTTATTATTCTGTTGGAACATCCTGTCTGTGTGTTTTACACCGGACCTGGTTCCGTTTTTATTATTATTCTGTTGGAACATCCTGTCTGTGTGTTTTACACCGGACCTGGTTCCGTCTTGTTATTATTCTGTTGGAACATCCTGTCTGTGTGTTTTACACCGGACCTGGTTCCATTATTTATTATTCTGTCGGAATATCCTGTCTGTGCGTTTACGCCGGACCTGGTTCCATTATTTATTATTCTGTTGGAATAACCTGTCTGTGCGGTCTATCGCATGCATGGTGATTTCTTTTGTTATTCCATTCTTTATTATACTCAGTTGGTTAAGTTTTGACTTCTATACTCCATGAAATTTGTGGAATATCCTTGATATTTGCGTTTCATCCAGTATCTTTTCATGAAAATATTCTTCTAAGCATTCTTGAATTTTACTCCACAAAGCAGTATCATGTTGACAATTTGGACGTTGTTAATTCCTGGATAAATTAATTCTTGAACTTGTTTTATTGAATTCTTATATCATTGTCATCATCCTCATGTTTATAAAATGTTGAAAGTCATCTGTGGCATGTAGTGCATAGATGGACTTGGTATGATTATGACCAGGGATTATTCGGTATAATCATGACCGTAATGTTACAAATGATGTGGTAAAAGTCCTCATTGGCCCGTAGTGCATTGATGGACAGTTGTTGGCATGATCATGACCATTAATGAATACACGAATATCCTTGGCCGTAGTGCAGGGGTGATTCGATGATGTGGATTATTTTATTAAGCTGAGTCTCAGCGATCACAGTGTTGAAAAACCTTTTAAATCATAAAAGATAGTAGAGTTTATTTTCTACTTGACTCTTTTAATGGATTGCTTGTTCCGCTGCAGTTAAACTTGATGTCTATTATATTTTATCAGTTTAACATTGTTGAAGGCTAATGATAATTTATTCTGCATTATCTTAGTCATAATATTTCTTACTGGGCTAGTTGAGCTCACCCTTTCTTTCACTGTTCTCTTCAGGAAATGAGAACGTAGCTGGGACAAGTCGGGGAACGGAGTGATGGTCCGAATGATAGTATTAGTTAGTAGTCCTCACTATTCTATGTAATGGTGTGTTAATAAATGTAATGAGGACTCCTTTTGAGTATGAATACTCTCTAGAAGATAATATTTGTATTCAAACTCACAGTTTATGTTTTGTCGTATTGTACACGACAGATGTATTAATCAGTTGTATTTGTATTCTGTACTATGTATCTGACGACCCAAGATGGGTGATGTATACCTAATTTTGGGGACGTCACAATTGTTACTGTTGAACTACTCGGTAGTAAAAGTACAGTAATACGTGTGGTTGCATAGTAACACACGGTATTGATTATTAATGCTTATGTGAGAAGTCACTCAGTTTGATTCAATTATTGTCAGTTAATAATATGAATTATTTTGCGATAATGACGTTTTGTTTTATTCGTATTATTAACGTAATAAAACAGAAACATCTTTTTATATAAAACAGAATATTTTATGAAAGTTATTCTATAAATAGAATATATTATATTTTATTTAAAAGATTTTTCTTTAAATATGGACCGTCATATTAAAGTAATCAATCTGGACCGTTCATGGATTAGTTACTATGCATTCTATTTTTCTATAAATAGCAGCTCATTCCTTCATTATTTCTTACGAATTCACTGAACTCTAGAGAGAGAAACTATAGAGAGAAAGAAGAAGAGTATTCTGCTACTTAACTACTTCCTTATTTCAGCTCTTCTTTAAAACGGTAAGGGGTGTTATTCTTTCTTATTCATGAAGAGAACTGTTGTTATTCCATTTCTTATTATTCTGTAGGAATAACCTGTATACGCGGTCTACCCTATACTTGGTGACATTCTTCTATTATTCTGTTGGAACATCCTGTCTGTGTATTTTACACCGGACCTGGTTCCATTTTTATTATTATTCTGTTGGAACATCCTGTCTGTGTGTTCTACACCGGACCTGGTTCCGTCTTGTTATTATTCTGTTGGAACATCCTGTCTGTGTGTTTTACACCGGACCTGGTTCCATTATTTATTATTCTGTCGGAATATTCAGTCTGTGTGTTTACGCCGGACCTGGTTTCATTATTTATTATTCTGTTGGAATAACCTGTCTGTGCGGTCTATCGCATGCATGGTGATTTCTTTTGTTATTCCATTCTTTATTATACTCAGTTGGTTAAGTTTTGACTTCTATACTCCATGAAATTTGTGGAATATCCTTGATAATTGCGTTTCATCCAGTATCTTTTTATGAAAATATTCTTCTAAGCATTCTTGAATTTTACTCCACAAAACGGTATCATGTTGACAATTTGGACGTTGTTAATTCTTGGATAAATTAATTCTTGAACTTGTTTTATTGAATTCTTATATCATTGTCATCATCCTCATGTTTATAAAATGTTAAAAGTCATCTGTGGCCTGTAGTGCATAGATGGACTTGGTATGATTATGACCAGGGATTATTCGGTATAATCATGACCGTAATGTTACAAATGATGTGGTAAAAGTCCTCATTGGCCCGTAGTGCATTGATGGACAGTTGTTGGCATGATCATGACCATTAATGAATACACGAATATCCTTGGCCGTAGTGCAGGGGTGATTCGATGATGTGGATTATTTTATTAAGCTGAGTCCCAGCGATAACAGTGTTGAAAAACCTTTTAAATCATAAAAGATAGTAGAGTTTATTTTCTACTTGACTCTTTTAATGGATTGCTTATTCCGCTGCAGTTAAACTTGATGTCTATTATATTTTATCAGTTTAACATTGTTGAAGGCTAATGATAATTTATTCTGCATTATCTTAGTCATAATATTTCTTACTGGGCTAGTTGAGCTCACCCTTTCTTTCACTGTTCTCTTCAGAAAATGAGAACGTAGCTGGGGCAAGTCGGGGAACGGAGTGATGGTTCGAATAATAGTATTAGTTAGTAGTCCTCACTATTCTATGTAATAGTGTGTTAATAAATGTAATGAGGACTCCTTTTGAGTATGAATACTGTTTAGAAGATAATATTTGTATTCAAACTCGCAGTTTATGTTTTGTCGTATTGTACACGACAGTTGTATTAGTAAGTTGTATTTGTATTCTGTACTTTGTATCTGACGACCCAAGATGGGTGATGTATACCTAATTTTGGGGGCGTCACATGATATTTTTGTTAGAATATACCGTAGGGTATACTTGAGCTATAACCACCTGTGGGGGTACCATAAGCATGTCGTCTTGGCATGAGAGACATGACACTCTCCGTGGCGGTGTGATTAGTCCACGGCGTCTCCGTTTTGGGCTCCGGAGGAAGTGGGCCATTTGGTGTTTTGTTGTGGGAGGCATATGGGTTAACCCTAATTTTCTGTTCTGCGGATTTGTGATGTTGTGCCAAACACACTTATCCGATTTGCATACATTTGGATTCGCGGTCCAATGTGTGATTTGCCTGTGTGGCATTATTTTGGTTGCCTATATGGCATCATTTGACTTGCCTGTGTGGCATTGTTTTGACTTTCCTGTGTGGCATTGTTTTGACTTGTCTGTGTGGTAAGATATATTTCTGAGCTCAATCGGTATGAAATAATCCCAGCCATTTGTTTCAGCTTATTATTTCATTGTGTTAGTGTTGTTCATTTCGTTTCAGTTCGTTTCGTCTCCTTTCAATTAATTGAGTTAGTTACTTCAGTTCATTCTTTACTCTTCTGTTTGTTTCATTAATTCTGTTGGTTCAGATATATTCTATTCAAATCTTTAGAGATTTTATTTTTCGTCGGAGGCAATATTTTGTCTATGTTGATTTCGTATTTCAGTTGTATATCTTTTGTATCTTTATATCCGTACTGGGCAATTGGCTCATGCTGTGTTTTTCTTCTGACAGGTTTGCAGGGGTGATTCAGGGCTAGTGTGATGAGATTATTGCCTTTGACCATTTAGGTTGATTCGAGTTTTAAGTTTTGATTATTTTGACTCAGTTTGGAGAATTGTACTTATTACTTTATTAATGGATCACAACTATTAATATTTTGAGGTTGTTAGTGCTCTGTTTATTTATTTTGAGGTTTGTTGTGTTTTGCACGTGACCTCCCTTTCCTTTTCGGGAAGGGGGTGTTACAATAAGGATGGATTACAAGAGACTTTTAACATAAGAGAACATACAAAATTAAAAGGCATACCCGCCAAATTATTATAGCAGTCGTATCAAAGACATGACATCAATCTTATTACTAATTACTATGGATCCGATTATCATGAAATTAACTTTATAGTAAATTGATCAATTGACCAATGCAGTATCGACACGCACCACTCCCCAGTGTAATAGTTTAAAAGAGACTATAACTGACAAATCCTAAGATGAGGGAGTTTGTCCACATATTTACTAATTTTTTTAATAAAGTACACTCTACATTTGACTATCTTCAGGGACGAAGCTATGTATAGACCGAAAGGATCACAGCCCCCAAGGTTTGAAAATTTTATAAGTCCCACTTGTTCATTTTTGTTCATAAAGTGCTTCTGATTACAAACTAATTTTATTATTAAATTCATTATAATTGCATGTTTGTATAATCGGAGCATAATATTGTATATGTGTTATTCTAATTGAATGATACATTGTATATAGGTAATCAACTAAAACTCTTATTTAATTTTTTTTGTTCTTTGTTTATTTTATGAAACTTAATATTTTAATTTTTAAAAGTTTAATAAGTGATCATAATATTGTATATATTAATTCCAATTGCATATTAAATTTGTTTTTCGGTAACCAACTAAAACTCTTACTTATTTGATTGCAAATTTATGAAAATTTTATTATTAAAAAGTTCAATGAGTGGTCTAATAATATTGATCAACTCATTATTGTAGTGTAGTTAATTGAAATTTTTATTTTTTGTTTTAAAATCATGGGAAAATTATATTTCATTTTTCAATCAAGAGAAAGCAATCAAATCATGTTGACGCATCTCTACTTACCTCTGAGCCTAATGTTCAAACATCTCTGCCTACCCCTGAACAAGAACAACGTTCTCTAAAATCAATTACAATCCACATCAATGTTGTAACGACTCCAAAATAGGTCCATTCCATCTAACCCATTCTGAGTCGTCAAATACATGGTACAGAAAACAACTACAACTCTATTACAACAATTGTCGTACAAAATACAACAACACATATGCTGTGAGTTTGAATACAAATATATACCAAATGTGACACATGTCCCAACCGTGAACAGCACCTCACAGTAACACCTTACATAAAGGTATAGTCAAAAACTGTTTTAGAAATTAGAATCTTTGGGAAGTGCTCAAGGAAACCTTCGTACATGGGAGGCCATGCGTCTAGGTTATGATAGATATCATATGGCCACAGAATTATCCTTGGTTGACCCAATAGACCCCAAAGAAAAACGAGAAGATTACTATCATATTCTTCCCAATGGTGAGTCTTCTCTTGACTTATCATTATCTCCACTGTCTTTAATCGTGAATTATACTTCAAACAAACACCAAGATTATATAGGTAGTGCTCGTATATATACTCAGCAAGTGGATGAGCACAACCCTGTCTTATGATGATACGAGGCTGTATGTCATTAGACACGTTGGGTTCGTCTCACCCTATTTGATTCACCAAATATAACTACTAAATGATGACCACCGTTCAATTCCCCTGTTACCCCCGCTCGACCCAACTACACTCTTGTTACCTGAAAGGAATTGTGAAACAGAAGGGTGAGCACAACTAGCCAGTAAAGAATATCATGACTAAAGATAAATCAATTATCAATAGTCTTCATCAGTAATAAATCAGAGATTTAGAACATATGGTAGATGATAAAAAATTTCAACCATAGTTGCAGCGGAACGAGCAATCCATTAGAAGAGTCAAATAGACTACAAAGTCTATTATCTTCTCCATGTTAAAAATCCACCAACAATATTTTATCCCTGTAACATCAATCAACAATTCCTTTCCACAATCATATGAGTAACTCATAATCATAATTGTGATTCTAAATTTTTCTTCGCACCCAGGACGAAGAATATTTTCATCACCTGTCTTTACCTGAAACATCAAAGATCATGGTTATACCAAATCACAGTTCCTGTTCATAATCATACTAATAAATTCATCTCTGCACTATAGGCCAACGATATTCGTCAACAGTTCATCTTTGCACTACTGGCCAAAGATATTCAACAACAGGTCATCTTTGCACTACGGGCCAAAGATATTCATCAACAATTCATCTTTGCACTACAGGCCAAAGATATTCCTCAACAGTTCATATTTGCACTACAGGCCAAATATATTTATATCTCAAAGAAATATATAATCATTTCAGAATTTATATAAACAATAATTATAACCATGTTAATCAATTCATCTTTACACTTAAGCTAAAGATATTCAATTATAAATTCAATTGTCATGATCATACCAGTTAACAAATCATCTTTGCACTACAGGCCAAAGATATTCCTCAGTCGCGATCATACCAGTAATTTACCCATCTTTACACTCAAGTGAAAGAGAAATTCAACATCAGGGTTATAAAAATATTATATATGATAATAAAAACAATATTATCAACAACTGCATTTATTTTCAAGAGCAATAATCATAAATCAACGATAATTTGGTCATAAAAAGAATCCAATTTTTCTGTGAATAGTAACTCGTAAATAGTAACTCATGAATAATAACTCATGAATAGTAACTCATGAATAGAAACTCCAACATGGAAAAGGTAGAAATTCCACAATAAAATCCATATCAATATTTCGGCATAATGATATTGGAAGAATAATATTTCTTAACCTTATAAACAATTTATTTAAATTGTTTACACTTTACTAATTAATGCATTTAATCATCATAAAATGCCAACTCTTACGATTTTATCATCAATAACCAAAACCCTCATCAAAAATCTACATATACCTCATATAGGATTCTCAAGCCATAAAATCTTATTTTTCAAATTTTCTTTCTTCACAAAACATATTTAATTCATTTACTTATAACTAAACTATTTTTATAAAAAATACCAAATCAGTTCTAAAAATATTTCTTTTCTGAGATTTAGCATAATATAGTCCCATAGTGAACATATGTTTTTCTCAGAATTTTTAAAAGTCATTTACTATTTTTCATATGGCCAAAACAGCCGAATATTTAGACATTTATCAAAAATTGTACTTTTATCTAAAAATTTTGAAATTCACAGAGTATACTCCTATCATATACATGTACTCCCAATAAAAATTTCATCAATTTTGGAGTTAACCACAAGGAGTTATAAGCGGTTACTTTTAAAATAGTTTTTTCCCATAAGATTCATAACTCTTAATCTATACATCCAAAAATCATCATTTTTGGACACAATCAAGAAAACTCATCAAAATATCATTTCAAATTTTTCCAAAATTTTCTGATGTTCAGAAAAATTACGAAACTGAAAATCATAACAACCCTTAAAATCTCTTACTATCCCTTACCTCAAAAGAGTAATACTTCTGATCGGTATAAGGCTGAAGGAAACTTGCACTGATGAATAGAAACTCACAGAGTATCTAAATACTCATAAATTATACTCAATAATCTAGAGAGAGAAAGAGAGAAAACTTATGAATTCTGGTGTGATTTTCAATTCTAACTTAGCCCTCTATTTATAGGAAAATTTTAGTAGGCTTGACCTGCAACCTGATGGCTTTACCTGCTACTATTCTCACCCACCACATTTGAAATATAATTCAGCACATTTCTTCACCAACCACAAGTGGGGCCCACCAATTCTAGAATTTTCCACCAAGAATGATTTATAACCTAATTTTCGAATCAGCCACCTCTTAAAATTCATAACAAATTATACGTTCATTTTTAACGGTTCAAAATTTGTGGACATATACTCAACTTATATATGTATAACATATCCAAAAATTATCACGATCCAACGGTCGGATTAAAAATTATAACCCCCTCAAAATATCTCAAAAATCCTAATTTTTAATACCTCCATTCCGACAAAAATACTGATAAAAACCTCAACATTAATTCCTTCATTTTTAACCACAAAAATATATCCCTCATTTATATCCACATAAAATAAATATTTCCTTATCATATGAATCAATAATTAATTATTCACAAATAATATTACAGAATCACATTTATGACAACCAGGCCGTTCCCAGGAAAGAGGGGGCTTTCCAATAAGAATTTTTTCCTTACTGGCGCGCAATTAGGTGACCAAACCTCTCCTTAGACAGAACTTTCTAGACATTGCCAATAATATTATCTAATAATATTATTCAAATAATATGAATTATTGATCTGATAATGGGAAATACTGTGTAGTGACAATTATTGAACAACAATAATATAAAATTTCAACGTAGCAATTATTGAATCAATAAAATAAAATATTGAACAGTAATTACTGTAATAATTATTGAGTAGTGCCTTCTTACGTAAGAATCAATAATTTTAAAAATACTGTGCAATACCGTGTGCTACTGTGCAATAACGCGTATTACTGTATTTTAACCACCGGGTATTTCAACAGTATTAACGGTAACAACTACGCCGTTATTTGTAAAAACTCAAATTTGTCGTTTTCTTCATCCGACAATTATTCGTTATGGGGCCCACAAATAGCTGCGCCGTCGTACGAATATTCCCCGACAGAAACAATATTCCACGACCAAACGAATATTTCCCGACAACAATGATTATTTTATAACCACTTGCTTATTTTGAGAAAAATTCATATATCACCTTTAACTTTAACTTTTTATCAATTTAATCATTTACTGAATTATAATTATAAGAAAATTTGAATACTTTTATTTCATAAAATTCGGGGTCTTACAATCTCCCCTCCTTATGAAATTTCGTCCTCGAAATTTGCGTACCTGGTATTTTGAAGAGTTGAGAATACCTTACTTCCATTTCAGATTCTATCTCTCAGATCATCATGATTTCTCCATTGCTCATCTCCCATGATAACTTCATTTGGGTTCCTCATTTGTTGAGAAGTCATGACAACCGCCATCCCTCGAACTACTCGGCTTTGACTTGTCTGGAGCAGCATTTGGCGGCGTCATTACCGTTGAAATATACCTTTCTATATGACATATTTCTCCCTCAACTGCCTTTTCGTACTCCTCATTCATGATCTGAATCATCAATCTTCGATCCATATCGGATTCAGGTTGACCGCTATGTACAGGGTAATTCAAAACTCGATGTTGGGTTCTCCTAATTGCTTTCTAAAAAGAGAAATTCATATCATCTATTTTAGCCTTCTTAGATCGAACATCTCTTTTCACAATATCCACATGTCGTGCGGCTTTTGCCCATGCATCACTTATTCTCACTCGTTCAGTTTTTTCTTCTTTCAGCTCAGATTCCATTTTTATCATCTTATACTCTGCCAAAGAATGCTTCTGTTCAAGCATCACATATCGGGTAACACAAGCTTGAATTGTTGCATCCTTTTGTTCCACGACCGCCTGTCGTTCTTCTGCCTGCTCTTCTAACTCATGAATACGATTTTAAAATTCTACATTTTGATCATATAATACCTCTAATAAACTCTCCTCTGGTACTTCTTCTTCCTCTTCTTCCTCAGTCTCAGCTGTTACCTTTGCGACTATCTCGGGTGCAACTATCAATTCTTCACTCACCACATGGATATCTCTAATTCCTTCTTCGTCTGACATCACATTATCACGGTTAGTGATTAGAGGTATCCCCACAGTCTCATTCACTCCATTGTTCGCATTCTCAGCTGTCATTCTCAAATACTGCCATAAAACAAGGGTTAATTAAACAAATTAACATATCACATAATATCCCAATATTATGACTAACCAACATATAAGCTTAGGTAGGACACACTAGCGAAGGATTTACTCATCTCTCCCCTCCTAGTTGTATTCCCCGATCTCCGCCAGAGATCATATCCCTAAGCTCTGATACCAACTGTAACGACCCCAAAATAGGTCCATTCCATCCAACCCATTCTGAGTCGTCAAATACATGGTACAGAAAACAACTACAACTCTATTACAACAATTGTCGTACAAAATACAATAACACATATGCTGTGAGTTTGAATACAAATATATACCAAATGTGACACATGTCCCAATCGTGAACAGCACCTCACAGTAACACCTTACATAAAGGTATAGTCAAAAACTGTTTTAGAAATTAGAATCTTTGGGAAGTGCTCAAGGAAACCTTCGTACATGGGAGGCCATGCGTCTAGGTTATGATAGATATCATATGGCCACAGAATTATCCTTGGTTGACCCAATAGACCCCAAAGAAAAACGAGAAGATTACTATCATATTCTTCCCAATGGTGAGTCTTCTCTTGACTTATCATTATCTCCACTGTCTTTAATCGTGAATTATACTTCAAACAAACACCAAGATTATATAGGTAGTGCTCGTATATATACTCAGCAAGTGGATGAGCACAACCCTGTCTTATGATGATACGAGGCTGTATGTCATTAGACACGTTGGGTTCGTCTCACCCTATTTGATTCACCAAATATAACTACTAAATGATGACCACCGTTCAATTCCCCTGTTACCCCCGCTCGACCCAACTACACTCTTGTTACCTGAAAGGAATTGTGAAACAGAAGGGTGAGCACAACTAGCCAGTAAAGAATATCATGACTAAAGATAAATCAATTATCAATAGTCTTCATCAGTAATAAATCAGAGATTTAGAACATATGGTAGATGATAAAAAATTTCAACCATAGTTGCAGCGGAACGAGCAATCCATTAGAAGAGTCAAATAGACTACAAAGTCTATTATCTTCTCCATGTTAAAAATCCACCAACAATATTTTATCCCTGTAACATCAATCAACAATTCCTTTCCACAATCATATGAGTAACTCATAATCATAATTGTGATTCTAAATTTTTCTTCGCACCCAGGACGAAGAATATTTTCATCACCTGTCTTTACCTGAAACATCAAAGATCATGGTTATACCAAATCACAGTTCCTGTTCATAATCATACTAATAAATTCATCTCTGCACTATAGGCCAACGATATTCGTCAACAGTTCATCTTTGCACTACTGGCCAAAGATATTTAACAACAGGCAATCTTTGCACTACGGGCCAAAGATATTTATCAACAATTCATCTTTGCACTACAGGCCAAAGATATTCCTCAACAGTTTATATTTGCACTACAGGCCAAATATATTTATATCTCAAAGAAATATATAATCATTTCAGAATTTATATAAACAATAATTATAACCATGTTAATCAATTCATCTTTACACTTAAGCTAAAGATATTCAATTATAAATTCAATGGTCATGATCATACCAGTTAACAAATCATCTTTGCACTACAGGCCAAAGATATTCCTCAGTCACAATCATACCAGTAATTTACCCATCTTTACACTCAAGTGAAAGAGAAATTCAACATCAGGGTTATAAAAATGTTATACATGATAATAAAAACAATATTATCCACAACTGCATTTATTTTCAAGAGCAACAATCATAAATCAACGATAATTTGGTCAGAAAAAGAAACCAATTTTGTAAGACCCCAACTTTTATAAATAAAGATAAATTTTCTATAAATATCATTTTTGAATATTATGGAGTTAATTTGATATAATGTTATAGTTGTGGGTAATATTTATAAATTTTGCAAAGTACGCAAGTTGTTATATAATATTCGATTGGTCGGAGAATATTCGTTTTAACAGAAAATATTCATACAACGACACAATCATTGGTGGACCCCACAACAGAATTATTGTCGGATTGAGAAAACGACAAAAAAATATTTTATTAAAAATAATGGCGGAAATTTTACCATTGTTACTGTTGAACTACTCGGTAGTAAAAGTACAGTAATACGTGTGGTTGCATAGTAGCACACGGTATTGATTATTAATGCTTATGCGAGAAGTCACTCAGTTTGATTAATTTATTGTCAGTTAATAATATGAATTATTTAGCGATAATTACTTTTTGTTTTATTCGTATTATTAACGTAATAAAACAGAAACATCTTTTTATATAAAACAGAATACTTTATTAAAGTTATTCTATAAATAGAATATATTATATTTTATTTAAAAGATTTTTCTTTAAATATGGACCGTCAGATTAAAGTAATCAATCTGGACCGTTCATGGATTAGTTACTATGCATTCTATTTTTCTATAAATAGCAGCTCATTCCTTCATTATTTCTTACGAATTCACTGAACTCTTGAGAGATAAGCTATAGAGAGAAACTATAGAGAGAGAAGAAGAAGAGTATTCTGCTACTTAACTACTTCCTTACTTCAGCTTTTCTTTAAAATGGTAAGGGGTGTTATTCTTTCTTATTCATGAAGAGAACTGTTGTTATTCCATTTCTTATTATTCTGTTGGAATAACCTGTATACGCGGATCTACCCTATACTTGGTGATATTCTTCTATTATTCTGTTGGAACATCCTGTCTGTGTGTTTTACACCGGACCTGGTTCCGTTTTTATTATTATTCTGTTGGAACATCCTGTCTGTATGTTTTACACCGGACCTGGTTCCGTTTTTATTATTATTCTGTTGGAACATCCTGTCTGTGTATTTTACACCGGACCTGGTTCCGTCTTGTTATTATTCTGTTGGAACATCCTGTCTGTGTGTTTTACACCGGACCTGGTTCCATTATTTATTATTCTGTCGGAATATTCAGTCTGTGTGTTTACGCCGGACCTGGTTCCATTATTTATTATTCTGTTGGAATAACCTGTCTGTGCGGTCTATCGCATGCATGGTGATTTCTTTTGTTATTCCATTCTTTATTATACTCAGTTGGTTAAGTTTTGACTTCTATACTCCATGAAATTTGTGGAATATCCTTGATAATTGCGTTTCATCCAGTATCTTTTTATGAAAATATTCTTCTAAGCATTCTTGAATTTTACTCCACAAAACGGTATCATGTTGACAATTTGGACGTTGTTAATTCTTGGATAAATTAATTCTTGAACTTGTTTTATTGAATTCTTATATCATTGTCATCATCCTCATGTTTATAAAATGTTAAAAGTCATCTGTGGCCTGTAGTGCATAGATGGACTTGGTATGATTATGACCAGGGATTATTCGGTATAATCATGACCGTAATGTTACAAATGATGTGGTAAAAGTCCTCATTGGCCCGTAGTGCATTGATAGATAGTTGTTGGCATGATCATGACCATTAATGAATACACGAATATCCTTGGCCGTAGTGCAGGGGTGATTCGATGATGTGGATTATTTTATTAAGCTGAGTCCCAGCGATAACAGTGTTGAAAAACCTTTTAAATCATAAAAGATAGTAGAGTTTATTTTCTACTTGACTCTTTTAATGGATTGCTTATTCCGCTGCAGTTAAACTTGATGTCTATTATATTTTATCAGTTTAACATTGTTGAAGGCTAATGATAATTTATTCTGCATTATCTTAGTCATAATATTTCTTACTGGGCTAGTTGAGCTCACCCTTTCTTTCACTGTTCTCTTCAGAAAATGAGAACGTAGCTGGGGCAAGTCGGGGAACGGAGTGATGGTTCGAATAATAGTATTAGTTAGTAGTCCTCACTATTCTATGTAATAGTGTGTTAATAAATGTAATGAGGACTCCTTTTGAGTATGAATACTGTTTAGAAGATAATATTTGTATTCAAACTCGCAGTTTATGTTTTGTCGTATTGTACACGACAGTTGTATTAGTAAGTTATATTTGTATTCTGTACTTTGTATCTGACGACCCAAGATGGGTGATGTATACCTAATTTTAGGGGCGTCACAAATTTTTCTGTGAATAGTAACTCGTAAATAGTAACTCATGAATAATAACTCATGAATAGTAACTCCAACATGAAAAAGGTAGAAATTCCACAATAAAATCCATATCAATATTTCGGCATAATGATATTAAAAGAATAATATTTCTTAACCTTATAAACAATTTATTTAAATTGTTTACACTTTACTAATTAATGCATTTAATCATCATAAAATGTCAACTCTTACGATAATATCATCAATAACCAAAACCCTCATCAAAAATCTGCATATACCTCATATAGGATTCTCAAGCCATAAAATCTTATTTTTCAAATTTTCTTTCTTCACAAAACATATTTAATTCATTTACTTATAACTAAACTATTTTTATGAAAAATACCAAATCAGTTTAAAAAATATTTCTTTTCTGAGATTTAGCATAATATAGTCTCATAGTGAACATATATTTTTCTCAGAATTTTTAAAAGTCATTTAATATTTTTCATATGGCTAAAACAGCCGAATAATTAGACATTTATCAAAAATTTTGCTTTTATCTAAAAATTCTGAAATTCACAGAGTATACTCCTATCATATACATGTACTCTCAATAAAAATTTTATCAATTTTGGAGTTAACCACAAGGAGTTATAAGCGGTTACTTTTAAAATAGTTTTTTCCCATAAGATTCATAACTCTTAATCTATACATCCAAAAATCACCATTTTTGGACACAATCAAGAAAACTCATCAAAATATCATTTCAAATTTTTCCAAAATTTTCTGAAGTTCAGAAAAATTACGAATCTGAAAATCATAACAACCCTTAAAATCTCTTACTATCCCTTACCTCAAAAGAGCAGTACTTCTGATAGGTATAAGGCTGAAGGAAACTTGCACTGATGAAAAGAAACTCACAGAGTATCTAAATACTCACAAATTACACTCAATAATCTAGAGAGAGAAAGAGAGAAAATTTGTGACGCCCCCAAAATTAGGTATACATCACCCATCTTGGGTCGTCAGATGCATAGTACAGAATACAAATACAACTGATTAATACATCTGTCGTGTACAATACGACAAAACATAAACTGTGAGTTTGAATACAAATATTATCTTCTAGAGAGTATTCATACTCAAAAGGAGTCCTCATTACATTTATTAACACACCATTACATAGAATAGTGAGGACTACTAACTAATACTATCTTCGGACCATCACTCCGTACCCCGACTTGTCCCAGCTACGTTCTCATTTCCTGAAGAGAACAGTGAAAGAAAGGGTGAGCTCAACTAGCCCAGTAAGAAATATTATGACTAAGATAATGCAGAATAAATTATCATTAGCCTTCAACAATGTTAAACTGATAAAATATAATAGACATCAAGTTTAACTGTAGCGGAACAAGCAATCCATTAAAAGAGTCAAGTAGAAAATAAACTCTACTATCTTTTATGATTTAAAAAGTTTTTCAACACTGTAATCGCTGAGACTCAGCTTAATAAAATAATCCACATCATCAAATCACCCCTGCACTACGGCCAAGGATATTCGTGTATTCATTAATGGTCATGATCATGCCAACAACTGTCCATCAATGCACTACGGGCCAATGAGGACTTTTACCACATCATTTGTAACATTACGGTCATGATTATACCGAATAATCCCTGGTCATAATCATACCAAGTCCATCTATGCACTACATGCCACAGATGACTTTCAACATTTTATAAACATGAGGATGATGACAATGATATAAGAATTCAATAAAACAAGTTCAAGAATTAATTTATCCAGGAATTAACAACGTCCAAATTGTCAACATGATACTGCATTGTGGAGTAAAATTCAAGAATGCTTAGAAGAATATTTTCTTGAAAAGATACTGGATGAAACGCAACTATCAAGGATATTCCACAAATTTCATGGAGTATAGAAGTCAAAACTTAACCAACTGAGTACAATAAAGAATGGAATAACAAAAGAAATCACCATGCATGCGATAGACCGCACAGACAGGTTATTCCAATAGAATAATAAATAATGGAACCAGGTCCGGCGTAAACGCACAGACAGGATATTCCGACAGAATAATAAATAATGGAACCAGGTCCGGTGTAAAACACACAGACAGGATATTCCAACAGAATAATAATAAAACGGAACCAGGTCCGGTGTAAAACACACAGACAGGATGTTCCAACAGAATAATAAACGGAACCAGGTCCGGTGTAAAACACACAGACAGGATGTTCCAACAGAATAATAGAAGAATGTCACCAAGTATAGGGTAGACCGCGTATACTGGTTATTCCAACAGAATAATAACGAATGGAATAACAGAAGTTCTCTTCATGAATATAAAAGAAATAATATTCCCTACCTTAAAAGAACTAGATATTGGAAAAGTGATGTAGCAGAATACTTTTATTCTCTCTCTCTTATTCTCTCTATACTTTCTCTCTCTATAGCTTGAATGAATTCGTGAAAAATAATGAATCCCTAGGCCTCTATTTATAGAAAAACTGAGGGTGGCTCTTGGTCTTAACGAAGGGTCAAATGACTCTTGGTCTTAACGAAGGGTCAAATGACTCTTGGTAATATTGAAGGGACAACTACTATTGACGAAAATAATTACTATTGACCAAGGTAAATACTATTGACGAAGGTAATTACTATTGACCAAGGTAAATACTATTGACGAAGGTAATTACTATTGACCAAGGTAAATACTATTGACGAAGGTAATTACTATTGACCAAGGTAAATACTATTGACGAAGGTAATTACTATTGACGACGGTAATTACTATTGACGAAGAGACTCTTAGATGATGACATATGACCCCCCATAAAATAACCAAACTTACCACAACGTCTCAATTATTGATTTAATAATATAACATATTATACAGATGATACTATGACAATAATTTAAGAGATATGATGCAGCAATTACTGTAGCAATAATTGAGTATAGCTGAGTGACTTCTCACGTAAGCATCAATAATCAATACCGTGTGCTACTATGCAACCACGCGTATTACTGTACTTTTACTACCAAGTAGTTCAACAGTTTTAACGATTTTAACGTAATACCTCAGCTGTTATTTTTATAGAAAGATAATTTTGTCGTTTTCTCAATCCGACAATAATTCCGTTGTGGGGTCCACCAATGATTGTGCCGTCGTACGAATATTCCCCGACAAAAAGAATATTCCCCGACCAAACGAATATTTTATAACAACTTGCTTACTTTGCAAAATTTATAAATATTACCCACAACTATAACATTATATCAAATTAACTCCATAATATTCAAAAATGATATTTATAGAAAATTCATCTTTATTTATAAAAATTGGGGTCTTACAACCTCCCCTTCTTATGAAATTTCGCCCTCGAAATTAGGGTACGTACCTGGTATGTCGAAGAGGTAAGGATACCTTGATTTCATTTCTGATTCTAACTCCCAAGTCATTTCCTCAACATCGTGGTTTCTCCACAAAACTTTGACTTGAGGTATAACCTTGGAGCGTAGAATATGTTCCTTCTTATCCAAGATTTGAACAGGAACTTCTTCATACGTCAAATCCTCCGCTATTTCGTCCGGTTCTAACTCAATAATGTGGTTCGGGTCTTCCACATATTTGCGTAACATGGATATGTGGAAAACGTTATGAACACGAGACATACTTGGCGGTAAAGCGAGTCTATAAGCCACAGTTCCTACTCGATCGAGGATTAAAAATGGACCGATGAATCGAGGATTTAGCTTTCCTCTCTTTCCAAATCTCGTAACTCCTTTCCATGGAGCAACACGTAAGAACACATGATCTCCTACATCAAATTCCACGTCCTTTCGATGAAGATCAGCATAACTCTTTTGTCGATCTTGTGAGGTTTTTATACGTTGTCGGATCGTTTGAATCTTTTCTGTAGTCATACGTACCAACTTCGGTCCCAACAACGTTGCTTCGCCCACCTCATCCCAGCATACTGGAGAACGACATTTTCTTCCATACAATGCTTCGAATGGAGCCATGCCAATACTTGCTTGATAACTGTTGTTGTAGGAAAACTCCACCAATGGTAAGAACTTGTCCCAACTTCCTTGAAGTCAAAGACACAGAGTCTTAATAGATCTTCAAGAGTTTGAATAGTCCTCTCTGATTGTCCGTCCGTCTGAGGATGATATGCTGAACTAAATCGTAACTCCGTGCCCATAGCTTTTTGTAAACTAACCCAAAATCGTGAAGTGAATCTTGGGTCTCGATCAGAAATTATGGATACTGGCATACCATGCAGTCTTACAATCTCGTTTATGTACATACGAGCAAGACGTTCAAGTGTATAAGTTTCTCGTATCGGTAAGAAATGAGCAGACTTGGTCAATCTATCAACAATGACCCAAATCGCATCAATACCTTGAGAAACCCTGGGAAGACCGGTAACGAAATCCATGGTAATGTGCTCCCACTTCCATTCTGGAATTTCAAGTGGTTGCAATGGACCTTTTGGTACTTGATGCTCCGCTTTGACTCGTTGACAAGTTAGACACCTTGAGATAAACAACGCTATCTCTCTCTTCATATTGCTCCACCAAAATGTATGACGAAGATCATGATACATTTTGGTACTTCCAGGATGGATTGCAAACGGTGTGTTGTGCGCCTCCATCATGATTTCATACTTTAAATCAGGGTTGTTAGAAACACAAAGTCTGGAGTTGACTCGAAGTATTCCTTCCTCATCGATTCTTGCTTCCGGCATAATACCTTCTTGCACTTTCTTCCTCATACGCATCAGCTCCAGGTCTGTAGCTTGAGCAGCTTTAACTTTATCGATTAAAGTCGGTTCTACTCGTATATTCGCCATCATCACATGGGTCCCTGGAGTCTTCAACTCTATCTCCATCCTTTGCAAGTCACACAAAATGGGCCTTTGCGTTGTTAATATTGCACTTGTACCCGCATATGATCTTCTACTCAATGCGTCAGCTACCACGTTCGCTTTTCCAGGATGGTATTGAATGGTATGATCATAATCTTTCAACAGTTCAAGCCAACGTCGTTGTCGCATGTTGAGTTCCTTTTGAGTGAAGAAATATTTGAGGCTTTTATGATCCGTAAAGATCTCCACTTTCTCCCCATACAAGTAATGCCTCCAAATTTTAAGTGCAAAGACAACAGCTGCCAACTCTAGATCATGAGTAGGATAATTCCTCTCATATTCCTTGAGTTGTCTTGATGCATAGGCTATGACTTTTCCATGTTGCATGAGAACGCATCCCAACCCTTTGCTCGAAGCATCACTGTAGATGACAAATCCCTCCGAGCCAGATGGTATTGTTAGAACAGGTGCTGAAATGAGTCTCCTCTTGAGTTCTTGAAAACTCTGCTCACATTCTTCGCTCCAACCAAATTTTGTATCTTTCCGAGTCAGCTGAGTTAATGGAGTAGCGATTCGAGAAAATCCTTCCACGAATCTCCGATAATAACCAGCTAAACCAAGAAAGCTACGTACCTCGGTCACTGATTTAGGTTGCTCCCAGCTTTGAATAGCTTCAATCTTTGTCGGGTCAACCGATATTCCACGACTTGATACTACGTGCCCAAGGAATGCTACCTCCTCCAGCCAGAACTCGCATTTCTTCAACTTGGCATAAAGCTTGTATTCACGAAGCTTTTGGAGTACCAGCCTCAAGTGTTGCTCATGATCTTCACGGCTTTTGGAATAAATAAGGATGTCATCAATAAAGACGACCACAAAGTGATCCAAATATTCCTTGAATACCCGGTTCATCATATCCATGAAGGCAGCAGGAGCATTAGTCAATCCAAAGGACATGACTAGGAATTCATAATGCCCGTACCGAGTTCTAAAAGCCGTCTTTGGAATATCCTCAGTTCTAACCTTCAGCTGATGATATCCAGAACGAAGATCGATCTTTGAAAAGAATTGTGCTCCTTGCAACTGGTCAAACAGGTCATCAATACGTGGCAATGGGTACCTGTTTTTGATGGTGACATGATTCAACTCCCGATAATCAATACAAAGTCGCATACTTCCATCTTTCTTCTTCACGAATAGAACAGGAGCTCCCCAAGGAGAAGTACTAGGACGAATAAAGCCAATGTCTAACAATTCCTGCAGTTGGATCTTTAACTCCTGAAGTTCAATAGGAGCCATTCGATATGGGGCTTTGGAAATGGGTTTTGTACCGGGTTCAAGATCGATACAAAATTCAATTTCACGCTCTGGGGGTAGGCCAGGAAGTTCTTCAGGGAATACGTCAGGGAATTTATTAACAATAGAAATATCATTCAAAACTGACGTATTTTTGTTTAGATCTGTGACATGAGCTAAGAAAGCTTGACATCCGTTTTTCAATAAACGAATAGTTTTATGGCTTGAGATGACAGCGATTGATTTTAATGGTTTGGTTGCTTGAATTCGCATAATAGGTCGATTAGGAATATGAAAACTAACAACCTTACGAAAACAATCAATTTTTGCATAATGAGTAGTTAACCAATCAATCCCTAGAATCACGTCAAATGCAAGTATTTTTAATGAAATCAGATCGATAGGTAATGTGTGGGTACCAACTTGAACCAAACAAGACTTATAAACAGTGGAGGTAATGAAGGTTTCTCCCAACGGAGTTTCCACAGATAAGTCAAAGTCTAATTTCTCCGGAATCAAATTTAATCGATGAGCGCAAGTAGGAGAAATAAAAGAATGGGTTGAACCGGTATCAAATAAAGTATAAACTTCTTTAGAGTTTATAATAAGCTTACCCGTGATGACCTCATTCGGGTTCTTTGCTCTCTGGGAGTTCACAACAAACGCTCTCCCTTGCACAACCGGTTTTGACTTTTCTGGGACGGCTTTTGGTGCCTCCATCCTAGCTGAATTTGTCTTCGGTAAACGACAAAATCGGGCTAAATGACCTTCTCTTCCACAATTATAACATGCTTTGGACGGCATCGCGCAGTTTGGACTGATGTGCCCCTCCCCTCCGCATTTGAAACATATGATAGGTGGTCGTTCTCCTTCCTTAACGACAGGTGCTGGTGCTGACGTCTTTCCATCATTGTTGAATCTCCTCTTCTTGAAATGTCCATTCTTATTGTTTTGGCCCTGATTACCACCGAAGTGGTTACCATTTCTGGCCTGTTGATTCCCTCCACGCTTGTTGTCACCGCTTCGATGACTGCTCTCACTGGTATTATCATTTTGCCGGCTGCTCTCTTTTGGTTGCGTTGTCTCGTTATCGCGCTCCACCAACTGAGCCCTATTTACAACATCTGAATACAAACACAGTTTATGAGAAACAAGATGTTGACGTATCTCCGGCTTCAAACCTCTTAAAAACATCCGCGTCATTCTTTCTTCATTATCCACCAGGTGGGACGCAAACCGGGATAACTCCGCAAATTTTGCCTCGTACTGCGACACGGTCATATTATTCTGCTCCAATTTGATGAACTCCACCTCCTTCATGTGACGAATACTCTCGGGAAAGTATTTGTCGTTAAACAGCTCTTGAAACTTCTCCCAGGACATCTTCAGTGCGGCAGGTTGAGTACGCTTTATCGATTCCCACCAGTAATCTGCCTCTCCTCGCAACATAAAGGCGGCAAAGGGAACCTTTTGCTCCTCGGAGCAACCCAAGACATCAAATATCTTGGTGATCTGCTTTATCCATGTTTCAGCTACAAGTGGTTTGGGTTCTCCCTTAAACTCCGGTGGTCCCAGCTCCTTAAACTGTTTAGCGGTGACCGCCTGAGAGTTTCCAGTATTTCCACCTACGTTGTGGACAGGAGCCGCTTTCACCTGTTGTTGTATGAATTGCATAAAGCCTCTGAACATTTGATCATTCATCATTTGGTCAGTGTTGTTGTTTGCATGAGGATTGACACCTTCCTGATGCACATTATCCTGATTATTGATATGTGGTGAATCAACAGTCGTCTGTGCTCCATTGCTATTCTCAACGTTCTCAGATGCCATTTTCAGATACTGCCACAAAATAAAAATTAATTGATATGTCATATATTATCCTTATATTATGACCGACCAATTAAATACCATGCAAATAAACTTAGGTATGTCATACTAGCGAAGGAAATCTCCGTCTCTCCCCTCCTAGTTCTATTCTCACATCTTAGCCAGGGATCATATCCCTAAGCTCTGATACCAACTGTGACGCCCCCAAAATTAGGTATACATCACCCATCTTGGGTCGTCAGATACATAGTACAGAATACAAATACAACTGATTAATACATCTGTCGTGTACAATACGACAAAACATAAACTGTGAGTTTGAATACAAATATTATCTTCTAGAGAGTATTCATACTCAAAAGGAGTCCTCATTACATTTATTAACACACCATTACATAGAATAGTGAGGACTACTAACTAATACTATCATTCGGACCATCACTCCGTACCCCGACTTGTCTCAGCTACGTTCTCATTTCCTAAAGAGAACAGTGAAAGAAAGGGTGAGCTCAACTAGCCCAGTAAGAAATATTATGACTAAGATAATGCAGAATAAATTATCATTAGCCTTCAACAATGTTAAACTGATAAAATATAATAGACATCAAGTTTAACTGTAGCGGAACAAGCAATCCATTAAAAGAGTCAAGTAGAAAATAAACTCTACTATCTTTTATGATTTAAAAAGTTTTTCAACACTGTGATCGCTGAGACTCAGCTTAATAAAATAATCCACATCATCGAATCACCCCTGCACTACGGCCAAGGATATTCGTGTATTCATTAATGGTCATGATCATGCCAACAACTGTCCATCAATGCACTACGGGCCAATGAGGACTTTTACCACATCATTTGTAACATTACGGTCATGATTATACCGAATAATCCCTGGTCATAATCATACCAAGTCCATCTATGCACTACAGGCCACAGATGACTTTCAACATTTTATAAACATGAGGATGATGACAATGATATAAGAATTCAATAAAACAAGTTCAAGAATTAATTTATCCAGGAATTAACAACGTCCAAATTGTCAACATGATACTGCATTGTGGAGTAAAATTCAAGAATGCTTAGAAGAATATTTTCTTGAAAAGATACTGGATGAAACGCAACTATCAAGGATATTCCACAAATTTCATGGAGTATAGAAGTCAAAACTTAACCAACTGAGTACAATAAAGAATGGAATAACAAAAGAAATCACCATGCATGCGATAGACCGCACAGACAGGTTATTCCAATAGAATAATAAATAATGGAACCAGGTCCGGCGTAAACGCACAGACAGGATATTCCGACAGAATAATAAATAATGGAACCAGGTCCGGTGTAAAACACACAGACAGGATATTCCAACAGAATAATAATAAAACGGAACCAGGTCCGGTGTAAAACACACAGACAGGATGTTCCAACAGAATAATAAACGGAACCAGGTCCGGTGTAAAACACACAGACAGGATGTTCCAACAGAATAATAGAAGAATGTCACCAAGTATAGGGTAGACCGCGTATACTGGTTATTCCAACAGAATAATAACGAATGGAATAACAGAAGTTCTCTTCATGAATATAAAAGAAATAATATTCCCTACCTTAAAAGAACTGGATATTGGAAAAGTGATGTAGCAGAATACTTTTATTCTCTCTCTCTTATTCTCTCTATACTTTCTCTCTCTATAGCTTGAATGAATTCGTGAAAAATAATGAAGCCCTAGGCCTCTATTTATAGAAAAACTGAGGGTGGCTCTTGGTCTTAACGAAGGGTCAAATGACTCTTGGTCTTAACGAAGGGTCAAATGACTCTTGGTAATATTGAAGGGACAACTACTATTGACGAAAGTAATTACTATTGACCAAGGTAAATACTATTGACGAAGGTAATTACTATTGACCAAGGTAAATACTATTGACGAAGGTAATTACTATTGACCAAGGTAAATACTATTGACGAAGGTAATTACTATTGACCAAGGTAAATACTATTGACGAAGGTAATTACTATTGACGACGGTAATTACTATTGACGAAGAGACTCTTAGATGATGACATATGGCCCCCCATAAAATAACCAAACTTACCACAACGTCTCAATTATTGATTTAATAATATAACATATTATACAGATGATACTATGACAATAATTTAAGAGATATGATGCAGCAATTACTGTAGCAATAATTGAGTATAGCTGAGTGACTTCTCACGTAAGCATCAATAATCAATACCGTGTGCTACTATGCAACCACGCGTATTACTGTACTTTTACTACCGAGTAGTTCAACAGTTTTAACGATTTTAACGTAACACCTCAGCCGTTATTTTTATAGAAAGATAATTTTGTCGTTTTCTCAATCCGACAATAATTCCGTTGTGGGGTCCACCAATGATTGTGCCGTCGTACGAATATTCCCCGACAAAAAGAATATTCCCCGACCAAACGAATATTTTATAACAACTTGCTTACTTTGTAAAATTTATAAATATTACCCACAACTATAACATTATATCAAATTAACTCCATAATATTCAAAAATGATATTTATAGAAAATTCATCTTTATTTATAAAAATTGGGGTCTTACAACCTCCCCTTCTTATGAAATTTCGCCCTCGAAATTAAGGTACGTACCTGGTATGTCGAAGAGGTAAGGATACCTTGATTTCATTTCTGATTCTAACTCCCAAGTCATTTCCTCAACATCGTGGTTTCTCCACAAAACTTTGACTTGAGGTATAACCTTGGAGCGTAGAATATGTTCCTTCTTATCCAAGATTTGAACAGGAACTTCTTCATACGTCAAATCCTCCGCTATTTCGTCCGGTTCTAACTCAATAATGTGGTTCGGGTCTTCCACATATTTGCGTAACATGGATATGTGGAAAACGTTATGAACACGAGACATACTTGGCGGTAAAGCGAGTCTATAAGCCACAGTTCCTACTCGATCGAGGATTAAAAATGGACCGATGAATCGAGGATTTAGCTTTCCTCTCTTTCCAAATCTCGTAACTCCTTTCCATGGAGCAACACGTAAGAACACATGATCTCCTACATCAAATTCCACGTCCTTTCGATGAAGATCAGCATAACTCTTTTGTCGATCTTGTGAGGTTTTTATACGTTGTCGGATCGTTTGAATCTTTTCTGTAGTCATACGTACCAACTTCGGTCCCAACAACGTTGCTTCGCCCACCTCATCCCAGCATACTGGAGAACGACATTTTCTTCCATACAATGCTTCGAATGGAGCCATGCCAATACTTGCTTGATAACTGTTGTTGTAGGAAAACTCCACCAATGGTAAGAACTTGTCCCAACTTCCCTTGAAGTCAAAGACACAGAGTCTTAATAGATCTTCAAGAGTTTGAATAGTCCTCTCTGATTGTCCGTCCGTCTGAGGATGATATGCTGAACTAAATCGTAACTCCGTGCCCATAGCTTTTTGTAAACTAACCCAAAATCGTGAAGTGAATCTTGGGTCTCGATCAGAAATTATGGATACTGGCATACCATGCAGTCTTACAATCTCGTTTATGTACATACGAGCAAGACGTTCAAGTGTATAAGTTTCTCGTATCGGTAAGAAATGAGCAGACTTGGTCAATCTATCAACAATGACCCAAATCGCATCAATACCTTGAGAAACCCTGGGAAGACCGGTAACGAAATCCATGGTAATGTGCTCCCACTTCCATTCTGGAATTTCAAGTGGTTGCAATGGACCTTTTGGTACTTGATGCTCCGCTTTGACTCGTTGACAAGTTAGACACCTTGAGATAAACAACGCTATCTCTCTCTTCATATTGCTCCACCAAAATGTATGACGAAGATCATGATACATTTTGGTACTTCCAGGATGGATTGCAAACGGTGTGTTGTGCGCCTCCATCATGATTTCATACTTTAAATCAGGGTTGTTAGGAACACAAAGTCTGGAGTTGACTCGAAGTATTCCTTCCTCATCGATTCTTGCTTCCGGCATAATACCTTCTTGCACTTTCTTCCTCATACGCATCAGCTCCAGGTCTGTAGCTTGAGCAGCTTTAACTTTATCGATTAAAGTCGGTTCTACTCGTATATTCGCCATCATCACATGGGTCCCTGGAGTCTTCAACTCTATCTCCATCCTTTGCAAGTCACACAGAATGGGCCTTTGCGTTGTTAATATTGCACTTGTACCCGCATATGATCTTCTACTCAATGCGTCAGCTACCACGTTCGCTTTTCCAGGATGGTATTGAATGGTATGATCATAATCTTTCAACAGTTCAAGCCAACGTCGTTGTCGCATGTTGAGTTCCTTTTGAGTGAAGAAATATTTGAGGCTTTTATGATCCGTAAAGATCTCCACTTTCTCCCCATACAAGTAATGCCTCCAAATTTTAAGTGCAAAGACAACAGCTGCCAACTCTAGATCATGAGTAGGATAATTCCTCTCATATTCCTTGAGTTGTCTTGATGCATAGGCTATGACTTTTCCATGTTGCATGAGAACGCATCCCAACCCTTTGCTCGAAGCATCACTGTAGATGACAAATCCCTCCGAGCCAGATGGTATTGTTAGAACAGGTGCTGAAATGAGTCTCCTCTTGAGTTCTTGAAAACTCTGCTCACATTCTTCGCTCCAACCAAACTTTGTATCTTTCCGAGTCAGCTGAGTTAATGGAGTAGCGATTCGAGAAAATCCTTCCACGAATCTCCGATAATAACCAGCTAAACCAAGAAAGCTACGTACCTCGGTCACTGATTTAGGTTGCTCCCAGCTTTGAATAGCTTCAATCTTTGCCGGGTCAACCGATATTCCACGACTTGATACTACGTGCCCAAGGAATGCTACCTCCTCCAGCCAGAACTCGCATTTCTTCAACTTGGCATAAAGCTTGTATTCACGAAGCTTTTGGAGTACCAGCCTCAAGTGTTGCTCATGATCTTCACGGCTTTTGAAATAAATAAGGATGTCATCAATAAAGACGACCACAAAGTGATCCAAATATTCCTTGAATACCCGGTTCATCATATCCATGAAGGCAGCAGGAGCATTAGTCAATCCAAAGGACATGACTAGGAATTCATAATGCCCGTACCGAGTTCTAAAAGCCGTCTTTGGAATATCCTCAGTTCTAACCTTCAGCTGATGATATCCAGAACGAAGATCGATCTTTGAAAAGAATTGTGCTCCTTGCAACTGGTCAAACAGGTCATCAATACGTGGCAATGGGTACCTGTTTTTGATGGTGACATGATTCAACTCCCGATAATCAATACAAAGTCGCATACTTCCATCTTTCTTCTTCACGAATAGAACAGGAGCTCCCCAAGGAGAAGTACTAGGACGAATAAAGCCAATGTCTAACAATTCCTGCAGTTGGATCTTTAACTCCTGAAGTTCAATAGGAGCCATTCGATATGGGGCTTTGGAAATGGGTTTTGTACCGGGTTCAAGATCGATACAAAATTCAATTTCACGCTCTGGGGGTAGGCCAGGAAGTTCTTCAGGGAATACGTCAGGGAATTTATTAACAATAGAAATATCATTCAAAACTGACGTATTTTTGTTTAGATCTGTGACATGAGCTAAGAAAGCTTGACATCCGTTTTTCAATAAACGAATAGTTTTATGGCTTGAGATGACAGCGATTGATTTTAATGGTTTGGTTGCTTGAATTCGCATAATAGGTCGATTAGGAATATGAAAACTAACAACCTTACGAAAACAATCAATTTTTGCATAATGAGTAGTTAACCAATCAATCCCTAGAATCACGTCAAATGCAAGTATTTTTAATGAAATCAGATCGATAGGTAATGTGTGGGTACCAACTTGAACCAAACAAGACTTATAAACAGTGGAGGTAATGAAGGTTTCTCCCAACGGAGTTTCCACAGATAAGTCAAAGTCTAATTTCTCCGGAATCAAATTTAATCGATGAGCGCAAGTAGGAGAAATAAAAGAATGGGTTGAACCGGTATCAAATAAAGTATAAACTTCTTTAGAGTTTATAATAAGCTTACCCGTGATGACCTCATTCGGGTTCTTTGCTCTCTGGGAGTTCACAACAAACGCTCTCCCTTGCACCACCGGTTTTGACTTTTCTGGGACGGCTTTTGGTGCCTCCATCCTAGCTGAATTTGTCTTCGGTAAACGACAAAATCGGGCTAAATGACCTTCTCTTCCACAATTATAACATGCTTTGGACGGCATCGCGCAGTTTGGACTGATGTGCCCCTCCCCTCCGCATTTGAAACATATGATAGGTGGTCGTTCTCCTTCCTTAACGACAGGTGCTGGTGCTGACGTCTTTCCATCATTGTTGAATCTCCTCTTCTTGAAATGTCCATTCTTATTGTTTTGGCCCTGATTACCACCGAAGTGGTTACCATTTCTGGCCTGTTGATTCCCTCCACGCTTGTTGTCACCGCTTCGATGACTGCTCTCACTGGTATTATCATTTTGCCGGCTGCTCTCTTTTGGTTGCGTTGTCTCGTTATCGCGCTCCACCAACTGAGCCCTATTTACAACATCTGAATACAAACACAGTTTATGAGAAACAAGATGTTGACGTATCTCCGGCTTCAAACCTCTTAAAAACATCCGCGTCATTCTTTCTTCATTATCCACCAGGTGGGACGCAAACCGGGATAACTCTGCAAATTTTGCCTCGTACTGCGACACGGTCATATTATTCTGCTCCAATTTGATGAACTCCACCTCCTTCATGTGACGAATACTCTCGGGAAAGTATTTGTCGTTAAACAGCTCTTGAAACTTCTCCCAGGACATCTTCAGTGCGACAGGTTGAGTACGCTTTATCGATTCCCACCAGTAATCTGCCTCTCCTCGCAACATAAAGGCGGCAAAGGGAACCTTTTGCTCCTCGGAGCAACCCAAGACATCAAATATCTTGGTGATCTGCTTTATCCATGTTTCAGCTACAAGTGGTTTGGGTTCTCCCTTAAACTCCGGTGGTCCCAACTCCTTAAACTGTTTAGCGGTGACCGCCTGAGAGTTTCCAGTATTTCCACCTACGTTGTGGACAGGAGCCGCTTTCACCTGTTGTTGCATGAATTGCATAAAGCCTCTGAACATTTGATCATTCATCATTTGGTCAGTGTTGTTGTTTGCATGAGGATTGACACCTTCCTGATGCACATTATCCTGATTATTGATATGTGGTGAATCAACAGTCGTCTGTGCTCCATTGCTATTCTCAACGTTCTCAGATGCCATTTCCAGATACTGCCACAAAATAAAAATTAATTGATATGTCATATATTATCCTTATATTATGACCGACCAATTAAATACCATGCAAATAAACTTAGGTATGTCATACTAGCGAAGGAAATCCCCGTCTCTCCCCTCCTAGTTCTATTCTCACATCTTAGCCAGGGATCATATCCCTAAGCTCTGATACCAACTGTGACGCCCCCAAAATTAGGTATACATCACCCATCTTGGGTCGTCAGATACATAGTACAGAATACAAATACAACTGATTAATACATCTGTCGTGTACAATACGACAAAACATAAACTGTGAGTTTGAATACAAATATTATCTTCTAGAGAGTATTCATACTCAAAAGGAGTCCTCATTACATTTATTAACACACCATTACATAGAATAGTGAGGACTACTAACTAATACTATCATTCGGACCATCACTCCGTACCCCGACTTGTCCCAGCTACGTTCTCATTTCCTGAAGAGAACAGTGAAAGAAAGGGTGAGCTCAACTAGCCCAGTAAGAAATATTATGACTAAGATAATGCAGAATAAATTATCATTAGCCTTCAACAATGTTAAACTGATAAAATATAATAGACATCAAGTTTAACTGTAGCGGAACAAGCAATCCATTAAAAGAGTCAAGTAGAAAATAAACTCTACTATCTTTTATGATTTAAAAAGTTTTTCAACACTGTAATCGCTGAGACTCAGCTTAATAAAATAATCCACATCATCGAATCACCCCTGCACTACGGCCAAGGATATTCGTGTATTCATTAATGGTCATGATCATGCCAACAACTGTCCATCAATGCACTACGGGCCAATGAGGACTTTTACCACATCATTTGTAACATTACGGTCATGATTATACCGAATAATCCCTGGTCATAATCATACCAAGTCCATCTATGCACTACAGGCCACAGATGACTTTCAACATTTTATAAACATGAGGATGATGACAATGATATAAGAATTCAATAAAACAAGTTCAAGAATTAATTTATCCAGGAATTAACAACGTCCAAATTGTCAACATGATACTGCATTGTGGAGTAAAATTCAAGAATGCTTAGAAGAATATTTTCTTGAAAAGATACTGGATGAAACGCAACTATCAAGGATATTCCACAAATTTCATGGAGTATAGAAGTCAAAACTTAACCAACTGAGTACAATAAAGAATGGAATAACAAAAGAAATCACCATGCATGCGATAGACCGCACAGACAGGTTATTCCAATAGAATAATAAATAATGGAACCAGGTCCGGCGTAAACGCACAGACAGGATATTCCGACAGAATAATAAATAATGGAACCAGGTCCGGTGTAAAACACACAGACAGGATATTCCAACAGAATAATAATAAAACGGAACCAGGTCCGGTGTAAAACACACAGACAGGATGTTCCAACAGAATAATAAACGGAACCAGGTCCGGTGTAAAACACACAGACAGGATGTTCCAACAGAATAATAGAAGAATGTCACCAAGTATAGGGTAGACCGCGTATACTGGTTATTCCAACAGAATAATAACGAATGGAATAACAGAAGTTCTCTTCATGAATATAAAAGAAATAATATTCCCTACCTTAAAAGAACTGGATATTGGAAAAGTGATGTAGCAGAATACTTTTATTCTCTCTCTCTTATTCTCTCTATACTTTCTCTCTCTATAGCTTGAATGAATTCGTGAAAAATAATGAAGCCCTAGGCCTCTATTTATAGAAAAACTGAGGGTGGCTCTTGGTCTTAACGAAGGGTCAAATGACTCTTGGTCTTAACGAAGGGTCAAATGACTCTTGGTAATATTGAAGGGACAACTACTATTGACGAAAGTAATTACTATTGACCAAGGTAAATACTATTGACGAAGGTAATTACTATTGACCAAGGTAAATACTATTGACGAAGGTAATTACTATTGACCAAGGTAAATACTATTGACGAAGGTAATTACTATTGACCAAGGTAAATACTATTGACGAAGGTAATTACTATTGACGACGGTAATTACTATTGACGAAGAGACTCTTAGATGATGACATATGGCCCCCCATAAAATAACCAAACTTACCACAACGTCTCAATTATTGATTTAATAATATAACATATTATACAGATGATACTATGACAATAATTTAAGAGATATGATGCAGCAATTACTGTAGCAATAATTGAGTATAGCTGAGTGACTTCTCACGTAAGCATCAATAATCAATACCGTGTGTTACTATGCAACCACGCGTATTACTGTACTTTTACTACCAAGTAGTTCAACAGTTTTAACGATTTTAACGTAATACCTCAGCTGTTATTTTTATAGAAAGATAATTTTGTCGTTTTCTCAATCCGACAATAATTCCGTTGTGGGGTCCACCAATGATTGTGCCGTCGTACGAATATTCCCCGACAAAAAGAATATTCCCGACCAAACGAATATTTTATAACAACTTGCTTACTTTGTAAAATTTATAAATATTACCCACAACTATAACATTATATCAAATTAACTCCATAATATTCAAAAATGATATTTATAGAAAATTCATCTTTATTTATAAAAATTGGGGTCTTACAACCTCCCCTTCTTATGAAATTTCGCCCTCGAAATTAAGGTACGTACCTGGTATGTCGAAGAGGTAAGGATACCTTGATTTCATTTCTGATTCTAACTCCCAAGTCATTTCCTCAACATCGTGGTTTCTCCACAAAACTTTGACTTGAGGTATAACCTTGGAGCGTAGAATATGTTCCTTCTTATCCAAGATTTGAACAGGAACTTCTTCATACGTCAAATCCTCCGCTATTTCGTCCGGTTCTAACTCAATAATGTGGTTCGGGTCTTCCACATATTTGCGTAACATGGATATGTGGAAAACGTTATGAACACGAGACATACTTGGCGGTAAAGCGAGTCTATAAGCCACAGTTCCTACTCGATCGAGGATTAAAAATGGACCGATGAATCGAGGATTTAGCTTTCCTCTCTTTCCAAATCTCGTAACTCCTTTCCATGGAGCAACACGTAAGAACACATGATCTCCTACATCAAATTCCACGTCCTTTCGATGAAGATCAGCATAACTCTTTTGTCGATCTTGTGAGGTTTTTATACATTGTCGGATCGTTTGAATCTTTTCTGTAGTCATACGTACCAACTTCGGTCCCAACAACGTTGCTTCGCCCACCTCATCCCAGCATACTGGAGAACGACATTTTCTTCCATACAATGCTTCGAATGGAGCCATGCCAATACTTGCTTGATAACTGTTGTTGTAGGAAAACTCCACCAATGGTAAGAACTTGTCCCAACTTCCCTTGAAGTCAAAGACACAGAGTCTTAATAGATCTTCAAGAGTTTGAATAGTCATCTCTGATTGTCCATCCGTCTGAGGATGATATGCTGAACTAAATTGTAACTCCGTGCCCATAGCTTTTTGTAAACTAACCCAAAATCGTGAAGTGAATCTTGGGTCTCGATCAGAAATTATGGATGCTGGCATACCATGCAGTCTTACAATCTCGTTTATGTACATACGAGCAAGACGTTCAAGTGTATAAGTTTCTCGTATCGGTAAGAAATGAGCAGACTTGGTCAATCTATCAACAATGACCCAAATCGCATCAATACCTTGAGAAACCCTGGGAAGACCGGTAACGAAATCCATGGTAATGTGCTCCCACTTCCATTCTGGAATTTCAAGTGGTTGCAATGGACCTTTTGGTACTTGATGCTCCGCTTTGACTCGTTGACAAGTTAGACACCTTGAGATAAACAACGCTATCTCTCTCTTCATATTGCTCCACCAAAATGTATGACGAAGATCATGATACATTTTGGTACTTCCAGGATGGATTGCAAACGGTGTGTTGTGCGCCTCCATCATGATTTCATACTTTAAATCAGGGTTGTTAGGAACACAAAGTCTGGAGTTGACTCGAAGTATTCCTTCCTCATCGATTCTTGCTTCCGGCATAATACCTTCTTGCACTTTCTTCCTCATACGCATCTGCTCCAGGTCTGTAGCTTGAGCAGCTTTAACTTTATCGATTAAAGTCGGTTCTACTCGTATATTTGCCATCATCACATGGGTCCCTGGAGTCTTCAACTCTATCTCCATCCTTTGCAAGTCACACAGAATGGGCCTTTGCGTTGTTAATATTGCACTTGTACCCGCATATGATCTTCTACTCAATGCGTCAGCTACCACGTTCGCTTTTCCAGGATGGTATTGAATGGTATGATCATAATCTTTCAACAGTTCAAGCCAACGTCGTTGTCGCATGTTGAGTTCCTTTTGAGTGAAGAAATATTTGAGGCTTTTATGATCCGTAAAGATCTCCACTTTCTCCCCATACAAGTAATGCCTCCAAATTTTAAGTGCAAAGACAACAGCTGCCAACTCTAGATCATGAGTAGGATAATTCCTCTCATATTCCTTGAGTTGTCTTGATGCATAGGCTATGACTTTTCCATGTTGCATGAGAACGCATCCCAACCCTTTGCTCGAAGCATCACTGTAGATGACAAATCCCTCCGAGCCAGATGGTCCGGTGTAAAACACACAGACAGGATGTTCCAACAGAATAATAATAAAACGGAACCAGGTCCGGTGTAAAACACACAGACAGGATGTTCCAACAGAATAATAAACGGAACCAGGTCCGGTGTAAAACACACAGACAGGATGTTCCAACAGAATAATAGAAGAATGTCACCAAGTATAGGGTAGACCGCGTATACTGGTTATTCCAACAGAATAATAACGAATGGAATAACAGAAGTTCTCTTCATGAATATAAAAGAAATAATATTCCCTACCTTAAAAGAACTAGATATTGGAAAAGTGATGTAGCAGAATACTTTTATTCTCTCTCTCTTATTCTCTCTATACTTTCTCTCTCTATAGCTTGAATGAATTCGTGAAAAATAATGAATCCCTAGGCCTCTATTTATAGAAAAACTGAGGGTGGCTCTTGGTCTTAACGAAGGGTCAAATGACTCTTGGTCTTAACGAAGGGTCAAATGACTCTTGGTAATATTGAAGGGACAACTACTATTGACGAAAGTAATTACTATTGACCAAGGTAAATACTATTGACGAAGGTAATTACTATTGACCAAGGTAAATACTATTGACGAAGGTAATTACTATTGACCAAGGTAAATACTATTGACGAAGGTAATTACTATTGACGACGGTAATTACTATTGACGAAGAGACTCTTAGATGATGACATATGGCCCCCATAAAATAACCAAACTTACCACAACGTCTCAATTATTGATTTAATAATATAACATATTATACAGATGATACTATGACAATAATTTAAGAGATATGATGCAGCAATTACTGTAGCAATAATTGAGTATAGCTGAGTGACTTCTTACGTAAGCATCAATAATCAATACCGTGTGCTACTATGCAACCACGCGTATTACTGTACTTTTACTACCAAGTAGTTCAACAGTTTTAACGATTTTAACGTAATACCTCAGCTGTTATTTTTATAGAAAGATAATTTTGTCGTTTTCTCAATCCGACAATAATTCCATTGTGGGGTCCACCAATGATTGTGCCGTCGTACGAATATTCCCCGACAAAAAGAATATTCTCCGACCAAACGAATATTTTATAACAACTTGCTTACTTTGTAAAATTTATAAATATTACCCACAACTATAACATTATATCAAATTAACTCCATAATATTCAAAAATGATATTTATAGAAAATTCATCTTTATTTATAAAAATTGGGGTCTTACAAAATTTATGAATTCTGGTGTGATTTTCAATTCTAACTTAGCCCTCTATGTATAGGAAAATTTTAGTAGGCTTGACCTGCAACCTGATGGCTTTACCTGCTACTATTCCCACCCACCACATTTGAAATATAATTCAGCACATTTCTTCACCAACCACAAGTGGGGCCCACCAATTTTAGAATTTTCCACCAAGAATGATTTATAACCTGATTTCCAAATCAGCCACCTCTTAAAATTCATAACAAATTATACGTTCATTTTTAACGGTTCAAAATTTGTGGACATATACTCAACTTATATATGTATAACATATCCAAAAATTACCACGATCCAACGGTCGGATTAAAAATTATAACCCCCGCAAAATATCTCAAAAACCCTAATTTTTAATACCTCCATTCCGACAAAAATTCTGATAAAAACCTCAACATTAATTCCTTCATTTTTAACCACAAAAATATATCCCTCATTTATATCCACATAAAATAAATATTTCCTTATCATATGAATCAACAATTAATTATTCACAAATAATATTACAGAATCACATTTATGACAACCAGGCCGTTCCCAAGAAAGAGGGGGCGTTCCAATAAGAATTTTTTCCTTACTGACGCGCAATTAGGTGACCAAACCTCTCCTTAGACAGAACTTTCTAGACATTGCCAATAATATTATCTAATAATATTATTCAAATAATATGAATTATTGATCTGATAATGGGAAATACTGTGCAGTGACAATTATTGAACAACAATAATATAAAATTTTAACGTAGTAATTATTGAATTAATAAAATAAAATATTGAACAGTAATTACTGTAATAATTATTGAGTAGTGTCTTCTTACGTAAGAATCAATAATTTCAAAAATACTGTGCAATACCGTGTGCTACTGTGCAATAACGCGTATTACTGTATTTTAACCACCGAGTATTTTAACAGTATTAACGGTAACAACTATGCCGTTATTTGTAAAAACTCAAATTTGTCGTTTTCTTCATCCGACAATTATTCGTTATGGGGCTCACAAATAGCTGCGCCGTCGTACGGATATTCTCCGACAGAAAGAATATTCCACGACCAAACGAATATTCTCCGACAACAATGATTATTTTATAACCACTTGCTTATTTTAAAAAAAATTCATATATCACCTTTAACTTTAACTTTTTATCAATTTAACCATTTACTGAATCGTAATTATAAGAAAAATTGAATACTTTTATTTCATAAAATTCGGGGTCTTACAAATGCATTCTTTCCGAGTACATTTTTTCTGATTATATATTATTATGTTGTTAAAAAAATTCTTGAACCTCAAGATCAAATCCTGGCTTCGTCCTACTATCTTAATGCAGTCTTGAGCAAGGGAAGCAGCAGTAGAAGGATGTTCGCCATGAACTCTTCTATTACGTTCAGTCCAAATTTTCTAAATCATAGTTGCCAAACAAAGCTTTAATTAGAACTCGAGATGTTACTTGATCAAACCGGGTAAATTGGATATGGCTGAGCAGTTGATTCCAGCCATATGGCATACCAAAACAACCATGAAATGCTAATACATTTCTCAATAGATGCTTAGAAAAGTTGCAGTCAAAGAATAAATGATGGAATGATTCGGGAGACTGATCACACAAGTAACAGGTATTCAGGGGCCAAGTCAACAATCTCTTATGCATTGCCAGCCAAAGAAAGAAAGAAAAACGAAGAACATGCATGCTATGTCATACCAGGTTAGACCAAGAAATAGCAGGTTGTGTATCGCGTATGACATTCCAAATGGTCGAAGCTCTAACCTGCAAGTGTCATGCCCACAAAATTTGATCCTGGGCATTAGATGACCGGGACGGGGACGGGGAGGGGGAGGGGGGCTGGCAGTGAGGAGCTTGTCATTCAATTGTAGAAGACTCTGGTGTCTAGAGTAGTAGGATTCCAAGAATTATGTCTAATGATCGGGATAAATAACTTTTTAGTCACTGTACTAGGTCCGGTTTTCATTGTGGTTTCCGAATTTTTTTTATTACAATCGAATAATTGTACTCTTAAATATTACAAAATGGTCATTAATTTCAATTTCCGTCCTAAAAAACGGATGAAAAGGCTGACTGTGCATAAAACTCCATTTTTTTACTGATGTGGATGGGTTTTGCCATGTGGACTGGTTTCTCTACTCCTGCCTGCTTCATCAGCCTTCTTGCTTGCATCCAACGGTTGATATATAATGTGATTAAATACATTATAATCAATTACTATCACACATAATGTATTATGCACAAAAGTGATTCACAAAAGTAATTATAATCAATTGCACATTATTTTAAAAATACAAAATAAAAATAAAATTAAATAAACTTGAAAATTACAATAAAAGAATTTAAAACCAAATATTAATTTGTTGAAAATACAAAATAAATACATGAAATGTAAAAAAAGGGAATTAAAATAAAAAATTACTTAAGACTGCATGATGATTAGTAAAACCTTGTGCCCAAATGTGAAACAATAAAGTACAAAAAATATGAATTTAAAGTAAATAGACTAAATTTTATTTAGTTCAACTTTTTTAAAATAAAAAAATTGAAGTGTTCATCTTCTTTAAAAAGTCTGTGTTCGTCTTCTTCATGCTCAGGACAATCCTAATCTCCTTTCTTCTCACTTCTATACACAAACATCACTATTATTCAAAGAATACCACCACCGATTGAAAATTAAAGAAGAAACCAATTGCTGATTGCTGACCCGTCCCAACTGGAGCAGCCAAAGGGAACGACGTAGGAGCCGACGGAAATGGCAGAGATGTGGGCTCGAGGGTAAAAGGGAACGACGTGCGTGTAGATCCAGACGAGCGCGGCGGAGCGATTGGTGGCGAAGGAGGAAATGTAAGACCCCGACTTTTATGAAATAAAAGTATTCAATTTTTCTTATAATTACAATTCAGTAAATGGTTAAATTGATAAAAAGTTAAAGTTATGGGTGAAATGTGAAAATTTTTCAAAATACGCAAGTGGTTATAAAATATTCATTGTTGTCGGGGAATATTCGTTTGGTCGTGGAATATTCTTTCCGTCGGGGAATATTCTTTCTGTCAGGGAATATTCGTACGATAGCGCAGACATTTGTGGGCCCCATAACAGAATAACTGTCGGATGAAGAAAACGACAAAATTGAGTTTTTATAAATAAATGACGTAGTTATTACCGTTAACACTGTTAAAATATCCGGTGGTTAAA
Source organism: Panax notoginseng (assembly GCA_016801055.1). Taxonomy (NCBI): domain Eukaryota; kingdom Viridiplantae; phylum Streptophyta; class Magnoliopsida; order Apiales; family Araliaceae; genus Panax; species Panax notoginseng. The sequence continues at coordinate 167,607,495 of CM029012.1, forward strand.
AATACAGTAATACGCGTTATTGCACAGTAGCACACGGTATTGCACAGTATTTTTGAAATTATTGACTCTTACGTAAGAAGATACTACTGAATAATTGTCACAGTAATTACTATTTAATATTTTATTTTATTGATTCAATAATTACTGCGTTGATATTTTATATTATTGTTGTTTCAATAATTGTCACTGCACAGTATTTTTCATTATCAGATCAATAATTCATATTATTTGAATAATATTATTAGATAACATTATTAACAATGTCTAGAAAGTTCTGTCTAAGGAGAGGTTTGGTCATCTAATTGTGAACCAGTAAGGAAAAATTCTTATTGGAAAGCCCCCTCTTTCTTGGGAACGGCCTGGTTGTCATAAATGTGATTCTGTAATATTATTTGTGAATAATTAATTATTGATTCATATGATAAGGAAATATTTATTTTATGTGGATATAAATGAGGGATATATTTTTGTGGTTAAAAATGAAGTAGTTAATGTTGAGGTGTTTTATCTGTATTTTTGTCGGAACGGAGGTATTGAAAATCAAATTAGGGTTTTTGAGATATTTTGCGAGGGTTATAATTTTTAATCCGACCATTGGATCGTGGTAATATTTGGATATGTTATACATATATAAGTTGAGTATATGTCCACAAATTTTGAACCGTTAAAAATGAACGTATGATTTGTTATGAATTTTACGAGATGACTGATTCAAAAATTGTTAAATTTTCGGAGTTAATCATTTTGGTAGAAAATTCTAGAATTGGTGGGCCCCACTCTTAGTTGGTGAAAAAATGTGCTGAGATTTTTATTCAAATGTGGTGGGTGGAAATAGTAGCAGGTAAAGCCATCAGGTTGCAGGTTAAGTCTGCTTCGGCGTGCTAACATTTTCCTATAAATAGAGGGCTAAGTTAGAATTGAAAATCACATCAGAAACAAGTTTTCTCTCTTTCTCTCTCTAGATTATTGAGTGTATTTTATGAGTATTTAGATACTTGGTGAGTTGCTATTCATCAGTGCGAGTTTCCTTCAGCGTCATATCCGATATCCAGTCTGAAGTGTTGCTCTTTTGAGGTATGGGATAGTAAGGGATTTTAAGGGTTATTATGTTTTTTAGTTCGTACTTCTTTCAACCTTCAGAAAATTTTGGAAAAATTTGAAATGATGTTTTGATGAGTTTTATCGATTGTGTCCAAAAATGGTGATTTTTAGATGTATATACTAAGAGTTATGAATTTTACGGAAAAAGACTATTTTAAAAGTAAACGCTTATAACTCCTTGTGGTTAACTCTAAAATTGATAAAAATTTTATTGGAAGTATATCTATATAATATCAGTGTACTCTGTGAATTTCGGAATTTTTGGATAAAATTATAATTTATGATAAATGTCTAAATATTCGGCTGTTTTGGCCATATGAAAAATAGTAAATGAGTTTTAAAAATTCTGAGAAAAATATATGTTCAATATGGGACTATATTCTGCTAAATCTCAGAAAAAAAAATATTTTTAGAACTGATTTGGTATTTTTCATGAAAATAGACTAGTTATGAGTAAATGAATTAAATATGTTATGTGAAGTAAGAAAATTGAAAAATAGGATTTTATGGCTTGAGTATCCTATATGAGGTATATGCAGATTTTTTATGAGGGTTTTGATTATTGGTAATGAAATCTTATGAGTTTGGCATTTTAGGATGATTAAATACATTATTTAGTAAAGTGTAAACAATTAAAATAAATTATTTATAAGCTTAAAAAATAGTATTATTTCAATATCATTATACCGAAATATTGGTATGGATTTTATTGTAGAATTTCTACCTTTTTCATGTTGAGTTACTATTCACGAGTTACTATTCACGAGTTACTATTCACGACAAAATTGATTTCTTTTTCTGACCAAATTATAGTTGATTTATGAATATTACTCTTGAGATTAAATCTATATATTGATTATATTAATTTTATTATCATATATAACATTTTTATAACCCTAATGATGATATTTCTCTTTAACTTGAGTGTAAAGATGGGTAGATTTTTGGTATGATCATGACTATGGGTTCCCTTTGGCCAGTAGTACAAAGTTGAATTGTTGACTGGTATGATCATGACCATTGAATTTATAATTGAATATCTTTAGCTTAAGTGCAAAGGTGAATTGATCAACATGGTTATAATTATTGTTTATATAAATTCTGAAATGATTATATATTTCTTTGAGATATTAATATATTTGGCCTATAGTGCAAATATGAACCGTTGATGAATATCTTTGGCCTGTAGTGTAAAGATGAATTATTGATGAATATCTTTGGCCTGTAGTGCCAAGATGAATTGTTGTTGAATATCTTTGGCCCGTAGTGCAAAGATGGTTTGTTGATGAATATCTTTGGCCGTAGTGCGAAGATGGATTTATTAGCATGATTATGAACAGGAACTGTGATTTGGTATAACCATGATCTTTGATGTTTCAGGTAAAGACAAGTGATGAAAATATTCTTCGTCCTGGGTGCGAAGAAAAATTTAGAATCAGATTATGAGTTATGCATATGATTGTGGAAAGGAACTGTTGAGTGATGTTACAGAGATAAAACATTGTTGGTGGATTTTTAACATGGAGAAGATAATAGACTTTATAGTCTATTTGACTCTTCTAATGGATTGCTCGTTCCGCTGCAACTATGGTTGAAATTTTTTATTATCTACCATATGTTCTAAATCTCTGATTTATTACTAATGAAGGCTATTGATAATTTAATTATCTTTAGTCATGATATTCTTTACTGAGCTAGTTGTGCTCACCCTTTTGCTTCACAATTCTTTTCAGGTAATAAGAGTGTAGCTGGGTCGAGCGGGGGTAACAAGGGAATAGAACGGTGGTCTCTAGCTGTGGAGTTCTCCCTAAGCAGTATAAAAAGTTCATTTAGTAGTTATATTTGGTGAATCCAATAGGGTAAAGCGTACCCAGCGTTGGAAGGGTGTTTTGCCACTATCATACAAGATGTCTAATGACATACAACCTCGTGTCATCATAAAATAGGATTGTGCTCATCCACTTGCTGAGTATATTTACGAGCACTACCTATATAATCTTGGTGTTTGTTTGAAGTATAATTCTCAATTAGAGACAGTAGAGATAATGATAAGTCAAGAGAAGACTCACCATTGGGAAGAATATGATAGTAGTCTTCTCGTTTTTCTTTGGGGTATATTGGGTCAACTAAGGATAATTCTATGGCCATATGATATCTATCACAACCTAGAAGCATGGCCTCCCATGTACAAAGGTTTCCTTGAGCACTTCCCAAATATTCTAATTTTTAAAACAGTTTTTGACTATACCTTTATGTAAGGTGTCATTGTGAGGTGTTGTCCACGGTTGGGGACATGAGTCACATTTGGTATATATTGGTATTCAAACTCACAGCATATATGTTGTTGTATTTTACACGACAATTGTAGTAATAAAGTTGTAGTTATTTTATGTACCATGTATTTGGCGACTCAGAATAGGTTTTGATGGAATGGACCTATTTTGGAGTTGTCACAGAAAACTAGGTTGATTGGGACCTCGAGCAGCAGAGAGTTGTTGTAGTACCCGCCCTCTGACTCCACCCTCTGATCTCTAAAGACCAATATGTAATCGTCTCTCACCGTTAGTGACCTCTCTCTCCCTTATTATCATTTTTCATTTATACAATTTTCGATTAATCAGACCGTCAACGAACCCTTGAAATCATGTTCAAGTCTTTTCGGTAATCAAATCTTTCATTCTCCTAAACCAGAAAACCTTAATGAATTGAAATTGAGTCGTTAGTATGACAACTTGATAAAATTTGGGGGATGATTTGTTTTGGGGAAGTATCTCTGGGACATGAATTAGCGAATCAATCTATTGTGAAATATACAGATAAGAAATTATTATTGTGAAATTATTATTATTATTTTGTAATTATTATTATTTTTATTAATTAAAAATTATTATTACTGTTATTATTATTATTATTTTGAAATTATTATTATTATTATTAATATTATTATTATTTTTAATAATATTATTTTTATTATTATTATTTTAAAATTATTATTTAGATACAATTATTCTTAATATCTATGAGCATGTGCTTGACACATAATGATACACATGGGAAAATCATATACATATCAGCAAAAAAAACGGAGTCAAATCGCCAACTCAGCACTTTCGTCCGGTTTTTGGACGGAAATCATAAAGAATGACTATTTGGTAAGTTTTTGAGAGTACAATTATTCGATTGTAACAAAAAAAAATTCGGTAACCACAATGAAAATCGGAACCTAATACAGTGACCAAAAAGTTATTGGAACAATTATATTTTCTATTACATTTTTAAAACTTATTACAACAATAGTGCACTCATAAAATATTTACACAATTTATGCATTTAAAGTTTTATTTATAAAATTAGTGCATTCTTATCCCTTTAATTTAGTTGAGTGTTTTAATTTAACACTTTCTCTCTCCTCCCTTTTACCCACTCCGCTGAACAACATAATTGCCTCATTAAAATTTTCATTCCATATATAACCAGCAATCATCGCACTATAAGAAATATCATTTCTGCATTGAATCAAACACTTTGTTAGCTTTATCAATATATCCATTACTGCAATACGCACTTAGCAAACTAGTATAACAAAACACATTCCTACATAAGCTTCCATCAAATATTTGACGAGCTAATTGAATTTCTCCAAACTGGGAATACATACATATAAATAATTTATAAAGTATTGTCGGACCCCCTCACTCAATCCACATCCACACCTGCGATTTTTTCATAGTACAGTTGCTGCGATTTTTTCATAGTACAGTTGGTAGCCAAACATTCATACTAAGGTAACCAATTCAGTGTTATTAGGTTACTAATTTATTTTTAAAAAATTTATTATAGATTTTTTTATTTAATAGTACAGTTGGTAGCCAACACTTTATACAAATGTAACCAATTCAGTTTTGTTGGGTTACCAATTAATTAAAAAAAATTTATTGTAGATTTTTTTATATATAATGCAATTGGTAACCAAACCTTAATATAAAGGTAACCAATTCAGTTTTATTGGGTTACCAATTAATTATAAAAAATCTATTATAGATTTTTTTTATAGTGCAGTTGGTAGCCAAACCTTAATACAAATGTAATCAACAAAAACTAAAATTGTTACCTTTGTATGAAAGTTTTGGTTACCAAGTGCACTGAAATTTATCTTGGTTATTCACAAAAACTAAAATGGTTACCTTTGTATAAATATTTGGCTACCAACTGCACTAAAATTGTTTGACTACAAATCAGTGTCCCAATTAAAAAATTGTTCCTGTATGCATCAAAAGGCAACCCTCTCCTCTACAACAATGTCATCAGAGTCTTATGCAATGCCAACACCTCCGAAAGCTTCCCGCAAAAAGATGTCACTCTCCCAGAAATCCATCACCATAAACTCCAAACTCTGTTCCCCTCCTCATCCCACCAAACCACGACCAAATCTCGCCTTCTTTGTCGGCGGCAACCTTCGTATAATAGCAGCTGTGGCCGTAATGGATGAAGAGATCGGCGTCCATGTCGGCTACATCTTCAAGATCTACAGATCTACATATTCTTCAAGGTGTTGAAGCGGCGACGACGGCGAAGGAGGAAGAAGAAGAAGAAGTAGAAAACTTACAAGATCAGCGGCGACGGTGAAGGAGACGGCGAAGGAGGAGGACCGCATAAAGTGGAGTAGTTTTCTCTTTGAATCAAGGTGTTTCTATTTTTGTTGGTTTGGATTATGTGACGTATATTGCACTACTATTAATATTATTACATATTATTACACTATTACTGTAATTATTTAATTAGTGCACTACTCTTATAATATCTTTCTATTTATTGTATACTTATGTAAAGGATCCAAAGTTATTTATCCCTCTAATGATCTCACATACTTTGGCAGAAAAAGGCAGGCCGGAATTAAAAACAAATAAGTGCAGATTTGTGCCATGCAAGAGGATGTCTATCCAGCCAAGGATCTTGCCGCAAATTGATATGCAGACCATTACCCAGTTTTTACTCGACAAAATTAACAACCAGGTTCCTAAATTTGAGGACTTATCTCCAAATCCAAGATGTATCAGAAGGGACTGGAGTAGTCCAAAAATTGTGCACATGGAGAATTGTCTTGCGAATCCATTCAGCCCAGAAAGCAGAAAGAGGTTCAGTTAAAACAGACAACCTGCCACAGATGTAGGAGGATTTGGGCTTTGTTCCACTCTTCAACTTTCTTCAGCCCCAGACCACCCTCAGACAAAGGAAGAGTAACTCGAGCCCAGACAACTTTAGTTCCATATTTATCAAGAGAATAGCCTTTCCAAAGAAATCTAATTTATGAATCGGATTCATACTCAGTTGAGGAATCATTGTTAGCTAAAGTGAATCCAAATGTGATTTTGAGTTGAGTGTTGACTTGTAGGCAATTGATTTTAGCAATTGGAGAAGTGGGTGCTGATGATTTCAGGGTGAGAGTATAAAAATTAAAGAGAAAGAGATATATATATATATATATGTGTGTGTGTGTGTGTGTGTGTGTGTGTGTATATCCCAGTCCTGCTGTGGAGTTGAAGCTGCAGGCAGTGATATATGTTTATTAATGAAGTAGGTTGGTCCCTTCAATTTGTGAGTAGCTAGTATTTAATTGCTTTCCTGTGATCAGAATTCAGAAAGAATATATATATTATTATGGAACCTGCAGATTGAAGCAGACTCATAAATTTGTGCTGATCGATCGATAGCTACTTGTAGCGTAATATTAAGCATACGTTACACATGATCATGTTCATCTTTTTGTTTCTGGTGATATATACGTTATGGAGGGAGGACTTTGAATTATATATGTCATCCTTCTGAAATTAAATCAACCATTCCCTTGGTCTGGGCTTGGACAAGTGGACAACCCGATTCTGAATGTATAGCCCAACCAATTCAGTCAGAAGAAGATAATAACTAAAATAATGATTACATGATGGACAAATGTTTATTTTTTAAGCGGCAGCGGCAGCGGCAGCACACTGAACATACCATAAAAAGTAGTAGTAGTAGTTTTGTTTGAGATCTTTGATTTCAGTGGAACTTTCCAGTCCCCAAACAGATAAAATCTAAGCTAAATTTCCAGTTACAATTGCTACTCAGACACATTCACATGCAAGCGGGCAGGCTGATTGATTTAACTCGTGAAAAGAGTCCACCCAACTGACACTGTTACACTACTGACACTGTTAAACTGTTTTTTAACTTTGACCAAAATTAAATTCACGTTAATCACTCCCGATTTTAACATTTATTTGTCTGACAATTAATGATTATAAATAGGAGTTATTAGAATGAAGTTAACTTTAGTCAATTGACCAATACAGTATCGACACGTATGTCGAGAGATGATTTTTTTCTTTGCGTATCAGCATTGTATTAATCAATTGACTAACTTACTATAAAATTAATTCCATAATAATGGGATCCATTATAAACATAAGTAGTACTCCCTCCATCCCAAATTAACTGCTCAGTTTTGACTTTTTAAGTCAAATTGACTATTTTTAGAATTAATAATTAAGCATATATAAATATATTTCTAAAATTATAAAAATTAGGATTAGTAATAAATTGTATATACTTTCTTTTGGTTATAATCTCTTCACCTATATTTTAGCAAAAATAGTAAAAAGATTAGTTTTAAAAATAGTCAATTTGACTTTAAAAACTCAAAACTGAGCAGTTAATTTGGGACGGAGGGAGTATAATATAACTTGAATGAATGGCTCAGAATCAGCATTATGATATACTCCCTTCCATTCATTTTTATTTGTCTTGATTTAATCTTTTTTATTTGACATTTATAGATTTTTTTAAAAATATTAATAATTTTATTTTTTATATTAAATATTTTTTTATATTTTTTAATATGTATATTTTCTCTTAAAATGTCAAATTAAAAAGTAATGAATGACGTAGCTCTTGGAGTATATTATAGGAGTAGTTTATATGATTAATTGGCTGCAGCTAGCTATGCTATCAAACAGGATTGTCTCAAAAAAATCAATGAACAGAATGATGGGGACTCTTCACAGCTAGCTGCACATACATTGAACATTTTAATTTCTGATTTGATTGGGTTGGGTTGGGTGATTCAAAGTGGATCTAATCCCATTATATATCATATCACTACTGGGGCACATGGCCTACTGGATATTTGTCTAAGATTGGACTGGCCCCACAAATCCATTAATTTATATTTGACTGGGGAAGGAAGATAATAGGAGAGGCATAAATTTAAGGGGGACCGATTTTTCTGTAATTTTACATGCTGTCCTTTCACATTAACATATATTAAGTCACATTTTTATCCGTTGATGTAAAACAGAATAATATATAAATATTAAAAATAAATAATGTTCACGTATTTTTCACTAGTAGAAATTTAATATTGTTCTCATGTCTTTCACAATAGTTAAAAAAGAGAAAAATAAAATTCTTATTATTTGAAAATAAAACTAACATTTGACTTTTAACTATGAATACAAGTGATTTTATTCGGTATTAACTTTTTTGAAGTACATCAAATATAGCCAATAAACCTCTATAACAGTAATAAAAAATGGGAACATAAAATAAAATGATACTGTAGTTTGGGAGGGAAAGAGAATGCGGCTACATGTATATATATGGAGAGAGAGAGAGAGTAAGGACGGAGGGGGTGAGTAAGCAAGCATGTGGGGAATCCAGATAGCGGATCAGGTGGCGAGGATTTCTAGGACCTTCTCCTTGATACAGTGTTGACACGTAAAATAAAAGATAATTTTTCTACGTATTATTAATTAATTGATTAATTTATTATACAGATAATTTTATAATAATTGAATCTAAATAATTTATATTACGTATTAGTACTGAATTGATCAATTGACTAATTTATTATGAAATTAATTTTATGATAAATAAATACAAAACAGACTCAATAATTTGTACGGGATAAGAAACAAAACTTTATGGTCTGCTTTCTCTGTCTAGTCTACCAAATACTATAATCGACCCTCTCTTCTATAAATTTATTTCAAATTATAACTACAAAACATTTTAATATATAAAATCCATAGGAATTATAATAATCTTACCAATTATGATATTATTTAATTTATAAATATAAATATATATTTTGTATGTCTATAATTTATTAGACACTACATGTTAAAATTATATTCGGGTATTATCTAAGTGAAGCTCACTTCAAAAAATAATTGATTTATTGAGTGAACCTTTTTTATTTTAATAGGGCAAATTGTTGTGAATTTTCAAGTTGTTCTGTTAGTTGATAACAACGCAACATTAGAATAGTCACATGAATAGTAAGTGAGGTCCATCGTAAGAATTAATATTTTCACTTGTAAAGATATCAATTCTCAAATTATAATATGCTTGTCACTTGTCGCATAATGTTCACATACACACATGTATACTGTGTACCTCCGCCTAATATGTGAGATCCGCATTATACATGTGTGTATGTGAGCATTATGTGACTTTTTTTTTTTTATTGTGATGGTATATGCCAGTAATTGGTGACCCATTTTGGTACTGGTAATAAAAAAGGGAGTGAGACTGAGACAAGATGCATATGCATGTGCGTAAGCCGAACCCCTTACTTGCGCCTAAGCCAGGTAAGTCCCCGACAATGACAAATAGTTTGGGCTGTCTAATTATATTATACTACTAGTACGTAAGTTTTGTTTTTTTGTTGGACCTGGTGGTGGACTGGTGGCTGGTGTTATAAATATAAGGAGGGGTTTTTAATGATGCATGTATAAATGAAGTAGTGAAATTGAAGTGGATCTGTGCCGTTTGAGTACCCCTAACCCAAATATACAAGAACATTTCATTACTTTACTTTGTTCATACTCCTTATCCAAACGAAATAATAGTATGTGCTTATTTCTAAAATATACTTTCTACTATCTTCTTCTTCTCTACTTATTAATAAACCTCTTTCAAGTTTTAAGCGTGGAGTATATTCCTATAGTTGACATGAAACAAAATAAAGATAAGTTAAACTTACAATTTTTTTCAAAGAGTTACTACCCTCTTTTTTACATGCTTCTTTTTTCTGAATGAGCAAACAAATTTAAACCATAGTCACTCCTTATGTATCAAGTATATTTTTCCCACGAATAAAAAAAAAAAAAAAAAGAGTATAAATAAACTCTGTAATAGAGCCCACATAAATATATTAAATATTTTTTTCCATAAAATTAGTGGATCATACTTAAGTACCTTTAGAGAGTAAAACAAATTTTATAAAATATTTTAAATTTGAATTGTATACATTAAACATCTTTTATGAAACAAAAAAGAAAAACCCACACTCATGGTCCATATATTTATCTTGTTTTTTTATTATCATTAATTTCAAGTGAGGATTTGTAGTCTATAAATTATATTTGTGACTCCATTTTACCAACAATGGTAGAAATATTCTTTACATGTACTGTTCATAACAAAATATGGATTGCCAATAGCACTTAAAATTTAAATAATGCTACTATCACAGCCACCAACACCCGCCATTCTCATATCATCACTTCGTGACACCACTGCTCTCTCTAATACTACTACTACTGTTTCAGTCCCATCAAATCCAAATTCCCAAATAATGAAAATATCCCGTAAAACTCTTTCTGGGTTCTTTCAATCTCTACACGTACTTCATATTCCGCTCCTATTTTTCTTGATTTCAATGGGCTCTTCATCTGGGTTCGGATCAATGGGACCCATTTCCGCCGCATTTGGCAGTGACGGCTTCTTCTGCGCCATCGATGCCAGTGGCAAGCAAGCCGTAATCTGTTGGGGTAAAAACAGTAGTTCTTCGTCAAACAGCCCACCTGTGTATTCTGTTAATGTCCCTCCAATGGCCACTCTTTCGGGCGGAGATGGGTTTCTCTGCGGAATATTAGCAAACACCTCCCAAGCGTATTGCTGGAGTTTGATGACATCTAATCTTGTCCCTCCGATCTTCAAATCCACGTCTTATTCGCACATAGCCCCCGGAAAGAACCATGTTTGTGCTATCAGAGGGTCTTACTATTCTGAAAATGATTCGGGTACAGTTGATTGTTGGGACATTATTCCAAATTCTAATAAAAGCCTAAGTTCAGAACAGAGTACTCTGTTTTATGATCCGGCTATTAGTAATCTCGTTTTGAAAACAGTTGTTTCTGGTGAGGGGTTCAGTTGTGGTTTTACTAGAGAAGATAGTATTGTATGTTGGGGCCCAAATTCTACTAGTTTAGCAGTTTCCGGTGAATCAGAGAATTTCTTTTCATTAGCTTCAGGGAAAGGTTCACTGTGTGGGGTATCAGAAGTTACTGGCCAGGCCCATTGTTGGGGTGATGCCAATTCATTTAATTCTCCTCCAGTTGGGATTAGGTTTGTATCACTGGCAACTGGTGCACAACATTACTGTGGGATTCGAGAAGATAATCATGGGATCGAGTGTTGGGGGAACTTCAATTCTTCTTCTATTCCAAAGGGTTCTGGGTTTTTTGCAATTGCTTCTTCTGATTTTATCACATGTGGTATTCGAGAAGATGATTTGGTGCTTGATTGTTGGTTTGCTAACATGCCACCATCACCGGATTATGATCCTCCGTTTCAGCTGTGCAGTCCGGGATTGTGTACTGTTGGATCTTGTGGTGAAGGGAAATTTGCTTTCAATGCAAGTCTACTCCATGAGACTGATTTGAGTAGCTTATGTGTTCGGAAAGATCTAAATATATGTTCTCCTTGCGGGTTAAATTGCTCTGAAGGATTCTTTCCTTCTAGTTCATGTAGTGAAAATGCTGATAGAGTATGCACAGCATGCTCTCTTTGCCAGAACAGCTCGTGTTGGGATGTCTGCAAGCTTCACCATCTATCAGATATGCAGCGGAAGCATCAGCATCAGTTGCGTAGATTAGTTCTCATATTTGCATCTTCGGCTGCTGGTTTATTGTTGATATTAATCTGCTGGTGTATTTTACCTACCCTGATTGCCACCAAAAACGAACGGGGGACTAAGAAACAATTTGCATTATGTATGGGCAAGCCAGAGTTGGAAACTGAATCAACTGCTGATTCAAATACACCTGTGGCTGTGGCCCCCTGTCCTGGGATGGCTCAAGTTTTCCGCCTCTCTGAACTAAAGGATGCCACAAATGGATTCAAGGAATTCAATGAGCTTGGCAGGGGAAGCTATGGTTTTGTTTACAAAGCTGTGCTCTCGGATGGGAGGCAAGTTGCAGTAAAGAGGGCAAATGCTGCTACAATAATCCACACAAACAATCGGGACTTTGAAATGGAGCTGGAGATTCTTTGCAGTGTCCGGCATACCAATATTGTAAATCTGCTGGGCTATTGCGCAGAGATGGGGGAAAGGTTGCTTGTTTATGAGTTCATGCCCCATGGGACACTTCATGACCATCTCCATGGGGGGCTTTCCCCTCCAAACTGGACCCTTCGCTTGAAGATTGCACTGCAGGCTGCGAAGGGGCTCGAGTACCTTCACAAGGAAGTTGTACCTCCAATTGTCCATCGGGATGTTAAGAGTTCAAATATTCTTTTGGATGCTGATTGGGGAGCACGAATTGCAGATTTTGGGCTTCTAACTCCAATCGAGAGTGATGTTATCAAAGACATAAAAGCTGATGTCTACAACTTTGGTGTTGTACTATTAGAGATTCTTAGTGGAAGGAAAGCTTACGACAGAGATTGCATGCCTCCTGGTGTAGTGGACTGGGCAGTGCCCCTTATTAGACAGGGAAAGGCGGCTGCCACAATTGACCGATACGTGTCCCTGCTAAGAAATGTCGAACCTCTGCTCAAACTTGCTGATACAGCAGAGCTTGCTTTGAGGGAAAATCCTAGTGAGCGTCCAACAATGACAGATTTGGTACATATGTTAGAGCAGCTTGTGAAGGACGTATTGATAGTGTAGTTTCCACATTGCATCCTTATATATGCAACGATTCATTGTAATTGAATAGTTCAAAAGCCAAAAAACATGAGTAGCAGCTTTTGGTGAGTACTGCTCTTTTACAAGTGTATATTTTTTTGATCTTCTTGTAAATCATTTTTCTTGAACACGTTTAAACCCTACTCTCCAAAAAAATTAATAAAATTGTTTCCTTTCTCACAAGGTGAACGTGATTACAAGACTTCTTTTTGTTGTTGAACTCTCTTGTTAATTCCCATCAACAATTTTTCCAATCCAGCCAATATTCATTCTCCTTGTTATTCATGCAGTAACATTGGATTCTTCTTCATCAGTAAACAATTATGCTAATGATCTGTGAGGTTTTTTTTTATTATGAATGAGATAGGGAATTGTGATGAGAAAATTTTGTTTAATAGGTCTCATTTTATGTTATGCCGTTGTTTATTGAATGAGTTGTGAAATTTGTTTAATGAATACTTTGGTCTACTCACTTAAATTGTAGTAATACATAACTTTGACTATGAACATGTTCATATTTGCATCATTTTAATGATGTGAGCAACAAAAATTATAGGTATTGTGACACAACACATCACATCACAAATTGTGTCCAACTAGATCTATTCTTAAATAAGTGTCCAGAAAAGTGTGAGGTTGTGGACATACTTTATGGTGTCAGAGGACTCACCTGTAATCTTGGTCCTTGAATCGTTAACATTCTATCTTTAATGATGCATCAAGTTTCATAAACTCCGTGCAGCTATATAATTGGAAATTAAACGTATTGTAGTTTCTCTCTCATTTGGTCAAATCAGCTCTTCATACTGTGTCAATAATTACATCTCTGCCTTGTCTCTTAAAAATAGTTAACTTAACGTGCTATGAGATTATATATACATTGTGACAATAAGAAATCATTTCAGTGTTGCAAACACAAATTCTAATAGAGGATTATTCTTATGGCTTCATTCAAGAATCAAGATGTTTTTCTTTTTAATTAAGAATTGCTTGTGTGAGCTTCTTACCTTTGGTTTTATAAGCATTGTATTATCTGAGATCACAAACTCACTGTAATTTTGGCTTTCTATGCCCTTACAAGTCTGGGTTGTATGACCATGATAGTCTATATGCATTTCATTATAGTTTGTACTTGCTAATCTCAGTCATTTTAATCAGCTGTTCTAATTATTTAGTAACAACGTGTTTCATCAGTATCAGCCAGTTTCTGTTCGGTGCTAACTGTGAACTATCTCCTTGTGTGTGATTCATTTCTTACTCTCTCTCTCTCTCTCTCTTTCCTATTTGGGGGGAAGGGGAGGGAGGGGTTGTGTGTGCATCTATGTGTACATAATTGCGTGGTTCTCATATTTATCATCAATGGAAGGAATCTCTTCAACATCTGGTACAATTTTCAGCTAAGGTATGTCCTTCATGTCCATTTCGTACTACCATGTGAAGATTTATCAAGAATGGGTTTTTCTACATTTGGTTGGATATGATCTCTTTGGATGTAAAGGAATTATTATTTTGAAAGTCACTGTTCTCCTTGTGCCTCATATTTTAAATCTAGATCTGTATTGTTTGAGAATAAAGTAAGCAGAGTCCATCTTGTTTTTTGCACAGCTGAAAAAACTGCGGAGATTGGACCATGGGTAGTTCATTATAGACTTGGTGCATAAACTTTATTTCCACATGTATTTCTATTCTGGTTAGTGAAGCTTTATATTTTATTGTGTCTGTCATGTGTTCATATATGGTATTACACTGGATAATTATCACGGGAAGTACTACACCACATTTGCAATAGGAGGCCACTGAAGATGTAAAATTAGGATTATTTGCATCCACATACGGTTGTAATGCCATCCCTATTCATTCTGTACATGACTTGCACATTTGTCAAGCCAACTTGTCTCAGTCATTTTATGATTGAGATGTTTACTTCAACTGCTTCAAACAGGGACACATTTAGAAGATGCCAATTCCAAGAGCAATTTGGAAAGCAAGTGCTAATGTAAGGATGTAGCTCCAGGGGCAGAATGTGTGCGGAAGGTGGGACAAAGGTTAGGAAGCCTCCTTTTAAACTCAATGGTTTTATTTTGTTACTTCAAATTATTTCATGAGCACTCCTATACTAATTTTAAGCATAGGTAACATTGGTATAAACCCTTAATAGATGATGACATTATTTTGAAGTAATTCTATTGTAGTGAAGTTTACTTAAATGCTGTTGTTTTTTACCTTTCATTGTGTTCAGTTCATTGTAATGCAGAGTAATTCACATACATGATTTCATGATGTTGTTTCATTATATGGGATATAGTGTTTGAATTAGCATTAGAAAGGATAGAGAGAAAGTCTCAGAAGAGTGTGATTAAGCATAGTAAAGGGTGGCTGATGTAATTAATCTAAAGTAGTTGAGACAAGCTAGGTTTTCTTGACTTAAATTAATTTGAACTTTTTTTTTCTATTTTTTTGGCTGTTTACTGATCCAACACAGTTCCATATTTATTTCTAACATTTTAACCTCTAGACTGGAGTATTTGTGCACAACTTTGGCTTAAATTTGATTTTCATTTTGCCTCTCTAGTTAAGTTGATTTTTCTCTCTCCAAATATTTGACTGGTGCTAGGGTAGCTATGGACCTTAAGGTATTTGTTGTTAACATCTGGTATTGGGCCACATAAGCCTTTTATGTGACATTTACCAATGATTTAAAGAAGCTTGATATCATGAATGTCTGTTGTAAAAAAAATTATGGACAAATCAAAATACAGAAATGGAATAAGTAGTTTTGGTTTGTTGCAACAACTGACATGCTAAATAAGAAAAGTGGAATGGTATTCGCTTAGGGAGAGTCGAGCTAAAGTCACATTAGTTATCATGTGGATGATACAATGGAAGGAGAGATAAGAAGTAGAAGGTACACCGTACACATTATTTTGAGGTTAGGGTAGCATAAGCTTATTGTTTAGAGTTTAAAACAAATTAGAGTATCACATTTTTCTTGTTTGGTGTTGGGCAAGATTTTAGTAATCTATGATGAAGAATCAGAAGTAAAGATGGGGAAAAGGACAGAGAAAAGGAGGAGAGTATTTGTCCTTTTGGAATTAAAGAACAGGTGTAGACACATGGGAATCCAATATGTCCTTCATCCAAGCAGTTGCAGACAAAACCAGTTTCAGAAGAGATAAAAGATCCTGGCTTTGCTTTGTGACCCTGAAACTAAAAGATGTATTAAAATTATAGAGGTTTCTTCAACTAACTTAATTGACTCTCTCTCTCTCTCTCTCTCTCTTTGTGGCATTGTTGTGATATATTGGCGTCATTTTCCTATCTATCTTTCTTCCTACTCTTCTGATACCCAACAAGAGAACTCTATGTCCCTCACTAAGTTTAGCCACAAAAAAGTAGAAAAAAGGAGGTGGTGTGTTTCAGGTGAAGTGATTCTTCAGTTTTTGTTTTATACCAATTGCCGCCTCAAAGTTTGTTTGTAAAGGTGAGTAAAAATATGGGGTAAGGCGCCATGGAATTTTCTAGCTAGAAAGACATTAGCATATGAGTAATTTTAGTTCCTCTCTCTCCCCCCCCCCTCCCCTCCCCTCCCCTCCCCTTTCCCGCTCTATAGTCCATATATATACTGCTCCAAATTCCACTCAGTTTAACAATATAATTTATGTCTTTGTTTTACTGCGAAGCCAAGGTGCTTCCTTGTGCAGGCAACACCGGCACTGCATATGATGAATTGGTGATCTACAGTAATTTAGCATTGATGTGAAAAACGATTAGTATATGCCTGGCTCCCTGCATGCCATTTGCAATATCCATCCAATATACTGATGGCCTTTGGTGGATGGCGTGTGAGGAGCCATGCATGCCACATTATTCATTACTTACAGTGTGCGCGTATACAGGGTGGGGGGGGGGGGTTTGGTCGCATGGATTGAAATTTCTGTCCTATGTGCGGTAGTCTAAGTGTATGCAGTGCTTTATGTATCAAATGCCAACATTTCTTCGGGTTGTTTCCTAACTTGATACATGTATAAGAAATATTTTGCTTTTTTAACTGTGCAATTATTTACCTGAAATTTCCAACCTTCAAAAAGGTTGCATTAGTAGTTATAACTTACTTGACTTCAATACAATAATGTATGGTTATTCACTTTACTCCTCTGTTTCTGGACAAAATATTTAAGGCACGAATTGGCAATACAACAGTTATATAAACTCTCTTTTGAATAACAACTACAATATGTGATCAATGCCTGTTGTAGTGTTAAGAGCTTGGTCCTTGGGTTAAATAATATTATCCATCAAAAAGATTTGCTTGAATATTTTTAACTTCTACATGCAGATCTAGTTGCATTGTAAAACAACTGACTGCATAGGATCAACTCTTGCCTTTTCTCTAATATTAGCATCTTGATCTTCAATTTCGTGTATTTTAGTTTACCTATTCTGGGCTTCTCAGGGGTGTCCTTGACTTGAGCTCTGCTAATCATCAGTTAAGCTCACTCGATCCTAATCAAGTATTTTTCTGTGTTCAATGAACTTGCCATACTTTCACCGAAACATGTATGCCATAGCAATCCAAGAATTGTAAATAGCGCAACTGTACAAGGAGCTTTGCACTACTCTGGTAAGTGAGTTGCCACAGGTTTACTCTTTCTTTATAGTATGCAAGTTATTCTCTGTTTATTTCTTTCTTGTTTCCTGGAATTAACATTTTAAGCCTCAGTTTATGTCGTGTCCTATAAATAAGCAATAACTAATAAATATAATTCAACAATTATTAGATTAGATACAATAAAGTCAAAACTTTACACTAGGAACTAGCTTCAAGACACCAGTGTTCTATGACTTCAACATTTTATCGATCTCCAATAATTCTAGTCATATTAGTTCAAGTCATGAAGGGTATTGAGATTCAAAATTGTGCAGATAACAACTTCTGTCCATTCATTTGGCAAACATAGATGCTGATTGAATCTTTGTACAAGTAGTCCTAACAATGTAAACAAAAGAATAGTGCCCGGGAGCAATGAAGTCATCATAGAGGCGAAAAGCTGTGTGAAGAGTGTGTATGCCCTACTTTAACGTCCATGAGATCGGCCACAAATCCAGGCTGCGATATCTTGGAATGTTCTGTGTCAATCTCATTTTTCAGCATCTTGATGGCTGTAGACATCCGAGGACGGAGCTTGGTGGTCTCTTGAACGCAAAGCAGGCCGACCTTCAAAAACCGAACAGCTTCTTCTTTTGAAAAGTCTCCTTTCAGTACAGGGTCCACTAGCAGCAAAAGATTGTTAGCATTGTACATTTCCCACGCCTGCATCCACAAATGTGCACCATACCTTATTTTTACCTTATGAAACTACCCTTTTATTTGCTAACAATAATAAGATTATTCAACAGGCTGAATGCTGATGACACAATCAGGTAAAGGGGTACACAAGGCACAGATTAAGAGCCCGGAGGCAGAAAATCATATGAAGGTTAGAAGCTTTTATGCCCTTGTCCCTACACCATGTTATATTTAGTATTTGCTTGATTTTATTACCTTATCAACTAGGAATTGCTCCCCGCGTTCCATATCGAAAGCAACCACTGACCGCCCACTAACAATTTCCAAAAGTAATACCCCGAAGCTGTAAACATCAGATTTTCGTGTCAAGTGTCCACTAATGGCGTATTCTGGAGAAAGGTAGCCTCTGGTGGAATTGTGATTGAAAGAAACCCCCATTAGCAATAGAATTCCAAAAGAAAAAAAAAGAATGAAACCAAGAAATTTTTTATTGGCAAAGTGTAGCGGAACAAGTAATTCCACTTACAATGTCCCTGCAACACGAGTACTGATGTAAGAAATGTTCTCTCTAAATAGCCTTGCCAGACCAAAATCTGCAACTTTTGGAATAAAATTCTGATCAAGTAGTATGTTTCTTGCCTTGATATCCCGATGAACAATATGTGGATTGACTTCTTCATGCAGATACGCAAGTCCCCTAGCAATTCCTAATAAGATATCCCTTCTCTGTGTCCAAAAAAATCTACTCCTGTCTTGCTCTCCTCCTATTAAACATCAATCATCCAAAAGAACAGCTTTTTAGGTTAAGATCCAGAGTTGTTCGAAAAAGAAAATAAAAGCATAAGCTTATAATTAAGGTTTAAGTAAAAAAAAAATCAAGAATTACCGAGAAAAGTATGCGCAATGCTATTGTTTTCCATATAATCATATACCAAAAATCTTGTAGCTCCATCTACACCACATCCCCGAAGCTTGACAAGATTTTCATGTTTGACATCGGACAATGCAGCTAACTCAGATATGAACTCTCTTTCTCCTCTCATCGACTCAATTTCAATAGACAATACTTTTATGGCCACAACACTACCATCTTTAAGCCTCCCCTTTAGTTGGCCAACAAAAAAAAAAGGCATGTCTTAGCTATAGTACTATTTGCACTGTTGTACATGCAAAAATAAAGGAAGGAAATAAAGATTTACCGATAAAATTGAGATAATCACCTTATAAACAGAGCCAAATCCTCCCTCTCCAATCTTGTTGGATGCTCGAAAATCATTGGTGGCGGCTATTAATTCATTGCAGGTGAATACTCGAAAATCTTGACCAGTTTGTCCACCTGTTGTCTAGAATTTGATTAAAGATATAATCTTTTTGATTCTTGGGTAGTTAGTTCTCTATAGCAAAGAAATGAAATGAAAAGATTTCCTAGTTTTTACCGTGCCCGCTTGTGTTGACAACAACTATATCTGATGTAGAGCACAAACAAAAAAGCTTCGTACTTCTTGTTCCCATTTCTTATAGGCCTGCAGTGAGTCTTGCCTGGATTCTCATTTTAGTGGGAGTGGGAATTGGAATAACAGAGAGAAAAGGAGGGAGGTATTTAAATTAAGAAAACAGAGAAGTATGAACGTGGAGATTCAATGGAAACGTGCCGGAGGAGGATTTTGACTGGGTTTTGGGACGTTTAGCTTGTTCTTATTTTTTAAATATTTAGCTAGTAGGAATTTGTCAACTAATTGACATTATAGATTAGTAATTTCTGTCTGCCTTCGTATGAATCTTCGTTATTTGCTGTCTTTCAACACAAATAACTAATAAATTAATTGATTTAGCCACACAAAGAATCTTTGTTTTCCGTTTTCATTTTCATTTTCATTTTCATTTTGATTAGGTGGGGGTGGGGGGCAGTTAAATAAAAAATACTAATGCGACAAAAAAGGTGCGTCTCGTCATACCTCAGGCTTGATGCTAACCTGAATGTCTCGTCATATGTACACACAGCGTTATATATGACCTGAACGTGTAAAGGGCCAGGACTAGGACTAGGACCCAGGACTAAGAATAAGTAAGGGTGTAAAATATTTCACGAATAGATAGCTCGAATTCAATTTAAAATGTTAAATTTATATTTGAATTTGAATTGTATTTAAAAAAAATTACTCAAATTCAATTCGACTAGAATATTTATGGCTTAAATATGAATTAGTACCTTAAATTATGTCATATTTCACTTCGGTGACCCACCTTTCAATTTTGTCAATTAGATGATTAAACTATCAATTTTTTTCAATTGCACCAAATTGAACATGTCACGTCAGAAATTGCTGACGTGACTAATTATGTGGGGCCTTAAGAAGCTTATGTGGCAAAAAAACTATTTTTTAATCATTAAATAAATTAATCTGTTTAAATAAAGGGCAAAATAGTCAAAACCTAATTTAAACATTAACTTAAAATTCATTCCAACAAAAAATTCACATCTGCAAAACCACCACAGTCGATCTAAAAAACCCACCACAGTCTTTCTAAAAAACCTTAGCTCAAGATCTGCAAATCTTGTAGAGGGTATGCGTATATATAAGGATCGAGTCATTGATGGAGAAGATTGCTGATAAGATTCACGGCGATTATTCGTTGTCTTTTGCCGATTTCGACACTGAGAAAAAGCCGAAGAAGAAATCGTCGAAGAAGAAGTCGTCGGTGTCGTCTCTTTCATCCCCGTCGGCGCTCTAGCTCGACGAAGTCGAAGATCTATCGATTGTCAAAATCTCACAATTCTAATCCTACTAATTTCTTCGAACATACAAATTCTCTGTTTTTCATACCCAACTCCATTAAACTGTACGGAAGCAACTCGCATCTGCACATCATTTTTAGCCTTCAAGCCAAACCCAACCCAAACCCTAGCCGTGATTCATTAAGAAAAATTGCTCCTGTGCTTCGAATATAAAGAAGTATTTTACAAACACGACATTTACAGAAAGAGAAAATGGGGGATCTGTATATAATTTGGTGATTGAGGCCTATTGTAAGACCCAACTTATAAATGAATAAAATCAAATTTTTTCTAAATATTATTGTGAATAATAAGGGGTTAATTTGATATAATACTTTGGTTATGGGTGAAATGTGCAAATTTTGCAAAATAAGCAAGTGGTTATAAAATATTCATTTTGTCGGGGAATATTCGTTTGGTCGTGGAATATTCTTGCTGTCGGAGAATATTCGTACGACGGCGCAGCCTTGTGTGGGCCCTATAACGGAAAGCGATTGGATGAAGAAAACGACAAGTATAAGTTGTTTATAAATAACGACGTAGTTGTTACCGTTAATACTGTTGGAATACCCGGTGGTTAAAACACAGTAGCACACGGTATTGCACCAATTATTGATTCTTACGTAAGAAGGCACTACTCAATAATTGTTACAGTGGTTATTGTTCAATATTTTATTTTATTGATTCAATAATTGCTGCGTTGATATTTTATATTATTGTTGTTTCAATAATTATTGCTGCACAGTATTTTCCTTTATCAGATCAATAATTCATATTATTTGTAAGACCCCAACTTTTATAAATAAAGATAAATTTTCTATAAATATCATTTTTGAATATTATGGAGTTAATTTGATATAATGTTATAGTTGTGGGTAATATTTATAAATTTTGTAAAGTACGCAAGTTGTTATATAATATTCGATTGGTCGGGGAATATTCGTTTTAACAGGGAATATTCGTACAACGGCACAATCATTGGTGGACCCCACAACGAAATTATTGTCGGATTGAGAAAACGACAAAAATATTTTATTAAAAATAACGGCGAAAGTTTTACCATTGTTACTGTTGAACTACTCGGTAGTAAAAGTACAGTAATACGTGTGGTTGCATAGTAGCACACGGTATTAATTATTAATGCTTATGTGAGAAGTCACTCAGTTTGATTCAATTATTGTCAGTTAATAATATGAATTATTTAGTGATAATGACGTTTTGTTTTATTCGTATTATTAACGTAATAAAACAGAAACATCTTTTTATATAAAACAGAATACTTTATTAAAATTATTCTATAAATAGAATATATTATATTTTATTTAAAAGATTTTTCTTTAAATATGGACCGTCAGATTAAAGTAATCAATCTGGACCGTTCATGGATTAGTTACTATGCATTCTATTTTTTTATAAATAGCAGCTCATTCCTTCATTATTTCTTACGAATTCACTGAACTCTAGAGAGAGAAGCTATAGAGCGAAACTATAGAGAGAGAGAAGAAGAGTATTCTGCTACTTAACTACTTCCTTACTTCAGCTCTTCTTTAAAACGGTAAGGGGTGTTATTCTTTCTTATTCATGAAGAGAACTGTTGTTATTCCATTTGTTATTATTCTGTTGGAACATCATTCTGTGTGTTTTACACCGGACCTGGTTCCGTTTTTATTATTATTCTGTTGGAACATCCTGTCTGTGTGTTTTACACCGGACCTGGTTCCGTCTTGTTATTATTCTGTCGGAATATTCTGTCTGTGTGTTTTACGCCGGACCTGGTTCCATTATTTATTATTCTGTCGGAATATCCTGTCTGTGCGTTTACGCCGGACCTGGTTTCATTATTTATTATTCTGTTGGAATAACCTGTCTGTGCGGTCTATCGCATGCATGGTGATTTCTTTTGTTATTCCATTCTTTATTATACTCAGTTGGTTAAGTTTTAACTTCTATACTCCATGAAATTTGTGGAATATCCTTGATAATTGTGTTTCATCCAGTATCTTTTCATGAAAATATTCTTCTAAGCATTCTTGAATTTTACTCCACAAAGCAGTATCATGTTGACAATTTGGACGTTGTTAATTCTTGGATAAATTAATTCTTGAACTTGTTTTATTGAATTCTTATATCATTGTCATCATCCTCATGTTTATAAAATGTTAAAAGTCATCTGTGGCCTGTAGTGCATAGATGGACTTGGTATGATTATGACCAGGGATTATTCAGTATAATCATGACCGTAATGTTACAAATGATGTGGTAAAGTCCTCATTGGCCCGTAGTGCATTGATGGACAGTTGTTGGCATGATCATGACCATTAATGAATACTCGAATATCCTTGGCTGTAGTGCAGGAGTGATTCGATGATGTGGATTATTTTATTAAGCTGAGTCTCAACAATAGTAGTGTTGAAAAACCTTTTAAATCATAAAAGATTGTAGAGTTTATTTTCTACTTGACTCTTTTAATGGATTGCTTGTTCCGCTGCAGTTAAACTTGATGTCTATTATATTTTATCAGTTTAATATTGTTGAAGGCTAATGATAATTTATTCTGCATTATCTTAGTCATAATATTTCTTACTAGGCTAGTTGAGCTCACCCTTTCTTTCACTGTTCTCTTCAGGAAATGAGAACGTAGCTGGGGCAAGTCGGGAAACGGAGTGATGGTTCGAATGATAGTATTAGTTAGTAGTCCTCACTATTCTATGTAATAGTGTGTTAATAAATGTAATGAGGACTCCTTTTGAGTATGAATACTCTCTAGAAGATAATATTTGTATTCAAACTCACAGTTTATGTTTTTTCATATTGTACACGACAGTTGTATTAGTAAGTTGTATTTGTATTCTGTACTTCGTATCTGACGACCCAAGATGGGTGATGTATACCTAATTTTGAGGGCGTCACAGTTGGTATCAGAGCTTAGGGATATGATCCCTGGCTAAGATGTGAGAATAGAACTAGGAGGGGAGAGACGGGGAATTCCTTCGCTAGTATGACCTACCTAAGTTTATTTGCATGGTATTTAATTGGTCGGTCATAATATAAGGATAATATATGACATATCAATTAACTTTTATTTTGTGGCAGTATCTGAAAATGGCATCTGAGAATGTTGAGAATAGCAATGGAGCACAGGCGACTGTTGATTCACCACATATCAATAATCAGGATAATGTGCATCAGGAAGGTGACAATCCTCATGCAAACAACAACACTGACCAGATGATGAATGATGGAATGTTCAGAAACTTTATGCAGTTCATGCAACAGCAGGCGAGAGCGGCTCCTGTCCAAAATATAGGTGGAAACACTGAAAACTCTCGGACGGTCACCGCTAAACAGTTCAAGGAGCTGGGACCACCAGAGTTTAAGGGAGAGCCAAAACCACTTATAGCGGAAACATGGATAAAGCAGATTACCAAGATATTTGATGTCTTGGGATGCTCCGAAGAGCAAAAGGTTCCCTTTGCCGCCTTTATGTTGCGAGGAGAGGCAGATTACTGGTGGGAATCGATTAAGCGTACTCAACCTGCCGCACTGAAGATGTCTTGGGAGAAGTTCCAAGAGCTGTTCAATGACAAATATTTTCCCAAAATTGTTCGTCACATGAAGGGGGTGGAGTTCATCAAATTGGAGCAGAATAATATGACCATGTCGCAGTATGAGGCTAAATTTGCTGAGTTGTCCCGGTTTGCGTCCCACTTGGTGGATAATGAAGAGCGAATGACGCGAATGTTTTTGCGAGGTTTGAAACCTGAGATACGTCAACATCTTATCTCTCATAAACTGTGTTTGTATTCAGATGTTGTGAATAGGGCTCAGTTAGTGGAGCGCGATAACGAGTCAACGCAATCAAAAGAGAGTAGTCGGCAAAATGATAATACCAGTGAGAGCAGTCATCGAAGCGGTGACAACAAGCGTGGAGGGAATCAACAGGCCAGAAATGGTAACCACTTCGGTGGTAATCAGGGCCAAAACAATAAGAATGGTCATTTCAAGAAGAGGAGATTCAACAATGATGGAAAGACGTCAGCACCAGCACCTGTTGTTAAGGAAGGAGAACGACCACCTATCATATGTTTTAAATGCGGAGGGGAGGGGCACATCAGTCCAAACTGCGCGATGCCGTCTAAAGCATGTTATAATTGTGGAAGAGAAGGTCATTTAGCTCGATTTTGTCGTTTACCAAAAACAAGTTCAGCCAAGATGGAGACACCAAAGGCCGTCCCAGAAAAGTCAAAACCGGTAGTGCAAGGGAGAGCGTTTGTTGTGACCTCCCAGAAAGCAAGGAACCCGAATGAGGTCATCACGGGTAAGCTTATCATAAACTCTAACGAAGTCTATACTTTATTTGATACCGGTTCTACCCATTCTTTTATTTCTCCTACTTGCGCTCATCGATTAAATTTGATTCCGGAGAAATTAGACTTTGACTTATTTGTTGAAACTCCATTGGGAGAAACCTTCATTACATCCACGATTTATAAGTCTTGTTTGGTTCAAGTTGGTACCCACACATTACCTGTCGATCTTATTTCATTAAAAATATTTGTATTTGACGTGATTCTAGGGATTGATTGGTTAACTACTCATCATGCAAAAATTGATTGTTTTCGTAAGGTTGTTAGCTTTCATATTCCTAATCGACCTATTATGCGAATTCAAGCAACCAAACCATTAAAATCAATCGCTGTCATCTCAAGCCATAAAGCTATTCGTTTATTGAAAAACGGATGTCAAGCTTTCTTAGCTCATGTCACGGATCTAAACAAAAATACGTCAGTTTTGAATGATATTTCTATTGTTAATAAATTCCCTGACGTATTCCCTGAAGAACTTCCTGGCCTACCCCCAGAGCGTGAAATTGAATTTTGTATCGACCTTGAACCCGGTACAAAACCCATTTCCAAAGCCCCATATCGAATGGCTCCTATTGAACTTCAGGAGTTAAAGATCCAACTGCAGGAATTGTTAGACATTGGCTTTATTCGTCCTAGTACTTCTCCTTGGGGTGCTCCTGTGCTATTCGTGAAGAAGAAAGATGGAAGTATGCGACTTTGTATTGATTATCGGGAGTTGAATCATGTCACCATCAAAAACAGGTACCCATTGCCACGTATTGATGACCTGTTTGACCAGTTGCAAGGAGCACAATTCTTTTCAAAGATCGATCTTCGTTCTGGATATCATCAGCTGAAGGTTAGAACTGAGGATATTCCAAAGACGGCTTTTAGAACTCGGTACGGGCATTATGAATTCCTAGTCATGTCCTTTGGATTGACTAATGCTCCTGCTGCCTTCATGGATATGATGAACCGGGTATTCAAGGAATATTTGGATCACTTTGTGGTCGTCTTTATTGATGACATCCTTATTTATTCCAAAAGCCGTGAAGATCATGAGCAACACTTGAGGCTGGTACTCCAAAAGCTTCGTGAATACAAGCTTTATGCCAAGTTGAAGAAATGCGAGTTCTGGCTGAAGGAGGTAGCATTCCTTGGGCACGTAGTATCAAGTCGTGGAATATCGGTTGACCCGGCAAAGATTGAAGCTATTCAAAGCTGGGAGCAACCTAAATCAGTGACCGAAGTATGTAGCTTTCTTGGTTTAGCTGGTTATTATCGGAGATTCGTGGAAGGATTTTCTCGAATCGCTACTCCATTAACTCAGCTGACTCGGAAAGATACAAAGTTCGGTTGGAGCGAAGAATGTGAGCAAAGTTTTCAAGAACTCAAGAGGAGACTCATTTCAGCACCTGTTCTAACAATATCATCTGGCTCAGAGGGATTTGTCATCTACAGTGATGCTTCGAGCAAAGGGTTGGGATGCGTTCTCATGCAACATGGAAAAGTCATAGCCTATGCATCAAGACAACTCAAGGAATATGAGATGAATTATCCTACTCATGATCTAGAGTTGGCAGCTGTTGTCTTTGCACTTAAAATTTGGAGGCATTACTTGTATGGGGAGAAGGTGGAGATCTTTACGGATCATAACCTCAAATATTTTTTCACTCAAAAGGAACTCAACATGCGACAACGACGTTGGCTTGAACTGTTGAAAGATTATGATCATACCATTCAATACCATCCTGGAAAAGCGAACGTGGTAGCTGACGCATTGAGTAGAAGATCATATGCAAGTACGAGTGCAATATTGTCAACACAAAGGCCCATTTTGTGTGACTTGCAAAGGATGGAGATAGAGTTAAAGACTCCAGGAACCCATGTGATGATGGCGAATATACGAGTAGAGCCAACTTTAATCGATAAAGTTAAAGCTGCTCAAGCTACAGACCTGGAGCTGATGCGTATGAGGAAGAAAGTGCAAGAAGGTGCTATGCCGGAAGCAAGAATCGATGAAGAAGGAATACTTCGAGTCAACTCCAGACTTTGTGTTCCTAACAACCCTGATTTAAAGTATGAAATCATGATGGAGGCGCACAACACACCGTTTGCAATCCATCCTGGAAGTACCAAAATGTATCATGATCTTCGTCATACATTTTGGTGGAGCAATATGAAGAGAGAGATAGCGTTGTTTATCTCAAGGTGTCTAACTTGTCAACGAGTCAAAGCGGAGCATCAAGTACCAAAAGGTCCATTGCAACCACTTGAAATTCCAGAATGGAAGTGGGAGCACATTACCATGGATTTCGTTACCGGTCTTCCTAAGGTTTCTCAAGGTATAGATGCGATTTGGGTCATTGTTGATAGATTGACCAAGTCTGCTCATTTCTTACCGATACGAGAAACTTATACACTTGAACGTCTTGCTCGTATGTACATAAACGAGATTGTAAGACTGCATGGTATGCCAGTATCCATAGTTTCTGACCGAGACCCAAGATTCACTTCACGATTTTGGGTTAGTTTACAAAAAGCTATGGGCACGGAGTTACGATTTAGTTCAGCATATCATCCTCAGACGGACGGACAATCAGAGAGGACTATTCAAACTCTGAAGATTTATTAAGACTCTGTGTCTTTGACTTCAAGGGAAGTTGGGACAAGTTCTTACCATTGGTGGAGTTTTCCTACAACAACAGTTATCAAGCAAGTATTGGCATGGCTCCATTCGAAGCATTGTATGGAAGAAAATGTCGTTCTCCAGTATGCTGGGATGAGGTGGGTGAAGCAACGTTGTTGGGACCGGAGTTGGTACGTATGACTACAGAAAAGATTCAAACGATCCGACAACGTATAAAAACCTCACAAGATCGACAAAAGAGTTATGCTGATCTTCATCGAAAGGACGTGGAATTTGATGTAGGAGATCATGTGTTCTTACGTGTTGCTCCATGGAAAGGAGTTACGAGATTTAGAAAGAGAGGAAAGCTCAATCCTCGATTCATCGGTCCATTTTTAATCCTCGATCGAGTAGGAACTGTGGCTTATAGACTCGCTTTACCGCCAAGTATGTCTCGTGTTCATAACGTTTTTCACATATCCATGTTACGCAAATATGTGGAAGACCCGAACCACATTATTGAGTTAGAACCGGACGAAATAGCGGAGGATTTGACGTATGAAGAAGTTCCTGTTCAAATCTTGGATAAGAAGGAACATATTCTACGCTCCAAGGTTATACCTCAAGTCAAAGTTTTGTGGAGAAACCACGATGTTGAGGAAATGACTTGGGAGTTAGAATCTGAAATGAAATCAAGGTATCCTTACCTCTTCGACATACCAGGTACGTACCCTAATTTCGAGGGCGAAATTTCATAAGAAGGGGAGGTTGTAAGACCCCAACTTTTATAAATAAAGATGAATTTTCTATAAATATCATTTTTGAATATTATGGAGTTAATTTGATATAATGTTATAGTTGTGGGTAATATTTATAAATTTTGCAAAGTACGCAAGTTGTTATATAATATTCGATTGGTCGGGGAATATTCGTTTTAACAGGGAATATTCGTACAACGGCACAATCATTGGTGGACCCCACAACGGAATTATTGTCGGATTGAGAAAACGACAAAAATATTTTATTAAAAATAACGGCGAAAGTTTTACCATTGTTACTGTTGAACTACTCGGTAGTAAAAGTACAGTAATACGTGTGGTTGCATAGTAGCACACGGTATTGATTATTATTGCTTATGTGAGAAGTCACTCAGTTTAATTCAATTATTGTCAGTTAATAATATGAATTATTTAGCGATAATGACGTTTTGTTTTATTCGTATTATTAACGTAATAAAACAGAAACATCTTTTTATATAAAACAGAATACTTTATTAAAGTTATTCTATAAATAGAATATATTATATTTTATTTAAAAGATTTTTCTTTAAATATGGACCGTCAGATTAAAGTAATCAATCTGGACCGTTCATGGATTAGTTACTATGCATTCTATTTTTCTATAAATAGCAGCTCATTCCTTCATTATTTCTTACGAATTCACTGAACTCTAGAGAGAGAAGCTATAGAGAGAAACTATAGAGAGAGAGAAGAAGAGTATTCTGCTACTTAACTACTTCCTTACTTCAACTCTTCTTTAAAACGGTAAGGGGTGTTATTCTTTCTTATTCATGAAGAGAACTGTTGTTATTCCATTTGTTATTATTCTGTTGGAACATCATGTCTGTGTGTTTTACACCGGACCTGTAAGACCCCGAATTTTATGAAATAAAAGTATTCAATTTTTCTTATAATTACTATTCAGTAAATGGTTAAATTGATAAAAGTTTAAAGTTATGGGTGAAATATGAATTTTTTTTCAAAATAAGCAAGTGGTTATAAAATAATCATTGTTGTCGGGGAATATTCGTTTGGTCGTGAAATATTCTTTCTGTCGGAGAATATTCGTACGACGGCGCAGCTATTTGTGGGCCCCATAACGAATAACTGTTGGGTGAAGGAAAACGACAAATTTGAGTTTTTACAAATAACCGCGTAGTTGTTACCGTTAACACTGTTAGAATACCCGGTGGTTAAAATACAGTAATACGCGTTATTGCACAGTAGCACACGGTATTGCATAGTATTTTTGAAATTATTGATTCTTACGTAAGAAGGCACTACTCAATAATTGTTACAGTAGTTACTGTTCAATATTTTATTTTATTGATTCAATAATTGTTGCGTTGATATTTTATATTATTGTTGTTTCAATAATTGTTGCTGCACAGTATTTTCCTTTATCAGATCAATAATTCATATTATTTGAATAATATTATTAGATAACATTATTGTCAATGTCTAGAAAGTTCTGTCTAAGGAGAGGTTTGGTCATCTAATTGCGCGCCAGTAAGGAGAAATTCTTATTGGAAAGCCCCCTCTTTCCTGGGAACGGCCTGGTTGTCATAAATGTGATTCTGTAATATTATTTGTGAATAATTAATTATTGATTCATATGATAAGAAAATATTTATATTATGTGGATATAAATGAGGGATATATTTTTGTGGTTAAAAATGAAGGAGTTAATGTTGAGGTTTTTATCAGTATTTTTTGGAGGTATTAAAAATTAGGGTTTTTGAGATATTTTGCGGGGGTTATAATTTTTAATCCGACCGTTGGATCGTGGTAATTTTTGGATATGTTATACATATATAAGTTGAGTATATGTCCATAAATTTTGAACCGTTAAAAATGAACGTATGATTTATTATGAATTTTACGAGATGACTGGTTCAGAAATTGTTAAATTTTCGGAGTTTATCATTTTGGTGGAAAATTCTAGAATTGGTGAGCCCCACTTGTGGTTGGTAAAGAAATGTGCTGAATTATATTTTAAATGTGGTGGGTGGGAATAGTAGCAGGTAAAGCCATCAGGTTGCAGGTTAAACCTACCAAAATTTTCCTATAAATAGAGGGCTAAGTTAGAATTGAAAATCACACCAGAAACATAAGCTTTCTCTCTTTCTCTCTCTATATTATGAAGCATATTTTGTGAGTATTTAGATACTTTGAGAGTTGCTATTCAGTGCAAGTTTCCTTCGCTTTGCAATCCAGTCAGAAGTACTGCTCTTTTGAGGTAAGGGATAGTAAGGGATAGTAAGAGATTTTAAGGGTTGTTATGATTTTCAGTTTCGTAATTTTTCTGATCTTCAAAAATTCTGGAAAAATTTGAAATGATATTTTGATGAGTTTTCTTGATTGTGTCCAAAAATGGTAATTTTTGGATGTATAGATTGAGAGTTATGAATTTTATGAGAAAATACTATTTTAAAAGTAACAGCTTATAATTCCTTGTGGTTAACTCCAAAATTGATAAAAATTTTATTGGGAGTACATGTATATGATAGAAGTATACTCTGTAAATTTCAGAATTTTTAGACAAAAGTATAATTTTTGATAAATGTCTAAATATTCGGCTATTTTGGCCATATGAAAAATAGTAAATGACTTTTAAAAATTCTGAGAAAAATATATGTTCACTATGGGACTATATTATGCTAAATCCCAGAAAAGAAATATTTTTGGAACTGATTTGGTATTTTTCATGAAAATGGTCTAGTTATGAGTAAATGAATTAAATATGTTTTGTGAAGAAAGAAAATTGAAAAATAGGATTTTATGGCTTGAGAATCCTATATGAGGTATATGCAGATTTTTGATGAGAGTTTTGGTTATGAAATTGTAAGAGTTGGCATTTTATGATGATTAAATGCATTAATTAGTAAAGTGTAAACAATTAAAATAAATTGTTTATAAATTTAAGTAATGTTATTCTTTCAATATCATTATACCGAAATATTGGTATGAATTTTATTGTAGAATTTCTATCTTTTGTGTCGGGGTTACTATTCATGAGTTACGAATATTACTCTTGAGATTAAAACTATATGTTGATCATATTATTTTTATCATCATATATAACATTTTTATAACCCTGATGTTGAAATTCTCTTTCACTGGAGTGTAAAGATGGGTAGATTATTGGTATGATCATGACTAGGGTTCTCTTTGGCCTGTAGTGCAAAGTTGAATTGTGACTGGTATGATCATGACCATTGAATTTATAATTGAATATCTTAAGCTTAAGTGCAAAGGTGAATTGATCAACATGGTTATAATTATTGTTTATATAAATTCTGAAATGATTATATATTTCTTTGAGATATTAATATATTTGGCCGTAGTGCAAATATGAACTGTTGAGGAATATCTTTGGCCTGTAGTGCAAAGATGAATTGTTGATGAATATCTTTGGCATGTAGTGCAAAGATGGCCTGTTGATGAATATCTTTGGCCTGTAGTGCAAAGATGAACTGTTGTTGAATATCTTTGGCCCGTAGTGCAAAGATGGTTTGTTGATGAATATCTTTGGCTCGTAGTGCAAAGATGGTTTGTTGATGAATATCTTTAGCCCGTAGTGCAAAGATGGATTTGTTAGTATGATTATAAACAGGAATTGTGATTTGGTATAACCATGATCTTTGATGTTTCAGGTAAAGACAGGTGATGAAAATATTCTTCGTCCTGGGTGCGAAGAAAAATTTATAGTCACAATTATGATTATGAGTTATTCATATGATTGTGGAAAGGAACTGTTGAGTGATGTTACATGGATAAAATATTGTTGGTGGATTTTTAACATGGAGAAGATAATAGACTTTATAGTCTATTTGACTCTTCTAATGGATTGCATGTTCCGCTGCAACTATGGTTGAAATTTTTTATCATCTACCATATGTTCTAAATCTCTGATTTATTATTGATGAAGACTATTGATAATTTATTTATCTTTAGTCATGATATTCTTTACTGAGCTAGTTGTGCTCACCCTTTTGCTTCACAATTCCTTTCAGGTAATAAGAGTGTAGCTGGGTCGAGCGAGGGTAACAAGGGAATAGAACGGTGGTCATCATTTAGTAGTTATATTTGGTGAAAAAAATAGGGTGAGGCGAACCCAACGTTGGAAGGGTGTTTTGCCACTATAATACAAGATGTCTAACGACATACAACCTCGTGTCATCATAAGACATGATTGTGCACATCCGCTTGCCGAGTATATCTACAAGCACTACCTATATAATCTTGGTGTTTGTTTGAAGTATAATTCTCAATTAGAGACAGTAGAGATAATGATATGTCAAGAGAAGACTCACCATTGGGAAGAATATGACAGTAATCTTCTCATTTTTCTTTGGGGTCTATTGGGTCAACCAAGGATAATTCTGTGGCCATATGATATCTATCATAACCTAGACGCGTGGCCTCCCATGTACGAAGGTTTCCTTGAGCACTTCCCAAAGATTCTAATTTCTAAAACAGTTTTTGACTGTACCTTTATGTAAGATACCTTTGTGAGGTGCTGATACATGATGGTGTCAAATGTCACATTTGGTATATATTTATATCCAAACTCACAACATATGTGTTGTTGTATTTTGCACGACAATTGTTGTAATAAAGTTGTAGTTATTTTCTGTACCATGTATTTGACGACTCAGAATGGGTTGTGTGACGCCCCCAGAATAGGTATACAGCACCCATTCTGAGTCACCAAATACATGGTACAGAAAGCAAACTACAACTTCAATAATACAATTGTCGTGCAAAATACGACAACACATACTGTGAGTTTAAATACAAATATTGTCTTCTAGACAATATCCACACTCAAATAAATCCTCATTACAATTATTCAAACACTATTTTACAGAAATAGTGAGGACTGCTAAAACATCTTTCTAGAACCATCACTCCATACCCCGACTAGATCCTGCTATGTTCTCACCTCCTGAGAAAAAAATGGAACAAAAAGGAAAAGGGTGAGCTCAACTAGCCCAGTAAAAAAATATTATGACTAAGATAATATACAACAAATTATCGTTAGTCTTCAACAGGGAAAAATCTGATAAAATATAATCGACAACAAGTTTTAGATCAACAACTGCAGCGGAAACAGCAAACCATTAGAAGAGTCAAGTAGAGAAAGAATTCTACTATCTTCTAAGATTTAAAAGTCCATCATCAATATTTTATCCCTGTAACATCAATTAATAATCATCTTTAACCAAATATTCATCTTTGCACTACAGGCCAAAGATATTCATTTGTATCATCAGTCGGTCATGTTCATCTCAACACCTGTTCATCTTTGCACTACAGGCCAAAGATATTCATCAAGTAATTATACATCTTTGCACTACAGGCCAAAGATATTCAGTAATATCATCATTTAGGACTGAGGATGATGAAAAATATCTTAAAGAGAACGAATCCAATGAGACAGAAGGACAAATAGTAGGGATTCGTATAACAGTTTATCCAAGATCAATAATACTTCATAATAATCAATTGTGAAGCAGAATTCAAAAATAAAGATCAAAACATGGATACAATCAAAGATAGTAACCATAATAGACATCTTGGACAAAAAGGGAAAATTTTATTTTTCGGTGAATAGTGCCGTATTCGTGAATAGTGCCGTATACGTGAATAGTGCCGTATACGTGAATAGTAACCCCCGACACAAAAAGTTCCAAATTTGATAAAAACTCATATCAATATTTCAGCATAATGATATTGAAGAAAATAATATCATTAAGAAGAAAATAATATCCCTTACCTCAAAATATCAGTACTTCTGGTCGGAATACCGGTATAAGGCTGAAAGAAACTTGCTCTGATGAATAGAAACTCTCAAAGTATCTAAATACTCACAAAATACACTCAATAATCTAGAGAGAGAAAGAGAGAAAACTTGTTTCTGGTGTGATTTTCAATTCTAACTTAGCCCTCTATTTATAGGAAAATTTTGGTAGGTTTGACCTGCAACCTGATGGCTTTACCTGCTACTATTCCCACCCACCACATTTGAAATATAATTCAGCACATTTCTTCACCAACCACAAGTGGGGCCCACCAATTCTAGAATTTTCCACCAAAATGATAAACTCCGAAAATTCAACAATTTCTGAACCAGTCATCTTGTAAAATTCGTAATAAATCATACGTTCATTTTTAACGGTTCAAAATTTGTGGACATATACTCAACTTATATATGTATAACATATCCAAAAATTACCACGATCCAACGGTCGGATTAAAAATTATAACCCCCGCAAACTATCTCAAAAACCCTGATTTTTAATACCTCCATTCCGACAAAAATACTGATAAAAACCTCAACATTAACTCCTTCATTTTTAACCACAAAAATATATCCCTCATTTATATCCACATAAAATAAATATTTCCTTATCATATGAATCAATAATTAATTATTCACAAATAATATTACAGAATCACATTTATGACAACCAGGCCGTTCCCAGGAAAGAGGGGGCTTTCCAATAAGGATTTCTCCTTACTGGCGCGCAATTAGATGACCAAACCTCTCCTTAGACAGAACTTTCTAGACATTGCCAATAATGTTATCTAATAATATTATTCAAATAATATGAATTATTGATCTGATAAATGAAAATACTGTGCAGCAACAATTATTGAAACAACAATAATATAAAATATCAACGCAGCAATTATTGAATCAATAAAATAAAATATTGAATAATAACTACTGTAACAATTATTGAGTAGTGCCTTCTTACGTAAGAATCAATAATTGGTGCAATACCGTGTGCTACTGTATTTTAACCACCGGGTATTCCAACAGTATTAACGGTAACAACTACGCCGTTATTTATAAACAACTTATACTTGTCGTTTTCTTCATCCAATCGCTTTCCGTTATGGGGCCCACACAAGGCTGCGTCGTCGTACGAATATTCCCCGACAGCAAGAATATTCCACGACCAACCGAATATTCACCGACCAAAAATAAATATTTTATAACCACTTGCTTATTTTGCAAAATTTGCACATTTCACCCATAACCAAAGTATTATATCAAATTAACCCCTTATTATTCACAATAATATTTAGAGAAAATTTGATTTTATTCATTAATAAGTTGGGGTCTTACAACCTCCCCTCCTTATGAAATTTCGTCCTCGAAATTGACGTACGTACCTGATGTTTCAAAAAGGTGAGGATACCTCGCTTTCATTTCTGATTCCAACTCCCAGGTCATTTCTTCAATAGCATGGTTTCTCCACAAAACCTTAACTTGTGGTATAACCTTCGTGCGTAGGACATGCTCTTTCCTATCCAAGATCTTAACAGGTACCTCCTCGTACGTTAAATCTTCAGCTATCTCGTCTGGTTCTAACTCAATAATGTGGTTCGGGTCTTTAACATATTTACGAAGCATAGATATGTGAAAAACATTATGAACACGAGACATGCTTGGAGGTAATGCGAGTCTATATGCCACATTTCCTATTCGCTCAAGAATCTCAAATGGACCAACAAATCTTGGATTGAGCTTTCCTCTCTTCCCAAATCTTGTAACTCCCTTCCATGGTGCAACACGTAACAATACATGATCCCCAATATTAAATTCCACGTCCTTCCGATGAAGATCCGCATAACTCTTTTGTCGATCCTGTGCCGTTTGTATACGTTGTCGAATCGTTTGGATCTTCTCTGTAGTAATGCGTACCAATTCTGGTCCCAACAATGTTGCTTCACCCACCTCGTCCCAGCATACTGGAGAACGACATTTTCTTCCATACAACGCCTCAAATGGAGCCATACCTATGCTCGCCTGATAACTGTTGTTGTAGGAGAATTCCACCAATGGTAGGTACTTATCCCAACTCCCTTTGAGATCTAGGACACAAAGTCTTAATAGATCTTCAAGAGTTTGAATAGTCCTCTCTGATTGTCCGTCCGTTTGAGGATGGTATGCTGAACTGAATCGTAAATCCGTGCCCATAGCTTTCTGCAAGCTAACCCAAAATCGTGAAGTGAATCTTGGGTCACGATCCGAAACTATGGATACTGGCATGCCATGCAATCTCACAATCTCGTTCACGTACATACTAGCAAGACGTTCAAGGGAATAAGTCTCACGTATCGGCAAGAAATGAGCGGACTTGGTTAATCTATCAACAATAACCCAAATCGCATCTATGCCTTGAGAAACCTTGGGAAGACCTGTAACAAAATCCATAGTAATGTGTTCCCACTTCCATTTCGGGATCTCAAGTGGTTGCAATGGACCCTTTGGTACTTGATGCTCCGCTTTTACACGTTGACAAGTTAAACATCTCGAGATAAACTCCGCGATCTCTCTTTTCATATTGCTCCACCAAAATGTATGTCGAAGATCGTGATACATTTTGGTACTCCCAGGATGGATTGCAAACGGTGTGTTGTGTGCCTCCATCATTATTCTATGCTTCAAGTCAAAATCGTTAGGAACACAAAGTCTGGAGTTGACTCGAAGTATTCCTTCTTCATCGATTCTTGCTTCTGGAATAGCACCTT
This sequence comes from Panax notoginseng, assembly GCA_016801055.1. NCBI lineage: Eukaryota > Viridiplantae > Streptophyta > Magnoliopsida > Apiales > Araliaceae > Panax > Panax notoginseng. The sequence goes on from CM029012.1 coordinate 167,644,919, forward strand.
CTTGCACTTTCTTCTTCATACGCATCAGCTCTATATCCGTAGCTTGAGCAGCTTTAACTTTATCGATTAAAGTCGGTTCTACTCGTATATTTGATATCATCATGTGGGTACTTGGAGCCTTCATCTCTATCTCCATCCTTTGCAAGTCATACAAAATGGGCCTTTGTGTTAAAAACATTGCACTCGTACCCGCATATGATCTTCTACTCAATGCGTCAGCTACTACGTTTGCTTTTCCAGGATGGTATTGGATGGTATGATCGTAATCTTTCAACAGCTCAAGCCAACGTCGTTGCCGCATGTTGAGTTCCTTTTGGGTGAAGAAATATTTGAGGCTTTTATGATCTGTATAGATCTCCACTTTCTCCCCATACAGGTAGTGTCTCCAGATCTTCAACGCAAAAACGACTGCTGCCAACTCCAAATCATGAGTAGGATAATTCCTCTCATATTCTTTGAGTTGTCGTGAGGCATAGGCTATGACTTTCCCATGTTGCATGAGAACACATCCTAACCCTTTGCCTGAAGCATCGCTGTAGATAACAAATCCATCCGAACCAGATGGTATTGTCAAAACAGGTGCCGAAATGAGTCTCCTCTTGAGTTCTTGGAAACTCTTCTCGCATTCCTCACTCCATACGAATTTTGTATCTTTCCGAGTCAGCTGAGTTAACGGAGTAGCGATTCGAGAAAATCCTTCCACAAATCTCCGATAATAACCAGCTAAGCCCAGAAAGCTACGTACTTCGGTTACCGACTTCGGTTGCTCCCAACTTTGTATGGCTTCAATCTTCGCCGGGTCGACAGATACTCCATGTTTTGACACCACGTGCCCAAGGAATGCTACTTCCTCAAGCCAGAACTCGCATTTCTTCAGTTTGGCATATAGCTTGTTTTCACGAAGCCTTTGCAGTACCAGCTTCAAATGGCGCTCATGATCTTCACGGCTTTTGGAATAGATGAGGATGTCATCAATAAAGACAACAACGAACTGATCCAAATATTCTTTGAATACACGGTTCATCATATCCATGAAGGCAGCAGGAGCATTAGTCAATCCAAAAGACATTACTAAGAATTCATAATGCCCGTACCGAGTTCTGAAGGCAGTCTTTGGAATATCCTCAGTTTTAATCTTCAGCTGATGATATCCAGAACGAAGATCGATCTTTGAAAAGAATTGTGCTCCTTGCAACTGGTCAAACAGGTCATCAATGCGAGGTAGCGGATACCTATTCTTGATGGTGACATGGTTCAATTCTCGATAGTCAATACAAAGTCGCATACTCCCGTCTTTCTTCTTTACGAATAAAACAGGAGCACCCCAAGGAGACGTACTAGGACGAATAAAACCGATGTCCAACAACTCCTGTAGTTGGACTTTTAACTCCTGAAGTTCAATAGGAGCCATTCGATATGGGGTTTTAGAAATGGGCTTTGTACCGGGTTCAAGGTCAATAAAGAATTCAATTTCTCGTTCCGGGGGTAGACCGGGAAGTTCTTCAGGAAATACATCGGAAAATTCTCTAACAATAGAAATATTATTCAAATCTGACTTGTCTTTGTTCAAATCCATAACATGGGCTAAGAAAGCTTGACATCCGTTTTTCAATAAACGAATAGCTTTGTGGCTTGATATGACAGTGACTGATTTTAGTGGTTTAGTAGTTTGAATTCGTATGACAGGTTGGTTAGGAATATGAAAACTAACAACCTTACGAAAACAATCAATTTTAGCATGATGAGTGGTTAACCAATCAATTCCTAAAATCACATCAAAAGCAAGTATCTTTAAAGAGATAAGATCAACAGGTAATGTGATAGTGCCAACTTGGATCATGCAAGATTTATAAACTGTAGATGTAACGAAGGTTTCACCCAACGGAGTTTCAACAGATAAGTTAAAGTCCAATTTCTCCGGAGTCAAGTTTAAACGTTGAGCACAAGCAGGAGAGATAAAAGAATGGGTAGAACCGGTATCTAGTAAAGTATAAACTTCGCAAGAATTCAAGATTAGCTTACCCGTGATCACCTCGTTCGGGTTTCTCGCGTTTTGGCCAGTCACGACAAACGCCCTTCCAGGAACCGCTGATTTCGACTTATCCGGGATAACTTTTGGAGTCACCATCCCCGCTGAACTTGGTTTTGCTACAGAACACTCTCGAGCTATATGACCTTCCTTTCCACAGTTATAACATACCTTGGATTGTTGTGGGCAGTTTGGGCTGATATGTCCCTCTTTCCCACATTTGTAACATACGACCGGTGGTCGTTCTCCTCCCCTAGAAACAGTTGATGTTTGTGCTGACGTCTTCACGTTATCATTGTTGTACCTTCTCTTCTTGAAATCTCCTCCCGACTCGCTCCTTCTATTATCACGACCACGATTACCACCAGAGTGGTTACCGCTTTTGTCCGAATGTTTTCCTCCCTGCTGGTTTTCATTGCTTCGATGACTGCCGCCACCGGTATGACCCTGGTTGTGGTCCCTCGGTTGCACATACTCATTATCTCGCTCTAATAATTGAGCCCTGTTTACAACATCTGAATATAAAGAAAATTTATGAGAGATAAGATATTGCCGAATCTCGGGTTTTAGACCTCTCAGAAACATCCTTGTCATTCGTTCCTCATTTTCGACCAAATGAGGTGCAAACCTGGATAACTCTGCAAACTTCGCCTCGTACTGGGACACCGTCATGTTGTTTTGTTCCAGTCTAATAAACTCAACCTCCTTCATATGACGAATACTTTCAGGAAAGTACTTGTCATTGAACAGTTTTTGAAATGTTTCCCAGGACATGTTGAGTGCGTCAGGCTGGGTACGCTTCACAGACTCCCACCAGTAGTCTGCCTCACCGCGGAACATAAATGTGGCGAATGGAACCTTCTGTTCCTCCGTGCATCCCAAGACATCAAATATCTTGGTAATTTGCTTGACCCACGTTTCCGCCATGATCGGATCCGGCTTTCCCTTAAATTCTGGTGGTCCCAATTCTTTGAACTGCTTAGCTGTGACAAACCGCGCGTTGTTATCATTTCCACCCGTATTCTGCACACGAGTCTCCCTCGTCTGATTTTGCATGAACTGCAAAAAGCTCCTAAACATTCCATCATTCATCGTTTGCTCGGTAACGTTGTTTACAGGAGGAATATTGCCTTCCTGTTGCACGTTCCCCTGGGTAGTGATCAAAGGTGTCTCCACGGTCTGATTTACTCCATTATTAACGTTCTCAGCTGCCATTCTTAAATACTGCCATAAAACAAGGGTTAATAGTCATGTCATATATTATCCCTATACTCTGACCGACCAAATAAACACCAAATAAACTTAGTCAGGTCATACTAGCGAAGGAATTCCCCGTCTCTCCCCTCCTAGTTCTTGTCTCACATCTCAGCCAGGGATCATATCCCTAAGCTCTGATACCAACTGTGACGCCCCCAGAATAGGTATACAACACCCATTCTGAGTCGCCAAATACATGGTACAGAAAGCAAACTACAACTTCAATAATACAATTGTCGTGCAAAATACGACAACACATACTGTGAGTTTAAATACAAATATTGTCTTCTAGACAATATCCACACTCAAATAAATCCTCATTACAATTATTCAAACACTATTTTACAGAAATAGTGAGGACTGCTAAAACATCTTTCTAGAACCATCACTCCATACCCCGACTAGATCCTGCTATGTTCTCACCTCCTGAGAAGAAAAATGGAACAAAAAGGAAAAGGGTGAGCTCAACTAGCCCAGTAAAGAATATTATGACTAAGATAATATACAACAAATTATCGTTAGTCTTCAACAGGGAAAAATCTGATAAAATATAATCGACAACAAGTTTTAGATCAACAACTGCAGCGGAAACAGCAAACCATTAGAAGAGTCAAGTAGAGAAAGAATTCTACTATCTTCTAAGATTTAAAAGTCCATCATCAATATTTTATCCCTGTAACATCAATTAATAATCATCTTTAACCAAATATTCATCTTTGCACTACAGGCCAAAGATATTCATTTGTATCATCAGTCGGTCATGTTCATCTCAACACCTGTTCATCTTTGCACTACAGGCCAAAGATATTCATCAAGTAATTATACATCTTTGCACTACAGGCCAAAGATATTCAGTAATATCATCATTTAGGACTGAGGATGATGAAAAATATCTTAAAGAGAACGAATCCAATGAGACAGAAGGACAAATAGTAGGGATTCGTATAACAGTTTATCCAAGATCAATAATACTTCATAATAATCAATTGTGAAGCAGAATTCAAAAATAAAGATCAAAACATGGATACAATCAAAGATAGTAACCATAATAGACATCTTGGACAAAAAGGGAAAATTTTATTTTTCGGTGAATAGTGCCGTATTCGTGAATAGTGCCGTATACGTGAATAGTGCCGTATACGTGAATAGTAACCCCCGACACAAAAAGTTCCAAATTTGATAAAAACTCATATCAATATTTCAGCATAATGATATTGAAGAAAATAATATCATTAAGAAGAAAATAATATCCCTTACCTCAAAATATCAGTACTTCTGGTCGGAATACCGGTATAAGGCTGAAAGAAACTTGCTCTGATGAATAGAAACTCTCAAAGTATCTAAATACTCACAAAATACACTCAATAATCTAGAGAGAGAAAGAGAGAAAACTTGTTTCTGGTGTGATTTTCAATTCTAACTTAGCCCTCTATTTATAGGAAAATTTTGGTAGGTTTGACCTGCAACCTGATGGCTTTACCTGCTACTATTCCCACCCACCACATTTGAAATATAATTCAGCACATTTCTTCACCAACCACAAGTGGGGCCCACCAATTCTAGAATTTTCCACCAAAATGATAAACTCCGAAAATTCAACAATTTCTGAACCAGTCATCTTGTAAAATTCGTAATAAATCATACGTTCATTTTTAACGGTTCAAAATTTGTGGACATATACTCAACTTATATATGTATAACATATCCAAAAATTACCACGATCCAACGGTCGGATTAAAAATTATAACCCCCGCAAAATATCTCAAAAACCCTGATTTTTAATACCTCCATTCCGACAAAAATACTGATAAAAACCTCAACATTAACTCCTTCATTTTTAACCACAAAAATATATCCCTCATTTATATCCACATAAAATAAATATTTCCTTATCATATGAATCAATAATTAATTATTCACAAATAATATTACAGAATCACATTTATGACAACCAGGCCGTTCCCAGGAAAGAGGGGGCTTTCCAATAAGGATTTCTCCTTACTGGCGCGCAATTAGATGACCAAACCTCTCCTTAGACAGAACTTTCTAGACATTGCCAATAATGTTATCTAATAATATTATTCAAATAATATGAATTATTGATCTGATAAATGAAAATACTGTGCAGCAACAATTATTGAAACAACAATAATATAAAATATCAACGCAGCAATTATTGAATCAATAAAATAAAATATTGAATAATAACTACTGTAACAATTATTGAGTAGTGCCTTCTTACGTAAGAATCAATAATTGGTGCAATACCGTGTGCTACTGTATTTTAATCACCGGGTATTCCAACAGTATTAACGGTAACAACTACGCCGTTATTTATAAACAACTTATACTTGTCGTTTTCTTCATCCAATCGCTTTCCGTTATGGGGCCCACACAAGGCTGCGTCGTCGTACGAATATTCCCCGACAGCAAGAATATTCCACGACCAACCGAATATTCACCGACCAAAAATAAATATTTTATAACCACTTGCTTATTTTGCAAAATTTGCACATTTCACCCATAACCAAAGTATTATATCAAATTAACCCCTTATTATTCACAATAATATTTAGAGAAAATTTGATTTTATTCATTAATAAGTTGGGGTCTTACAGGTTGGGTGGAATGGACCTATTTTGGGGTTGTCACAGGTGGTATCAGAGCTATAAGTAAAGAGCCCCGAGCCTCTCGCTGGTGACTTCCTGTTGATGGGGGATGCACCGAAGCCAGACTCTCCGTAGGGGACGCCGTTCTGCGGTGGCAAACTGATAGGTACCACTGTGAGGTGCTGTGGTTGAAGCACCATGAGAGTCACAGGTGGTATCAGAGCTTGGGGATATGATCTCTGGCGGAGATCGGGGAATAAAACTAGGAGGGGAGAGATGAGTAAATCCTTCGCTAGTGTGTCCTACCTAAGCTTATTTGTTGGTCAGTCATAATATCGGGATATTATGTGATATGTTAATTTGTTCAATTAACCTTTGTTTTGAAGCAGTATTCTAGAATGATATCTGAAATACAGGAGATGAGCAATGGAGAAATCATGATGACAGGGAAGATGGAATCTGAAATGAAAGCAAGGTATTCTCAACTCTTTAAAATACCAGGTACGTAAATTTCGGGGACGAAATTTCATAAGGAGGGGAGATTGTAAGACCCCGAATTTTATGAAATAAAAGTATTCAATTTTTCTTATAATTACTATTCAGTAAATGGTTAAATTGATAAAAGTTTAAAGTTATGGGTGAAATATGATTTTTTTTTCAAAATAAGCAAGTGGTTATAAAATAATCATTGTTGTCGGGGAATATTCGTTTGGTCGTGGAATATTCTTTCTGTCGGAGAATATTCGTACGACGGCGCAGCTATTTGTGGGCCCCATAACGAATAACTGTCGGGTGAAGAAAAACGACAAATTTGAGTTTTTACAAATAACCGCGTAGTTGTTACCGTTAACACTGTTAGAATACCCGGTGGTTAAAATACAGTAATACGCGTTATTGCACAGTAGCACACGGTATTGCATAGTATTTTTGAAATTATTGATTTTTACGTAAGAAGGCACTACTCAATAATTGTTACAGTAGTTACTGTTCAATATTTTATTTTATTGATTCAATAATTGTTGCGTTGATATTTTATATTATTGTTGTTTCAATAATTGTTGCTGCACAATATTTTCCTTTATCAGATCAATAATTCATATTATTTGAATAATATTATTAGATAACATTATTGTCAATGTCTAGAAAGTTCTGTCTAAGGAGAGGTTTGGTCATCTAATTGCGCGCCAGTAAGGAGAAATTCTTATTGGAAAGCCCCCTCTTTCCTGGGAACGGCCTGGTTGTCATAAATGTGATTCTGTAATATTATTTGTGAATAATTAATTATTGATTCATATGATAAGAAAATATTTATTTATGTGGATATAAATGAGGGATATATTTTTGTGGTTAAAAATGAAGGAGTTAATGTTGAGGTTTTTATCAGTATTTTTTGGAGGTATTAAAAATCAGGGTTTTTGAGATATTTTGCGGGGGTTATAATTTTTAATCCGACCGTTGGATCGTGGTAATTTTTGGATATGTTATACATATATAAGTTGAGTATATGTCCATAAATTTTGAACCGTTAAAAATGAACGTATGATTTATTATGAATTTTACGAGATGACTGGTTCAGAAATTGTTAAATTTTCGGAGTTTATCATTTTGGTGGAAAATTCTAGAATTGGTGGGCCCCACTTGTGGTTGGTGAAGAAATGTGCTGAATTATATTTTAAATGTGGTGGGTGGGAATAGTAGCAGGTAAAGCCATCAGGTTGCAGGTTAAACCTACCAAAATTTTCCTATAAATAGAGGGCTAAGTTAGAATTGAAAATCACACCAGAAACATAAGCTTTCTCTCTTTCTCTCTCTATATTATGAAGCATATTTTGTGAGTATTTAGATACTTTGAGAGTTGCTATTCAGTGCAAGTTTCCTTCGGCTTTGCAATCCAGTCAGAAGTACTGCTCTTTTGAGGTAAGGGATAGTAAGGGATAGTAAGAGATTTTAAGGGTTGTTATGATTTTCAGTTTCGTAATTTTTCTGATCTTCAAAAATTCTGGAAAAATTTGAAATGATATTTTGATGAGTTTTCTTGATTGTGTCCAAAAATGGTGATTTTTGGATGTATAGATTGAGAGTTATGAATTTTATGAGAAAAGACTATTTTAAAAGTAACAGCTTATAATTCCTTGTGGTTAACTCCAAAATTGATAAAAATTTTATTGGGAGTACATGTATATGATAGAAGTATACTCTGTAAATTTCAGAATTTTTAGACAAAAGTACAATTTTTGATAAATGTCTAAATATTCGGCTATTTTGGCCATATGAAAAATAGTAAATGACTTTTAAAAAATTCTGAGAAAAATATATGTTCACTATGGGACTATATTATGCTAAATCCCAGAAAAGAAATATTTTTGGAACTGATTTGGTATTTTTCATGAAAATGGTCTAGTTATGAGTAAATGAATTAAATATGTTTTGTGAAGAAAGAAAATTGAAAAATAGGATTTTATGGCTTGAGAATCCTATATGAGGTATATGCAGATTTTTGATGAGGGTTTTGGTTATGAAATTGTAAGAGTTGGCATTTTATGATGATTAAATGCATTAATTAGTAAAGTGTAAACAATTAAAATAAATTGTTTATAAATTTAAGTAATGTTATTCTTTCAATATCATTATACCGAAATATTGGTATGAATTTTATTGTAGAATTTCTATCTTTTGTGTCGGGGTTACTATTCATGAGTTACGAATATTACTCTTGAGATTAAAACTATATGTTGATCATATTATTTTTATCATCATATATAACATTTTTATAACCCTGATGTTGAAATTCTCTTTCACTGGAGTGTAAAGATGGGTAGATTATTGGTATGATCATGACTAGGGTTCTCTTTGGCCTGTAGTGCAAAGTTGAATTGTGACTGGTATGATCATGACCATTGAATTTATAATTGAATATCTTAAGCTTAAGTGCAAAGGTGAATTGATCAACATGGTTATAATTATTGTTTATATAAATTCTGAAATGATTATATATTTCTTTGAGATATTAATATATTTGGTCGTAGTGCAAATATGAACTGTTGAGGAATATCTTTGGCCTGTAGTGCAAAGATGAATTGTTGATGAATATCTTTGGCATGTAGTGCAAAGATGGCCTGTTGATGAATATCTTTGGCCTGTAGTGCAAAGATGAACTGTTGTTGAATATCTTTGGCCCGTAGTGCAAAGATGGTTTGTTGATGAATATCTTTGGCTCGTAGTGCAAAGATGGTTTGTTGATGAATATCTTTAGCCCGTAGTGCAAAGATGGATTTGTTAGTATGATTATAAACAGGAATTGTGATTTGGTATAACCATGATCTTTGATGTTTCAGGTAAAGACAGGTGATGAAAATATTCTTCGTCCTGGGTGCGAAGAAAAATTTATAGTCACAATTATGATTATGAGTTATTCATATGATTGTGGAAAGGAACTGTTGAGTGATGTTACATGGATAAAATATTGTTGGTGGATTTTTAACATGGAGAAGATAATAGACTTTATAGTCTATTTGACTCTTCTAATGGATTGCATGTTCCGCTGCAACTATGGTTGAAATTTTTTATCATCTACCATATGTTCTAAATCTCTGATTTATTATTGATGAAGACTATTGATAATTTATTTATCTTTAGTCATGATATTCTTTACTGAGCTAGTTGTGCTCACCCTTTTGCTTCACAATTCCTTTCAGGTAATAAGAGTGTAGCTGGGTCGAGCGAGGGTAACAAGGGAATAGAACGGTGGTCATCATTTAGTAGTTATATTTGGTGAAAAAAATAGGGTGAGGCGAACCCAACGTTGGAAGGGTGTTTTGCCACTATAATACAAGATGTCTAACGACATACAACCTCGTGTCATCATAAGACATGATTGTGCACATCCGCTTGCCGAGTATATCTACAAGCACTACCTATATAATCTTGGTGTTTGTTTGAAGTATAATTCTCAATTAGAGACAGTAGAGATAATGATATGTCAAGAGAAGACTCACCATTGGGAAGAATATGACAGTAATCTTCTCATTTTTCTTTGGGGTCTATTGGGTCAACCAAGGATAATTCTGTGGCCATATGATATCTATCATAACCTAGACGCGTGGCCTCCCATGTACGAAGGTTTCCTTGAGCACTTCCCAAAGATTCTAATTTCCAAAACAGTTTTTGACTGTACCTTTATGTAAGGTACCTTTGTGAGGTGCTGATACATGATGGTGTCCAATGTCACATTTGGTATATATTTGTATCCAAACTCACAACATATGTGTTGTTGTATTTTACACGACAATTGTTGTAATAAAGTTTTAGTTATTTTCTGTACCATGTATTTGACGACTCAGAATGGGTTGGGTGGAATGGACCTATTTTGGGGTTGTCACAGGACCTGGTTCCGTTTTTATTATTATTCTGTTGGAACATCCTGTCTGTGTGTTTTATACCGGACCTGATTCTGTCTTGTTATTATTCGGTTGGAACATCCTGTCTGTGTGTTTTACACCGGACCTGGTTCCATTATTTATTATTCTGTCGGAATATCATGTCTGTGCATTTATGCCGGACCTGGTTCTATTATTTATTATTCTGTCGGAATATCCTGTCTGTGCGTTTACGCCGGACCTGGTTCTATTATTTATTATTTTGTTGGAATAACCTGTCTGTGCGATCTATCGCATGCATGGTGATTTCTTTTGTTATTCCATTTTTTTATTATACTCAGTTGGTTAAGTTTTGACTTCTATACTCCATAAAATTTGTGGAATATCCTTGATAATTGCGTTTCATCCAGTATCTTTTCATGAAAATATTCTTCTAAGCATTCTTGAATTTTACTCCACAAAGCAGTATCATGTTGACAATTTGGACGTTGTTAATTCTTGGATAAATTAATTCTTGAACTTGTTTTATTGAATTCTTATATCATTATCATCATCCTCATGTTTATAAAATGTTAAAAGTCATCTGTGGCCTGTAGTGCATAGATGAACTTGGTATGATTATGACCAGGAATTATTCGGTATAATCATGACCGTAATGTTACAAATGATGTGGTAAAAGTCTTCATTGGCCCGTAGTACATTGATGGACAGTTGTTGGCATGATCATGACCATTAATGAATACACGAATATCCTTGGCCGTAGTGCAGGGGTGATTCGATGATGTGGATTATTTTATTAAGCTGAGTCTCAGCGATAGCAGTGTTGAAAAACCTTTTAAATCATAAAAGATAGTAGAGTTTATTTTCTACTTGACTCTTTTAATGGATTGCTTGTTCCGCTGCAGTTAAACTTGATGTCTATTATATTTTATCAGTTTAATATTGTTGAAGGCTAATGATAATTTATTCTGCGTTATCTTAGTCATAATATTTCTTACTGAGCTAGTTGAGCTCACCCTTTCTTTCACTGTTCTCTTCAGGAAATGAGAACGTAGCTAGGGCAAGTCGAAAAATGGAGTGATGGTTCGAATGATTGTATTAGTTAGTAGTCCTCACTATTCTTTGTAATAGTGTGTTAATAAATGTAATAAGGACTCCTTTTGAGTATGAATACTCTCTAGAAGATAATATTTGTATTCAAACTCACAGTTTATGTTTTGTCATCTTATACACGACAGTTGTATTAGTAAGTTGTATTTGTATTCTGTACTTCGTATCTGACGACCCAAGATGGGTGATGTATACCTAATTTTGGGGGCGTCACATTATTTGAATAATATTATTAGATAACATTATTGGCAATGTCTAGAAAGTTCTATCTAAGGAGAGGTTTGGTCATCTAATTGCGCGCCAGTAAGGAGATATCCTTATTAGAAAACCCCCTCTTTCCTGGGAACGGCTTGGTTGTCATAAATGTGATTCTATAATATTATTTGTGAATAATTAATTATTGATTCATATGATAAGGAAATATTTATTTTATGTGGATATAAATGAGGGATATATTTTTGTGGTTAAAAATGAAGGAATTAATGTTGAGGTATTTTATCTGTATTTTTGTCGGAACGGATGTATTGAAAATCAAATTAGGGTTTTTGAGATATATTGTGGGGGTTATAATTTTTAATCCGACCGTTGGATCGTTGTGATTTTTGGATATGTTATACATATATAAGTTGAGTATATGTCCACAAATTTTGAACCGTTAAAAATGAACGTATAATTTGTTATGAATTTTACGAGATGACTGGTTCAGAAATTGTTAAATTTTCGGAGTTAATTATTTTGGTAGAAAATTCTAGAATTAGTGGGCCCCACTCTTGGTTGGTGAAGAAATGTTCTGAGATTTTTATTCAAATGTGGTGGGTGGAAATAGTAGTAGGTAAAGCCATTAGGTTGCAGGTTAAGTCTGTTTCGGCGTGCTAACATTTTCCTATAAATAGAGGGCTAAGTTAGAATTGAAAATCACACCAGAAACAAGTTTTCTCTCTTTCTCTCTCTAGATTATTGAGTGTATTTTGTGAGTATTTAGATACTTTGAGAGTTTCTATTCATCAGAACAAGTTTCTTTCTGCCTTATACCGGTATTCCGACCAGAAGTACTGATATTTTGAGGTAAGGGATATTATTTTCTTCTTAATGATATTATTTTCTTCAATATCATTATGCTGAAATATTGATATGAACTTTTTATCAAAATTAAAACTTTTTGTGTCGGGGTTACTATTCACGTATACGTTACTATTCACGTATACGGCACTATTCACGAATACGGCACTATTCACCAAAAAATAAAATTTTCTCTTTTTGTCCAAGATGTCTATTATGGTTACTATCTTTGATTGTATCCATGTTTTGATCTTTATTTTTGAATTCTGCTTCACAATTGATTATTATGAAGTATTATTGATCTTGGATAAACTGTTATACGAATCCCTACTATTTGTCCTTCTGTCTCACTGGATTCGTTCTCTTTAAGATATTTTTCATCATCCTCAGTCCTAAATGATGATATTACTGAATATCTTTGGCCTGTAGTGCAAAGATGTATGATTACTTGATGAATATCTTTGGCCTGTAGTGCAAAGATGAACAGGTGTTGAGATGAACACGACTGACAGGTGATACAAATGAATATCTTTGGCCTGTAGTGCAAAGATGAATATTTGGATAAAGATGATTATTAATTGATGTTACAGGGATAAAATATTGATGATGGACTTTTAAATCTTAGAAGATAGTAGAATTCTTTCTCTACTTGACTCTTCTAATGGTTTGATGTTTCCGCTGCAGTTGTTGATCTAAAACTTGTTGTCGATTATATTCTATCAGATTTTTCCCTGTTGAATACTAATGATAATTTGTTGTATATTATCTTAGTCATAATATTCTTTACTGGGCTAGTTGAGCTCACCCTTTTCCTTTTTGTTCCATTTTTCTTCTCAGGAGGTGAGAACATAGCAGGATCTAGTCGGGGTATGGAGTGATGGTTCTAGAAAGATGTTTTAGCAGTCCTCACTATTTCTGTAAAATAGTATTTGAATAATTGTAATGAGGACTTATTTGAGTGTGGATATTGTCTAGAAGACAATATTTGTATTTAAACTCACAGTATGTGTTGTCGTATTTTGCACGACAATTGTATTATTGAAGTTGTAGTTTGCTTTCTGTACCATGTATTTGGCGACTCAGAATGGGTGTTGTATACCTATTTTGGGGGCGTCACAGTTGGTATCAGAGCTTAGGGATATGATCCCTGGCTGAGATGTGAGACAAGAACTAGGAGGGGAGAGACGGGGAATTCCTTCGCTAGTATGACCTGACTAAGTTTATTTGGTGTTAATTTGGTCGGTCAGAGTATAGAGATAATATATGACATGACTATTAACCCTTTTTTTATGGTAGTATTTAAGAATGGCAGCTGAGAACGTTAATAATAGAGTAAATCAGACCGTGGAGACACCTTTGATCACCACCCAGGGGAACGTGCAATAGGAAGGCAATATTCCTCCTGTAAACAACGTTACCGAGCAAACGATGAATGATGGAATGTTTAGGAGCTTTTTGCAGTTCATGCAAAATCAGACGAGGGAGACTCGTGTGCAGAATACGGGTGGAAATGATAACAACGCGCGGTTTGTCACAGCTAAGCAGTTCAAAGAATTAGGACCACCAGAAATTAAGGGAAAGCCGGATCCGATCATGGCGGAAACGTGAGTCAAGCAAATTACCAAGATATTCGATGTCTTGGGATGCACGGAGGAACAGAAGGTTCCATTCGCTACCTTTATGTTCCGCGGTGAGGCAGACTACTGGTGGGAGTCTGTGAAGCGTACCCAGCCTGACGCACTCAACATGTCCTGGGAAACATTTCAAAAACTGTTCAATGACAAGTACTTTCCTGAAAGTATTCGTCATATGAAGGAGGTGGAGTTTATCAGACTGGAACAAAATAACATGACGGTGTCCCAGTACGAGGCGAAGTTTGCAGAGTTATCCAGATTTGCACCTCATTTGGTCGAAAATGAGGAACGAATGACAAAGATGTTTCTGAGAGGTCTAAAACCCGAGATTCGACAATATCTTATCTCTCATAAATTTTCTTTATATTCAGATGTTGTAAACAGGGCTCAATTATTAGAGCGAGATAATGAATATGTGCAACCGAGGGACCACAACCAGGGTCATACCGGTGGCGGCAGCCATCAAAGCAATGAAAACCAGCAGGGAGGAAAATATTCGAACAAAAGCGGTAACCACTCTGGTGGTAATCGTGGTCGTGATAATAAAAGGAGCGAGTCGGGAGGAGATTTCAAGAAGAGACGGTACAACAATGATAACGTGAAGACGTCAGCACAAACATCAACTGTTTCTAGGGGAGGAGAACGACCACCGGTCGTATGTTACAAATGTAGAAAAGAGGGACATATCAGCCCAAACTGCCCACAACAATCTAAGGTATGTTATAACTGTGGAAAGGAGGGTCATATAGCTCGAGAGTGTTCTGTAGCAAAACTAAGTTCAGCGGGGATGGTGACTCCAAAAGCTGTCCCGGATAAGTCAAAATCAGCGGTTCCTGGAAGAGCGTTTGTCGTGACTGGCCAAAACGCGAGAAACCCGAACGAGGTGATCACGGGTAAGCTAATCTTGAATTCTTGCGAAGTTTATACTTTACTAGATACCGGTTCTACCCATTCTTTTATCTCTCCTGCTTGTGCTCAATGTTTAAACTTGACTCCGGAGAAATTGGACTTTGACTTATCTGTTGAAACTCCGTTGGGTGAAACCTTCATTACATCTACAGTTTATAAATTTTACATGATCCAAGTTAGCACTATCACATTACCTATTGATCTTATCTCTTTCAAGATACTTACTTTTGATGTGATTTTAGGAATTGATTGGTTAACCACTCATCATGCTAAAATTGATTGTTTTCGTAAGGTTGTTAGTTTTCATATTCCTAACCAACCTGTCATACGAATTCAAACTACTAACCACTAAAATCAGTCACTATCATATCAAGCCACAAAGCTATTCGTTTATTGAAAAACGGATGTCAAGCTTTCTTAGCCCATGTTATGGATTTGAACAAAGACAAGTCAGATTTGAATAATATTTCTATTGTTAGAGAATTTCCCGATGTATTTTCTGAAGAACTTCCTGGTCTACCCCCAGAACGTGAAGTTGAATTCTTTATTAACCTTGAACCCGGTACAAAGCCCAATTTTAAAACCCCATATCGAATGGCTCCTATTGAACTTCAGGAGTTAAAAGTCTAACTACAGGAGTTGTTGGACATCGATTTTATTCGTCCTAGTACATCTACTTGGGGTGCTCCTGTGTTATCCGTAAAGAAGAAAGACGGGAGTATGCGACTTTGTATCGACTATCGAGAATTGAATCATATCACTATCAAGAATAGGTATCCGCTACCTCGCATTGATGACATGTTTGACCAGTTGCAAGGAGCACAATTCTTTTCAAAGATCGATCTTCGTTCTGGATATCATCAGCTGAAGATTAAAACTGAGGATATTCCAAAGACTGCCTTCAGAACTCGGTACGGGCATTATGAATTCTTAGTCATGTCTTTTGGATTGACTAATGCTCCTGCTGCCTTCATGGATATGATAAACCGTGTATTCAAAGAATATTTGGATCAGTTCGTTGTTGTATTTATTGATGACATCCTCATCTATTCCAAAAGCCGTGAAGATCATGAGCGCCATTTGAAGCTGATATTGCAAAGGCTTCGTGAAAATAAGCTATATGCCAAACTGAAGAAATGCGAGTTCTGACATGAGGAAGTAGCATTCCTTGGGCACGTGGTGTCAAAACATGGAGTATCTGTCGACCCGACGAAGATTGAAGCCATACAAAGTTGGGAGCAACCGAAGTCGGTAACCGAAGTACGTAGCTTTCTAGGCTTAGCTGGTTATTATCGGAGATTTGTGGAAGGATTTTCTCGAATCACTACTCCGTTAACTCAGCTGACTCGGAAAGATACAAAATTCGTATGGAGTGAGGAATGCGAGAAGAGTTTCCAAGAACTCAAGAGGAGACTCATTTCGGCACCTGTTCTGACAATACCATCTGGTTCGGATGGATTTGTTATCTACAGCGATGCTTCAGGCAAAGGGTTAGGATGTGTTCTCATGCAACATGGGAAAGTCATAGCCTATGCCTCGCGACAACTCAAAGAATATGAGAGGAATTATCCTACTCATGATTTGGAGTTGGCAACAGTCGTTTTTGCGTTGAAGATCTGGAGACACTACCTGTATGGGGAGAAAGTGGAGATCTATACAGATCATAAAAGCCTCAAATATTTCTTCACCCAAAAGGAACTCAACATGCAGCAGCGACGTTGGCTCGAGCTGTTGAAAGATTACGATCATACCATCCAATATCATCCTGGAAAAGCAAACGTAGTAGCTGACGCATTGAGTAGAAGATCATATGCGGGTACGAGTGCAATGTTGTTAACACAAAGGCCCATTTTGTATGACTTGCAAAGGATGGAGATAGAGATGAAGGCTCCAAGTACCCACATGATGATATCAAATATACGAGTAGAACCGACTTTAATCGATAAAGTTAAAGCTGCTCAAGCTACGGATATAGAGCTGATGCGTATGAAGAAGAAAGTGCAAGAAGGTGCTATTCCAGAAGCAAGAATCGATGAAGAAGGAATACTTCGAGTCAACTCCAGACTTTGTGTTCCTAACGATTTTGACTTGAAGCATAGAATAATGATGGAGGCACACAACACACCGTTTGCAATCCATCCTGGGAGTACCAAAATGTATCACGATCTTCGACATACATTTTGGTGGAGCAATATGAAAAGAGAGATCGCGGAGTTTATCTCGAGGTGTTTAACTTGTCAACGTGTAAAGGCGGAGCATCAAGTGCCAAAGGGTCCATTGCAACCACTTGAGATCCTGAAATGGAAGTGGGAACACATTACTATGGATTTTGTTACAGGTCTTCCCAAGGTTTCTCAAGGCATAGATGCGATTTGGGTTATTGTTGATAGATTAACCAAGTCCGCTCATTTCTTACCGATACGTGAGACTTATTCCCTTGAACGTCTTGCTAGTATGTATGTGAACGAGATTGTGAGATTGCATGGCATGCCAGTATCCATAGTTTCGGATCGTGACCCAAGATTCACTTCACGATTTTGGGTTAGCTTGCAGAAAGCTATGGGCACGGATTTACGATTCAGTTCGGCATACCATCCTCAAACGGACGGACAATCAGAGAGGACTATTCAAACTCTTGAAGATCTATTAAGACTCTGTGTCCTAGATCTCAAAGGAAGTTGGGATAAGTACCTACCATTGGTGGAATTCTCCTACAACAACAGTTATCAGGCGAGCATAAGTGTGGCTCCATTCGAGGCGTTGTATGGAAGAAAATATCGTTCTCCAGTATGCTGGGACGAGGTGGGTGAAGCAACATTGTTGGGACCAGAGTTAGTATGCATGACTATAGAGAAGATCCAAACGATTCGACAACGTATACAAACAGCACAGGATCGACAAAAGAGTTATGCGGATCTTCATCGGAAGGACGTGGAATTTAATATTGGGGATCATGTATTGTTACGTGTTGCACCATGGAAGGGAGTTACAAGATTTGGGAAGAGAGGAAAGCTCAATCCAAGATTTGTTGGTTCATTTGAGATTCTTGAGCGAATAGGAAATGTGGCATATAGACTTGCATTACCTCCAAGCATGTCTCGTGTTCATAATATTTTTCACATATCTATGCTTCGTAAATATGTTAAAGACCTGAACCACATTATTGAGTTAGAACCAGACGAGATAGATGAAGATTTAACGTACGAGTAGGTACATGTTAAGATCTTGGATAGGAAAGAGCATGTCCTACGCACAAAGGTTATACCACAAGTTAAGGTTTTGTGGAGAAACCATGTTATTGAAGGAATGATCTGGGAGTTGGAATCAGAAATGAAAGTGAGGTATCCTCACCTTTTCAAAATATCAGGTACGTACGTCAATTTCGAGGACGAAATTTTATAAGGAGGGGAGGTTGTAAGACCCCAACTTATTAATAAATAAAATCAAATTTTCTCTAAATATTATTGTGAATAATAAGGGGTTAATTTGATATAATACTTTGGTTATCGGTGAAATGTGCAAATTTTACAAAATAAGCAAGTGGTTATAAAATATTCATTTTGTCGGGGAATATTCGTTTGGTCGTGGAATATTCTTGCTGTCGGGGAATATTCGTACGACGGCGCAGCCTTGTGTGGGCCCCATAACGGAAAGCGATTGGATGAAGAAAACGACAAGTATAAGTTGTTTATAAATAACGGCGTAGTTGTTACCGTTAATACTGTTGGAATACCCGGTGGTTAAAATACAGTAGCACACGGTATTGCACCAATTATTGATTCTTACGTAAGAAGACACTACTCAATAATTGTTACAGTAGTTATTGTTCAATATTTTATTTTATTGATTCAATAATTGCTGCGTTGATATTTTATATTATTGTTGTTTCAATAATTGTTGCTGCACAGTATTTTCCTTTATCAGATCAATAATTCATATTATTTGAATAATATTATTAGATAACATTATTGGCAATGTCTAGAAAGTTCTGTCTAAGGAGAGGTTTGGTCATCTAATTGCGCGCCAGTAAGGAGAAATCCTTATTGGAAAGCCCCCTCTTTCCTGGGAACGGCCTGATTGTCATAAATGTGATTCTGTAATATTATTTTTGAATAATCAATTATTGATTCATATGATAAGGAAATATTTATTTTATGTGGATATAAATGAGGGATATATTTTTGTGGTTAAAAATGAAGGAGTTAATGTTGATATTTTTATCAGTATTTTTGTCGGAATGGAGGTATTAAAAATCAGGGTTTTTGAGATATTTTGCGAAGGTTATAATTTTTAATCCGACCGTTGGATCGTGGTAATTTTTGGATATGTTATACATATATAAGTTGAGTATATGTCCACAAATTTTGAACCGTTAAAAATGAACGTATGATTTATTATGAATTTTACGAGATGACTGGTTCAGAAATTGTTGAATTTTCAGAGTTAATCATTTTGGTGAAAAATTCTTGAATATAATATATTCTATTTATAGAATAACTTTAATAAAGTATTCTGTTTTATATAAAAAGATGTTTCTGTTTTATTACGTTAATAATACGAATAAAACAAAACGTCATTATCGCTAAATAATTCATATTATTAACTGACAATAATTGAATCAAACTGAGTGACTTCTCACATAAGCATTAATAATCAATACCGTGTGCTACTATGCAACCACACGTATTACTGTACTTTTACTACCGAGTAGTTCAACAGTATCAATGGTAAAACTTCCGCCGTTATTTTTAATAAAATATTTTTATCGTTTTCTCAATCCGACAATAATTCCGTTGTGGGGTCCACCAATGATTGTGCCGTTGTACGAATATTCTCTGTTAAAATGAATATTCTCCGACCAATCGAATATTATATAACAACTTGCGTACTTTGTAAATTTTATAAATATTACCCACAACTATAACATTATATCAAATTAACTCCATAATATTCAAAAATAATATTTATAGAAAATTCATCTTTATTTATAAAAGTTGGAGTCTTACAACCTCCCTTCTTATGAAATTTTACCCTCAAAATTAGGGTACGTACCTGGTATGTCGAAGAGGTAAGGATACCTTGATTTCATTTCAGATTCTAACTCCCAAGTCATTTCCTCAACATCGTGGTTTCTCCACAAAACTTTGACTTGAGGTATAACCTTGGAGCGTAGAATATGTTCCTTCTTATCCAAGATTTGAACAGGAACTTCTTCATACGTCAAATCCTCCGCTATTTCGTCCGGTTCTAACTCAATAATGTGGTTCGGGTCTTCCACATATTTGCGTAACATGGATATGAGAAAAACGTTATGAACACGAGACATACTTGGCGGTAAAGTGAGTCTATAAGCCACAGTTCCTATTCGATCGAGGATTAAAAATGGATAGATGAATCAAGGATTGAGCTTTCCTCTCTTTCCAAATCTCGTAACTCCTTTCCATGGAGCAACACGTAAGAACACATGATCTCCTATATCAAATTATACGTCCTTTCGATGAAGATCAGCATAACTCTTTTGTCGATCTTGTGAGATTTTTATACGTTGTCGGATCTTTTGAATCTTTTCTGTAGTCATACGTACCAACTCCGGTCCCAACAACGTTGCTTCACCCACCTCATCCCAGCATACTGGAGAACGACATTTTATTCCATACAATGCTTCGAATGGAGCCATGCCAATACTTGCTTGATAACTGTTGTTGTAGGAAAACTCCACCAATGATAAGAACTTATCCCAACTTCCCTTGAAGTCAAGGACACAGAGTCTTAATAAATCTTCCAGAGTTTGAATAGTCCTCTCTGATTGTCCGTCCGTCTAAGGATGATATGCCGAACTAAATCGTAAATCCGCACCCATAGCTTTTTATAAGCTAACCCAAAATCGTGAAGTGAATCTTGGGTCTCGGTCAGAAACTATGGATACTGGCATACCATGCAGTCTTACAATCTCGTTCATGTACATACGAGCAAGACGTTCAAGTGTATAAGTTTCTCGTATCGGTAAGAAATGAGCAGACTTGGTCAATCTATCAACAATGACCCAAATCGCATTTATACCTTGAGAAACCTTAGGAAGACCAGTAACGAAATCCATGGTAATGTGCTCCCACTTCCATTCTGGAATTTTAAGTGGTTGCAATGGACCTTTTGGTACTTGATGCTCCGCTTTGACTCGTTGACAAGTTAGACACCTTGAGATAAACAGCGCTATCTCTCTCTTCATATTGCTCCACCAAAATGTATGACGAAGATCATGATACATTTTGGTACTTCCAGGATGGATTGCAAACGGTGTGTTGTGCGCCTCCATCATGATTTCATACTTTAAATCAGGGTCGTTAGGAACACAAAGTCTAGAGTTGACTCGAAGTATTCCTTCTTCATCGATTCTTGCTTCCGGCATAGCACCTTCTTGCACTTTCTTCCTCATACGCATCAGCTCCAGGTCTGTAGCTTGAACAGCTTTAACTTTATCGATTAAAATTGGTTCTACTCGTATATTCGCCATCATCACATGGGTCCCTGGAGTCTTTAACTCTATCTTCATCCTTTGCAAGTCACACAAAATGGGCCTTTGTGTTGACAATATCGCACTCGTACTTGCATATGATCTTCTACTCAATGCGTCAGCTACCACGTTCGCTTTTTCAGGATGGTATTGAATGGTATGATCATAATCTTTCAACAGTTCAAGCCAACGTCGTTGTCGCATGTTGAGTTCCTTTTGAGTGAAGAAATATTTGAGGCTTTTATGATCCGTAAAGATCTCCACCTTCTCCTCATACAAGTAATGCCTCTAAATTTTAAGTACAAAGACAACAGCTGCCAACTCTAGATCATAAGTAGGATAATTCCTCTCATATTCCTTGAGTTGTCTTGATGCATAGGCTATGACTTTTCCATGTTGCATGAGAACGCATCCCAACCCATTGCTCGAAGCATCACTGTAGATGACAAATCCCTCCGAGCCAGATGGTATTGTTAGAACAGGTGTTGAAATGAGACTCCTCTTGAGTTTTTGAAAGCTCTTCTCACATTCTTCGCTCCAACTGAACTTTGTATCTTTCTGAGTCAGCTGAGTTAGTGGAATAGCGATTCGAGAAAATCCTTCCACGAATCTCCGATAATAACCAGCTAAACCAAGAAAGCTACGTACTTCGGTCACTGATTTAGGTTGTTCCCAGCTTTGAATAGCTTCAATCTTTGCCGGGTCAACAGATATTTCACGACTTGATACTACATGCCCAAGGAATGCTACCTCCTCCAGCCAGAACTCGCACTTCTTCAACTTGGCATAAAGGTTGTATTCACGAAGCTTTTAGAGTACCAGCCTCAAGT
Source organism: Panax notoginseng (assembly GCA_016801055.1). Lineage (NCBI taxonomy): Eukaryota > Viridiplantae > Streptophyta > Magnoliopsida > Apiales > Araliaceae > Panax > Panax notoginseng. The sequence continues at coordinate 167,667,243 of CM029012.1, forward strand.
GTTGCTCATGATCTTCACGACTTTTGGAATAAATAAGGATGTCATCAATAAAGACGACCACAAAGTGATCCAAATATTCCTTGAATACCCGGTTCATCATATCCATGAAGGCAGCAGGAGCATTAGTCAATCCAAAGGACATGACTAGGAATTCATAATGCCCGTACCGAGTTCTGAAAGCCGTCTTTGGAATATCCTCAGTTCTAACCTTCAGCTGATGATATCCAGAACGAAGATCGATCTTCGAAAAGAATTGTGCTCCTTGCAACTGGTCAAACAGGTCATCAATACGTGGCAATGGGTACCTGTTTTTGATGGTGACATGATTCAACTTCCGATAATCAATACAAAGTCACATACTTCTATTTTTCTTCTTCACGAATAGAGCAGGAGCACCTCAAGGAGAAGTACTAGGACGAATAAAGCCAATGTCTAACAATTCCTGCAGTTGGATCTTTAACTCCTGAAGTTCAATAGGAGCCATTCGATATGGGGCTTTGGAAATGGGTTTTGTACCGGGTTCAAGGTCGATACAAAATTTAATTTCACGCTCTGGGGGTAGGCCAGGAAGTTATTCAGGGAATACGTCAGGGAATTTATTAATATTAGAAATATCATTCAAAACTGACGTATTTTTGTTTAGATCCGTGACATGAGCAAAGAAAGCTTGACATCCGTTTTTTAATAAACGAATAGCTTTATGGCTTGAGATGACAGCGATTGATTTTAATGGTTTGGTTGCTTGAATTCGCATAATAGGTCGATTAAGAATATGAAAGCTAACAACCTTACAAAAATAATCAATTTTTGCATGATGAGTAGTTAACCAATCAATCCCTAGAATCACGTCAAATGCAAGTATTTTTAATGAAATAAGATCGACAGGTAATGTGTGGGTACCAACTTGAACCAAACAAGACTTATAAACCGTGGATGTAATGAAGGTTTCTCCCAATGGAGTTTCAATAGATAAATCAAAGTCTAATTTCTCCGGAGTCAAATTTAATCGATGAGCGCAAGTAGGAGAAATAAAAGAATGGGTAGAACCGGTATCAAATAAAGTATAGAATTCGTTAGAGTTTATGGTAAGCTTACCCGTGATGACCTCATTCGGGTTCCTTACTTTCTGGGAGGTCACAACAAACGCTCTCCCTTGCACTACCGGTTTTGACTTTTCTGGAACGGCCTTTGGTGTCTCCATCCTGACTGAACTTGTTTTTGGTAAACGACAAAATCGAGCTAAATGACCTTCTCTTCCACAATTATAACATGCTTTAGACGGCATCGCGTAGTTTGGACTGATGTGCCCCTCCCCTCCGCATTTGAAACATATGATAGGTGGTCGTTCTCCTTCCTTAACAACGGGTGCTGGTGTTGACGTTTTTCCATCATTGTTGAATCTCCTCTTCTTGAAATTGGCCCTGTTTACCACCGAAGTGGTTACCATTTCTGGCCTGTTGATTCCCTCCACGCTTGTTGTCACCGCTTCGATGACTGCTCTCACTGGTATTATCATTTTGTCGACTGCTCTCTTTTGGTTGCGTTGACTCGTTATCGCGCTCCACTAACTTAGCCCTATTCACAACATCTGAATACAAACACAGTTTATGAAAAATAAGATGTTGACGTATCTCAGGTTTCAAACCTCGCAAAAACATTTGCGTCATTCGCTCTTCATTATCCACCAAGTGGGACGCAAACCGGGACAACTCAGCAAATTTAGCCTCATACTGCGACACTGTCATATTATTCTGCTCTAATTTGATGAACTCCACCTCCTTCATGTGACGAACACTTTCGAGAAAGTATTTGTCATTGAACAGCTTTTGGAACTTCTCCCAAGACATCTTCAGTACGGCAGGTTGAGTACGTTTAATCGATTCCCACCAGTAATCTGCCTCTCCTCGCAACATAAAGGCGGCAAAGGGAACCTTTTGCTCCTCGGAGCATCCCAAGATATCAAATATTTTGGTAATCTGCTTTATCCATGTTTCCGCTATAAGTGGTTTTGGCTCTCCCTTAAACTCTGGTGGTCCCAGCTCCTTGAACTGTTTAGCGATGACCGTCCGAGAGTTTTCAGTGTTTCCACCTATATTTTGGACAGGAGCCGCTCTCGCCTGCTGTTGCATGAACTGCATAAAATTTCTGAATATTTCATCATTCATCATCTGGTCAGTGTTGTTGTTTGCATGAGGATTGTCACCTTCCTGATGCACATTATCCTGATTATTGATATGTGGTGAATCAACAGTCGCCTGTGCTCCATTGCTATTCTCAACATTCTCAGATGCCATTTTCAGATACTGCAACAAAATAAAAGTTAATTGATATGTCATATATTATCCTTATATTATGACCGACCAATTAAATACCATGCAAATAAACTTAGGTAGGTCATACTAGCGAAGGAATTCTCCGTCTCCCCCCTCCTAGTTCTATTCTCACATATTAGCCAGGGATCATATCCCTAAGCTCTGATACCAACTGTGACGCCCCCAAAATTAGGTATACATCACCCATCTTGGGTCGTCAGATACATAGTACAGAATACAAATATAACTTATTAATACAACTGTCGTGTACAATACGACAAAACATAAACTGTAAGTTTGAATACAAATATTGTCTTCTAAAGAGTATTCATACTCAAAAGGAGTCCTCATTACATTTATTATCACACTATTACATAGAATAGCGAGGACTACTAACTAATACTATCATTCGGACCATCACTCCGTTCCCCGACTTGCCCCAGCTACGTTCTCATTTCCTGAAGAGAACAGTGAAAGAAAGTGTAACGACCCCAAAATAGGTTCATTCCACCCAACCCATTCTGAGTCGTCAAATGCATGGTACAGAAAACAACTACAACTTTATTACAACAATTGTCGTGCAAAATACAACAACACATATGCTGTGAGTTTGGATACAAATATATACCAAATGTGACTCATGTTCCAACCGTGGACATCACCTCACAATAACACCTTACATAAAGGTATAGTCAAAAACTGTTTTAGAAATTAGAATCTTTGGGAAGTGCTCAAGAAAACCTTCGTACATGGGAGGCCACGCGTCTAGGTTATGATAGATATCATATGGCCACAGAATTATCCTTGGTTGACCCAATAGACCCCAAAGAAAAACGAGAAGATTACTATCATATTCTTCCCAATGGTGAGTCTTCTCTTGACTTATCATTATCTCCACTGTCTCTAATTGAGAATTATACTTCAAACAAACACCAAGATTATATAGGTAGTGCCCATAGATATACTCAGCAAGTGGATGAGCACAACCCTGTCTTATGATGACACGAGGTTGTATGTCATTAGACATCTTGTATGATAGTAACAAAACACCCTTCCAACGTTGGGTTCGCCTCACCCTATTTTCTTCACCAAATATAACTACTAAATGATGACCACCGTTCTATTCCCTTGTTACCCCCGCTCGACCCAGCTACACTCTTATTACCTGAAAAGGAATTGTGAAGCAAAAGGGTGAGCACAACTAGCTCAGTAAAGAATATCATGACTAAAGATAATTAAATTATCAATAGCCTTCATCAATAATAAATCAGAGATTTAGAACATATGGTAAATGATAAAAATTTCAACCATAGTTGCAGCGGAACGAGCAATCCATTAGAAGAGTCAAATAGACTATAAAGTCTATTATCTTCTCCATGTTAAAAATCCACCAACAATATTTTATCCATGTAACATCACTCAACAGTTCCTTTCCACAATCATATGAATAACTCATAATCATAATTGTGACTATAAATTTTTCTTCGCACCCAAGACGAAGAATATTTTCATCACCTGTCTTTACCTGAAACATCAAAGATCATGGTTATACCAAATCACAGTTCCTGTTTATAATCATACTAACAAATCCATCTTTGCACTACGGGCCCAAGATATTCATCAACAAACCATCTTTGCACTACGGGCCAAAGATATTCAACAACAGTTCATCTTTGCACTACAGGCCAAAGATATTCATCAACAGGCCATCTTTGCACTACATGCCAAAGATATTCATCAACAATTCATATTTGCACTACAGGCCAAATATATTCATATCTCAAAGAAATATATAATCATTTCAGAATTTATATAAACAATAATTATAACCATGTTGATCAATTCACCTTTGCACTTAAGCTTAAGATATTCAATTATAAATTCAATGGTCATGATCATACCAGTCACAATTCAACTTTGCACTACAGGCCAAAGAGAATCCTAGTCATGATCATACCAATAATCTACCCATCTTTACACTCCAGTGAAAGAGAATTTTAATATCAGGGTTATAAAAATGTTATATATGATGATAAAAATAATATGATCAACATATAGTTTTAATCTCAAGAGTAATATTCGTAACTCATGAATAGTAAATCGTGAATAGTAACTCATGAATAGTAACCCCGACACAAAAGATAGAAATTCCACAATAAAATCCATACCAATATTTCGGTATAATGATATTGAAAGAATAACATTACTTAAATTTATAAACAATTTATTTAAATTGTTTACACTTTACTAATTAATGTATTTAATCATCATAAAATGCCAACTCTTACAATTTCATCATCAATAACCAAAACCCTCATCAAAAATCTGCATATACCTCATATAGGATTCTCAAGCCATAAAATCCTATTTTCCAATTTTCTTTCTTCACAAAACATATTTAATTCATTTACTCATAACTAGACCATTTTCATGAAAAATACCAACTCAGTTCCAAAAATATTTCTTTTCTGGGATTTAGCATAATATAGTCCCATAGTGAACATATATTTTTCTCAGAATTTTTAAAAGTCATTTACTATTTTTCATATGGCCAAAATAGCCGAATATTTAGACATTTATCAAAAATTGTACTTTTGTCTAAAAATTCTAAAATTTACAGAGTATACTTCTATCATATACATGTACTCTCAATAAAAATTTTATCAATTTTGGAGTTAACCATGAGGAATTATAAGCTGTTACTTCTAAAATAGTCTTTTCTCATAAAATTCATAACTCTCAATCTATACATCCAAAAATCACCATTTTTGGACACAATCAAGAAAACTCATCAAAATATCATTTTAAATTTTTCCAGAATTTTTGAAGATCAGAAAAATTTCGAAACTGAAAAATATAACAACCCTTAAAATCCATTACTATCCCTTACTATCCCTTACCTCAAAAGAGCAGTACTTCTGACTGGATATCGGATATGATGCTGAAGGAAACTTGCACTGATGAATAATAACTCACCAAGTATCTAAAAACTCACAAAATATGCTTCATAATATAGAGAGAGAAAGAGAGAAAGCTTATGTTTCTGGTGTGATTTTCAATTCTAACTTAGCCCTCTATTTATAGGAAAATTTTGGTAGGTTTGACCTGCAACCTGATGGCTTTACCTGCTACTATTCTCACCCACCACATTTGAAATATAATTCAACACATTTCTTCACCAACCACAAGTGGGGCCCACCAATTCTAGAATTTTCCACCAAAATGATAAACTCCAAAAATTCAACAATTTCTGAACCAGTCATCTCGTAAAATTCATAACAAATCATACGTTCATTTTTAACGGTTCAAAATTTGTGGACATATACTCAACTTATATATGTATAACATATCCAAAAATTACCACGATCCAACGGTCGGATTAAAAATTATAACCCTCGCAAAATATCTCAAAAACCCTGATTTTTAATACTTCCATTCCGACAAAAATACGGATAAAAATCTCAACATTAACTTCTTCATTTTTTAACCACAAAAATATATCCCTCATTTATATCCACATAAAATAAATATTTTCTTATCATATGAATCAATAATTAATTATTCACAAATAATATTACAGAATCACATTTATGACAACCAGGCCGTTCCCAGGAAAGAGGGGGCTTTCCAATAAGAATTTCTCCTTACTGGCGCGCAATTAGGTGACCAAACCTCTCCTTAGACAGAACTTTCTAGACATTGCCAATAATGTTATCTAATAATATTATTCAAATAATATGAATTATTGATCTGATAATGGGAAATACTGTGCAGTGACAATTATTGAACAACAATAATATAAAATTTCAACGTAGCAATTATTGAATCAATAAAATAAAATATTGAACAGTAATTACTGTAACAATTATTGAGTAGTGCCTTCTTACGTAAGAATCAATAATTTCAAAAATACTATGCAATATCGTGTGCTACTGTGCAATAACGCGTATTACTGTATTTTAACCACCGGGTATTCCAACAGTGTTAACGGTAACAACTACGTCGTTATTTGTAAAAACTCAAATTTATCGTTTTCTTCACCCGACAGTTATTCTGTTATGGGGCCCACAAATGGCTGCGCCGTCGTACGAATATTCCCCGACAGAAAGAATATTCCCCGACAACAATGATTATTTTATAACCACTTGCTTATTTTCAAAAAAATTCATATTTCACCCATAACTTTAAACTTTTATCAATTTAACCATTTACTGAATAGTAATTATAAGAAAAATTGAATACTTTTATTTCATAAAATTCGGGGTCTTACAGAAAGGGTGAGCTCAACTAGCCCAGTAAGAAATATTATGACTAAGATAATGCAGAATAAATTATCATTAGCCTTCAACAATGTTAAACTGATAAAATATAATAGACATCAAGTTTAACTGTAGCGGAACAAACAATCCATTAAAAGAGTCAAGTAGAAAATAAACTCTACTATCTTTTATGATTTAAAAGGTTTTTCAACATTGTGATCGCTGGGACTCAGCTTAATAAAATAATCCACATCATCGAATCACCCCTGCACTACGGCCAAGGATATTCGTATATTCATTAATGGTCATGATCATGCCAACAACTGTCCATCAATGCACTACGGGCCAATGATGACTTTTACCACATCATTTGTAATATTACGGTCATGATTATACCGAATAATCCCTTATCATAATCATACCAAGTCCATCTATGCACTACAGGCCACAGATGACTTTCAACATTTTATAAACATGAGGATGATGACAATGATATAAGAATTCAATAAAACAAGTTCAAGAATTAATTTATCCAAGAATTAACAACGTCCAAATTGTCAACATGATACTGCTTTGTGGAGTAAAATTCAAGAATGCTTAGAAGAATATTTTCATGAAAAGATACTGGATGAACCGCAATTATCAAGGATATTCCACAAATTTCACGGAGTATAGAAGTCAAAACTTAACCAACTGAGTATAATAAAGAATGAAATAACAAAAGAAATCACCATGCATGCGATAGACCGCACAGACAGGTTATTCCAACAGAATAATAAATAATGGAACCAGGTCCGGCGTAAACGCACAGACAGGATATTCCGACAGAATAATAAATAATAGAACCAGGTCCGGTGTAAAACACACAGACAGGATGTTCCAACAGAATAATAACAAGACGGAACCAAGTCCGGTGTAAAACACACAGACAGGATGTTCCAACAGAATAATAATAAAAACGGAACCAGGTCCGGTGTAAAACACACAGACAGGATGTTCCAAGAGAATAATAATAAAAACGGAACCAGGTCCGGTATAAAACACACAGACAGGATGTTCCAACAGAATAATAGAAGAATGTCACCAAGTATAGGGTAAACCGCGTATACAGGTTATTCCAACAGAATAATAAGAAATGGAATAACAACAGTTCTCTTCATGAATAAGAAAGAATAACACCCCTTACCGTTTTAAAGAAGAGCTGAAATAAGGAAGTAGTTAAGTAGCAGAATACTCTTCTTCTCTCTCTATAGTTTCTCTCTATAGTTTCTCTCTCTAGAGTTCAGTGAATTCGTAAAAAATAATGAAGGAATGAGCTGCTATTTATAGAAAAATAGAATGCATAGTAACTAATCCATGAACGGTCCAGATTGATTACTTTAATCTGACGGTCCATATTTAAAGAAAAATCTTTTAAATAAAATATAATATATTCTATTTATAGAATAACTTTAATAAAATATTCTGTTTTATATAAAAAGATGTTTCTGTTTTATTACGTTAATAATACGAATAAAACAAAACGTCATTATCGCTAAATAATTTATATTATTAACTGACAATAATTGAATCAAACTGAGTGACTTCTCACATAAGCATTAATAATCAATACCGTGTGCTACTATGCAACAACACGTATTACTGTACTTTTACTACCGAGTAGTTCAACAGTATCAATGGTAAAACTTCCGCCGTTATTTTTAATAAAATATTTTTGTCGTTTTCTCAATCCGATAATAATTCCGTTGTGGGGTCCACCAATGATTGTGCCGTTGTACGAATATTCTCTGTTAAAACGAATATTCCCCGACCAATCGAATATTATATAACAACTTGCGTACTTTGCAAAATTTATAAATATTACCCACAACTATAACATTATATCAAATTAACTCCATAATATTCAAAAATAATATTTATAGAAAATTCATCTTTATTTATAAAAGTTGGGGTCTTACATCTTGAGTCGCCAGATACATGGTACAGAATTCAAATACAACTTAATAATACAACTGTCATGTATAATACGACAAAACATAAACTGTGAGTTTGAATACAAATATTGTCTTCTAGAGAGTATCCATACTCAAAAGGAGTCCTCATTACAATTATTATAACACTATTACATAGAATAGTGAGGTCTACTAATACTATCATCTGGTCCATCACTCCGTTTCTCGACTCGTCCCAACTATATTCTCATTTTCTGAATAGAACAGTGAAAGAAAGGGTGAGCTCAACTAGCCCAATAAGAAATATTATGACTAAGATAATGCAGAATAAATTATCATTAGTCTTCAACAATGTTAAACTGATAAAATACAATAGACATCAAGTTTAACTACAGCGGAACAAGCAATCCATTAAAAGAGTCAAGTAGAGAATAAAATCTACAATCTTTTATGATTTAAAAGGTTTTTCATGGCTTTTATCGTTGGGACTCGACTTAATAAATAATACACATCATCGAATCACCCCTGCACTACGTCCAAGGATATTCTTTAGTATCACGACCACGAATTATCTGTGACGCCCCCAAAATTAGGCATACATCACCCATCTTGAGTCGCCAGATACATGATACAGAATTCAAATACAACTTACTAATACAACTGTCGTGTACAATACGACAGAACATAAACTGTGAGTTTGAATACAAATATTGTCTTCTAGAGAGTATCCATACTCAAAATGAGTCCTCATTAATGATACTCCCTCCATTCTTTAATATAGGTCGTTTTAGAGAAATATTTTTGTTCCTAAATATAAGTCGTTTGAGAATTTTAAGTAAGCATTAATTGCTTAGTTTCCAATATTACCCCAAGTAATAAATATAACTTTGGTTCTCTTATTATCTTTTACACAATAAATAACACTCTTTTTTTCTAATACAAGGGCAATATATAAGGCTGTAAAATGAGCAAATAGTTCGGACTCGATTCGTACTCGCTCGACTAAAAGTTCGATTTGAGCTCGACTCGAAATATAAATGAGTTAAATATGAACACATTTTAAAGTTCGATAAATTACTCGAACCTCCTCAAATTATAATGTACTATTGATACTCGGATCATATTCATTAAGAAAGTCCAAACTGCTCGGGCTCGGCTCGATAGCTAAATGAGCCTCAATCAAATCTTATTTTATACTCGATAAATTTTATGAACCAAATTTGAGCAACTCAATACTCGGATCGACTCGATTCGTTTACATCCTTAGCAATATAGACAATTGATAATATATTTAATGTTTTATAATCGTTTCCTTAATACTTGTGCACAACTCTAAAATGACCTATATTAAGGAACGGAGGAAGTAGAGATTATGAACCGCTTAATGCGTTAATTACTTTGATTAACATGCCATGATGGTGATATTAATTAGTACTAAATATATAATGATGATGATATTTTGATTAAAAGAAATGTTTTTAAAATTAGGAAAGAGATCTATTTATGCTTTATTTCTTCCATTTTTTGTTTTCACTTTTCATAGATATTTTGTTGTTTTTGAACTCCAACATATATTTTTAGTAAATTCGTAGCTTTTTGCTTTCATTCATTAATTCTTATGGAAGGAAGATAAAATCAAGGAAGATTATTTATACTCCTCCAATTCCAAAATATAAAATTAGTGTTGACTTTTAAAAGGTATTTTAAAATTGATTTTAAGTTTAGATCAAATAAGTACGAAAATTATAAATTATATTTAAAATTACAATATTTATCAATTAAAAAAATGAATTAATACTTTGAATTTTTAATTATTCTTTTTCAATTTCACTTTGAAGGTCTTCTTAACTTAACTTGTTGAAATAAAAGCTTTTTAAAAATGTCTTTCATTATAATCATCAATTCATCATCAGTCTATTATTTATAAAACTTGTAACACATGCTTAGCAGGATATAAGAAGGCTTATTATGAAAAATATCATCATCATCATCACGACTTTGTAGAAATATTAAGTTATTGTGAATTAATTATGCATTAAATATTTCGGGGTATAGTTATGGAGTGAATATGTGAATTACGAGCACCTCTTTAAATATCAACGTTCTGATTCTGAATTTTAAAATAGATAGAAAAGAAAAGAAATGGATGGAAAATTTAAGTTTATGTTTCTGAATTTTTTAATAAACGTAAAAGAAAAGAAATGGATAGAAAACTTTGATCACTTTTCCTGTCAAAGTTTTCCGTCCAAAATTGGCTTGATTTGGACGAAAAAAAAATTAGAATAAATAATATTTTTATAATTCTCATATTATACTCAACTTTTAATATAATAAATTTTAAATTATAACTCATGTCCTCAATTTTAAATTTTCTATTATTTTTTATTAAAAACTCAGAAACAACACAAATGAAAATTTTAAATTTTTTATTTTTTTTTTCTCTGTTATAATTTAAGTTTTTTATTTATTTTTTTTTGTTAAAAACTCAGAAATAGAGGATAAATGATGCGGATTTCATCAAAAATCAAATTGGAGTGATGGAAAAGGAATAAAGAATATTTTGACATCAAGTGGAGTTATATTGTTATGAAAAAAAGAAGGAAACTGATACTAGTAAGAAAATTAAGCAATAATTAACATGAATGGGAAATATTGGTTTCCAAAACAAGTCAATTTCAGAACTTGGGTTCCGACTTTACCTAACAGTGGAAACGCGGTTAAATGATGACGATGATGAGTGTTTTTGTTTTGGAGGCCAACAATCATAGTAAGATTTACAACTACTAGTATTATTATTTCTCTTCACCCTTCCTCACATTAAAAATCTGTCTACTACAATCATAAGATCTATCTACATCTCTCTACCTGTTGTTTTGTTTCAGTTTGCCCTAAATATTGCCATTTACCGGTTTCCTCCAATTTCAACGTCTTTCCTTCCTATTCTTGGGTTTCTCCATCTTGTTTTGGCAACAACTAAAACAATAAATTACTATTTTTCTAAAAACAATCCCCAATATCTCTCTCCCATATCAAATTCAGAAAAGCAGTTTGCAAGTGTTAGGCCTTTCAAGTTTTCTCTGAGGGAAAATCCCATGGGTAACGTCGGCAGTAGTAGCGTAAATGGCCGACGGAGACAGGGAAGCCGACGGAACCACCCACCCCCTCCGCCACCACAACCACCGCAGCCTGAAATCACCGCCAATCGATACGTATTCGCTGCTGCAACCCCTTACCCTTCCCAATACCCTAACCCACCACCGTATTACCAGTACCCAGGTTACTACCCGCCTCCGCCACCGGCCATGCCTGTACCGTTGCCAGCTCCTTATGATCACCACCACCGTCCGCCACCACCCCATATGGATCCAGCCCACGCGAATTGGGTTGGTGGGCGGTACCCTTGTGGTCCTATAATGCATGCTCCTGCCCCATATGTTGAGCATCAGAAGGCTGTCACAATCAGAAATGATGTTAACCTAAAAAAGGAAACTTTGAGGGTTGAGCCGGATGAGGAGAACCCTGGGAAGTTCCTCGTGACATTTACTTTTGATGCCACAATTGCCGGAAGGTACTATAATATGAGTATTATTTAATATGTGAATCAGTTGGATGCTGCGGTTATTATCACCGAATAATTTTAATTTAGTTCTACTGATGACACAGTGTGGATTGATTGACATTTGAGTTGGACATCTTTGCATGATTTGTTTGTTTCTTGGTTTTTGATTTTTAAATAGAATTTGAAACATATTTATCTTGTTAGGTATGAATATAATTTTTTGCTCATAGAAGGTATTAACAAAGTAATTTTTTGGCTTATTATCACTTAATCTACTTAAATGTTCTGGAAAATTCAAGTGTTTTTCTCCAATGAAAAACAAATTCAAGTGTTTTTTGCTCAAGTGCTTCCTTTCCAAGGGTGGAGATTTCATTCCACTTTTATTTCCGTAGATAATCAGTGGGGTCCTTTTTTTTTTTTTCTTTTTTATTTGCTTGCTTACAACTTTCTATGCATTATTGAATGTGGAATGAGTATCATTCCACAGGTTCTTGAATGCACTTGATGATATTTTATGATTCAAGCATTCTCTTGTGCAGGCATGGCTTGTATAAAAATAACTATCTTTGAGTATTAGTTGCTTTCCTACTAATGTCTCATAACTTCATTTTAAACCCTCAATCAGGAGAATATAGGTCTCTGCCTCAAGTTTTTGTGTTGGGTTTGTTAGGCTTGGGATGGCCGTTAGTATTCCATCCTCAGCCTAACATGTATGTTAAAAAACTAATAGTGAAATTTGTATTGTTTATGGAAACTCTGTATTCTCTATATCTGTCTTCCCACCCCCACCCCCACCCCCACCCCCACCCCAACCCAAAAAAACCCAACAAAAAAGAGACGTTGGGGTGGGGTGACTGTCATTTTGATCTGTTCCTATCATATGGATTGGCTTGTTACATCTGGATTTAGTGCAGGCTTAAGTTTGAGGTTCATCCATTGCACTGTTTAAATATATCATGTGTATTAATGCCATTTATTTTTTGCTGTGTTTAATGAATGCATTAATTGGTTAGCTTTGTGTCAGCTGCTCCTAAAAGGGACTTGGCTGCTTAAGGGGCTGAGAGCGGTCTTGGGTGAAATTTCAATAACCAATTCAGCTTTTGTTTGGCAATACTCTTGTAGAAATTATTTAAATTTTGGAACTTGAAGCGTGAAAGATTTAGAAAACGATTATTCATTTTGTATTCCCTTTGCCATATTATTTATTTAGGAGTTTATTTTTATATCCTGATTAGCTGGGCCTCAATTTACTTCTTTAAGTTCAATTTATATGTTTGTGTTTGTGGTTGTGCTATAAGTTGCTTTAGTACTCTATTTACAAAAAAAAAATTGAGGCTTTACCTTGTTTCTGGTTTGCTTATATAGAATAGGTTTAGTTTGCTAATTTTTGTTTGTTCACTGCTATTTTCCTTTTGCTAAAGTGATTAAGGTTTAATTGTCTTCCATTTTTTTTAACTACATACAGCATTACAGTTATTTTCTTTGCGAAAGAGGGTGAAGATTGTAACCTGACTCCAATGAAGGAAAGTAAATTTGCACCAGTAACAGTACATTTTGAACAAGGTTTGGGCCAGAAATTCAGACAACCCTCAGGAATTGGGATAGACTTTTCAACGTGTGAAGAGGCAGAATTACTTAAAGAGGGTGATATGGATGTGTATCCCCTAGCAATAAAGGCTGAGGCATCCCCAAGCTATCAAGGTGGATCAGCAGATGGAAACCCAGAGTCTGGAGCCAGTAACTCCCAGATCACTCAAGCGGTATTCGAGAAGGAGAGGGGTGAATACCAGGTGAGAGTAGTGAAGCAGATCTTATGGGTGAGTGGGATGAGGTATGAGCTACAGGAGATATATGGCATTGGTAATTCAGTTGATGGTGATTTTGATGCAAATGATCCTGGGAAGGAATGTGTCATCTGCTTGTCCGAACCTCGTGACACAACTGTCCTTCCGTGCAGACACATGGTACTCTCTCACTCTCTCTCTTATTTGAGACTCAGAGATATTTGTCAAAGTGAATCTGTCTCTACTACCTAGGATTTTATCTTTTTAATCATGTCAAAGAAATGAAATTATAAAAACAAAAAAACTTGACCAAGGATGAAATCTTGTCTAATACTATTTATCGGTCAGAAGCTGTTACAGTTATGGAAGAAAGGGTTAATAGAGAATGTAGTCCGTAATTGCAGTTCCTTCCTGAAGTGTCAATAACATATTATTATGAATAGGTGCTTTAATTAGTATTCGGTTCAGTGAATCTATTGTGTCGACTCACATTGGTTTCATGGCTCGATTGATGTTGGCTGTAATGAGCTTCAACATCTTGCATGCAGCCTGTTTAACTTCAAGTCTCGCAAGCTAATGTTCATCTGAGATTTGATTCCCCATATTGTCCATTGATTTTTTTTTCGGTGCAGTGTATGTGCAGTGGGTGTGCAAAAGTTCTGAGGTTCCAAACAAACAGGTGTCCTATATGCAGACAGCCAGTTGAGAGGCTTTTGGAGATCAAGGTCAACAATGGAACTGAAGACTGAAGAGTGGATGAGTTTATGCTATGACATTGCTGTAAAGTTCTTTGTTTTCAGCCTGCTTTCCTATCTTCTTTTATTTTTATTACGTCTTTCTTTCTTTCCCTCTTTTAACCATTTTGCTTGTGCTAGTTTTCAATAATCAAACTAGAATCTCATCAGTTTGCAGTTTGCAGTTTGGCTTGAACATAATGCTATCTTTGCTAAAGTTTATAGCAAAAGATGTTGTAAAGCTAATGGCTTTTACATGATTGTGCTGACTACTTAGTGGCATTCTCCATGTGTTATCCGATATAAGAATTATAGTATGTTTGGTTTGCATCAGTTGCTTTGTACATTTCCCTTATATAATTTGTCATGGGAGTCTTACTATGTTGCAGTCATTGTTTTAAAGTCTTTTTTCTCTTAACTGGACTGGATCAGAATGATCTTATTGGCTTTTCTGAATAAAACCGACCTCTCAAGTAAAAGAACTTGGGACTTGGTAGTCATTCTGCAGGGTGATTGTCAAATCTGACTTGGAAGGTTATGCTAGCCGACTTTCCCTGAGGTGAGGAGAATGGCTTGATGGTTTTAGATTGTGGAGACTTGGCATTTGACATCCTAATATTCTATTAATACTCTCCTTGGTAGAACAAGGAGAGTGGTTTGATGATATGCTGTCGGCATAAAAAACAGGTAGATAAAGTTTTGTTGGCCCCAAGTGTAACAGATGGATATATGCTTGGTTGATCTAGTGCTTTGGACAACAAAAGAATCTAGTGGTCTAAAGCACTTAATAATAGGGGGGTAGGGTAGGTTGTGTGTTTATGCACTTTATAATGGTAGTTTATTTTTGTATTAGATCCAACATATAAGTTGTTGATATTCATAGGTGGAGAATGAGTGAATCAATTAAATACTCCATTATTGTCGATGGGGATGAAGAATTATTATTCCATTTTCAAACCCCAGGTTGGGTTGTTGTCAAGTTAGCAGAATCTTGTTTTTAAACAAACAGATAGAATAAACTTTTAAAATACTTGTGTGTGAAAATATTCTGTGCTCTCCGTCCAAAAGTTATAAACAATAACTGAACTGGAATGGATTCTAAAGATGTTTATATTTGGCACTGAGGTGATAGAGATGGTGGGTGGGTGGGTGGGTGGGTGGGTGGCTTGTGTAGTTAATTTAGTGGCTTTTTTACTGGTTGCAATGTACCAAACAAATACTCTTTTTTTTGTTAGAAGGAAATGGTCGAACATATAGTTAGTTTATTGCAATATGTTCACATAATAAACATTCATGTGGTGACTAATAATATGGCTGGATTTTGATATCTGATTGATTTACTTATTACTTATATCTAGGGGTGTAAACGGATATATACGGATTCGAATACAATAGTATTCGTATCCGTTTATTTGCGGATAATTTTAAACCAAATACGGATAATATCCATTTTTTCCCGAATACGAATAATATCCTCTTTTTTCTGAATACGGATGCGGACGAATACGAATTTTCTGGTTACTATTTACAGCCTATAACTAGAATAAAAAAATAATGAATTTTAAAATATAATTTATTAATGAATGAATATTAATTTATTTATTTTTAATAAATATTTAAATACAATATCAATGTTCTAAATTACAATTCAAATAAGTTTTCATCATTTTTGAAATCCTAAATTTCAAAATGAATGCTCTACTTATTAATATTTAGATATGTATATTTTATGTGTGTGGAGTAATACTGTAGTGTGTACGAATATTTATAATTATGTGTGTGTGTGTGTATATATATATATATGTTTATATTAAATTATTAACAACTTATATAGGTAAATTATTAATTAATAATTTACATTAATTAATAACTTAATTAATGTAAATATTAATTGTGTGTGTGTGTGTGTATATATATATATATATATATATAGTTATTCGGATACGGATTCCGGATATCCGTTTCCGTCGGATATATTTACGGACGGATGTTAATCGAATACGAATACGCCTATATCCGTATTCGTATCCGTTTATTTTCGGATACCTTTAAACCGAATACGGATATATCCGTTTTTTTCCGAATGCGAATAATATCTATTTTTTTTCGAATACGGATGTGAACGAATACGAATTTTTCGGTTACCATTTGCAGCTCTACTTATATCCTTATCACCAATCACCATCCATCATCTTCTCCTCCACGCTATGCTGTCGCCTGCAAAATTATATATTAGTAATATTACTCCCTCTCCTTTCCAAAAATAAAAATGTTTCATTTAATTTTTTCTTTGGTTAATTTGCAAAATTCTAAATATTATTATTTTAAACTAATGAATACAATGATTAATATTGTTTAAAATATTATATGTTTATTTGTTAGTATTTAATCGCTTCGTGTTTAATAGGGGGAATAAGGTATGTTTTAACTATGTTTGCATTGAGGTGAGGGAATTAAATAGATGAAATAAAAATAATGTCTTTGATGAAGGATAAATTAATTCAATAAAATAAAAATTTATTTTATCTTTTTGTTTTTATATTTTATATGAAAAAGGTGGAATAAAATGAATATATATATATATATATATATATATATATATATATATATATATATATATGATAATTTTATCATTATATAACAACATCCACTGACATCAATCTTTTCGACGGATAAATTCAAAAATATAGATGTGCTAATAATAAGTATGATGGAACTTCAATATTTATAACATGTAAACTTTTTGTGTATTAGATTAGAATATTCGATAATATTATTGTTTTACATCAAATAATAAAAGAAATTAATAATAATTACATACAAAGTGTGTCAAAATATCAAATTTCTCCGTAGAAAAAAATAACAATTGATTGTCTTTAGTTTTTTTCTCCTTTAAGGACAGTTTTAAAATATAAATAAAGAATGAGATGATATCACCTGATATTTTGTGAATAAGTCTAGCCGGACAGCAAATTGGGACCGGAAAATTAGACCGATCCAATTTTTTATTTTTTTATTTTTTATTTGTGATTTTAAAAAAATGTATAGTATTTATTTTAACAGAAATTTTTACAAAATATAGTATTTTAGGTGTAATTTGGATACATATACAAATACAGGATTATACAAACTGTATAACCCTGTATTTATATATATATCCAAATTACACCTAAAATAATATATTTTATAAAAATTCTTGTTAAAATAAATATTATATATTTTTTGATAATCACAAATAAAAAATAAAAATTTGAAAAACCTGTCTAATTTTCCTGTCATTCGCCTGTCCGCGTAGTATTACTCATATTTTGTTGATTTGTTCCTGCTTTTTTTTTTTTTTTCTAATAAGAGGTAGACACGTGGGCATTGGAGTCCTGTACCCGCCATCGTATTCGTACTACCTGTTTTGCCAAGCTTATAGTACTATTTCTCAAACTGAAAATACCAGCGGCACCTCCGTCCTTCTCTCTCTCTTACGCACACAGAAAACAGAGGGTTGGCACAGCTGTTTTTTACAGTATTAGTATTGTTTTGAGTTGGGTGTATGTCTTCTGTTCATCTCTCTCTCACAAGAATCAGCTGAACAAGAATCTATACGTAACTTACTGAAATAATTAATTAATTGGTTCCCAAATAAAATCCATGGAAGCCACTGAAAAGAAATTTGTGGAGAAAGGAAGTGATGAGGGCTGTTCCAGCAACAACCCAATTGATCCTTCTCCTCCTGCAACTCCAAAGGTACTTGGGTATTTGCTTTTTTTTCCTCCAATTTAAAGGATTAGAGATAATTTTGATAGAATTATTGATTGTTGTGTTAAATTCTATTCTATCACTTCTTCTTTTTTCCCCAATTCATATTATTTTGCAATATTTTCCTAAAATACCATCTTTAAATATCACTGGTAAATACATTCATCAGACCATATGCCTTTAGCATTGCAATCACATTAAACAATCCTTAAGAAATAATCATACTCTGGAAATTCTGAAGCCTCGGGATATAAAATTCATTTTAAGCTCACCCTGTCAGGAATTTCAAAGAAAATTATTTTCTTTTTCCCTTGACAGAGAAACTATAATCTAAAGTAATGCTAGAGATCTTAAAAATGTGTCGTGTTATTTTTATTTTTTCCCTACTAATTTGTTACATGACCAGTCGCAAGTGATGACACATCATTTGAGACCCCAAATTTGAGAACCTAGCATTATTTTATTATCCAAGTATTTTAAGGAAATAACCATGGAAGTAGTAATTAATACTGAATCCTCTACAGAATTTTCATTAGTCTAGATGTTGTTAGACATAACATGTGTTATGCTACTAAAATTTATATTATTGACTTGATTATTGTGTTCATTGCTCTATAATTACTAATTATCTGATTCATGGTATACGTTGTAGGTTGGAGAATGGAGTGAAATAAGTGAAGAAACCACAACCAACCAACAGGCAAAGTCGCGAAACCTAGTTGTTGAGATACCTAAGAGAACCCTCGAGAGCTCTTTAGAAGAATTTGTGAGAATAAATATGCCCCCAATACCTAGTCCAACTCCTAAAAGAGTTAATTTTTCCCCTCTACCTAGCCCTAGTTATGCCAAATTCAACGAGTCATCAAGTCCCTCATCTTCTCGAGGTAAAACATCCTTGAAAAGCCTCCTTCCTAAGCTAAGCTTCAAACTTAGAAATAGGAATTCAGAGATTGAGAAGGCTGCCATCCTAGCTCTAGGAGGAACACCATCACCACGGCAGAAGTTTTTTATCCCAAGGACGGTATCTCTTACAAAGCTATTCACACCCAATATGAAGAAAACATCATCTCTGCCAGTAACTCCAATTGCACACTCAAATCCAGAGTCTACCCATGGAGGGAACACAACCGATTTACAAAATGCATATGTAAGTGTCAACCTCTTATTGGATAGAAAGCTAATATTATAACACCCCCAATTCATCCTTCCAGGGAACACGTGAAGCATCCCCTTTTTGAATCCGAGTCAGAAGAGTCGCATGAAGAAGTAAACCATGACTAAAAAAAGGGAAAGTCTAATTAGCTCGTGTTGTTCAGTATTACTTGTTTTAGAGTGCGACTCCCCCAGCTCACAGACTTAAAGGGGATGCCTTCTTGATTTTCCTTGTGAGGGCTTGGGCTGGGCGTTACAAATATATTGTACTCACAATTTTAGCAATTGAATGTTTATAATAATACAAGATAATGATTTTGAAATTTTTCTTAAGGGCCTATAAGATGATGTTTTGTAAATGAATATAGGAGTTAGTCATGAACGCTATATGAAGTTTTCCTTTACTATACTTTCACTTCCAGCATTCATATTACCTAAATTTTTTCTTACTTTTCCAATAATTAAGTATGGAAGGACCTTCTGCAATGAGACCAGTTAAGTTACTTTTGGAGTATCTGAGAGGTAATCTGAGCTAATTTTGCTTACCATTCTGTGCAGTACATACTTAAAATTTTGAGGACAAAAGAGTTTTCTATTACCTACTTGTTAATCCTTAGTAGTGTTTATGACATCTCCCTTTATGAGATTTTACTTCTGAACCCTTCATCTAGTCAGTCCATTCATTCCAGGATCAACTCTAACGGCTGCTTTCGAAGTGAAATTGATATCAAATATTACCTTGTTATTATCTGCTATCAACATGATCTTTCACGTAATGTCTTGTGTTATTGTTAATTGGATCCACCTCTCATCAATTTTTAAAGAATAACTCACTTTATAGAAAGTGGAGACCCACTTTACAGAAAGTGGGGGCCCACTTTCCTATTCATCGCTCACGCTCAGTGCCTGAGTTGATTAAAGATGGAAGCAGAAGACAATTGGATTCTTTAGGTGGTGTTTTTCGTGTAATCCCAACTACCCCTCGAGTGGCAGAAGGAACTGCTGCAACATCAAATGCTACTCAGCCATTAGATGATGGTAAGTTTTTTCATCCGAACTTTCTTTATTTGTTTCCTAAAACCACTCAAGTGTTTCTGTTTCCCCTGAATAATTTAATTTAGTTTCCTTACAAATTAATAAATTTTTTTTTATCAATTTGGTCATGTGACCAACTATGCTAAGGAGAGTGGTAAAAGTCAATTTTATTTCTCCACTGAGAGTTGTGGATCCCATTAGTGTGGATCCCAGTAGTGTGTCCGAGTTATGGTTCTCCCAATTCCGGAGAAATTGATAATGTGACTTGTTACGAATATTTTCTGTCTTATCTTGGAGACACTTCCCTTAGTTAAAGAACAAGATATACTAAAACAGTGCCTGCTATTGGAATGGTAGTAGTTGTAGCTGTATAATAGTGATGATTTTGAGAAAGTAGCTGAATAATGTTAAAAGAATTTTTCCCAGCTATTTCTTTTACAATATCAGAAATAGCTCAAAACTTTGCTCTTGAATCAAATTGGAAAGCTAAAATTCTGTGATTGCTCGTATTAATTGTTGTCTGAATTTTCGACATCTGGTGTAACTAAGACCCCCTACCCTGTTACTTGTCATAACCAACCTACACCTTATCCTAGTCTTGTGGTTCAGATGCAAATGATAATGATGATGAACATATACTGGAAGAAGAAGCAGTTTGTAGAATCTGCTTGGTCGAACTAGGGGAGGATGCAGATACCCTTAAGATGGAGTGTAGCTGCAAAGGTGAACTTGCTCTGGCGCACCAAGAATGTGCCATAAAATGGTTTAGTGTTAAAGGTAATAAGACATGTGAGGTTTGCAAGCAAGAGGTTCAAAACCTACCCGTCACCCTTTTACGAATTCAACAGGCTCGGTTCAATAACTTTCGAGGAAATGGAGCTCTGCATGCCGAAGTAGCTCAATACAGGCAAGTAATTGGCACTTTGCTCGTGCATTGCACGAGAAAAGCTACCCCTTTTGTATCCTTCCTGTAATGTTTAACCGTCACTGCACATTTGTACCGGTGTCCACTAATTGGACATGATGTCTAAATATGATTCAAAATAACTCCTGCTTGTCATCAACCCATTTGTTGTTTTGTATCATAAAAAATTAATGATTTCCTCATATTTTGGTGATCAGCTTTTGTTCATATCTGTTAGATTATGACTCCTGGAAAACTTTCCCTGAAAGCTCTTCATGTTTGATCAGGGTTTGGCAGGATGTACCTGTTCTTGTTATAGTCAGCATGCTTGCCTACTTTTGTTTTCTGGAGCAACTTTTGGTAAGCCAAGGGAACTTTTAGAATACTGCTCCTTTCAAGCTACCAATATTCCTAAAGTTCATCCTTAATGCACAGGTTACTAGGATAGGATCTGGTGCAATTGCCATATCTCTTCCATTTTCCTGCATATTGGGTCTCCTAGCATCCATGACATCAACAACTATGGGTATTTGTATTAATTCAATTGTCCTCGAACCCTAATATATAAAGCACGAACATAGCATTTGTGTTGTATAACTGATTCCTCTATAAATTACGCGCAGTAAGGAGACGATATGCCTGGATGTATGCAACTGTGCAGTTTGGTCTGGTAGTCCTCTTTGCACATGTTTTCTTTTCAGTGGTAAGGGATGCTTTTGCTATAATTATTATTCTGATGCTTCCAAACTGAAGATGAATAATACAGATATCAAATATTAGGAAACTGAAAATTGAACTACAAAAGTCTTAGATTAGAGTATGTTTCATGTCTGTCATTTATAGGTGCACCATGGTAATGAGAAGTAATTAATAATTTTGTTGGAAAAAGAAAGGGATGAGTAGCTAATTGTTTTTAGTGGTGCTCTTGGTTTACTAGTTTGAATCAAGTGTCCAAATGGGACCAGAAGATTTTGAATATCTTCACTCCCACTTCCTCGCTCAAACTCACTCATAGAAATAAATAAAAAATAATGCGAACCAAATGAATGTTAAACTTGGATTCTCATCTCTGATGCTAATTTAGATCATTTGTGTGGGGAGCTACAGCTTCGCGTGCAGGCGGTTCTGTCAGTCATTCTTGCAACGTTTGCTGGGTTTGGAGGTACAATGTGCGTAGCTTCTATTCTATTTGAACTATTGAAATTGCAAAGAAGGTGGCTTGCTTGGCAAAATGAACGGCGTGACTCTGATGAAATTAGACAAGAACAGCAGTCCTCAGACTCTGTTCGTTCTCCCCGATCAAATCCTCACCAACAAGAAACCAGAACTGGAAATTAAGGAATTGTACATGGCAGCTAACTTGATTGTTTAAAAATATCACCTGTTATTGGGTTTAGTTATTGTCGGCAGCGGTACACTACAGTTAGTTCTTGGTGTATTCATGTCAATATGTCAGGCCATTATATGGATTCATGCAGTCTTACTGAAAAGTCGAAGATAATATGGAATTTTATTCAGTTAATGAAAAGGAATCATAGTTGAAAATATTGTGGTACTGTATCAATGTCTGTTTTTCTTTTTCTTCCCCAGTATATAATGTCAAGATGTTCAAGTGATATCACTACCGATCTGCTGCATTTATCATCTAGACAACTTTTTAATCGGCTTCAATTTTTAGTCTCTTCATGTTCATATTTCACATTATTTTATTTTGCTTTTGAGAACCTACACTATTATAATATACTCCCTCCGTTCTGTATTAAACGTTTTAATTGGTTTCGGCACGCTAATTAATAATATATATTTTTTACCTAAGTTGTCCCTTTTAAATTAAGTATCCATTCACTTTTCTATGACCTCAACATTAAATATTCGTTACTAGTTCCCACATGAATTCTCTAAATTATTTTTATTATTATTCTCACATTTTAATAAATATATTTCTCTCTCCAAACTCACCCACTAATTATATGCATATGCCCGTACATGCAAACTCTTCATATTTATTGGTATTAATTTCTACATACTACTATTATTTTTATTATTATTCTCACATTTCAACAATTATATGAGAGAGAATGTGGTATAACAATACATTATTTCTCAATGTAAACTTTTTATCACTTCTCAATGTGGCCGTTAAATAACGCTCTAAATTGGAGCTTTTGATTATTTGTCAAATCTAATAATCAGGTTTGACTAAATATATTACTAATTTATCCCTATTTATTTTAATAATTTCATCCATGACCTATCTTTAATTATCCAAATATTTTTCACTTTTTACAAGTTTTGAAGTGTTTTTTCTATACCAAGCACAAGCTACTTTATTAAAACTAATTATTAACAAAAACAGTAATCAAAATCATCACAAGCTAATAAAACTCGATTCTCTGATGCATCTCAGGGCAACTCATTTACCCAACATTTAACCTATGACCTAATGTTGTTTTATTGTCAACTTTATCTATGACCTAATGTTATTTTTTTGTCAATTTAATCTAATGACCTAATGTTATTTATTTTATTTTTTTGTCAATCTGCTTCAAAAACTTTATAGACAACTAAGACAAGGCATGCTAGTAACTGCTAAAAAATGGCAGAATTGGGGGAAAAATATAAATAAATGTTGAACTTCATGTATCCATTCCAATACACAAAATGGCAAGCATCTACAAGTTGCAAATCCAAAGAAACAACTTCCATTATTTTTGTCAGTCAATTGATATCCTATCAACAGCCCTTTCATACTTGCAATGTAAGTGGGCACTCTCTTCCTAATCTCATGTGCCACCAATGGCTTCATCCCCAAAGCTATACAGATGTTGCTGGTCAATCTCATTGTCCACAAATTATGTTTAGTCCCAGTAGACCAACAGCATAAAAAGAGATGAATGACCAAATCAGCAAATTAAAAATGCAACTCCGTGAAAAACCAGCTCGGATTCGTCTCATTTGATGACTCAAATGTCATTACCTGTAAGAATTGCCAACTCTTCCCGTTGACAAGGGCTTTTCTTTCAAATTTGTACCCAAATGAGTATCAGAGTTGGTCGATTGACTTTCAGTAAAACCTGGTCTCATCCAGATCTTTATGTGCCCTTCTCGACAGACTGTAAGAACAGATTCCTGCGTAAATAACAACCCAGAGAGAGGCTCAGTGTGAACACGATGAGCAATCAAAGGGGAAAGCTTCGGCACATCTCGCATGCTAGGAGCGGGTTGCAGAGTACCCACAGGGCAAGCGCTGTCCCAATGAGATGACTGACTTCCAGTACTAAATGTGGGGGACCCACCAAGAGGGCGGCGCACTGGCACTACGATCTCGTCCATTTCCAGGTCCCACAAAAGTAATTGTGTATCCTGCATAAAGAAATATCTTGCAGATGATAAAATATGGATATAAAAGTAAGCAAATTCTACACAGAATAACAGGATGGTAAGAAACACTGTATATCCTTCACTTCCAAAATTAGAGATCATTTCTAAAACGACGACTTTTAGATAAATTTATTTTCCAAACATATCTACATGTTATGCTAGAATGTAGTAGTGGTGGCATAATACTAGTATTCAATCTAACTATATATGGCATATTAGGAACTTCGAGTCACTTTAAATTAGAAATGTATTTCTAATTTTGGAACGGAGGGAGTGTATATAATTAAAGACTATCAGGTCATCTGTTGGTCATTGGAAACAGATAAGTTAAAGGCTTAAATCCAAAACTACAGAGACCTCTAAATTAGAAATTGGCTAGCACAAGCCAGGATTGAACAAATAAAATACTGAAGCCAGAAAAATATATCATTAAGAAGACAGTACAAAACTTATTTACAGACAACATGGAGACATTGTACAAGTGCAACTCAGACATCTGAACTAAAGGAAAACATTTCATACAAATGGTACAGCAATTTCGATACTTTTTTGTTCACACAAATACGCAGAAGGCAGAGACACCATGTTATTATTGCTGCAGCAATTCTGATATTTATTGTGCCCATGTTGAATGAAGCATGAGTCATTTTATGCAAACACCCATTTCTATATGGCTGGTCAGGCCAAAGAGGTCAATCTTAAATAAGTCCAATATTTTGGACTGCAGTGATTTCACTTTATACATTACTCTCGTGTATCAAAACTGTGTTCTGCTACGTCTTACTCACTCTAATTTCTCTTGATTTCTAATGCATCCAAGCACGGTTCTGCTTTCAAACCTTACCTATCTGAAATTTAGTGCAGCATTACCCAAATTAGTAATCTGAATATTCCGATTACTAATTTGGGTAAGCACGACACACATTTGAATGGAAGAAAACAGGAAAATGCCATTGTAATGATAAGAAATAAAAAAAGACACTTCATAAATGAAACAACACTTTCAAATACCTGACCAACGGAACCAAACCGATAGACAATATTTTCCCCCGTGCCATCCGTATTTGGTGCTGACCAATATGAATCAAATGCTACTCCACTCACCTGCCACCCTCCAGTAAAAAATGAGTTGTGGAGTCATCGTCTCTTTACATGAAATTATAACCTAACACCAGTAACTGATAGACACTTACCCACGAGTTGTGTCCCTCACCCCATGCTACAACTTTTCGATTTTCCATACTCCAAACTTGAACTAAATCATCTTCACCTCCCGTCAAGATGTATTTTCCATCCATGCTGTTGTAATTCATTTGTTATCAGTTACACTATCTTTTCAAAACAACTTGATACAAATATATTTTTCAGGAAGAAAAATAGGACAAACAGCATTTTAGGAATGAGAACCACAAAAAGGCTGAAATAAAACGATCTTTCGAGTTCCCACCTCCAAGCGCAGCATAATAGAGCACCATAGTAGCTTTTTCCACCACATATAAGTTGTTCATTTTTGTAGTCAAATATTCGTAGATAACCTACATTAAATAATGGCAGAATGACTTCAACCAATAATATTGACATATAGGAAGAAAACAAGAAACAGGAAATTAGTAAGATACAAATCAGATTGAGGCTCATACCATCCCTTCCAACAGTTGCAATATAGGCTCCATCAGACGAAAACGCAATGCTATTAATTGATCCTTGGCAAATATGCCATCTAGCAACTGGATTCTGCAAAAAAACAGAAAAGGACTTCAATATTACTTCTCTTCAAACGTTCAGGAACTTACAGTTTTTTATTTATTTTATTTGGGGGAGGGTATTAGTAAAACACTCCGGTATACTGACATTATGACATACTCTGTTGGCCAAGTAGGGGGCAACTATCCCTAGAATTTTAATTCCATAAACAGATTCTCAACAACATGTACATGAAACTTGATGCTTATTTTCCCGTAATTTATGACCAAACAAAGGAATTATTTGGGTTTATAGTTTGTTAATTTAAAGGTTTGGGAATTGTATTAGGATTCAGGATATGAGGGGACAGTTGGGGTCTGTTCTAGGTACTATTAACTGTACCCCGTAAACAGTAATTTCTTGTTAGTTGAGGCAGCTATGGTTAAGAGAATTGATGGGTTTGTGTCGGATGAAATTTAGTTTAGAAGAGTGAATATCGGGCTTTAGTGGTAAAAATGTTGAAAACTAAGACATACGAAAAAAAAAGAAACTAAATATCATGCCTAACATCCCGTAAGAAATACCGAAGAGTCCTAGACTCTAAAGCTAGGCACTACTATTCTCATCCCCAATAAAAAAAAGTTGGCACAATTATGACTTGTGCATGCAAAATCAAAATATTTACTGAAATTCTCC
Source organism: Panax notoginseng (assembly GCA_016801055.1). NCBI lineage: Eukaryota > Viridiplantae > Streptophyta > Magnoliopsida > Apiales > Araliaceae > Panax > Panax notoginseng. The sequence continues at coordinate 167,694,444 of CM029012.1, forward strand.
TAGACTGCCAGGCATACAAAAATTAAATGAAACTTGTATGATTCTGCCTAGCAACAAATTTAAATAATAATAAATCTAGAAATTACTTTAATGAGCATAAAATATGGCTACGCAAAGTTCCAACAGAGTTTGGCCAATGAATTGAGAAAACTTTCATTCCCTCTTCATTAAACTTGCTGTCCTAGACTTCCTTTGTGATCCACATCACCCAAGACTAGCAAGTGCTTTAATTTCTTGACACATGAAGGTGCAAAGCTTCTATGTATTCAATTACATAAAGCTAAAATTTCATTTTCTACTCCAAAGCCAAAGGAAAATCCACCTTTCATCGAGACAAACATTCATTGCTTCTTGATTTTGCTAAGAATTTATTATACAGTCACGCTAGCCCATACCTGAAACTTTCTTTATCCAAGCACTCTACATAGCGCATGGAAGTACTCAATATCACAAAGCATATGATCCATATAAGAAGAACATTACTAAACAATTTGGAAATCAATGTATGTATGAAGGAATACCTTACTGTAACGTGCATGTGCAACAGAAAATTGAGTTTGATCCTTGATAACAGGGAAGGAAGGATCGCCAGAACCATCTTTGCTCTATTAAAATGAAGTAAAACAAGTACATTAATTCCAACAGCACTAGGGAAAAAATGGCATTAAAAGTATATCTAATAATGGAAAACTTACTTTTTCATACACGTACAGATTTCCATCTGCATGGGCTACAATGAAAGTCCCATCACCGTTTGGCATCCAAGCAATACTACTACAACGACTGGTGAAAGCAAGCAGATTACTCGGTTAGATGAGAACGCAAAGTTTCTTCTACATGTATATCTATGTCTATCAGCTGGCAGAGCTACTATTATAGAAACATATGCCGCAATGCACAACATTCAACTTTATGTACATAGTCCTAAAGGCTAAAAGTTGCAACCGTTCAAGCATAAAGAAGATATTACGTTCATATCTTGTTGAGGGTTCCAAGCCCTAGTGTATTTATCCCCCAAAAAAATTGAACTATTTGAGCTCCTGGCATTTACAAGAAACAGAAAAGGAAAAGTTTTTACTAGAAAATAATAGGACGGCAATGTTACGAGTAGTTCAGGAAAACTTGTTGGAAATGAGGGTGTGCCCAAGTTTCAAGATTTATTTGTCTCCGGTTCCCATGATGAGAGAACACAAAAAAATATTCATCTCTTTTAATATTTTTCAATTGTTATAGGGCACAATGTTGAATGTTCTTTTATGGAACATCTAGGAAGCAGAAACTTCTACAAGGGCTACGCCTCTGTGTAGGTTATTATTGACCTCACACTAGTGAGCGCGTCTCACATGTCTAACACTTTAGAGACACACCCATAGTTTAAATACAGAAGTTCATATTCCAGATACATGTTTACCTCTTGGACACATCGAAAATGCGATAAACATCCTTGAATGTTGGCACATGACTTTTACACTAATGTAAAAGAAGTACAACTGCTAGAAAAAAAATAAAATAAAATGCTAGGAGAAGGCAAAGGAAGGGGATAGTAATCATGCTTAAATTGATGCCGTAACATATCTACGTACCTATATGTACATAATTTGATAAATATTTTTTTTTAAAACAAATAAAATTTATGTTGACATCAATTTTATTTTATTTTTTAAAAAGTATTTATCAAATTAAAAGAAAAAGGTCACAAGGTTTTGCTTTATTGTTGTAACAAAGGGTTATAAGGTTTAAATAAATTTAAAAACCAAAAAAGACTCCTACCTCACCCATTCATCATCATCATTCCCCCCTCCCCACCAAAAAAAAAAAGGAAAAAAATGGTCATCATCTTCTCCCCTTCCCCCATCCTTTCATCATCTTTTCCCCCTCCCCCTATCGTTCATCATCATCAACTCCCCCCCCCACTACAACTTCCAATCAAAATCCACCATCACCAATGGGTAAAACCTACCAATTCCACCACCCCGACCCCCCCCCCAAAAAAAAAAACACCCCAAAAGATCCACACAATCCCAAACCCTCATCGGCATCACCATCACCATCATCTAAACTTCCCTTTCAATCAAAACCCACCAACACCAAATTAAAACCCCCTTTCAATCAAAACCCACCACCACAAAATTAAAAATATTTACCAATATCGATAGAAGAGGACATGGAGATATCTGGGGAAGTAAAGGGGTTAAAAGGAATCAGATCGCTTCGGAAAAAATTGGATCTCTTGTGGTGGAAACAAAGAGTGAGATAGAGGAATTGGTAATTTGAGAATTTGTTATGATTGTGGAAGTGGGCAGTGTTTCCATGGAAGATGAAGGAATGTAAGGTTAAATACATAAACTAAAAGATAAAATAGGTGTTAGGGTCTCAAAGATTGCTCTTTTCTTGTTTCACAACTCCTGCACAGTTGTAAAGTGATGGCGATGGCCATCTTTTACCCTCTCTCTATCATTCTAGTTATAAAATTATATAGTTTACACGTTAGAATGAAATTATCATTCTAATTAGAAAGCCATCTATTTTATGTTTTTTAACAAGTAAAATTAATATCAGAACAAAAAAAATATAAATAATATATTTTAGATGTCATCTGCCACGTATTATGCCATCTCATCGTTGTTTAACCATGGTTCACCTCTGATTGGTTTCAATGACATTTTTTGCACAATTATTAGAGTTCAAAGGTTATTTCTGAAAACAATAAAGGCCGTAGGTGAGATTGAAAAAAAACGTAAAGTTCAAGGGTTTTTTAAGTCAAGCCGAAATCTGGACATGTACTTACGTTTATATAAGTACATTCATTGGTATAATTTGTTTACATAACCTGTGTGATTATTAATATAATAACGCATAATTTACAAGTTTCCTTGAACCCTCTGATATAAAATGTACATATAATCAAATAAAAATTAATATTATAACTTAGGAAGTCCTTGCAATGCCCTTGTCAGACCATTTTAGAATTTTTCGTGATGAGTGATGACATGTCTGCCTCGCATATCCAGTTTCATGCTTCATAACAGAACATGGATTATTCAATATGGGGAGCTCGCTCAATCTAGATTAGTTATGCCAAAAAAGGAGTATTCTACATGTACCATTTATTAGGGTGTTAGTGATCCAAACCAACTGAACTCAGTTTAACTCCGCCTTTTATCCAAACAAGATAGGGTAAATTAGGCTAGGTTTGGTTTTAGTGATTCAAACCAATTTTATAGATTTGGTTTTCCGTTTTTAGTTAATGGGTTGGTTTTGAATGAAAGTTTAGAAATCCTTTCAGTCTGCTTTGGTTAACAATTTAACAATTTAACAATCCAAACCAATCAGTATATTGAATCTAATCAGTAATCATTTAAAAGTCCAAATCAATTCATAGTCAAACCATTATACATAATCATTAAGCATATGTATTCAAAAATTTATATCCATTGCACCTCAATCATTCATTTATTTTGTATGAGTAAATTATAGGGATTAATAGTATATAAAAATATTAAATAAACCTAATTCAATTTCTATACTCTAGAGCTTTCCTTTTATTTATTTTACTGAATTTGTGTAGTAAACTCCTAACATACACAACAACACATTATTAGATTGGGGGAGCATATTCGGACCATGATTGTGGCTTATATATACATGTATTTACATGTATTATGTATACTTATATGGATAAATGCTGACAAATTACTACATGTCTACATGCAAGCTTATATATAACATTAAATGTCATACCAAATCATATAATCAGTTTGTTTGTGTCTACTTAGTCAAACAAATAACCAGGATATCAATTATAGCTCAGTGTCTTTAGAACTTGGAGAAGGTAGCTCATTCAAAAAAGTTAATTTTCCAAAAACATGTGAGAAAGATCACTCGGAGTATTATCTCATAAAACCAAGCTAAAAGCAACAGAAGCAAGTTTGTGAAAAAATAAATTGCTGTGTCTGACAATATGTTCCTTATGCAGAGAGAAAACAGAAAGGACAAGTATTTTTTCACATTAAAATTGATGAAAAGCCAACACTCGCAGGAAATATAAAAAGAACGAAGTTAAAGACTTGCCTATTATTAACGCACCCATCTTTGTTATAATGTTGTGCTCCAACAAGTTTTTTCCCAACATCTTGTAGTTGTTGTCTCAGCGACACCAAATAAACTATACACAAACCTCATTATACTTCACAACTGTTGATATTGTTAATATTCACTTGAAATACAAGACAATTAATCAAGAGAATTACCATCTCCGGAAGCTAACCCAATAAGCAAATCGTGGCCATCTTTAGCATCCGCATCAAAAGCATGGCAAATTGGATTTGAAGTACTAAAATGTATAGACTTTATGGGATCCTACATAAAACAATAAACTATCATAGATTCATAATCCATATCCAACAGAAGAAACCAACAATTAAGAGTAACTGTGTGTGTATATAAGATAAACATAAAATAATGGACAATAAAAGTACCTTATCCTGAGAATTCAAATCACTGATGAAAACTGCATCCCCGACATTGAATATCAAATAAGTCCCTTTCCCATCAAAATTCGAATTACTAGGCAAGTTATTAGAACTTGAGGCCCCTAATGATCCAATTCTATTAGCTCCACTAACAGACTTACTATTGCCATTCCCTCCAACAAAACTAAGTGCACGGCTTCCATTCCCCGTACCTAATAATTTAGCAGCTGCTGATCTCACACCACTGCTGACACCCAGACCTGAAGATGCTGGTGGCACAGCCAGTGTAGGCTTATCTTTTAGATGAGCTAGCGTTACCTGTTAATCAAAACAAACCATATAAAATATATTCCAAAAATATTGTGCTGCAAGACATATGTTAACTCTCTTTTTTTTGGGGGGGGGGGGGTGGGGGGCGGCAGTTGACTTTATTTATAGGATTGTTTCATATTCAGTTTTAACATATGTGATACCTGAAAAAACTGAGGCTGAATGAACAGTTGTGAAGTAATTAGGAACCGGGACAGTTTATTCGGTGTCGCTAAGAAACAGTTCAAATTTCCAGTACCATTAATTAACATATTGATTAAAAATTATAAATTTTGAATAGTGTATATCACCAAAAGGCAAAGAAATTAATTAAACATATTTAAATTAGCATTAAATCTATCATTCAGACAAATTACTGATTTCAAAGTATTGGCTTTGAATAATTGACACAACGGAAAAACAAAAGCGAGAAACAACCTCGTGCCAAAATAATCCAAATTACTCAACATACTTAAAATTCAATTTTGAAAAACTAGTGACTGTAAATTAGTTCTAGAGAGTTGGTCCACACTAAAAGAACCATTAATCCGATCCAAAGAAAGATTCCAAAATTTAATCTTAAACGTCATAAAAAGAGGTATTCGATAACGATTGCGATAACAAACGGGGTCAATCAAAAAAATGCAATCTTTTTTCCAAAATAGGTGACTGGGTCCATAAAACCCTAGGAAAGAAGAGATACCTGAGTGAGGGTCTTGCCATGGGCATAGTGAAGGAGACCGGCCGGATGAGTCTTCTCATACTGGAGCTTATAGCGGCCTTCTGGGGTTTTGAAATAAGTCTTCAAACCACCACCAGCAGGCGATTGTGATGCGTTGTTAGTGTTACTCGAAGAAGACATCATACTGCTAGTACTGTTTGTGTTGCTACTGATCATTATTTACATCAAATCAAATCAAAAGATATACATACATATAGGGTTATAATATGATAAGTAAATATTTAAGAAAAATAATATGATCATGACATTTGTAATTAGGTTCTGTTTGTGAAAGCTAAGGGTGTGTTTGTGTATTTCTTTCTTCTATGGGGAAGCCTGGAATGGGTGGAATTAGATCAAGGGTTTGGGATTCCGTAGAAATTGACTTATGGGAGCAGCTGGTGGTTTTGTTTGTTTTTTATTTTTTAAGGACCGATATGATTGTCAATTTTTGTGTGCTTGGTCGATCGGATCAACGGTGGGCAGGCACGGCTCTTCTAAATAAAAACTTATTAAAAGATTGAGAATTTGGGACCTAATAGAAAAAGAGAATTATAGACCTGGTGGATCAATATTTAAAAAATAATAATAATTTGTCCCACAAAAATCTCTTATTAATTAATGATAATGATATAATATCATCAAATTTATCATCTTAATTTCTTTATTACCAGACTATAATTATTATTTTTATAAATAAATATGAAATAAAAAAACATTTCTAATATTTTACGCGTAATTAAATTAACACTATACTATATTTATACATGTGGTAAATATTGATGATGATAAGAAAAGGTTTTGAGGTACGAATCGTTCAAATTTAGAACCTTTGAGATTCGATAATTAAAATCTGAATAATTAAATATTAACGAACGACTTAATGATATTATTATTTTTAATTAATTAATGGGTTTATAATTAATAGTGTAATTTAACATCCTTGTTTTAGAAATCTCTTTCATTTGACTATTACTCTTGAAAAAGATTTTATAGTATGGGATGGATTTGATTCGAAAGTAAAACAACATAAAAACGCCTCTTCTGGTATACAAGAACCTAAACAATAGTGGAGTATTTTGGTATTTGCTATACGTGAACATCTCAAATGGACTCACTGAGTGATAAGAATTAAATATAACAAGGAAAATGATATATATAATTATATTGCGAAAGTTTAGGTCCATTTTTTAATTGTCAATTATATGTATAAAAATTAATGATAATTTTTTTAAAAATATGTGTAATAAGAGATTCTCATGTAATCCATATCAATCTCATATATAGATAAATTTCTCAATTATACTAAGACCTCAAAAATTCAGATTCTTGAACAACCTTTTCACGTACCCACAAATATGTGGAGTGCCAAACTATCTCATTAGGTGAAATAAAATTAAAGTGATAGTTACAATATGTCGAATACTATCTCATTAAGTTAAATAAATTACAAGTGATTAAATTCTTTATTCCTTCAAATTGTCATTCATTTTTAAAGTTTAGTCAGTTAAATATTTAAAGTGATATTTTTTGATATTTTTGTTTCTCATATCTAATTTGACCCCAACCCTACCTATTTTGACCAAATTTTAATTCAACCTGGCCCAGTTTGACCCAACCCAAAATTTTAATATTTTAAAATAAAATAAATATTTTTAATATTTTAAAATAAAATATTATTTTTAAAATAATAATTATATTTAATATTTTAAATTAATAATTATTTTTAATATTTTAAAATAAAATAATTATTTTTAATATTTTAAAATAATTATTTTGATAATAATTATTATTTTGTTATAAAATTTTAGCAAAGTGTATAAAGATACTCTTATAATTGCTGCATAAATTTAGAGAGAATAAGCAAGAGAAAAGAGAGAAATTCTTCAGAGAGAATTCTTATTGTTTCAATCAGCAGCATGCACTGCCTTATATAGGCAAGGTAGAGGAGTCATGGGGAAGGAAGGAAAAGGGGAGTACGGGAGAAGCTAGCTAAGGGAATCACATGTATAATACTTCCCCTGATTCCCTACGATATAAGATTATGTCTCATTAAAAATCTTGTTAAGAAAACTCAGTAAAAAAAACTTAACGAAGGGAAAAAGAGTACATATCTTTTACATAAAATATTATTTAATTGACTGCCTCGTTAAAACTTTGTCAGGAAAAATTCATTGGGATAAAAATCGTGACTAAGGAAAAAGAGTACAGTCTTCCTCTCATAAGGAATTCATTACTCCTTGATGAAATGTTGTCACAAGTCTTTCAGTCGACACATTCCGATCTTTTTCTGAAGTTTTGCAAACGTTGCATTTGGTAGCGACTTTGTGAATAAGTCGGCTAGATTATCACATGATCGAATTTGATGCGCATCTATATCCCCCTTTTTTTGTAGCTCATGTGTGAAGAAGAATTTGGGTGAAATGTGTTTTGTTCTATCTCTCTTGATGTATCCTCCTCTAAGTTGAGCAATGCATGCAGCGTTATCCTCATACAGAATTGTAGAAATGTCTTTGATTGATGGTAATCCACATGACTTTTGAATATGCTGAATAATTGATCTCAACCAAACACACTCTCTGCTTGCTTCATGTAGAGCGAGAATCTCTAAGTGATTTGAAGATGTAGCTGTCATGGTTTGCTTTGTGGATTTTCAAGATATAACCGTATCACAATATATAAATACATAACCTGTTTGTGATCTTCCATTGTGTGGATCTGATAAATATCCTACATCGGCATATCCAACCAATCGCGACGTTGAATCTCTTGGATAAAATAACCCAAGATCTATACTTCCATGGAGGTATCTAAAAATGTGTTTGATCTCATCCCAATGTCTCTTAGTAGGAGAAGAACTGTATCTTGCTAGTAATATCAGGTCGTGTACAGTTTACAAGATATATAAGAGCACCTGTTGCACTTAGGTATGAAACTTCAGGTCCAATAACTTCTTCCCCACTTCTAGAGGCCGAAATGGATCTTTATCAACTTCTAAAGATCGAACAACCATTGGAGTAGTCAAAGGATGAGCTTTATCCATATGAAAACGACTGAGAATCTTTTCAGCATATGTGGATTGATGAACAAAAATTCCATATGCTAAATGCTCCACTTGTATTCCCAAACAGAATTTTGTCTTTTCAAGATCTTTCATTTCAAATTCATCTTTTAAATAAGTAGCAGTTCTTGTGAGTTCTTCAGGAGTACCTACAAGATTTAAATCATCCACATATACAGCAATGATGGAAAATCCACTTTGTGATTTCTTAATAAAAACACATGGACATACTTGATCATTTATATATCCATCTTTTATTAAATAACCACTAAGTCGATTATACCACATACGACCAGACTGTTTCAACCCATACAACGAGCGTTGTAACTTGATTGAATATATGTGACGGGGCCTTTGTGATTCAGCCATTACAATCCTTCAGGGATTCTCATGTAAATCTCACTGTCAAGTGAGCCATATAGGTATGCTGTTACCACATCCATTAGACGTGTTTCCAAACCTTCCATGGTTGCCATACCTATCAGAAAGCGAAAAGTGACTCCATTTATTACTGGAGAATATGTATCATGATAATCAATACCAGGTTTTTGTGAAAACCCTTGAGCTACAAGTCGGGCTTTATACCTCACAATTTCATTTTTCTCATTTCGCTTTCGTACAAATACTCATTTGTTTCCAACAGGGATTACACCCAGAGGTGTTTGGACTACTGGTCCAAATACTTCTCTTTTCAATAGAGATTGTAGCTCAGTTTGAATAACATCTTTCTATTTTGGCCAATCTTTTCTTTTTCGACATTCTTCCACGTTTTGTGGTTCAGGATCCGTGTCAGGAATCAAAGTAATATCTGATGCTATAGAGAAAGCAAATATATCGTCAATCATGACTTTGCTTCGATCCCATATTTTCTCATCATGTACATAATTTATTGAGATCTCTTGTTGTTCATCTCTTATCCCTTCACTGAGATTTTAAACCTCTTCTGGGGCTATTCCCACTCTTGGAATATGTGCTACTTCTAGAGCGATTTGTACCTCTTCTGGAGCGGGTATTCCTTCTGAGATTCCCTTATTTACTTTTGATTTTCGTGGTACAGTGTCTTTTGCACCAACCGGTCTTCCACGCTTCTGGTGTGGTTTAGATTATTCTATTACCTTATTCGTCAATTCTCCAGGAATTAATTTTTTAATAGGTATTTCTATCCTTACTGGAGTATTCACTGCAGGTGTATGTAACTTTATCACTTTTCTAGCATCATTAAATGCATCTGGCATTTGATTTGCAATATTTTGTAAATGAATAATTCTTTGAACTTCAATTTCACATTGTCCTGTACGAGGATCAAGTGAATTTAAATCTGATGCATTCCATGATATTTCAGAGGGTTTTTTATTTAAAACTTTCCCTCCTCCTAATGGTGGAAATACAGATTCATCAAAATAACAATCTACATAACGTGCAGTAAAAACATCTCCAGTTAAAGGTTCAAAATATCTGATAATAGAAGGAGAATCAAAACTAACATAAATACCTATTCTTCGTTGGGCTCCCATCTTAGTTCTTTGTGGAGGTGCAATTGGAACATATACCGCACTCCCAAAAACTCGAAAGTGTGATATATTGGGTGTCTGTCCAAAAACTAACTGCAAAGGAGAAAATTAATGAAGACTCGTTGGTCTTACTCGAATGATGGCTGCAACACGAAGAATTGCATGACCCCAAACTGAGGTAGGTAAGTTAGCCCTTAACATTAATGGTCGTGCAATTAGTTGAAGTCTTTTTATTAAAGATTCAGTTAAACCATTTTGTGTATGAATATGAAGAACAGAATGCTCAATGGAGATTCCAATAGTCATACAAAACTCATTAAAAGTCATTGATGAAAACTCAGCTGCATTATCAAGTCGAATTGACTTGATTGGATGATCCGAGAACTGAGCCCGTAATTTGATTATTTGAGCAAAAAGTTTTGAGAAGGCAAAATTTCGAGAAGAGATAAGACAAACATGAGACCATCTAGTTGAAGCATCAATTAAAACCATAAAATATCAAAATGGTCCAGACAATGGGTGAATGGGTCCACAAATATCTCCTTGAATTCTCTCTAAGAATTTTGGGGCTTCTTTATAAACTTTTACTGATGATGGTCGAACAATTAATTTTTCTCGAGAACACGCAGCACAAGGAAATTCACTACTAGGAAAAACTTTTTTATTTTCGAGAGGATAACCAGTAGAAGTTTTAATAATACGACGCATCATAGAAGTACCTGGATGACCGAGTCTTTCATGCCAAAGCATAAAGGATTTGGGATCTATGATTTTTAGAATCATAACATTATGAGACTCAATTGCTCTAATTTTCATAGTATATAATCCAGAAGAAATTGAATAAAGTTTTTCTAGGATATTCTTTTTTTCAGAAATAGTAGAAGTGATGAGAAGATATTCATTATCATTCTCATTGGTTGTTTCAATGTGAAAACCATTTAGTCGAATATCTTTAAAACTAAACAAATTTCTTCTTGATTTACTAGAATATAGAGCATTTTTGATAAAAACTTGTGTCTCATTTGGTAGCAAGAAACTAGCTTTTCCAAATCCCTCGACTAAATTTGATGTGCCAGAGATAGTTCCTACATTTCTATTGTGAAAAATATTTCTCACTTCGAAGAATTGTATGAGTTGTTGCATTGTCTGCTAAACATATATCCTCCATATCCATTAAAAATGGTCTGACACATATAAAAACATAAATAAGAAAAGTTACATTTCAAATATAATTTTATTCATGAGAAACACATATCACATATAGAATGAAAACTAATAATATTATACATGCAGGATGTTTAATTAAAACAAGAAATTAAACGATATCCTAAAAGATACTTTCAGAAGGTTCAGTAATATCAACAACTTTTTCCTCATTGTTGGTTATTGGTGGAACATCAACAATATTCAATTGATGATTAACAAAGTTTGTTTCTGCCTCCATTACTTTGTTCTTTTGAGACTCCTGGAATAAATTAACCAGATGTCTCAGCGTACGACAGGTACGCGACCAATGCCCATTCATCCCACACCTAAAACAAACATCTGGTTTGTTCTTCATCTGTGTTGCATTTTCTTTATTTTTACCCGACTCAGACACTTGCCACTTCTGGTGGCCTGAATTGTCGCGGTTCTGGAATTTGTTGTTACGATGGCCTCGTTTATTCTTTCGTCCCCAAGGCTTCTTATTATATGACCATCTCTTGTCATGTTTATTCTGCTAGAATGACGTGCTGTTAATATCTGGCAATGGGGTAGCACCCGTTGGCCGTATTTGTAAGACCCCGAATTTTATGAAATAAAAGTATTCAATTTTTCTTATAATTACTATTCAGTAAATGGTTAAATTGATAAATGTTAAAGTTAAGGGTGATATATGATTTTTTTTCAAAATACACAAGTGGTTATAAAATAATCATTGTTGTCGGGAAATATTCGTTTGGTCGTGGAATATTCTTTCTGTCGGGGAATATTCGTACGACGGCACAGCTATTTGTGGGCCCCATAACGAATAACTGTCGGGTGAAGAAAACGACAAATTTGAGTTTTTACAAATAACGGCGTAGTTGTTACCGTTAACACTGTTGGAATACCCGGTGGTTAAAATACAGTAATACGCGTTATTGCACAGTAGCACACGGTATTGCATAGTATTTTTGAAATTATTGATTTTTACGTAAGAAGGCACTACTCAATAATTGTTACAGTAGTTACTGTTCAATATTTTATTTTATTGATTCAATAATTGCTGCATTGATATTTTATATTATTGTTGTTTCAATAATTGTTGCTGCACAGTATTTTCTATTATCAGATCAATAATTCATATTATTTGAATAATATTATTAGATAGCATTATTGATAATGTCTAGAAAGTTCTGTCTAAGGAGAGGTTTGGTCATTTAATTACGCGCCAGTAAGGAGAAATTCTTACTGGAAAGCCCCCTCTTTCCTGGGAACGACCTGGTTGTCATAAATGTGATTCTGTAATATTATTTGTGAATAATTAATTATTGATTCATATGATAAGAAAATATTTATTTTATGTGGATATAAATGAGGGATATATTTTTGTGGTTAAAAAATGAAGGAGTTAATGTTGAGATTTTTATCCGTATTTTTATCGGAATGGAGGTATTAAAAATCAGGGTTTTTTGAGATATTTTGCGGGGGTTATAATTTTTAATCCGACCGTTGGATCGTGGTAATTTTTGGATATGTTATACATATATAAGTTGAGTATATGCCCACAAATTTTGAACCGTTAAAAATGAACGTATGATTTGTTATGAATTTTACGAGATGACTGGTTCAGAAATTGTTGAATTTTTGGAGTTTATCATTTTGGTGGAAAATTCTAGAATTGGTGGGCCCCACTTGTGGTTGGTGAAGAAATGTGCTGAATTATATTTCAAATGTGGTGGGTGGGAATAGTAGCAGGTAAAGCCATCAGGTTGCAGGTCAAACCTACCAAAATTTTCCTATAAATAGAGGGCTAAGTTAGAATTGAAAATCACACCAGAAACATAAGCTTTCTCTCTTTCTCTCTCTATATTATGAAACATATTTTATGAGTTTTTAGATACTTGGTGAGTTGCTATTCATCAGTGCAAGTTTTCATCAGCATCATATCCGATATCCAGTCAGAAGTACTGCTCTTTTGAGGTAAGGGATAGTAAGGGATTGTAAGGGATATTAAGGGATTTTAAGGGTTGTTATGATTTTCAGTTTCGTAATTTTTCTGACCTTCAAAAATTCTGGAAAAATTTGAAATAATATTTTGATGAGTTTTCTTAATTGTGTCCAAAAATGGTGATTTTTGGATGTATAGATTGAGAGTTATGAATTTTATGAGAAAAGACTATTTTAAAAGTAACCGCTTATAATTCCTTGTGGTTAACTCCAAAATTGATGAAATTTTTATTGGGAGTACATGTATATGATAGAAGTATACTCTATAAATTTTAGAATTTTTAGACAAAAGTACAATTTTTGATAAATGTCTAAATATTCGGCTATTTTGGCCATATGAAAAATAGTAAATGACTTTTAAAAATTCTAAGAAAAATATATGTTCACTATGGGACTATATTATTCTAAATCCCAGAAAAGAAATATTTTTGGAACTGATTTGGTATTTTTCATGAAAATGTTTTAGTTATGAGTAAATGAATTAAATATGTTTTGTGAAGAAAGAAAATTGGAAAATAGGATTTTATGGCTTGAGAATCCTATATGAGGTATATGCAGATTTTTGATGAGGGTTTTGATTATTGATGATGAAATTGTAAGAGTTGGCATTTTATGATGATTAAATGCATTAATTAGTAAAGTGTAAACAATTAAAATAAATTGTTTATAAATTTAAGTAATGTTATTCTTTCAATATCATTATACCGAAATATTGGTATGAATTTTATTGTAGAATTTCTATCTTTTGTGTCGGGGTTACTATTCATGAGTTACGAATATTACTCTTGAGATTAAAACTATATGTTGATCATATTATTTTTATCATCATATATAACATTTTTATAACCCTGATGTTGAAATTCTCTTTCACTGGAGTGTAAAGATGGGTAGATTATTGGTATGATCATGACTAGGGTTCTCTTTGGCCTGTAGTGCAAAGTTGAATTGTGACTGGTATGATCATGACCATTAAATTTATAATTGAATATCTTAAGCTTAAGTGCAAAGGTGAATTGATCAACATGGTTATAATTATTGTTTATATAAATTCTAAAATGATTATATATTTCTTTGAGATATGAATATATTTGGCCTGTAGTGCAAATATGAATTGTTGATGAATATCTTTGGCATGTAGTGCAAAGATGGCCTGTTGATGAATATCTTTGGCCTGTAGTGCAAAGATGAACTGTTGTTGAATATCTTTGGCCCGTAGTGCAAAGATGGTTTGTTGATGAATATCTTTGGCCCGTAGTGCAAAGATGGATTTGTTAGTATGATTATAAACAGGAACTGTGATTTGGTATAACCATGATCTTTGATGTTTCAGGTAAAGACAGGTGATGAAAATATTCTTTGTCCTGGGTGCGAAGAAAAATTTATAGTCACAATTATGATTATGAGTTATTCATATGATTGTGGAAAGGAACTCTTGAGTGATGTTACATGGATAAAATATTGTTGGTGGATTTTTAACATGGAGAAGATAATAGACTTTATAGTCTATTTGACTCTTCTAATGGATTGCTCGTTCCGCTGCAACTATGGTTGAAATTTTTATCATTTACCATATGTTCTAAATCTCTGATTTATTGTTGATGAAGGCTATTGATAATTGAATTATCTTTAGTCATGATATTCTTTACTGAGCTAGTTGTGCTCACCCTTTTGCTTCACAATTCCTTTCAGGTAATAAGAGTGTAGCTGGGTCGAGCGGGGGTAACAAGGGAATAGAACGGTGGTCATCATTTAGTAGTTATATTTGGTGAAGAAAATAGGGTGAGGCGAACCCAACGTTGGAAGGGTGTTTTGTCACTATCATACAAGATGTCTAATGACATACAACCTCGTGTCATCATAAGACAGGGTTGTGCTCATCCACTTGCTGAGTATATCTATGGGCACTACCTATATAATCTTGGTGTTTGTTTGAAGTATAATTCTCAATTAGAGACAGTGGAGATAATGATAAGTCAAGAGAAGACTCACCATTGGGAAGAATATGATAGTAATCTTCTCGTTTTTTTTTGGGTCTATTGGGTCAACCAAGGATAATTCTGTGGCCATATGATATCTATCATAACCTAGACGCGTGGCCTCCCATGTACGAAGGTTTCCTTGAGCACTTCCCAAAGATTCTAATTTCTAAAACAGTTTTTGACTATACCTTTATGTAAGGTGTTATTGTGAGGTGATGTCCACGGTTGAAACATGAGTCACATTTGGTATATATTTGTATCCAAACTCACAGCATATGTGTTGTTGTATTTTGCACGACAATTGTTGTAATAAAGTTGTAGTTATTTTCTGTACCATGTATTTGGCGACTCAGAATAGGTTGGGTGGAATGAACCTGTTTTGGGGTTGTCACAGGTGGTATCAGAGCTTGGGGATATGATCTCTGGCGGAGATCGGGGAATACAACTAGGAGGGGAGAAATGAGTAAATCCTTCGCTAGTGTGTCCTACCTAAGCTTATTTGTTGGTCAGTCATAATATCGGGATATTATGTGATATGTTAATTTGTTAAATTAACACTTGTTTTGAAGCTGTATTCTAGAATGTTATTTGAAATACAGGAGATGAACAATGGAGAAATTATGATGACAGAGAAGATGGAATTTGAAATGAAAGGAAGGTATTCTCAACTCTTTGAAATACCAGGTACGTAAATTTCGGGGACGAAATTTCATAAGGAGGGGAGATTGTAAGACCCCGAATTTTATGAAATAAAAGTATTCAATTTTTCTTATAATTACTATTCAGTAAATGGTTAAATTGATAAATGTTAAAGTTAAGGGTGATATATGATTTTTTTTCAAAATACACAAGTGGTTATAAAATAATCATTGTTGTCGGGGAATATTCGTTTGGTCGTGGAATATTCTTTCTGTCGGGGAATATTCGTACGACGGCACAGCTATTTGTGGGCCCCATAACGAATAACTGTCGGGTGAAGAAAACGACAAATTTGAGTTTTTACAAATAACGGCGTAGTTGTTACCGTTAACACTGTTGGAATACCCGGTGGTTAAAATACAGTAATACGCGTTATTGCACAGTAGCACACGGTATTGCATAGTATTTTTGAAATTATTGATTCTTACGTAAGAAGGCACTACTCAATAATTGTTACAGTAGTTACTGTTCAATATTTTATTTTATTGATTCAATAATTGCTGCATTGATATTTTATATTATTGTTGTTTCAATAATTGTTGCTGCACAGTATTTTCTATTATCAGATCAATAATTCATATTATTTGAATAATATTATTAGATAGCATTATTGACAATGTCTAGAAAGTTCTGTCTAAGGAGAGGTTTGGTCATTTAATTGCGCGCCAGTAAGGAGAAATTCTTACTGGAAAGCCCCCTCTTTCCTGGGAACGACCTGGTTGTCATAAATGTGATTCTGTAATATTATTTGTGAATAATTAATTATTGATTCATATGATAAGAAAATATTTATTTTATGTGGATATAAATGAGGGATATATTTTTGTGGTTAAAAAATGAAGGAGTTAATGTTGAGATTTTTATCCGTATTTTTATCGGAATGGAGGTATTAAAAATCAGGGTTTTTTGAGATATTTTGCGGGGGTTATAATTTTTAATCCGACCGTTGGATCGTGGTAATTTTTGGATATGTTATACATATATAAGTTGAGTATATGCCCACAAATTTTGAACCGTTAAAAATGAACGTATGATTTGTTATGAATTTTACGAGATGACTGGTTTAGAAATTGTTGAATTTTTGGAGTTTATCATTTTGGTGGAAAATTCTAGAATTGGTGGGCCCCACTTGTGGTTGGTGAAGAAATGTGCTGAATTATATTTCAAATGTGGTGGGTGGGAATAGTAGCAGGTAAAGCCATCAGGTTGCAGGTCAAACCTACCAAAATTTTCCTATAAATAGAGGGCTAAGTTAGAATTGAAAATCACACCAGAAACATAAGCTTTCTCTCTTTCTCTCTCTATATTATGAAGCATATTTTGTGAGTTTTTAGATACTTGGTGAGTTGCTATTCATCAGTGCAAGTTTTCATCAGCATCATATCCGATATCCAGTCAGAAGTACTGCTCTTTTGAGGTAAGGGATAGTAAGGGATTGTAAGGGATATTAAGGGATTTTAAGGGTTGTTATGATTTTCAGTTTCGTAATTTTCCTGACCTTCAAAAATTCTGGAAAAATTTGAAATGATATTTTGATGAGTTTTCTTGATTGTGTCCAAAAATGGTGATTTTTGGATGTATAGATTGAGAGTTATGAATTTTATGAGAAAAGACTATTTTAAAAGTAACCGCTTATAATTCCTTGTGGTTAACTCCAAAATTGATGAAATTTTTATTGGGAGTACATGTATATGATAGAAGTATACTCTGTAAATTTTAGAATTTTTAGACAAAAGTACAATTTTTGATAAATGTCTAAATATTCGGCTATTTTGGCCATATGAAAAATAGTAAATGACTTTTAAAAATTCTGAGAAAAATATATGTTCACTATGGGACTATATTATTCTAAATCTCAGAAAAGAAATATTTTTGGAACTGATTTGGTATTTTTCATGAAAATATTTTAGTTATGAGTAAATGAATTAAATATGTTTTGGGAAGAAAGAAAATTGGAAAATAGGATTTTATGGCTTGAGAATCCTATATGAGGTATATGCAGATTTTTGATGAGGGTTTTGATTATTGATGATGAAATTGTAAGAGTTGGCATTTTATGATGATTAAATGCATTAATTAGTAAAGTGTAAACAATTAAAATAAATTGTTTATAAATTTAAGTAATGTTATTCTTTCAATATCATTATACCAAAATATTGGTATGAATTTTATTGTAGAATTTCTATCTTTTGTGTCGGGGTTACTATTCATGAGTTACGAATATTACTCTTGAGATTAAAACTATATGTTGATCATATTATTTTTTCATCATATATAACATTTTTATAACCCTGATGTTGAAATTCTCTTTCACTGGAGTGTAAAGATGGGTAGATTATTGGTATGATCATGACTAGGGTTCTCTTTGGCCTGTAGTGCAAAGTTGAATTGTGACTGGTATGATCATGACCATTAAATTTATAATTGAATATCTTAAGCTTAAGTGCAAAGGTGAATTGATCAACATGGTTATAATTATTGTTTATATAAATTCTAAAATGATTATATATTTCTTTGAGATATGAATATATTTGGCCTGTAGTGCAAATATGAATTGTTGATGAATATCTTTGGCATGTAGTGCAAAGATGGCCTGTTGATGAATATCTTTGGCCTGTAGTGCAAAGATGAACTGTTGTTGAATATCTTTGGCCCGTAGTGCAAAGATGGTTTGTTGATGAATATCTTTGGCCCGTAGTGCAAAGATGGATTTGTTAGTATGATTATAAACAGGAACTGTGATTTGGTATAACCATGATCTTTGATGTTTCAGGTAAAGACAGGTGATGAAAATATTCTTTGTCCTGGGTGCGAAGAAAAATTTATAGTCACAATTATGATTATGAGTTATTCATATGATTGTGGAAAGGAACTCTTGAGTGATGTTACATGGATAAAATATTGTTGGTGGATTTTTAACATGGAGAAGATAATAGACTTTATAGTCTATTTGACTCTTCTAATGGATTGCTCGTTCCGCTGCAACTATGGTTGAAATTTTTATCATTTACCATATGTTCTAAATCTCTGATTTATTGTTGATGAAGGCTATTGATAATTGAATTATCTTTAGTCATGATATTCTTTACTGAGCTAGTTGTGCTCACCCTTTTGCTTCACAATTCCTTTCAGGTAATAAGAGTGTAGCTGGGTCGAGCGGGGGTAACAAGAGAATAGAACGGTGGTCATCATTTAGTAGTTATATTTGGTGAAGAAAATAGGGTGAGGCGAACCCAACGTTGGAAGGGTGTTTTGTCACTATCATACAAGATGTCTAATGACATACAACCTCGTGTCATCATAAGACAGGGTTGTGCTCATCCACTTGCTGAGTATATCTATGGGCACTACCTATATAATCTTGGTGTTTGTTTGAAGTATAATTCTCAATTAGAGACAGTGGAGATAATGATAAGTCAAGAGAAGACTCACCATTGGGAAGAATATGATAGTAATCTTCTCGTTTTTTTTTGGGTCTATTGGGTCAACCAAGGATAATTCTGTGGCCATATGATATCTATCATAACCTAGACGCGTGGCCTCCCATGTACGAAGGTTTCCTTGAGCACTTCCCAAAGATTCTAATTTCTAAAACAGTTTTTGACTATACCTTTATGTAAGGTGTTATTGTGAGGTGATGTCCACGGTTGAAACATGAGTCACATTTGGTATATATTTGTATCCAAACTCACAGCATATGTGTTGTTGTATTTTGCACGACAATTGTTGTAATAAAGTTGTAGTTGTTTTCTGTACCATGTATTTGGCGACTCAGAATAGGTTGGATGGAATGAACCTATTTTGGGGTTGTCACAGTATTTGATGGTTTTTCAATAACAATTCATTATTCTTTTCTGCAATAAGGAGGATAGACAACACGTCACTGAATTTTGTGAACTTACTCTGTCTATATTGTTATGACAGAATCATGTTGGTGGGATGAAAAGTTGAGAGCGTTTTCTCTAACATTTGGGATTCAGAAACTAGATCTCCACATAAAGCCAAAGTAGAGGTTATTCTATAAACAATTGAACTATATTCCGTAATTGATTTGTAATCTTGTAGTCTTAAATTAAGCCACTCAAATTTGGCATTAGGGAGAACAACTAATTTTTGGTGGTCAAATTTTTTTTTCAGTTGTGTCCATAAAGACAAAGGATCTTTGACTGTTAAATACTCAGTCTTTAATCCTTCATCAATATGGTGACAAAGAAAAATTATGACTTTTGTATTTTGTGCCGAAGTTGCTGTATTTCCTGATTCAATGGTCTTTTCTAACTCATTTGCACTAAAGTGCAATTCTGCATCAAGTGCCCAAGCCAAATAGTTGTCTCCAAAGATTTTCAAAATAGAAAAATCTATTTTTGCCAAGTTTGCCATCTATTCTGGGTTAAAACATTAATTTATTATTTATTAAAACAATAAATAATTGCATGTATGATATAAAGAAAATAAACTAAGTCACGACCTCAAGTGGTGATAAAATACAAATATAAATATTCTTATATTTATAATGCAAATGCATCTTCACCCGGCATGCGGTAGATCGCATAGACAGATTATTCCAACAGAATAATAAAGAATGGAACCAGGTCATGCGTAAATGCACAGACAGTATATTCCGACAGAATAATAAATAACGGAACCAGGTTATTCCAATAATTTAATAATCGATAAAAAGGTTCCCACCAAGTCTTGTAAGTTCGACAAGGATAGATGGTACCATTGTAAATAACAGAATTTAAATGCAATTATAAGAATAAAATTATATTATTGGTGGCATAGTCCAACCTGTAATATAATAATAAATTGCAAGAATTTAATTTTACCGTCTCAGTTGGTTAGAGCTTCGTGCTGATAACGTATTATAAAACTTTAGCAAAGTATATAAAGATACTCTTATAATTGCTGCATAAATTTAGAGAGGATAAGCAAGAGAAAAGAGATAGAGAAATTCTTCAGAGAGAATTCTTATTGTTTCAATCAGCAGCATGCACTGCCTTATATAGGCAAGGTAGAGGAGTCATGGGGAAGGAAGGAAAAGGGGAGTACGGGAAAAGCTAGCTAAGGGAATCACATGTATAATATATTTTTAGTATTTAAATCATTTTAAAATAATTATTATTTTTAGTATTTTAAAATAAAATATTATTTTTAAAATAATAGTTATTTTAAATATTTTAAAATAATTATTATTTGTTATAGGATGAATGACACTTCTGTCCCTCCAAGTTGCTACTCATTTTCAAAGTCGTCCCTAAAGTTTATTTTTTATCAGCTAAATCCTTAAAGTGTTTTTTTTTTGTTTCCATTCCTTCTACCCGATTTGACCCCAACCTGACTCATTTTGACCCAACCCCAATTTAAATATTTTAAAATAAAATATTATTTTTACAAACCAAAAAAGTGGAGCTAATACTAGATAAGAAAAAATGCTGACCAAGTCTGACTTGACAAAATTTTATTATTTTACCCCTCTGAAAAAATTTAAAATTGTTATAAATGTATTTGTGACGCTCCCAAAATTAGGTATACATCACCCATCTTGGGTCGTCAGATACATAGTACAGAATACAAATACAACTTACTAATACAGCTGTCGTGTACAATACGACAAAACATAAACTGTGAGTTTGAATACAAATATTATCTTCTAGAGAGTATTCATACTCAAAAGGAGTCTTCATTACATTTATTAACACACCATTACATAAAATAGTGAGGACTACTAAATAATACTATCATTCGGACCATCACTCCGTTCCCCGACTTGCCCCAGCTACGTTTTCATTTCCTGAAGAGAACAGTGAAAGAAAGGATAAACTTAACTAGCCCAGTAAGAAATATTATGACTAAGATAATGCAGAATAAATTATCATTAGCCTTCAACAATGTTAAACTGATAAAATATAATAGACATCAAGTTTAACTGTAGCGGAACAAGCAATCCATTAAAAGAGTCAAGTAGAAAATAAACTCTACTATCTTTTATGATTTAAAAGGTTTTTCAACACTGTGATCGCTGTGACTCAGCTTAATAAAATAATCCACATCATCGAATCACCCCTGCACTACGGCCAAGGATATTCGTATATTCATTAATGGTCATGATCATGCCAACAACTGTCTATCAATGTACTACGGGCCAATGAGGACTTTTATCACGTCATTTGTAACATTACGGTCATGATTATACCGAATAATCCCTGGTCATAATCATACCAAGTTCATCTATGCACTACAGGCCACAGATGACTTTCAACATTTTATAAACATGAGGATGATGACAATGATATAAGAATTCAATAAAACAAGTTCAAGAATTAATTTATCCAAGAATCAACAACGTCCAAATTGTCAACATGATACTGCTTTGTGGAGTGAAATTCAAGAATGCTTAGAAGAATATTTTCTTGAAAAGATACTGGATGAAACGCAACTATCAAGGATATTTCACAAATTTCATGGAGTATAGAAGTCAAAACTTAACCAACTGAGTATAATAAAGAATGGAATAACAAAAGAAATCACCATGCATGCGATAGACCGCACAGACAGATTATTCCAATAGAATAATAAATAATGGAACCAGGTCCGGCGTAAAACGCACAGACATGATATTTCAACAGAATAATAATAAAGACGGAACCAGGTCCGGTGTAAAACACACAGACAGGATGTTCCAACAAAATAATAATAAAAACGGAACCAGGTCCGGTGTAAAACACACAGACAGGATGTTCCAACAAAATAATAGAAGAATATCACCAAGTATAGGGTAGACCGCGTATACTGGTTATTCCAACAGAATAATAAAGAATGGACTAACAGAAGTTCTCTTCATGAATATAAAAGAAATAATATTCCCTACCTTAAAAGAACTGGATATTAGAAAAGTGAAGTAGCAGAATACTTTTATTCTCTCTCTCTTATTCTCTCTATACTTTCTCTTTCTATAGCTTGAATGAATTCGTGAAAAATAATGAAGCCCTAGGCCTCTATTTATAGAAAAATTGAAGATGGCTCTTGGTCTTAACGAAGGGTCAAATGACTCTTGGTCTTAACGAAGGGTTAAATGACTCTTGGTAATATTGAAGGGACAACTACTATTGACGAAAGTAATTACTATTGACGAAGGTAATTACTATTGACCAAGGTAAACACTATTGACCAAGGTAAATACTATTGACGAAGGTAATTACTATTGACCAAGGTAAATACTATTGACCAAGGTAAATACTATTGACGACGGTAATTACTATTGACGACGGTAATTACTATTAACGAATAGACTCTTAGATGATGACATATGGCCCCCCCATAAAAATAACCAAACTTACCACAACGTCTCAATTATTGATTTAATAATATAACATATTATACAGATGATACTATGACAATAATTTAAGAGATATGATGCAGCAATTACTGTAGCAATAATTGAGTATAGCTGAGTGACTTCTCACGTAAGCATTAATAATCAATACCGTGTGCTACTATGCAACCACACGTATTACTGTACTTTTACTACCGAGTAGTTCAACAGTATCAATGGTAAAACTTCCGCCGTTATTTTTAATAAAATAATTTTGTCATTTTCTCAATCCGACAATAATTCCGTTGTGGGGTCCACCAATGATTGTGCCGTTGTACGAATATTCCCTGTTAAAACGAATATTCCCCGACCAATCGAATATTATATAACAACTTGCGTACTTTGCAAAATTTATAAATATTACCCACAACTATAACATTATATCAAATTAACTCCATAATATTCAAAAATAATATTTATAAAAAAAATCATCTTTATTTATAAAAGTTGAGGTCTTACAGTATTTAATATTACTTAATATAATAATTAATATTTTTTTAAAAATTTTTTACTTTATTCAGCTGTTTATTCAACTATTCAGCCAAAAAAATATGACTTAACTATTTAATTCAATCATCTGACTGATTTACGAATTTTTTTTCAAAACAAACCCTTAGCCTACTGGTTTGAGTCCAAAAATGGGGCTTCAAAAAAATAATTAATTGGGGAGTACATCGCAGACCATGCACATTTGGTGATCAAACGAACATGGTCAAACTCATGACCGGCCGGAAGGGGGCAAATACACTTGAAATTGTTGGTAAGAAATACTAAAACGTAAAACGATGTTAAAAAAAGAATATATATATATATATATATATATATATATATATATATATATATATATATATAGAGAGCAAGGATCAATAGCATTCTTCTTAAATAGCATTCCTCCTTAAATAACATTTTTTTATTAAAACTAGTCGTTTTGGAATGACCGCGGGTGACATTTTTGTAAATAAAAGAATAATAAGTGAAACCACTCTCTTTTAAGTCACTCCAAAACGACGTAGTTTTAATAAATGAGTGTTATTTAAGGAGGAATGTCATTTAAGAAGAATGCTCTTGATCCTTGCTATATATATATATATATATATATATATATATATATATATATATATATATATATATATATATATATATCGGAGTTGCCATATGTTCATGTATACATAAAAAAATACATGTATCATGCACAACATTCAACTTCGGAAAAGAGCAAAGTCCCCTCAAAAAAATTTTCTTGATTCTTCTGAAAATAATTGATTCAACCAGAATGCAACTGCTTTTGGGACTATGGAGTTCTTGCAGGTAATTATGGAAAGTTGAAAGAACTTGAGATCTAAGAAATAGGAACCAACACAGAAAAAAATGACCTAGCATATTTTTACCACCATGTGCTTGTCAGCAGTAAGTTAAAAACTCTACGTGCTAATGAAGGCAGCTCTTTCCTGTAGTGAAGCCATTGTGCAAATATCATAAACCCCACCATTCAGTAAAGTCAAAAATGGAATCCACCACCAGGAAAGCCCCCGCCAGGAAACCCTCCTTCGAAGTGAAACGTGAACTGTTGCCCACCTCCACCAAAAGGGTTAAATCCACCGCCGCCGCCGCCGCCGCCCATGTCCTCTATATCTTCCCCACTGTCATATCTTGTACGTTTTTCTTCATCCCCAAGAATCTGTAAAGAACACAACAGAAATGACATTTAGCAAGATGCAGGAAAATATCTTCGAGGAGACAGTATTACATACAAGACATTGTACACCCACTTAAAAGATTATATTCAAGGACATCATAAAGCCGGTAACAAAATAGATCCAGTAGAGCATATATTAATTGCATGAGAGGATGTCCCAGATTCATAATACCATAAGTCCAAGACAATAGAGAGGACATATGTTATTCATAAACATGGGTTGATGTTGAATATTCAATGTGTATTAAGCAGGGATTATCATATCAGACATTTGTCATAATTCTCTTCTTTTATTTTTCCTTGATTAGTAGATAATTGCTAGGTGACTATGATTTGGTTGGTGGAAGAATTTGCACTGCCTATTAGCAGCAGGTCCAAATTAAATGTCTTATAAATGCAGTTTAAGACTTGGAGGGGCACGATGAGAAAGCGCAAAAATGTGCTAGTTACTGAAACGGACAAAAACATAAGAAAATATATAGAAGAAACAGTAAAATTCTAAGATAGACATGATCACATGCTAAGATTTTATATAAATACCTAATTGATAATTATGAATAACACACTTGACAAGGATTCATTGCCAAGGACAGAATAGCTCATAGAAAGTGAGTGACAGACGAGGAGAAAATATTTAGGTGCCAAAGTTTAGCTATGCATAATATGCTAAGATGGATTTTCAGGACATGATTGAACCCAATGGGCATAGGTCAATACGGCAGCCATATTGCCATTCAATCATCCAAGTCCTTGTCACTAAATTACAGAAAAGCACATAATCTAAAGATCGAGTCAGAGCTAGGACTGAGATATAGAGAAGAGAGAGTGTGAAAAGAATGTTTCTGGAACCAAACCTCATATGCAGCAGCTATGTCTCGAAATTTGGCTTCTGCTTCCTCTCTATTGTCAACATTCTTATCTGGATGCCACTGCAACGCAAGCCTCTTATAAGCCTTCTTAACCTCTGATACAGATGCAGTCTTTGAGACTCCCAAAATCTTGTACCAGTCTTTCCGTTGGCTCATCTTTAAAGCTTTCTCAGCCTTCATCAGTGTTTGACGAATATTCATATCCTGTACCATGCTTTCATGTCATTTTAGTTCTATAACAACTTCACAATTATTGTAGTTTGAGAAAAAGGACTACATAATTTAAGCAGTTTCAATGTGCAAGTGAGAATCTGGAGTTCTTTTCGTATAACTTGAACAAAATTCATAGTTAAGCACCTAAAGAGTAAAAACAAAAATTTGCTGTTAGGCCCATAAATGAGTTAATCCAAGCTGCAGTGTTCCAGCTCTGCATCATAAAAAAAAATATTTTTTTAGGAACTAATTACTAGTCCACAGTCCACACACACAAATGTCTCTAGCCTGTGCATTGGCTGACCCCTTAGTCCAAGTCAAACCCATGCGCTTGGATTTACTAGGCAAACTAAAGCCCAAGAATCAGGTGCAGTAGGGTTTCCCAGGCCTGTTACATCGTAAGCCTAAAGTTGAATATTATTCCTAACTATAGTTCTATGCTAACAAGATTACGAAAGAATGCATATCCCTCCCTTCTTTCCTCCCAATCCCTCTCCAACAGATAAACTCATAAAAGTTGTCTTTCTGAAATATAAAAATATCAAATGAAATATTTAAATTTAAATTTAAATCTTAAAGATTATCGCCAAGTGTTAAAACTTTTTAAAAACAAATTTACAAATTAAAGCATCATCACTACGTCATGCAGCAATGTCATGAGTGTTTATTACATAATTGTGAAACTTTCTTATAATATAACCTTCAAGACTAACCTGAGGTGATTTCTCAGCTGCTGTTCTTAGATCTGCAACAGCTCCCTCCCAATCTTCTGTCAAAAGTTTGGCTTCACCCCTCTGAAAAAGATAGTCATGAATTAATAACTACCAAATAATTGGATATTATGTGACTCATAATAAATTACATCGTTCCTCAGGCCATTTCTAGTGACACTTTTAATGCTTTGGACAAACATGGTGCAACAAAAATTAACCATAGCTGACCTCCACTAAAGCTTCAAGAAGCTCGCCATCAATGTTGAGTGCTTCCGTACAACTGCTCACAGCATCCTTTCCCCTACCAAGCTTAACCAAGACCTTACATAAACCAAGATGCAAATTCACATTGTATGCGATATGATTAGGGTCCAAAGCAATCGCTGCTCTGTAATCCTCCACTGCAAGGCGCAGCTTACCCTTATTTTCATTATCTTCTGCCTGCATTAATAGCTTAATTTTTACTACAGGATCAAAGTAACAAAACGTGTATAGTACAGAGGAATTTCTGTATAAAAGCTCAGAGAAGATTAGTAGCATACACTTTTAGTCTTCTTCAATAAATTTTTCAGTCCAAAATATGCTTTCTTCAGTTCACTATGCTCTGGGTCTAGACGAAGACCTTTCTGGAAATGCCTGAGGAAACATGCAAAGGCATCTTTCTAAATAATTTGATAATTATGATGAAGTAAAAGACATAATTATGAACACTTGATTATCTGCTTTTCTAAAACATCTGTTCTCCAGGCGAAAACGTGTACTCTGTTGTTATTTTTTTCCTAGGTCAAATGATGCCCTTGAACAAACCTTATAGCAACTTCATGATCAGCTAAATAATAGTAAGCACGACCTCGAAGGAGCAATGCCTCCAAGTTATTCTCATCTTCTTTGAGTATATATCCCGTCTCAGAGATGGCACCTGAATAATCTTTAGCTGCTAACAATAACTTGACTTTAAGGAGTTTGGCCTGCAACAAAGGGACAAAATGCATCAGCTGAGTGCTTAGCTTAAAAAAACAAGTACTAAGATGAATGGACAGCAATAAATTAATAATAGTATTATTTTGATGATTACCTTTGAGCATGCTGGAGAAAAAACAAGTACAACTTTATCCACGTAATCTAATGACTTCGAAAAATCGCCTGAATCAAAGAGATCAGTAGCTGTATTTAGAGCATCCTGAGATTGATGCAATTGAGAAAGCTCCTTCTCCGCAGCAGAATTTCCAGGTTTCATCTCCAGAAACTTTTTGTAGCTTTTCTCTGATTCCTCATATCTACATTAGCCAAAAAGTTTCTTACATCATACAAATGTTAATCAGAAACTAGAGAGGGAGAGAGTCTAACAATTCTGTACCATTCTGCAAACTACAGATTGTACGTGAACGCTAATTGGAATTCGATATAAATGATATGGAGTGGAAAAGTATACCAACTGACACTCAATTAGATCCTATTAAATGGAAAGACGTGCCAAAATCAAGTGCAACAACATTACAAATTGTGTTTTTTTGGGGGAGATGTGGATACCGGGTATAAGTTAAAGAAGAGGTCAATCATAGTTGTCATGGCATCGCCTAGACGTCCTGGCATTGGAGAAGGGAAAGACAATGCCTTGGACGCCGAGCCGCCAAGACTCACACATTGGCAGCGGGCCCAAATTAAGTGATTATTAATTAAGTCATTTTTTACCATAACTTATCATAACCCATGGATTTTTCCAATTACCCAAGTAACTCAACCCATGACCCTAGCCTAACCCATGACCCTACACCTTTGAATGAGATCAACGCTCGTGAGGCAGACAGAAATAACTTCATAGTTATTGAGCTATGACTAGAGACAGTAGAGAGTGGAGACTTTTTCATAGTGTTAGTTATTATGTTTTAGGTTTTAACGAATATAAAATTTTATTGTGCAATATACTTTTAAAGTAAAATAAATAATATATAAAGTGCACATCGTTTACGACTTGTCGCCATGACGGGCGTCTTATCGCCTAGGCGTCATGGCGGTCAACTACAGCCGCGTCCCGCCTTGGCGCCGTGACAACTCTGGTCAATCGGCCTACTATCCCGCATTATAATTAAACATAGACAATTTGGAAATCACTAATGTTAAACCCATAGCTAGGGTCACCATCCAATTAGTTCAACATGAACCCAATCATTGAATAAGCAGGTGTACAATGAAAACAAATGCTTCCATATTAGCAACAGAACATAGGTAGTAATGTGCAAATCACCTAAGCTAATGTTGAAAAAAAATCACCTTTCCTTAATATGAGTAAGAAATTTCACAGCCTAGTGACAGACTTGTGGTTAGAGAGCCTAAAAATCTTAACAGGATTCAGTTCAAGAATAGCTTAGATGAAGGACATGTCAGTGGCTTTAATCTCAATACACATAAAAGCCACCAACACAGTGATAAAAAACAATAATAATTAAACTAAAAATGTTAATAAATAGCAGAATTACTACCTTGAAATTTTATAAAAACACTA
Source organism: Panax notoginseng (assembly GCA_016801055.1). NCBI lineage: Eukaryota > Viridiplantae > Streptophyta > Magnoliopsida > Apiales > Araliaceae > Panax > Panax notoginseng. Next base: position 167,723,757 of record CM029012.1, read on the forward strand.
GATATGTTCTTAATGTTTTCATGGATATGGAAATATCATCCTTAGAACTATTGAATAAAAGAAAAAATAGAACCTGCACAACTGGCGGAAAACGGATGCTCTATGTCGGTACGCTTCTGAAAGTGTTGGGTCCGCCTCTATAGCAGCATTGAGATCATTAATTGCCTCACTGTAACGTTTCACCTTAATACTATGTGAAACTCTCTCCAACAACTCAGCAGCATCACCAGGTTGGCCGTCTGCACAATCATAATTCTAAAGTACATCAAAAATCACGAAGTGGGTGTGGATTCTCTAAAAGCACAAGGAACATACTCATCAATTCCAATTAGAAGCACAGTCAAATTTCAAAGAACTCCAATTCTGATTTGGTAAAGTTATTATAACAAACATAGGTTTCCATTCTTCATGGTGTTACACTCATGGCATTACAACTTAGTATTGTAGTGAAATTACAAGAAGAAGAAGCTTAAACCTATCGAACCTTCCTGTAATTCCAAATGGAGTTCCATACTATTCAATACAACATTTTATTGTTTAATACTCCCTCTGTCCCAGGATAAAAGTCCTGGTGGACTTTTCACGCATATTAAGAAGATGAATAAAATGACAAAATTGCATTTAATAATGTCATTAATTATTTTCAATATACGTGAGAGAGTGACTTTCTAGCTATTCAATTCAAAATATTCTCTCTCTATACTTATTAAATATAGAGAGAGAATTATAATAAGAAAAATATAAGATATTTAATGATACGAATATAATAGGAAAAAATGTGTAAAAATTTAGTTATTAAAGGAAAGTGGACATTTAACATGGGACTACCCAAAATAGTAATAAGGACTTTTATCATGGGACGGAGGGAGTAAGATAATAGCCATAATCAAACCCCTAATTGCACTTCAATATAAATTTAGAGCTAAAAAGGCTATAAACTGATTTGAAAGTTAATTAAATCAATCAAGATTGATTCAAATATCTCAAATAGTGAAACAATGCAATATCCTCCAGAATGACAAAGGACAATTGATTAGAAAATACCAACCTTCCTCGTAACTATCATTTTTCTAAAATAACAAACCTTCCTAACTATCATGATATATCAGATAGTGGCAACTGCAAAGAGCTCTTATGTTGAGGTATGAAAAGTAATCAAGATTTGTGTAAGATGACTCCTCTCAAATTTAGTAAAGCAGTTTCACATATTATTTTCCTCTGGCAACCAAAAGGGGCAATAAGAAAACCACATAGAACCCCCCTTGCATCCTATTTCCATACATTGTAGTAGTAGAATCTATCTTTGCAAATAAATATTTGTGGATTTAATGACAACACCATCCCTATCCCATGAAATCCGTGCAACTTATCACTTTGGTTTGATTGAATCCCACATCTCCAAATGCAAAATATCAGGCAGAAATCAGATGAACAAGTTTTCATATTTTGACATAAGATGCTAGAACAAAGAAAAGAAATCCATGTTGCACTTGAAGACAAGTCTTGTTTCTTAAATAAGTTCAAAGCTTGAACGGCCCAATTTAATCACTAATCAAACTTTACCCAAAATAAACAGATCATCGAAATTGGAGAGCGATAAAACAATAGATCGAGGAGGTGAGGTTAATTACTTACCTAGGCCAGAGACCAATGGTTGAAGAAATAGGAATTGACAAGCAAATACAAAATGCAGTATAAATATCGTGTATACAAATCCCCTCCAAGCTACCAAATCCATGGCTGATGAGAAACCCCAAAGATTCATCATCTCGCTCTTCTTTGATTGTTATATATATCATGTATGTATGTATGTATGATTTTGTATATATGAGTTTGATTTTGGGATAATAAATAGGGAAGTTTATTAAGGACTCGAAGTGTGTGCTTAGTTTTTGTTCCCTGTTCTACAAGATGGTTTTCTTCTGTCAACTTTTTGTTCCCGAGCCCGAGTGTAACAAGGATTCGCTTGTCATTCCACGTAGCATTATCCTATTATTGACCTCCATGTGTACTCAGTTGGCCACGAGGTACCACTGAAATAGCCTATTGTAGACTGCCACGTGGAAAGTAGTACCCTTTGAGATCAAAATAAGACTATTTTGCGTGATTTTTTTTTAAAACTATTAAGTTGTATGTTAGATGATCTTTTAAATGTTACTACCTCAATTCTATAATAACTGTCGCTTTAGAAAGAATTTTTTTTATCAATTTATTTGTCGTTTACAACTTTCTAAGAGAATAAATTATTTACTTTCCTATATCACCTCTACCTTCTTTCATTGTCCCAATAATTTTTTTTCTTGTATTAATAGTTTTCAACTTTCCATAAAGGGGTAGTGATGAAATTTCACACTAATTTTAATTAATAAATGATAGCACTAAATGACTTTCTTAATCCATGTGCATCAAACTAAAACGACAGTTATTATGGGATGGAGGGAGTAAGTTTTAAAACTAAAATTTATTCGTAAATATTTTTTTTAAATATAATATAATTATTGGGAGAATATAAAACTGTAATACTGTATGGTAGTGTTAATTATAAGTATCTTTGTCGTTGTATAGTCGTATCTCGAGTGGTATAAAAGTCATGTGATAAGACGTCTTTCCGTTAAGTTTATGATATCTGATTGGACGTCTCAAATAGAACAAGATGAATGAAAATATATATAGGGATCTCAAGAGATATAAAAAGGTTGAATACTTTTAACACTTGAAAACTAAATTAAATTGATTACTTAAATTTCGATCATGTTCACTAATATTCTCACCCGACGCACTTTTATTGTGGCCCGAGCTGTTATATATTGTGAAAACGTTTGTATGGGTCTGGGCGAACGAGGACCTGTAACTGGAGACTCCTCTAGAGAGTTAGGTCATCATCAATAGTACTTATAAATAGGATGAATTACATATTTTAATACATTTTTTAAAATAATTACAACAATAGTGAACTCATAAAATATTTACACAATTAATACACTTCCATATTTATTTACAATATTAGTGTAATTAGGATTCCTTAATTTAGGGAATTAGTATGCAATTAGGATTCCTTAATTTAGGGAATTTGTATTGATTTACTTATTAAATTAAGTAATTAATAAGTAAACCATATAGCACACCTGCTCTTTCCTCAATAAAAGTCAAGCCTCTTCCGCCCTTATCAGTCTTCTCATTCGCCTTCCTCCACAATTAATGCAGGGGTATAGAACAACATTTGTGATCTTATATTTTCTGCTACTAGTGACTTGGGCATGACAATAGAGCTAGCTGTTGCATACCCCGCCCCGATCCAATGAATTTTCAGTGGTGGTTCACCCATTTGATTTGGTTTTGTGGGTCGTCGGCGATTTTATGGAGGAAGACATGAAGTTGGAGAGAGAAAAAGCGAGAATAATTCTGAAAACACAGTAGCTTCTGAGTTTTGAGGCTTATTTGTAAAAAGCAAGCAGACTTTGAAAAGAGTTTGATATTTTCAGTCAGCTAAAAGGCAGGCTTTGTTTGATAATTTTTTCATAGTGCAGTTAATTGGTAGCCAAACATTCATACCAAGGTAACCAATTCAGTGTTATTAGGTTTTCAATTTATTTTGAATGTGATGCAGTTGGTAGCCAAACTTCATGCAGTTGGTTGCCAAACTTTTAGACCAAGGTAACCAATTCATACTGCAGGTGTGTAGGTAGATTGGTTACCTTGCTATAAATGTTTAGTTACTTTGGTATAAAAGTTTGGTTACCTTTTTTAAGAAGATTTGGTTATCAACATTACATTACACATCACTCTCTTATCTCTCTCTTTCTTATGCAGTGTTCTTATTTTTTTTTTGACATGAAAGTAGGTCTCACCGGCGAAGGGAGGAGGAAGATGACTGGCGAAGGGGAGGAGGAAGATGACGTTGCCAAACTTTGAATATTTGAATTTGAATTATTATTTTTGAATTTAAATTTATTTTTGTTGTTAGATCTAAGATATTTGAATTTGAATTATTAATTATGACAGTTATTTCTCCTTGATTTTAGGTTTCCTTATTATTATGAATTGAATCATATACTAATTTCCTAAATTAAGGAATCCTAATTGCACTAATATTGTAAATAAATATGAGAAATTGTTTTATTTTTATAATTATTTTTTAATGCACTAATGATATAATTACTTTCTAATTGCTGTATATTTCTGTAAAGAACCCTTATAAATATGCTTATATCCAACTTTTGTATAAAGTGATTAGTTAATATATGTTGGGATTGACACATACTAAATAGTTGGAAATTAATCAAAGATATCTAAATATGCTAATTTCTTCCAAAAAAAATTATAACAGCAGCTTATCATCATTAAAAGGTTATTGTAATTTTTTGAAAATCATGCTAATTATCATAATTAATAAACTATTTCATAATTAATTATAAATTAACCAAAACTATCCAAATCAGTTATTTTCCTTCTGAAAAATTCACGACAGTAACTTAATATCATAAAATAGTCATTGTAATTTTCCTAGAATTTTTCTGATAAATTTTCTAATTTTCATAATTAATAAACCATTAATTAGTAGATAAAAAATTAACAAAAAAAAAGGCAGTTAATATTTCAAATTTTCGGTACAAATATTAATTATATGCTAGTAATTAATTTCTGTTAATTTTTTAGAATTTAATAATCACTATTACTATTTATTAATTAATTTCCATGATTACAACAATTAATAAATCATTTTTTAAAATTAAAATATAAAATTAATAAAATTCAGCCAATCAGGGTTTGGATACGTGGGTCATGGGTCGGGCTAGGCAAGGAACGCAGCGGCAGCGCTGCCTCAACAGGAGTTGCGCATGGTTGTCGCGGCGCTCTGGCGTGCGTGCAGTCCACGTGCTGCCTTCGGACCACCTTTTCGCGACATAATTTTTTTCGTTATAATTGTCCAGTGATGTTGGTTCTAATGGTATGCTCAACCACTATTTTGGGAACTACCACAGAAGCGTTGTGACGTACACAACTCCCATTGAGAGTGTGATTGTGCTTCATCTCCAACCTCCAGCCATCAAAATTTTCAGATTTACCTATTTTGCGACCCAAACTTTGAGAGGTCATAACTCAGCCTATATTAGTCCGATTTAAGCGTATAATATATCGTTGGAAAGCTTATAACATATACTACACATACATACCAAAATCATTTGAAACAAACAATCATATAAAAAGTTATGGCTGGTCAAAGTAAGTTGTTAGCAAACTAGGGTTTTAAATTAATTTTAAATTACATATCTAATTAAGCCCAAATTATGCAGATCATATGTATTGTGTTTGGGCTACAATATTAGCCCCAAACATTTACTGTACTTAAGGTTGCCATTAATGATGTTTTCAAGCTCCTTAAACATGCAATCATAACACAATGTGTAAATATAACATACATAACAAACATTAGATCGTTAAATCATGCTGTTATACCAATGTAGAGATTTAATACGCATGTTATTTTCTATATTTACACATAACAAGAGAGTCAAAAGCTTACCTCTTGTAGCGTGAAAACCTCTGATGCGGAAAACCTCATGCAAATCTTCGTTCCCTAGAAACCCAACAGCGTCTCTGATCTACGATTGAGAACAGAACACAATTTCACAGTTCATAACAATTAGGTTTAGGCAGTATATGGGATAACTTTCTGTATTTGGTCAACTGAAGTAAATTCGATACGTTGAAATGAGGAGACGTGAGTATTTAATAGCTGAAGTGGTGGAACCACTTCCCCGTAAATACTCTAACTCCCATCACGTAACGTCTATAAAATAAACGTCATCGACTTGGTCAATTGGATGAGTTATCTGAAAAACCAAATAGGCCGGATCCTACATGAGTGACCCATTTGAATACCCATTTGAAAATGTTATTCGTCTATAAATAGTTTATTCTAAATGCAAGAGGTTTGAGCTAAATGGACTCAATGTTATCGCTACAAAGAGTTATAAACATTAGTAAACGAACATACCTAAGTAATTTGGTTCAACTTTTGATGTTCGAAATGCTTCTGAAGTACCTAGAGCATTACTGGATTAATGAAGCAAGCTCATGATCTTGCTATTAAATCCTCACTAACTTGACTGTACGTGCATCTTACTTTCTTAATAATTTCAGCAATAAAAATAAGGATCCGAAAAAAGAAAAAAAATTAAGATAGAAATCAAGAAAATGCAGTTAGTTTCACACAAAAAAAAAACTTAAAATAAAATAAATTGTAATAGTCTTCATGGATATAAGGATGTTCAGTTCAGTTGCATATGAAACTGGGTCAGTGACAAACTGACAATACAGTGTTCATCAGCCAGTATGTTTATGTTACTAACCATGGGCTTATATAAATAAATATTTAAAAAAGAATATTATATTAATGGGCCAAATCAAATTTAACCCATTTTAATCCAATTGCCAAAAGATCCTGAATCGGTGAATGTGAATCCATATAAATTGAAGTTTTCACTCAATAAAATGGGTTAGTATAGGGCAAATGATTTGCCCCACAAATGAAATAAAATAGTAGTATGGATCTTTTTTTAATTTCTTTATATATCATGTATCCACATACGTAGATATTTAATATCGACATAAATTTATTGTCATACATAGTAGAACAACAAATATTTTTTCAAAAGTACCCAAATAGAGACGGAGCCAGGATTTATTATTGGGGAGCCAAAAAATATATATTCGTCCACCATTACAAAACATATTATAACACAAACAAACATAGATCGAATTGATAACTCTTCATATCAACAATTTTAAAACCCAATTTGTTTCTGCACATACATAATATATATATATATATATATATATATATATATATATATATATATATATATATACACAAACACACACACACACACACAATTCAGAGAAAAGAAACAATTGAAATACAAGGTATATGTGGAAAGAATATGCTAATTTGGACAATTGGACCACTATATTACCACAACTAATAGAAATTGCATGATTGCCCAAATAAAAATCACATGAGTTGAACTAGAGTTAACAATTCATTCATTGTTAATAAGAATAACTGAGATTTTTCAACAAAAAAAGGCAATGAAAGTCCACTAAAAAGAAATCCAGATTAATCAAACAAGTAGGTGGGCTTTAGTACTTTTTTTTTAAAAAATCTTGGGGGGGGGGGGGGTGGGGGGTGGGGGGTGGGGGATGGGCGGGGGGGGGGGGCCATGGCCCCCTGCAACCTCTAGATAGTTCCGTCCCTGTACCCAAACAAAATAAACTAACGTATATTCCAAAATATAATCAACTTAACAAAAATATATTTCTTCCGTCTTCAAAAAGATGACTAAAGTCTAAAAGTACAAATTTTTTTATCCCCAAAAGGGTGAGATAAAATATATAAAGTGAAGGTTAAATATGTCATTTAGTGAGGTCTATTAGTAAATAAAAATAAAAGTACTCATCACTTTATATAATCTGATGTGGGTTCACTAAGAATAATTTGAATTTTTTTTACCCTCTTTTTCTACTTTTACTTTTTTAATGTGTGTAAATTGTATTTTGTTCATTTTTTTTATACGAAGAGAGTAAAAATTAAGGAATATCTTATCATTTTGATATATACTTCCAAAAATCAATTCAATCATATTTTTTTAACAAAACTAGAAATCACTTTGACCAAAGGTTTGTGATGTCTTAAGTTTCATTGATATTGCCATTATTAGATGATGCAAGCCATCAAGGGACAAAAAAAATTAAAAATTAACAGACCCCACTTAAATCTGGTTATCTTTCAAGAGAGAATAGTTAATATAAAGTTAATTTTGGTTAATTGATCAATATAATATTGACACACAGACAGAAGGTGATCTTTTTTTATGTGTCATAACTATATTGATCAATTTATCAGGGTAACCGAAACCTTTTCAAGGATATAATTTTGTTTAACATTTAACAAAGGATAAATCTATACAAACATCTAATCTACACTCTTCTTACCGAAACGCTAGTCCCTTCGTCGTTTTGTGTATTTTTTTTAAGTCTTTAACTCCTCCTTCTACCAGCAATTCACAGCTCCATCATCTCCTCCTCTCTCTCTCCCTCTCTCTTTCTCCTCCCCCCCTCCTCAAAATCAGCCGCCAATTGGATACCACCGCCCTCAACCTCTTCCAATTTCTCCACATTAGCTCTGCTATTCCACCAAATCCACTTTCTCCCTCTTCCACATTTCAAGCCATATTGAGCTTGCAGCTCATGAACGACCCAATTCGTTACTTATTTAGAAGAAAGAAAAGGTGAAATCCAATTCTCTCAACAAGCTCTCTAAACTATTTTCCATGTCTTAAGAACTTAACATTCTTTCTACTATCAATTCTGCTACCCTTCTTGTTAGAACCTTTGGCCGAGCCAAAATGGTTGAAGAAGCCCTTCTTGCGTATAATCATCTCGACCCAGAGTTGAGAAATACTCATATACTCAATTTAGTAATAGATGTTTTATTGGATTCGGGGGTGTTGATGATGCCTTGAAGCTGTCGACGAAATGCTTGAACCGGGAGCTAATGATTTGAGAAAAAGAATGGTTTGAGAAAAAACTAACTCAATGTCTTTGGGAGCTAACAAAACGACGAAGGAACTAGCGTTTCGATAAGAAGAGTGTAAATTAGATGTTTGTATAGATTTATCCTTTAACAAACTGAGTTTCTACGGTTGCCAGCGTTTAAGATGGTAACATTTAAATACATTTATAAGATAAATAAACTACTTTAAGCCGAACAAAATTTTTAAATATTTTGGACTTCCAAAATCTAAACGCTAAACACTGTGTAACCAAACAAACACTGATTATTTATTTTGTTGTTTAAAATTTAACAAATTGAGTTTTTACAGTTGTCAGCGTTTTTAAGATAAATAAACTACTTTAAGGCCAACAAATTTCTTAAATATTTTTGGACTTTTACGCACTAAACACCTTGTAACCAAACAGACGCTGATTATTTATTTTATTGTTTAACGACACGAGGAAGAGGAAAAGCTTTCCGTAGCTCTTTCTTAGTGGGCAAGCATTAAATCGTACCAAACAAAAAGTAACATCAAACGTGCACTAGTTCAACATACATATGTTATACAATAGGGAGTATAACACAACCATTGATTTTGATTATTCATTGCATCAGATCGATCAGCTCTATTCACTGTTTGACAGGTCAAACAACACCAATTACAACTTCAATAAAGTGAAAAAAGTAAAAGAATTCAAACCCAAAAACACTTGTCTAACAAAACTTTAAAACTAACCCCACTTCCACCCTTTACTCAAATCTCAATACAATATAGTGATCCCCACTACCTCTCAATCAAGAAAGCCTTTCTTTTCCTCTTTACTTTCCTTAATCCAATACCCTTTGTTAAGTTTTATTTAAGAACAAACTTCATTCTTCATCTTCTTCATTTTGCTGCGGAGTTTTTTTTTTCTCCATCATAACACTCCTAAGATGCTGTTTCCCCTTCCACCTCCGCCGCCGCCGCCACCATTTCCTCTCACTCCACCACAACAAAGGAAAAACATGCCACCACCATTTCCTCTCACTCAACCACCACAAAGGCAAAACATGCCATCTCAGAACCAAATCGTTATATCAAAAAAACTCATAAACCACAAACAATCTCCACCGGATTTACCATACACCAACAGCTCCAGAAAAACAAAGGTGCAGCCGTTACTTAGGCCGCCTCGTAGAACAAATCCAGTAATATGGTTTGGAGCAGTACTTTGCCTAATATTTAGCCTCACTCTAATCTTTTCTGGGATTGCCACTTTGGTCATCTTTCTCAACATTAAACCAAGAAAGCCGTTGCTTGACATGCCCAATGCAAGCCTCAGTGTCATATACTTTGACTCACCGGTGAATCTCAACAGTGACTTCACCTTTCTTGCAAATTTTTCCAACCCGAACAGAAAACTTGATGTGAGATTTGAGTACCTGGATGTAGAGCTCTATTTTTTTGACAGTCTGATAGCAAGTCGAGCTCTACCACCTTTTAGTGAAAGACCAGGAGAGGCAAGGTTAGTTTCAGTTCATATGATATCCAGCTTGGTTTATTTGCCACCAAAAGTTGCTCTGGAGCTGCAAAAGCAGGTAATTAGTAACAAAGTTATATACAACATCAGAGGAACTTTTAAAGTGAGGGTAAGTTTGGGTTGGATACACTTTCACTACTGGTTGCATGGAAGATGCCAGTTGGAGATGACCAGTCCACCAACTGGGATTCTTGTAGCCCGAAGTTGCAGCATTAAGAGATGATGACAAAATGCAGAACTTTCCCTGCTCTTGTTTCTTTCCTGTTCTTTTTCTTTCCAGAATTTTCCTCCATATAGCTCCGATTGAAATTTGAATGAAACTTTCAAATGTATAAATTGATGTTATACCTATATTATTGATATGCATACTCAATTATTGCAACAAAGACCTTTTTTCAAAACAGAGCTTCTTTAAGAGTTTTCTTGTACATAAACTCATTAAACAAATCGATTTCCCAGAATATACCAAGGATCGATGGACATGTATTACAAATGACGAAAACTGGGGAATAAGAGAAGTAGATCGATCAATTAGGCAATATGCAGGTTTAAAGAAGCATAACAATTTCTTAATTGAAACATAAAAAGTGTTTCATCTTCTAGGCTATCTGAAATCTAGAATCTGGAATTTAAAATTAAACCATCGTAAATTCAAAAAAATTGAGCTCAACTTTTTGAAAACATTCGTCAGACATGCAGTGGTATCATTGTATTAAGGATTGACAATCAACTTAGTCCAATTACTATAAATGACCTAACTAGGCTTCAGGCTAATGACAACTGTAAAATGTACACGTCAACAGAATCTGCAACTAAATATTTTTGATTTCTTTATTTTAGAAACAACCAATAAGAATCTATATTATCCTTTGGGAACTGCTTATACTTTACAATATTAAACTAACACACAGGATTCTGCAAGGTTTCACTTCCACCCATTCCCCACTTTATAATTAAAACGTTTTGAGTGGTGCTACTTGTTGAATTGTGGACGCAGGTCAACTAATTATATAATATCAACATTTCAAGGAAAATGGTTTCTTATCAGCAAGGACAACTTTAACTTGCGTGCACAACATACGGCAAGTACTATAAGACAAGGAGCCAACTAATAAAACACTGTACAAAGAGACATTTGCATCTTTTCATTCTTTAGCAAAATAATCAAGATGGAGAGCTAGCAGTTGTTATTTGGAAAAAGCAGTATATCGTAAGATCAAGCAGAGTGCCAATAATGGTTAAAAGAGTTTCATAGTTCTACAAAAAAATGTACAAGAATCAGCCGTCAGAAGAATCTAACACTTGATTGCTCAAGTCCAACAATATTGTGTCCAAATTGAACATGCCTAAGAGGAAATGCTACAGAAGTAGCTTTCAAGGAAAATTATCAAAATATAGGGTTACTTTCGCAGGAATAAGAAGTAAGATAGACTATGAAAACTGCCGACATCAAGAAAACTGACAAATTAATTAATTATACAATAGATAGATGGTAGCTTATGAGCCTTGACCACAGGGGCAGAAAGTCTTTTTTCCCTTTACTAGATAAAACAGGGGCAGAAATTCTTATAAATAAAAAACATAAGCTCTGAATAAAAAGTGAAAATTAGTCTATGAACTAAAGTAGAAAACAGACACACAAGGACTTGCAACAAAATAAAACTAGGTGATCCCTCAAACTCCCTCTGTTCCAAGGTTAAGCATATTCCAACTAGGTTGACAGTTTCCAAGAAAGAGCTTGAATTTTAGAAAACTTAGCTCTGTAGGTGGTGATTGGTCAAAGACTTGAAATAGAATACTGTCACGGAGGATGATACCTGTTGGTACTGAATTCATAGGACTAGTCCACCATTCATAACATGAATCTCATTACAGGGTCCAAATCAATAGACGTTGCTTTCCTATTTTAACCCAGTAGTGAACATTCCATTTCATGCAGTTTTCAACTTGGAGCAGATTAATTCTCAAAGGCGGATTTTTGGCATATCTATTGCACTTGACAAAGCTTACTAGCCTGCTTTCTCTTGCCTAGTAACCCTCTCATGTTAGCTTCAATAATTTCTATGCATGAAGACAGTGTAGATCGTAACATATAATGGGCAGTTAAGGGTCAACGGCAAAACAGCTGAGAAAAAACTTCACATGCCTGATGCCACAAAGGTAGTTTTGCAGAAATATCTGACCCAAATAAAATTCATAAACTACTTTACCATCAAAAAAACACAATTGAAAACATATCAAAGGGAAAAAAATAACAAACTGTTGATTGACAAAGTTCTCTTTTCTGCACAAAAAACAGGGTATTTCATATTCATCTTAAGAGGCTATTTATCTTAACTGAAATGTGTCTAAAGAGTGGTGTCCTGATTGAAAAATTCAAACTGCTATCACGGATCAATGCTCTCGTAGGCGGTCTTAAACAGTTGCTTCAGACTTACATTCGAAAACTTGAAATTGATCAATGAACTCCATCAATTTGATCTGATACAACATAAACCATCAATAAGGTCAATTCATAAGACCATTGGGTTACTCGATATTCGTTGACTGTTTCCTTAGCCTAGAATGATAATCAGCTTTTTTTTCGCTTCCTTTTATCTTTTTACAAAGATTGTACTTGCTTATACTGCAAATTCAGTTCCAAATAATCATTTTCCATGGACTCAAGTTCAACTCAACAATGCCTTTTGTCTCAAACTAAGTAGGCAGGCTATTTTCTGACTCATGATTAGGAGTGAGCAAAAAACGGATAAAACCGAATTACCGAACTGAATTTTTTTAACCAAATTTTTTTTGTTATTCGGGTATTTTTTATAATTCGGTTATATCCGATTTTATTTTCAATTTTCGGTTTCGAGTTTGATTTTCAATTTTGAGTTATTCGGTTAACCGAATACCCGAATTACAAATAAAGAAATAAGCGATTAAAAATTAAAAGGGACTCATTCAGAATTTCAGATCTGAGATCTCACTTTCAACTCCCCTGAGTCCCTTTCGCTTTGGCCTTTTGATCTCTCGCGGGAGAAACCTCTCCGACAGCCCTATCACCGCCGGTCCGCCGCTCATCTTCCTGGTCTCCTCCTCGACAAGTCTAACTCATCTTTCTTTTTTGCGCGACGGCGACACATGGTAGAGACCTCCAACGAGGCAGCGACTTCTTCCGATGCCTTGGGCCTCTCTAGCCTCCTCGTTCTCCCCCAAATCTCAGTCATCCCAGTCATTCGGGTTTGGTATCTATGACGAATTTCGTTTGATTTTGTGTTTCTATCATTCTGTGCACTGTGGTCTGTGCAGGGTAATATATTTGGCCATTTGGGGGAGACGAATTTCGTTTTGCATTTGGGGCCATTTCGTTTGATTTTGTGACGAATTTTGTTTGATTTCGTTTTGATTTGTGTTTTTGTGTTTTGACGTTTTGTTTGATTGTGTGTTTCGTTACTTACTTTTTTATTCAGGCTGATGGTTTTTTTTTTTTTTTTTTTTTAAGATTTACTGGATTATCCATTACCTTGGTTGTCAGAAGATTGGGATGTGTTTAATTTTTCTACAGGTTTTTTGGTTGTAGAATATGAATGTCAATATCAGAAATTCTGATAGATATGCTAAGCAAGTCACCTGATAGTTGATTTGAACATTATTATCAGATTCGGCATTTCTAATTTTGACAGGTAAATGAATGAACACTTGTAAAGATATTTCTTAATTTCGGTTATTACCGAACAACCGAATTGTAAATTCGGTTACTCGGTAATTCGGTTAATGGGTAATTCGGATACTTGTTCGGATTCCAAAAATGAACAAATTTCGGTTTTCGGTTTTCGATTATAACCGAATAGCCTATTCGATTCGGTTATAACCGAATGATCAGTCCTACTCACAATGAGGAAAATCTATAAGAAACGATCAATCCAGGAATATATGATGCAGTGCACTTAAACAATATAAGGGAAGATCTCTACATTAACCATAAGCTTGAGAGATTGCAAAGCAGATTTTATGCCTATTCCAGGAGTTAGGGGTATAGCTGAGGGTACATAACTAGACCGACATTTGCACCAAGTTATGTTAATTAAGATTTATGTGTAGTTCTGATTGACATTGTAGCTAATCATAGTTTCCACTTTCCAGGTTTCATACTTTTCAAGCAAAGAGTCCTGAACTTAAATAAGGCACATATTTGAGAACTTGGTTTTCTTGTTCTCGTCGTATAATTATTTTTCTTTTTCTTATCAATTTTTTGTAAACTTTAAGCTTTTCAAAAGTTGTACGGAAAACAGACAAATCGCTATACCACCCTCATTCAACAAAGACAACCTAAACTCATAACCCGACATCATAACCAACGGAGAAAATTGTGATGGGTGGGAGAAATGAAGTGAAAGAAAGTGCGTCACAAAACCATGAAAAGGTACTGGGAGGAATTTAATGAGATAAATGTCAATTGACATTAAAGCTCAAACAAGAGAGAAGGCCATAAGAAAAGCAAACTGTCCAGAGAAAAACCAATGCTCTCATAGACTTCTTTGTGCAAGTAAGTTTCAGTATATATATATATATATATATATATATATATATATATATATATATATATATATATATATATATATATAATCTATGAAATGCAATGGAAACTTTTGCCAGAAGCACATTAAAATTTTGGGAAAAAAATTCTTTTATTACAGGAAAATTAATGATCCATAAACCTATCTTACGCCTGCAAAATCCCAAAAGAAGTGTATGTGAAACAGTTTATAACATGGATTCCTCAAAGCATGACCCTTTCTCAAAAAGCAATTGATACTACCCTTGATAAAGGACTACTAATGTGGCCAATATGAAAATGAAATAAATGCTCTCTGATAAGAACTTTAGAGGATTAATGAGAACTCAAAAGAAAGATCCCTTGACAAATATACTTTTTTTTATTTTTTTTAAAAGATCACTTGACAAATGGCACATCCATCAGCAATTTAGAAGTCCCATAAATAATCAGGCAATCTATTGCAATATGTTTAGAAGTTTAAAACAAAAGACAATAAACTAAATAGAAAATTCTTCTAGAGAAACAACAAAGAACAAATATGAGGCAATATATTTGATTATACATTATAGTGATTTGGGATACATCATATCCAATTTATTAATCCTTTAGCAACTATCAATACAACAGAATTAATAATTTAAAGCAAAACTAATTAAACTCCGGACAAAAATAAGGAAGGAAAATTTTAAGAACCTCTTTTCATGACTAACATCACCTACTGCCAGCTTCAGCTGGTGTCTTTGCCTCAATAGACAGTGCATGTAGTCCACTTTGCATTTCATCTTGCAACAGCCCATAGATAATCCTGTGCCTCTTTACCAAACTCTTCCCTTCAAACTCCTTTGAAACCACTTTCACATTAAAATGCGTCTCTCCAATGCTACCTCTCACCCCTGCATGCCCAGCATGCTGATAAGATATATCTTCCACTTTCAATTCAATAGGCTTAAGCTCTCTCTCCAATTTCTCCCTAATTCTCTCTCCTCTACTCCCCAAAACAACAACATTATCCGAATTCGATCCAGAATCATCAACACCCACTTCAGAACTAACCCCAACCTTCAAATCATTAATACCACTATCATTCACAGAGCCCGAATTGGAACTCTCAATCTGGTTTTCACCACCATTAAATGAGCCACCCCCACCACTTTTTTCAGCTTCCACATTTAGCAGCAAGGCCTTCTTTTGCATCAGTTTCAACATATTCAAAAACCCATTATTCCTAGAAGGAGTTAAACTCTGTTGCAACCCAAGAAGCA
The DNA here is from genome assembly GCA_016801055.1 of Panax notoginseng. Lineage (NCBI taxonomy): Eukaryota > Viridiplantae > Streptophyta > Magnoliopsida > Apiales > Araliaceae > Panax > Panax notoginseng. The sequence goes on from CM029012.1 coordinate 167,739,639, forward strand.
CCGCAAAATCGGGTGAAACCCGAACAATTTCCTCAACAGATTGGCCAGAAAGGCCCTGAACGAGTAAAGCAGCGAGCCCTTTAGTCAATACCGAGTCAGAATCAACTTCAAAAACAACATTTTTCTCAGAATCAAAGTAGGCTCTAACCCAGACCTGAGAAACACAACCCTGAACCTTATTATCCGCAGTTTTAAACTGGGAATCGAGGGGTTTCAAATTCCGGCCGTAGAACAAGAGCTGTTCGTATTTGGCCTTCGGCTCTTGAACAGATTGAAAGAGTTTGACAATTTCTTGGAGCTTTGGAGGGAGATCTTCAATGGGTTGAAGGGAAATAGAGGGTGAGGAGGAAGAAGAAGAAGAGTGAGGAGCGGTGGGTATTCTTTGGATAGAAATTGATCTGAAAAAGGTAAAATTTGAGGTGGGTAGTGGAGGAATTGGGGAGAGAATTAGGTTTTTGAAGATTGGTGAATTAACGGGGTGGAAGAGAGATTGCGGGAATTTAGCTGAGAATAGGCGGAACGAAGTGGAAACCGCCATGGACAGAGATTCTTGTGGCTCAGAAGGCTTTGTTACTGGAGTGGAGCAGACTGAGAAAATTTTCCGACTGAATAAACAAGCTATTCGTCTGAATGGATTTTTACGGATATTTCCCCCAAACCCACTATCAGAAAACCAACAGGATCGTGACTGAGCTCAACCTCCTCAAAGCTGATAGAGTTGGAAGTCCTTAAACTTGGGAGTTGGGGGTTTTTGTTTTCTGTTAATAAGATGCTCTATGGTAGTCCTATTCTCTAGAGTACTGTGTTTGAATTCTTCTTAGATAAATTACCACGTTGACAGCTATCTACGTGAGCTGCAAGTTTTTCTTGTTTCTAGTATTTTATAATGGCGGTTAGATAGTCAAAGTTGATTATCAATAAATTAAGTATTCACGTTCAATTAAGATTTTTAAAGATTTTTTTAAGTGACAGACTTTTACAAAATTTATAGAATTTTAATAACTTTCACAGATTTTAAAAACTTTTTTAAAACAACTTTTATAGACTCTATAAAATAAGTAACAAACTTTTATAAATTTTTTATCAAGATTATGATAGACTTTTGTATACTTCTAATATATCTTGCAATTTATATTAATTGTTAATTAATCCATGTGGACAACCTCTCCCTCTTATTTCATGAACTAGAGTAAATCTCATTATATTATTGTGTCATGAGATTTTATATATCTTGAAAGCGTTCACATTATTCTACTCATTTTATGATACATTTGGATACACGGATACTAATAAAATTTTAAAAACTACAAACACAATACAAAAATTAAGCACACTTTTCATTAAGCTATATATACTTTATGCATATGCGTACGCTTTTTACTAATAATTGATTACTTTTTATTATTGATTGCTTTACTAATATATATATATATATATATATATATATATATATATATATATATATTGATTGTGTGATTATGTGATTCTGTCAACCCAATTTTTCATCTTAACTGATGCTAATTTTGTTTGATTGTGTGAATCTTTTTTATGCAGCTAACATATATCAAAGTAGTGCGTTTTTCCCTTTTTTATAAGAAAAAGATAACGATTCTGTCAATTTGTCATGCAAGAATACAACCACATGTTACATTATTTCACTATGATACACCAAAGACATTTGAAGACGAATATGGAGGATGTCTCAAAAATTAACAGTGATTTCTTTCGTTTAAAATTTCAGAAAACTAAAAAAAAAAATACACATACACATCATATATTTTCTATTTTCATATATTATAATACATAATTTTTACAATTGATATGAGAGTTTTATGATTTTATCTCACATTTGTTGAATAAATCTCTTTCCTCTTTCTATTGGAAGCTTTCGAACGACTGTTTTTTTTTCTCACCAATTCAGATTAGGTTTAGTTATTTGTTTACTTATTAATATATCTTGTTAATTCTCTTATAATAAAATTATAATAAATTCAATTATTTTTATGGCCCAAATTTTAGCAAATTATTTATCCATTACATATTAATATTTATTAGCCCATATAAAATAAATAACTAATAAAAGATAAAGTCCAATTAATAACTAGTTTTATCCACCTTTGTGTTTATTTGGAAGTCTTTAAAAATCTTTATAGATGAGGTAAGACTTTGGATATGGGTTGATAGTTATAATTCTTCTTCTAAAGTCTGTCAAACTTTACCATTTGATAGAAAATTTTAAAATCTATGACTTTTTGAATACCAAAATACTTTTATAGACTTTGTAAAAATCTTAATTCAATACCACCTAACTTTTAAAGACATTAAAAAAGTTGTAATTGAATACCACTAAACTTTTATAAACTCTTTAAATATCTTGATTGAATACAACCAAACTTTTAAAGTCTTTAAAAATCTTAATTGAATACACCCCGCTTATATTCAAAGTTCTTAACATTCTGGTATCAGAGCAAGAATTGTAGTCTTCTTGAGTGATTTGAAAAAGGAGAGAGATGAGTGAATAGAAAGATTTCAGGCAGCCTGACATACCACGCTTCAATGGGCACTATGACCATTGGGCAATGCTCATGGAAAATCTCCTGAAGTCTAAGGGATTTTGGAAGTTGGTTCAGGCGGGTTAAGCTGAGCCACAAGCAGGAGCAAAGCTGACAGAAGCACAACAAAGACAATTAGAAGAGGTGGAGCAGAAAGACCATAAAATAAAGAATTATTTGTTTCAAGCCATTGACAAGACAATTCTGGAGCATATTCTGGAGAAACGCACCTCGAAGGATATATGGGACTCAATAAAAAAAAGTATGCAAGCAACGCTAGAGTGAAGCACGCAACCATTCAGTCATTGAGAAAAGATTGGGAGATCATGGAGATGAAGGTGGGTAAGACCATCAATGAATATTTTGCTCGAGTTATGAATCTGTTAAACAAGATGAGAAGCAATAGAGAGGATATGAAGGATGTCACTGTTGTGGAAAAGATTCTCAGGACTCTAACTGAGAAATACAATTACGTGGTCGTTTCAATTGAAGAGTCCAATGATATTAACTCACTCATAATCGATGAATTACAAAGTTCATTAATTGTGTATGAGCAAAAGTTCAACAGAAATAGCAATGGAAGTAGTGGAGAAGAGCATGCTCTAAAGGTGACTATCGACGAGAGAAACAAAAAAGGTTAAGGGAGAGGCAGTTTCAGAGGTAGAGAAAGAGGGCAACAAGGATTTAGCAAGCCTACTATGGAGTGTTACCGTTGTCACAAACTCGGTCACTTTCAGTATGAATGTCCCACCTGGGATAAACAAGCAAACTATGTCGAACTAGACGAACAAGAAGAGATGTTGATGGCCTATGTTGAAGATATTGGAGCAAATAGAGAAGAAAATTAGTTCTTGGACTCGGGGTGCAGAAACCACATATGTAGTAACAAGGTCCTATTCTCTGAGCTAATTAAATCCTTTCAACATACTGTGAAATTAGGCAACAACACAAGAATGAAGGTTTCAGGGAAAGGGAATGTCAAGTTGGAGGTAAATAAAGTTAATTATGTTATTGGTGATGTATTTTATGTACCGAAATTGAAGAACAATCTCTTGAGCATAGGACAACTATAGGAGTGAGGTCTTGCGATTCTTATTCACTCCGGGAAGTGCAAGATATATCACCCACAGAAAGGCCGTATCATTTAATCCGAGATGACAGCCAATCGGATGTTTGTTTTGGTAGCAAGGATTCAACCAACTTTTGTTCGACTCAAACCAAGAAATTTGCGTCAACACTACAACACAAGACCTTATTCACCTCTGGCATTGCATACTTGGTCAGATCAGTAACACAGGATTACAAGCCTTGCAACGAAAAAAAATGGTTCATAGGTTACCTCAGCTTCCAGCCTCTGATGTTGTGTGTGTTGGCTGCTTGAAAGGCAAGCAACATCGTGAACGTATTCCAAAAAGGAGCACCTGGAGAGCAACTCAAAGGTTAGAACTCATTCATGCTGACTTATGTGGTCCAATTTCTCCGATTTCAAATAGTGGAAAGAAGTATGTGTTGTGGTTGATTGATGATTATAATCGAAAAGCTTGGTCTTATTTTCTAAATGAGAAGTCAGAGACATTTGTTGTTTTCAAGTTTTTTAAGGTACTTGTTGAGAAGGAAACTAGTCTTGCCATCAAATGTCTATGAACAAATCGAGGAGGAGAATTTACATCAGCCGAGTTCAACAGTTTTTGCAAAGAAAATGGGATTAGAAGGCAACTAACAATTGCATACACTCCTCAGCAGAACATAGTTGCAGAAAGAAAGAATTGTACGGTGATGAATTCAGTGAAATGCATGTTATCTAAGAAGGGGATTCCAAAGCCTTTCTGGCCTGAAGCAATAAAGTGGACTGTCTATGTGCTAAATCGGTGTCCCACTGTGGCTTTGAAAGATACAATACCAGAAGAGGTCTGGAGTGGTGTGAAGCCGTCAGTTGAACATCTGAAAGTCTTTGGATGCGTGTGTCACGTGCATGTACCTAATGTGGAGAGAACAAAATTGGAGAATAAGAGTACCATCGGTGTTTTTTTAGGGATAAGTGATGAGTCAAAGAGTTATAGGATATATGATCCCATGACAAAGAAGATAATGACTAGCAGAGACGTTTTTGAAGAAAAGAGAAAGTGGGATTGGGACAAGAGTTATGAACAACAAGTACTAGTTGACTTAGAATTGGAAGAAAGTGAGGACGAGGTGATTGAGAATTCGAGTGACGTTGATGATGAAGATGCGGTGGTATCTCCCTCAAGCTCGAGTTCAGAAGAAGCACGAAATAGGAGCCTACCGATTTGGATGGATGACTACATGAGTGGAGAAGGACTTTCAGAAGGTGAAACTGATATGAATCTGTTAAACTTTGCTTTATTTACAAATGCAGATCCTGTGAGTTTTGAAGAGGCCGTGGAAAGTGAAGATTGGAGGAAAGCAATGGAGATCGAGATCAAATCCATAGAGAAGAATGAAACATGGGTTCTCACCGATTTACCTGAAGGAGCGAAGCAGATTGGAGTCAAATGGGTCTACAAAACAAAGCTGAATGAACATGGTGAGGTAGAGAAGTTTAAAGCTCGGTTGGTTGCCAAAGGTTATGTGCAAGAGTATGGGATCGATTATTCTAAAGTTTTTGCACCAATGGCTCGGATAGACATAGTGAGAATCATTCTTGCTCTCGCTGCTCACAAGAGTTGGAAGGTGTAACAACTTGATGTCAAATCAACATTCTTGCATGGTGAATTGATGGAGTATGTGTATGTCGAGCAGCCGAAAGGTTTTGAGAAGGAGGAGCTCAACAAAGTTTATAAGCTAAGAAAAGCCTTATATGGACTAAAACAAGCCCCTCGAGCTTGGTATAGTCGCATTGAGGCCTATTTCTTAAGGGAGGGATTTCAGAAATGTCCTAGTGAGCAGACACTTTTAGTCAAGACGTACAAACATCCGAGGTAAACTGTTGATCGTAAGTTTGTATGTTAATGATTTAATTTACACTTGGGAAATATGATGGCATGTGGCGAAGAGCTTCTTACTGTACTGATAGAGACAAAGTGCATGATCTTGAGCAGAAACAAAAGGTATGATTATCAATTCCTGAAAATTGTTAGTCCTTTTCTCTTGATGTATTCAAATCATTTTTTATTTTTTTCCCATCAATACTATAGAACGATTGTTTCAATACTGCCCAAAGGAGAAATTGTCAATTATGAGCAAAAGTTTTCATTTAATAAATCGTTTAATGTAGTGTTTAGACTTCTACTGCGTTTATCTTGTGTATGAATGAGAATACAAATTTGATGACAACATATGCCTAAGTAGAACATTTAGGATCAGCATCGTTGAACATTTAGGATCAGCATCTCTCTCTCAGTAACACCAGATAGCAGAGAAACTTTACCAGTTTAAGTACATCTATATGAGTTTAGTTCCCAAGATGCACGTCCCAGTTGTATGCTGTTACACTATTGCTGGTGCCGTAATAAATATGCTAGAAAGATTTTTTTAGCTCCTTGCAGAATGGAGGCATGCTTTTTCATCCATAAATTTCCATTTCTCTCCTACTATAGACCATAAAAGTCTTACTCTCACATCTTATATTAGTAATTTTATTGCATCTGTATTTGATATATTTCAGGAACAAAAATCATTTTTTAAAGAGACAAAGCTAGAAGTTGAGCAGGCTCATTCAACCTGGAAACAAGAACTCTGAAAGGCTTGGAATAGAGACTTGTCCTACATTTATGACCACGCTGCTAAATAAATATCTTTGTTTAATGTGTTTTGCTTATGTTTTCTCAGAACATCATACTAAGGGCCTTGAAGTGGCCTCTTCTTCATACCGAAAGGTTCCGCCTACTTTACAATCAAGTTCAAGACCTAAAAGGTGAGCCCTCAGTCTTTACTAAAACATTGTGATCAAATTTAAGTTGAACTATTGACTATAGTTTATTCCTTGATTTATCTTTCACTTGTCAATTTTTTTTTAAAAAAAACTTTGATGTTTGCTTTTGATTCAGGAAGTATCAGAGTTTTTTGTAGAGTGAAGCCTATCCTCGCTGGACAATGCGATGGGAAGTTAACGGTGGACTACATTGGAGAAACCGGAAGTATTATGATTGTCAATCCTCATAAGCAAGGAAAAGATTCAAGGAGAATTTTCACTTTCAACAAAATTTTTGGAACAAATGTGACACAACGTAGGTTCTCTTTCCCAATTTAGGGTTCTTTCCTTTACTAAATTACTACATGGCACCCTATAGGTGTCTATGACAATATAGCTCAATAATTTTCAGACATGACTAATAAGGTCAAAGGCTCAATGTGGGGTTGTAAGAAAGTAATACGTATGTTGTTTCTAATAATATCCTACTAAGCATTTCTGGACGCTCTTTCCACAAATTATATCAGAATAGGCATATGAATAAGTTTGTTATGAGTTTACTGTGTTTTATATGCTGTAGATTTAGTAAGTTCTCCATGAAAATGTGTCTTGATTATTTTTCTTTATATGCAGAGCAAATATATGTAGACACTGATCAACCATTAATTAGATCTGTTCTTGATGGTTATAATGTGTGCATTTTTGCATATGGACAGACTGGCTCAGGGAAGACTTGCTCAATGGTAAATACTAAGAGCATCTCCAGCAGATGGACTATCTGCTGGACTATATTTAGTCCATCTGACATCAGCAAATGTCCTTTAGTCTTCACTTCTTCTAGCAGATGGACTATCATGTGGACTATCTCGTGAACTATAATATAAAAAGATTAAAATAATCAAAGAATTCAAAAAAACTCCAACGGACATAATCCAACGACCATATTCTAACGGTCATATTCCAACGGCCATATTATAACGGCTATATTTTAATAAACAAATAGCATCTATAAATATAAGTCACATCTAGTCTCTCATATTCACTCATCTTAACTTCATTCTTCTAGTCAAATAAGTTATTTTAAATATGTCTCGTCAATTCGAACCATCTATAAATATGCTGCACGTGGATGAAGAAGAAGATGAAGAAGCATATGGACAATTTTTAGGCATGGCGGCTATTGAAGAACAACAACAAAATGCCAATAGGCATACATCACGTCATCGTGGTTCTGTGCAAGGTCGTATTACCATTGATCATGGTAGACATGAAGGTCATAATCGACTTTTTCGTGATTATTTTGCAGAACATCCTACATACCCCCTGTATCTATTTCGGAGAAGGTTTAGAATGCGGCCCCCGCTTTTCCTCCGAATTCAAAGAGCAGTTGAAGCGTATGATTCATACTTCGTCCAAAAAATGAATGCTGCAGGACATCTCGGTTTATCTTCTCTACAAAAGATAACTGCCTCAATGCGGATGCTTGCCTATGGTGTTTCAGCGGATTCCGTTGATGATTATATGCGGATCGGTGAAAGCACGGCTATATTGAGTCTTAAAAGGTTTGTAAAAACAGTCATTTCAATTTTTGGTGATGAATATCTGAGATCCCCCAATAGTAATGACATCGTTAGATTGCTATCAAAAGCTGAAGAGCGTGGTTTTCCTGGGATGTTGGGGAGCATCGACTGCATTCATTGGAAATGGAAGAATTGTCCGGTTGCGTGGCATGGTATGTATTCTGGACATGGCAATGAGCCAACAATTATTTTAGAAGCGGTGGCTTCATACGATCTTTGTATATGGCATCCATTTTTTGGATTACCAGGCTCTCATAATGATATTAACGTTTTGGAGAGATCATCTATCTTCTCTGATCTTACTGAAGGTCGTGCTCCACCAGTGAACTACTCAATTAATGGAAATGAGTACACGATGGGATATTACCTTGCTGATGGTATATATCCCCAATGGGCAACATTTGTTAAAATCATTTCGGCACCTCGGGGAAATAAAAGAAAACTATTTGCTAAGACACAAGAGGCACTTAGAAAGGATGTTGAGCGAGCATTTGGGGTACTGCAAGCACGTTTTGCGATAGTTCGTGGTCCTGCACGCTTTTGGGATCAAACAACACTAAAAGAAATTATGACTGCATGCATAATATTACATAATATAATCGTTGAAGATGAACGAGATGAAAATCAAGAACCAACAACCTACGATACACATGACGAGATTCCAACTGCAGAAATGTGACAACCCCAAAACAGATCCATTCCACCCAACCCATTCTGAGTCGTCAAATACATGGTACAGAAAACAACTATAACTTTATTACAACAATTGTCGTGCAAAATACAACAACACATATGCTGTGAGTTTGGATACAAATATATACCAAATATGACTCATGTTCCAACCGTGGACATCACCTCACAATAACACCTTACATAAAGGTATAGTCAAAAACTGTTTTAGAAATTAGAATCTTTGGGAAGTGCTCAAGGAAACCTTCGTACATGGGAGGCCACGCGTCTAGGTTATGATAGATATCATATGGCCACAGAATTATCCTTGGTTGACCCAATAGACCCCAAAGAAAAATGAGAAGATTACTATCATATTCTTCCCAATGGTGAGTCTTCTCTTGACTTATCATTATCTCCACTGTCTCTAATTGAGAATTATACTTCAAACAAACACCAAGATTATATAGGTAGTGCCCATAGATATACTCAGCAAGTGGATGAGCACAACCCTGTCTTAAGATGACACGAGGTTGTATGTCATTAGACATCTTGTATGATAGTGACAAAACACCCTTCCAACGTTGGGTTCGCCTCACCCTATTTTCTTCACCAAATATAACTACTAAATGATGACCACCGTTCTATTCCCTTGTTACCCCCGCTCGACCCAGCTACACTCTTATTACCTGAAAGGAATTGTGAAGCAAAAGGGTGAGCACAACTAGCTCAGTAAAGAATATCATGACTAAAGATAATTAAATTATCAATAGCCTTCATCAATAATAAATCAGAGATTTAGAACATATGGTAAATGATAAAAATTTCAACCATAGTTGCAGCGGAACGAGCAATCCATTAGAAGAGTCAAATAGACTATAAAGTCTATTATCTTCTCCATGTTAAAAATCCACCAATAATGTTTTATCCCTGTAACATCAATCAACAATTCTGGTCCACAATCATATGAATAACTCATAATCATAACTGTAGTTCTAAATTCCTCTTCTCATCCAGGACGAAGATAATTTTCATCACCTATCTTTACCTGAAAGATCAAAGATCATGGTTACACCAAATCACATTTCCTGTTCATAATCATACTAATAACTTCATATTTGCACTACGGCCAAAGATATTCATTTTTATCACCAGTTGGTCATGTTTATCTCAACATCTGTTCATCTTTGCACTACTGGCCAAAGATATTCAACAACAGTTCATCTTTACACTACAGGCCAAAGATATTCATCAACAGGCCATCTTTGCACTACATGCCAAAGATATTCATCAACAATTCATATTTGCACTACAGGCCAAATATATTCATATCTCAAAGAAATATATAATCATTTCAGAATTTATATAAACAATAATTATAACCATGTTGATCAATTCACCTTTGCACTTAAGCTTAAGATATTCAATTATAAATTCAATGGTCATGATCATACCAGTCACAATTCAACTTTGTACTACAGGCCAAAGAGAACCCTAGTCATGATCATACCAATAATCTACCCATCTTTACACTCCAGTGAAAGAGAATTTCAACATCAGGGTTATAAAAATGTTATATATGATAATAAAATCAATATAATCAACATATAGATTTAATCTCAAGAGTAATATTCATAAATCAACTATAATTTGGTTAGAAAAAGAAATCAATTTTGTCGTGAATAGTAACTCGTGAATTGTAAGACCCCAACTTTTATAAATAAAGATGAATTTTCTATAAATATCATTTTTGAATATTATGAAGTTAATTTGATATAATGTTATAGTTGTGGGTAATATTTATAAATTTTGCAAAGTAAGCAAGTTGTTATAAAATATTCGTTTGGTCGGGGAATATTCTTTTTGTCGGGGAATATTCGTACGACGGCACAATCATTGGTGGACCCCACAACGGAATTATGGTCGGATTGAGAAAACGACAGAATTATCTTTCTATAAAAATAACAGCTGAGGTGTTACCGTTAAAATCGTTAAAACTGTTGAACTACTTGGTAGTAAAAGTACAGTAATACGCGTGGTTGCATAGTAGCACACGGTATTGATTATTGATGCTTACGTGAGAAGTCACTCAGCTATACTCAATTATTGCTACAGTAATTGCTGCATCATATCTCTTAAATTATTGTCATAGTATCATCTGTATAATATGTTATATTATTGAGACGTTGTGGTAAGTTTGGTTATTTTATGGGGGGCCATATGTCATCATCTAAGAGTCTCTTCGTCAATAGTAATTACCGTCGTCAATAGTAATTACCGTCGTCAATAGTATTTACCTTGGTCAATAGTATTTACCTTGGTCAATAGTAATTACCTTCGTCAATAGTATTTACCTTGGTCAATAGTAATTACCTTCGTCAATAGTATTTACCTTGGTCAATAGTAATTACTTTCGTCAATAGTAGTTGTCCCTTCAATATTACCAAGAGTCATTTGACCCTTCGTTAAGACCAAGAGTCATTTGACCCTTCGTTAAGACCAAGAGCCACCCTCAGTTTTTCTATAAATAGAGGCCTAGGGCTTCATTATTTTTCACGAATTCATTCAAGCTATAGAGAGAGAAAGTATAGAGAGAATAAGAAAGAGAGAGACTAAAAGTATTCTGCTACATCACTTTTCCAATATCCAGTTCTTTTAAGGTAGGGAATATTATTTCTTTTATATTCATGAAGAGAACTTCTGTTATTCCATTCGTTATTATTCTGTGGGAATAACCTGTATACGCGGATATACCCTATACCTGGTGACATTCTTCTATTATTCTGTTGGAACATCCTGTCTGTGTGTTTTACACCGGACCTGGTTCCGTTTATTATTCTGTTGGAACATCCTGTCTGTGTGTTTTACACCGGACCTGGTTCCGTTTTATTATTATTCTGTTGGAATATCCTGTCTGTGTGTTTTACACCGGACCTGGTTCCATTATTTATTATTTTGTCGGAATATCCTGTCTGTGCGTTGACGCCGGACCTGGTTCCATTATTTATTATTCTATTGGAATAACCTGTCTGTGCGGTCTATCGCATGCATGGTGATTTCTTTTGTTATTCCATTCTTTATTGTACTCAGTTGGTTAAGTTTTGACTTCTATACTCCATGAAATTTGTGGAATATTCTTGATAGTTGCGTTTCATCCAGTATCTTTTCAAGAAAATATTCTTCTAAGTATTCTTGAATTTTACTCCACAATGCAGTATCATGTTGACAATTTGGACGTTGTTAATTCCTGGATAAATTAATTCTTGAACTTGTTTTATTGAATTCTTATATCATTGTCATCATCCTCATGTTTATAAAATGTTAAAGTCATCTGTGGCCTGTAGTGCATAGATGGACTTGGTATGATTATGACCAGGGATTATTCGGTATAATCATGACCGTAATGTTACAAATGATGTGGTAAAAGTCCTCATTGGCCCGTAGTGCATTGATGGACAGTTGTTGGCATGATCATGACCATTAATGAATATACGAATATCCTTGGCCGTAGTGCAGGGGTGATTCGATGATGTGGATTATTTTATTAAGCTGAGTCTCAGCGATTACAGTGTTAAAAAACTTTTTAAATCATAAAAGATAGTAGAGTTTATTTTCTACTTGACTCTTTTAATGGATTGCTTGTTCCGCTACAGTTAAACTTGATGTCTATTATATTTTATCAGTTTAACATTGTTGAAGGCTAATGATAATTTATTCTGCATTATCTTAGTCATAATATTTCTTACTGGGCTAGTTGAGCTCACCCTTTCTTTCACTGTTCTCTTCAGGAAATGAGAACGTAGCTGGGACAAGTCGGGGTACGGAGTGATGGTCCGAATGATAGTATTAGTTAGTAGTCCTCACTATTCTATGTAATGGTGTGTTAATAAATGTAATGAGGACTCCTTTTGAGTATGAATACTCTCTAGAAGATAATATTTGTATTCAAACTCACAGTTTATGTTTTGTCGTATTGTACACGACAGTTGTATTATTAAGTTGTATTTGTATTCTGTACTATGTATCTGACGACCCAAGATGGGTGATGTATACCTAATTTTGGGGGCGTCACAGTTGGTATCAGAGCTTAGGGATATGATCCCTGGCTAAGATGTGAGAATAGAACTAGGAGGGGAGAGACGGGGAATTCCTTCGCTAGTATGACTTACCTAAGTTTATTTGCATGGTATTTAATTGGTCGGTCATAATATAAGGATAATATATGACATATCAATTAATTTTTATTTTGTGGCAGTATCTGAAAATGGCATCTGAGAACGTTGAGAATAGCAATGGAGCACAGACGACTGTTGATTCACCACATATCAATAATCAGGATAATGTGCATCAGGAAGGTGTCAATCCTCATGCAAACAACAACACTGACCAAATGATGAATGATCAAATGTTCAGAGGCTTTATGCAATTCATGCAACAACAGGTGAAAGCGGCTCCTGTCCACAACGTAGGTGGAAATACTGGAAACTCTCAGGCGGTCACCGCTAAACAGTTTAAGGAGCTGGGACCACCGGAGTTTAAGGGAGAACCCAAACCACTTGTAGCTGAAACATGGATAAAGCAGATCACCAAGATATTTGATGTCTTGGGTTACTCCGAGGAGCAAAAGGTTCCCTTTGCCGCCTTTATGTTGCGAGGAGAGGCAGATTACTGGTGGGAATCGATAAAGCGTACTCAACCTGCCGCACTGAAGATGTCTTGGGAGAAGTTTCAAGATCTGTTTAACGACAAATACTTTCCCGAGAGTATTCGTCACATGAAGGAGGTGGAGTTCATCAAATTGGAGCAGAATAATATGACCGTGTCGCAGTACGAGGCAAAATTTGCGGAGTTATCCCGGTTTGCGTCCCACCTGGTGGATAATGAAGAAAGAATGACGCGGATGTTTTTAAGAGGTTTGAAGCCAGAGATACGTCAACATCTTGTTTCTCATAAACTATGTTTGTATTCAGATGTTGTAAATAGGGCTCAGTTGGTGGAGCGCGATAACGAGACAACGCAACCAAAAGAGAGCAGCCGGCAAAATGATAATACCAGTGAGAGCAGTCATCGAAGCGGTGACAACAAGCGTGGAGGGAATCAACAGGCCAGAAATGGTAACCACTTCGGTGGTAATCAGGGCCAAAACAATAAGAATGGACATTTCAAGAAGAGGAGATTCAACAATGATGGAAAGACGTCAGCACCAGCACCTGTCGTTAAGGAAGGAGAACGACCACCTATCATATGTTTCAAATGCGGAGGGGAGGGGCACATCAGTCCAAACTGCGCGATGCCGTCCAAAGCATGTTATAATTGTGGAAGAGAAGGTCATTTAGCCCGATTTTGTCGTTTACCGAAGACAAATTCAGCTAGGATGGAGGCACCAAAAGCCGTCCCAGAAAAGTCAAAACCGGTTGTGCAAGGAAGAGCGTTTGTTGTGAACTCCCAGAGAGCAAGGAACCCGAATGAGGTCATCACGGGTAAGCTTATTATAAACTCTAAAGAAGTTTATACTTTATTTGATACCGGTTCAACCCATTCTTTTATTTCTCCTACTTGCGCTCATCGATTAAATTTGATTCCGGAGAAATTAGACTTTGACTTATCTGTGGAAACTCCGCTGGGAGAAACCTTCATTACCTCCACTGGTTATAAGTCTTGTTTGGTTCAAGTTGGTACCCACACATTACCTATCGATCTGATTTCATTAAAAATACTTGCATTTGACGTGATTCTAGGGATTGATTGGTTAACTACTCATTATGCAAAAATTGATTGTTTTCGTAAGGTTGTTAGCTTTCATATTCCTAATCGACCTATTATGCGAATTCAAGCAACCAAACCATTAAAATCAATCGCTGTCATCTCAAGCCATAAAGCTATTCGTTTATTGAAAAACGGATGTCAAGCTTTCTTAGCTCATGTCACAGATCTAAACAAAAATACGTCAGCTTTGAATGATATTTCTGTTGTTAATAAATTTCCTGACGTATTTCCCGAAGAACTTCCTGGCCTACCCCCAGAGCGTGAAATTGAATTTTGTATCGATCTTGAACCCGGTACAAAACCCATTTCAAAGCCCCATATCGAATGGCTCCTATTGAACTTCAGGAGTTAAAGATCCAACTGCAGGAATTGTTAGACATTGGCTTTATTCGTCCTAGTACTTCTCCTTGGGGAGCTCCTGTTCTATTCGTGAAGAAGAAAGATGGAAGTATGCGACTTTGTATTGATTATCGGGAGTTGAATCATGTCACCATCAAAAACAGGTACCCATTGCCACGTATTGATGACCTGTTTGACCAGTTGCAAGGAGCACAATTCTTTTCAAAGATCGATCTTCGTTCTGGATATCATCAGCTGAAGGTTAGAACTGAGGATATTCCAAAGACGGCTTTTAGAACTCGGTACGGGCATTATGAATTCCTAGTCATGTCCTTTGGATTGACTAATGCTCCTGCTGCCTTCATGGATATGATGAACCGGGTATTCAAGGAATATTTGGATCACTTTGTGGTCGTCTTTATTGATGACATCCTTATTTATTCCAAAAGCCGTGAAGATCATGAGCAACACTTGAGGCTGGTACTCCAAAAGCTTCGTGAATACAAGCTTTATGCCAAGTTGAAGAAATGCGAGTTCTGGCTGGAGGAGGTAGCATTCCTTGGGCACGTAGTATCAAGTCGTGGAATATCGGTTGACCCGGCAAAGATTGAAGCTATTCAAAGCTGGGAGCAACCTAAATCAGTGACCGAGGTACGTAGCTTTCTTGGTTTAGCTGGTTATTATCGGAGATTCGTGGAAGGATTTTCTCGAATCGCTACTCCATTAACTCAGCTGACTCGGAAAGATACAAAGTTTGGTTGGAGCGAAGAATGTGAGCAGAGTTTTCAAGAACTCAAGAGGAGACTCATTTCAGCACCTGTTCTAACAATACCATCTGGCTCGGAGGGATTTGTCATCTACAGTGATGCTTCGAGCAAAGGGTTGGGATGCGTTCTCATGCAACATGGAAAAGTCATAGCCTATGCATCAAGACAACTCAAGGAATATGAGAGAAATTATCCTACTCATGATCTAGAGTTGGCAGCTGTTGTCTTTGCACTTAAAATTTGGAGGCATTACTTGTATGGGGAGAAAGTGGAGATCTTTACGGATCATAAAAGCCTCAAATATTTCTTCACTCAAAAGGAACTCAACATGCGACAACGACGTTGGCTTGAACTGTTGAAAGATTATGATCATACCATTCAATACCATCCTGGAAAAGCGAACGTGGTAGCTGACGCATTGAGTAGAAGATCATATGCGGGTACAAGTGCAATATTAACAACGCAAAGGCCCATTTTGTGTGACTTGCAAAGGATGGAGATAGAGTTGAAGACTCCAGGGACCCATGTGATGATGGCGAATATACGAGTAGAACCGACTTTAATCGATAAAGTTAAAGCTGCTCAAGCTACAGACCTGGAGCTGATGCGTATGAAGAAGAAAGTGCAAGAAGGTGCTATACCGGAAGCAAGAATCGATGAAGAAGGAATACTTCGAGTCAACTCCAGACTTTGTGTTCCTAACAACCCTGATTTAAAGTATGAAATCATGATGGAGGCGCACAACACACCGTTTGCAATCCATCCTGGAAGTACCAAAATGTATCATGATCTTCGTCATACATTTTGGTGGAGCAATATGAAGAGAGAGATAGCGTTGTTTATCTCAAGGTGTCTAACTTGTCAACGAGTCAAAGCGGAGCATCAAGTACCAAAAGGTCCATTGCAACCACTTGAAATTCCAGAATGGAAGTGGGAGCACATTACCATGGATTTCGTTACCGGTCTTCCTAGGGTTTCTCAAGGTATTGATGCGATTTGGGTCATTGTTGATAGATTGACCAAGTCTGCTCATTTCTTACCGATACGAGAAACTTATACACTTGAACGTCTTGCTCGTATGTACATAAACGAGATTGTAAGACTGCATGGTATGCCAGTATCCATAGTTTCTGACCGAGACCCAAGATTCACTTCACGATTTTGGGTTAGTTTACAAAAAGCTATGGGCACGGAGTTACGATTTAGTTCAGCATATCATCCTCAGACGGACGGACAATCAGAGAGGACTATTCAAACTCTTGAAGATCTATTAAGACTCTGTGTCTTTGACTTCAAGGGAAGTTGGGACAAGTTCTTACCATTGGTGGAGTTTTCCTACAACAACAGTTATCAAGCAAGTATTGGCATGGCTCCATTCGAAGCATTGTATGGAAGAAAATGTCGTTCTCCAGTATGCTGGGATGAGGTGGGCGAAGCAACGTTGTTGGGACCGGAGTTGGTACGTATGACTACAGAAAAGATTCAAACGATCCGACAACGTATAAAAACCTCACAAGATCGACAAAAGAGTTATGCTGATCTTCATCGAAAGGACGTGGAATTTGATGTAGGAGATCATGTGTTCTTACGTGTTGCTCCATGGAAAGGAGTTACGAGATTTGGAAAGAGAGGAAAGCTAAATCCTCGATTCATCGGTCCATTTTTAATCCTCGATCGAGTAGGAACTGTGGCTTATAGACTCGCTTTACCGCCAAGTATGTCTCGTGTTCATAACGTTTTTCACATATCCATGTTACGCAAATATGTGGAAGACCCGAACCACATTATTGAGTTAGAACCGGACGAAATAGCGGAGGATTTGACGTATGAAGAAGTTCCTGTTCAAATCTTGGATAAGAAGGAACATATTCTACGCTCCAAGGTTATACCTCAAGTTAAAGTTTTGTGGAGAAACCACGATGTTGAGGAAATGACTTGGGAGTTAGAATCAGAAATGAAATCAAGGTATCCTTACCTCTTCGACATACCAGGTACGTACCCTAATTTCGAGGGCGAAATTTCATAAGAAGGGGAGGTTGTAAGACCCCAACTTTTATAAATAAAGATGAATTTTCTATAAATATCATTTTTGAATATTATGGAGTTAATTTGATATAATGTTATAGTTGTGGGTAATATTTATAAATTTTGCAAAGTAAGCAAGTTGTTATAAAATATTCGTTTGGTCGGGGAATATTCTTTTTGTCGGGGAATATTCGTACGACGGCACAATCATTGGTGGACCCCACAACGGAATTATTGTCGGATTGAGAAACGACAGAATTATCTTTCTATAAAAATAACAGCTGAGGTGTTACCGTTAAAATCGTTAAAACTGTTGAACTACTTGGTAGTAAAAGTACAGTAATACGCGTGGTTGCATAGTAGCACACGGTATTGATTATTGATGCTTACGTGAGAAGTCACTCAGCTATACTCAATTATTGCTATAGTAATTGCTGCATCATATCTCTTAAATTATTGTCATAGTATCATCTGTATAATATGTTATATTATTGAGACGTTGTGGTAAGTTTGGTTATTTTATGGGGGGCCATATGTCATCATCTAAGAGTCTCTTCGTCAATAGTAATTACCGTCGTCAATAGTAATTACCGTCGTCAATAGTATTTACCTTGGTCAATAGTATTTACCTTGGTCAATAGTAATTACCTTCGTCAATAGTATTTACCTTGGTCAATAGTATTTACCTTGGTCAATAGTAATTACCTTCGTCAATAGTATTTACCTTGGTCAATAGTAATTACTTTCGTCAATAGTAGTTGTCCCTTCAATATTACCAAGAGTCATTTGACCCTTCGTTAAGACCAAGAGTCATTTGACCCTTCGTTAAGACCAAGAGCCACCCTCAGTTTTTCTATAAATAGAGGCCTAGGGCTTCATTATTTTTCACGAATTCATTCAAGCTATAGAGAGAGAAAGTATAGAGAGAATAAGAAAGAGAGAGACTAAAAGTATTCTGCTACATCACTTTTCCAATATCCAGTTCTTTTAAGGTAGGGAATATTATTTCTTTTATATTCATGAAGAGAACTTCTGTTATTCCATTCGTTATTATTCTGTTGGAATAACCAGTATACGCGGTATACCCTATACCTGGTGACATTCTTCTATTATTCTGTTGGAACATCCTGTCTGTGTGTTTTACACCGGACCTGGTTCCGTTTATTATTCTGTTGGAACATCCTGTCTGTGTGTTTTACACCGGACCTGGTTCCGTTTTATTATTATTCTGTTGGAATATCCTGTCTGTGTGTTTTACACCGGACCTGGTTCCATTATTTATTATTTTGTCGGAATATCCTGTCTGTGCGTTTACGCCGGACCTGGTTCCATTATTTATTATTCTATTGGAATAACCTGTCTGTGCGGTCTATCGCATGCATGGTGATTTCTTTTGTTATTCCATTCTTTATTGTACTCAGTTGGTTAAGTTTTGACTTCTATACTCCATGAAATTTGTGGAATATCCTTGATAGTTGCGTTTCATCCAGTATCTTTTCAAGAAAATATTCTTCTAAGTATTCTTGAATTTTACTCCACAATGCAGTATCATGTTGACAATTTGGACGTTGTTAATTCCTGGATAAATTAATTCTTGAACTTGTTTTATTGAATTCTTATATCATTGTCATCATCCTCATGTTTATAAAATGTTAAAAGTCATCTGTGGCCTGTAGTACATAGATGGACTTGGTATGATTATGACCAGGGATTATTCGGTATAATCATGACCGTAATGTTACAAATGATGTGGTAAAAGTCCTCATTGGCCCGTAGTGCATTGATGGACAGTTGTTGGCATGATCATGACCATTAATGAATATACGAATTTCCTTGGCCGTAGTGCAGGGGTGATTCGATGATGTGGATTATTTTATTAAGCTGAGTCTCAGCGATTACAGTGTTAAAAAACTTTTTAAATCATAAAAGATAGTAGAGTTTATTTTCTACTTGACTCTTTTAATGGATTGCTTGTTCCGCTACAGTTAAACTTGATGTCTATTATATTTTATCAGTTTAACATTGTTGAAGGCTAATGATAATTTATTCTGCATTATCTTAGTCATAATATTTCTTACTGGGCTAGTTGAGCTCACCCTTTCTTTCACTGTTCTCTTCAGGAAATGAGAACGTAGCTGGGACAAGTCGGGGTACGGAGTGATGGTCCGAATGATAGTATTAATTAGTAGTCCTCACTATTCTATGTAATGGTGTGTTAATAAATGTAATGAGGACTCCTTTTGAGTATGAATACTCTCTAGAAGATAATATTTGTATTCAAACTCACAGTTTATGTTGTGTCGTATTGTACACGACAGTTGTATTATTAAGTTGTATTTGTATTCTGTACTATGTATCTGACGACCCAAGATGGGTGATGTATACCTAATTTTGGGGGCGTCACATGAATAGTAACTCATGAATAGTAACTCGTGAATAGTAACTCGTGAATAGTAACCTCGACTCAAAAAGATAGAAATTCCACAATAAAATCTATACCAATATTTCGGTATAATGATATTGAAAGAATAACATTTCTTAAGCTTATAAACAATTTATTTAAATTGTTTACACTTTACTAATTAATGCATTTAATCATCATAAAATGTCAACTCTTAAGATTTCATCATCAATAGCCAAAACCCTCATCAAAAATCTGCATATACCTCATATAGGATTCTCAAGCCATAAAATCCTATTTTCCAATTTTCTTACTTCACATAACATATTTAATTCATTTTCTCATAACTAGACTATTTTCATGAAAAATACCAAATCCGTTCTAAAAATATTTCTTTTCTGGAATTTAGCATGATATAGTCCCATAGTGAACATATATTTTTCTCAGAATTTTTAAAAGTCATTTACTATTTTTCATATGGCCAAAATAGTCGAATATTTAGACATTTATCAAAAATTATACTTTTGTCCAAAAATTCTGAAATTTACAGAGTATACTTCTATCATACACATGTACTCCCAATAAAAATTTCATCAATTTTGGAGTTAACCACAAGGAATTATAAGCGGTTACTTTTAAAATAGTCTTTTCCCGTAAAATTCATAACTCTTAATCTATACATCCAAAAATCACCATTTTTGGACACAATCAATAAAACTCATCAAAATATCATTTCAAATTTTTCCATAATTTTTGAAGATCAGAAAAATTACGAAACTGAAAATCATAACAACCCTTAAAATCCCTTAATATCCCTTACAATCCCTTACTATCCCTTACCTCAAAAGAGCAGTACTTCTGATCGGTATGCAAAGCCGAAGGAAACTTGCACTGAATAACAACTCTCAAAGTATCTAAATACTCACAAAATATGCTTCATAATATAGAGAGAGAAAGAGAGAAAGCTTATGTTTCTGGTGTGATTTTCAATTCTAACTTAGCCCTCTATTTATAGGAAAATTTTGGTAGGTTTGACCTGCAACCTGATGGCTTTACCTGCTACTATTCCCACCCACCATATTTGAAATATAATTCAGCACATTTCTTCACCAACCACAAGTGGGGCCCACCAATTCTAGAATTTTTCACCAAAAATGATTTATAACCTGATTTCTGAATCAGCCACCTCTTAAAATTCATAACAAATCATACGTTCATTTTTAACGGTTCAAAATTTGTGGACATATACTCAACTTATATATGTATAACATATCCAAAAATTACCACGATCCAACGGTCGGATTAAAAATTATAACACCCGCAATATTTCTCAAAAACCCTGATTTGATTTTTAATACATCCATTCCGATAAAAATACTAATAAAACACCTCAACATTAACTCCTTCATTTTTTAACCACAAAAATATATCCCTCATTTATATCCACATAAAATAAATATTTTCTTATCATAAGAATCAATAATTAATTATTCACAAATAATATTACAGAATCACATTTATGACAACCAGGCCGTTCCCAGGAAAGAGGGGGCTTTCCAATAAGGATTTCTCCTTACTGGCGCGCAATTAGATGACCAAACCTCTCCTTAGACAGAACTTTCTAGACATTGCCAATAATGCTATCTAATAATACTATTCAAATAATATGAATTATTGATCTGATAATGGGAAATACTGTGCAGCAACAATTATTGAACAACAATAATACAAAATTTCAACGTAGCAATTATTGAATCAATAAAATAAAATATTGAACAGTAATTACTGTAACAATTATTGAGTATTGCCTTCTTACGTAAGAATTAATAATTTTAAAAATACTGTGCAATACCGTGTGCTACTGTGTAATAACGTGTATTACTGTATTTTAACCATCGGTATTCCAACAGTGTTAACGGTAACAACTACGCCGTTATTTGTAAAAACTCAAATTTGTCATTTTCTTCACCCGACAGTTATTCTGTTATGGGGCCCACAAATGGCTGCGCCGTCGTACGAATATTCCCCGACAGAAAGAATATTCCCCGACAACAATGATTATTTTATAACCACTTGCTTATTTTGAAAAAAAAAATCATATTTCACTCATAACTTTAAACTTTTATCAATTTAACCATTTACTGAATAGTAATTATAAGAAAAATTGAATACTTTTATTTCATAAAATTCGGGGTCTTACAATCTCCCCTCCTTATGAAATTTCGTCCCCGAAATTTACGTACCTGGTATTTCGAAGAGTTGAGAATACCTTGCTTCTATTTCAGATTCTATCTCTCAGATCATCATGATTTCTCCATTGCTCATCTCCCATGATAACTTCATTTGGGTTCCTCATTTGTTGGGAAGTCATGACAACCGCCATCCCTCGAACTACTCGGCTTTGACTTGTCTGGAGTAGCATTTGGCATCATCATTACCGTTGGAATATACCTTTCTATAGGACATATTCCTCCCTCAACTGCCTCTTCGTACTCCTCATTCATGATCTGAATCATCAATCTTCGATCCATATCGGATTCAGGTTGACCGCTATGTACAGGGTAATTCAAAACTCGATGTTGGGTTCTCCCAATTGCTTTCCAAAAAGAGAAATTCATATCATCTATTTTAGCCTTCTTAGATCGAACATCTCTTTCCACAATATCCACGTGTCGTGCGGCTTTTGCCCATGCATCACTTATTCTCACTCGTTCAGTTTTTTCTTCTCTCAGCTCAGATTCTATTTTTATCATCTTATACTCTGCCAAAGAATGCTTCTGTTCAAGCATCACATATCGGGTAACACAAGCTTGAATTGTTGCATCCTTTTGTTCCACGACCGCCTGTCGTTCTTCTGCCTGCTCTTCTAACTCATGAATACGATTTTGAAATTCTATATTTTGATCATATAATACCTCTAATAAACTCTCCTCTGGTACTTCTTCTTCCTCTTCTTCCTCAGTCTCAGCTGTTACCTCTGCGACTATCTCGGGTGTAACTATCAATTCTTCACTCACCACATGAATATCTCTAATTCCTTCTTCGTCTGACATCACATTATCACGGTTAGTAATTAGAGGTATCCCCACAGTCTCATTCACTCCATTATTAGCATTCTCAGCTGCCATTCTCAAATACTGCCATAAAACAAGGGTTAATTAAACAAATTAACATATCACATAATATCCCAATATTATGACTGACCAACAAATAAGCTTAGGTAGGACACACTAGCGAAGGATTTACTCATCTCTCCCCTCCTAGTTGTATTCCCCGATCTCCGCCAGAGATCATATCCCTAAGCTCTGATACCACCTGTGACAACCCCAAAACAGATCCATTCCACCCAACCCATTCTGAGTCGTCAAATACATGGTACAGAAAATAACTACAACTTTATTACAACAATTGTCGTGCAAAATACAACAACACATATGCTGTGAGTTTGGATACAAATATATACCAAATGTGACTCATGTTCCAACCGTGGACATCACCTCACAATAACACCTTACATAAAGGTATAGTCAAAAACTGTTTTAGAAATTAGAATCTTTGGGAAGTGCTCAAGGAAACCTTCGTACATGGGAGGCCACGCGTCTAGGTTATGATAGATATCATATGGCCACAGAATTATCCTTGGTTGACCCAATAGACCCCAAAGAAAAACGAGAAGATTACTATCATATTCTTCCCAATGGTGAGTCTTCTCTTGACTTATCATTATCTCCACTGTCTCTAATTGAGAATTATACTTCAAACAAATACCAAGATTATATAGGTAGTGCCCATAGATATACTCAGCAAGTGGATGAGCACAACCCTGTCTTATGATGACACGAGGTTGTATGTCATTAGACATCTTGTATGATAGTGACAAAACACCCTTCCAACGTTGGGTTCGCCTCACCCTATTTTCTTCACCAAATATAACTACTAAATGATGACCACCGTTCTATTCCCTTGTTACCCCCGCTCGACCCAGCTACACTCTTATTACCTGAAAGGAATTGTGAAGCAAAAGGGTGAGCACAACTAGCTCAGTAAAGAATATCATGACTAAAGATAATTAAATTATCAATAGCCTTCATCAATAATAAATCAGAGATTTAGAACATATGGTAAATGATAAAAATTTCAACCATAGTTGCAGCGGAACGAGCAATCCATTAGAAGAGTCAAATAGACTATAAAGTCTATTATCTTCTCCATGTTAAAAATCCACCAATAATGTTTTATCCCTGTAACATCAATCAACAATTCTGGTCCACAATCATATGAATAACTCATAATCATAACTGTAGTTCTAAATTCCTCTTCTCATCCAGGACGAAGATAATTTTCATCACCTATCTTTACCTGAAACATCAAAGATCATGGTTACACCAAATCACATTTCCTGTTCATAATCATACTAATAACTTCATCTTTGCACTACGGCCAAAGATATTCATTTTTATCACCAGTTGGTCATGTTTATCTCAACATCTGTTCATCTTTGCACTACTGGCCAAAGATATTCAACAACAGTTCATCTTTGCACTACAGGCCAAAGATATTCAACAACAGTTCATCTTTGCACTACAGGCCAAAGATATTAATCAACAGGCCATCTTTGCACTACATGCCAAAGATATTCATCAACAATTCATATTTGCACTACAGGCCAAATATATTCATATCTCAAAGAAATATATAATCATTTCAGAATTTATATAAACAATAATTATAACCATGTTGATCAATTCACCTTTGCACTTAAGCTTAAGATATTCAATTATAAATTCAATGGTCATGATCATACCAGTCACAATTCAACTTTGCACTACAGGCCAAAGAGAACCCTAGTCATGATCATACCAATAATCTACCCATCTTTACACTCCAGTGAAAGAGAATTTCAACATCAGGGTTATAAAAATGTTATATATGATAATAAAATCAATATAATCAACATATAGATTTAATCTCAAGAGTAATATTTATAAATCAACTATAATTTGGTTAGAAAAAGAAACCAATTTTGTCGTGAATAGTAACTCGTGAATAGTAACTCGTGAATAGTAACCTCGACTCAAAAAGGTAGAAATTCTACAATAAAATCTATACCAATATTTCGGTATAATGATATTGAAAGAATAACATTTTTAAGCTTATAAACAATTTATTTAAATTGTTTACACTTTACTAATTAATGCATTTAATCATCATAAAATGTCAACTCTTAAGATTTCATCATCAATAGCCAAAACCCTCATCAAAAATCTGCATATACCTCATATAGGATTCTCAAGCCATAAAATCCTATTTTCCAATTTTCTTACTTCACATAACATATTTAATTCATTTTCTCATAACTAGACTATTTTCATGAAAAATACCAAATCCGTTCTAAAAATATTTCTTTTCTGAAATTTAGCATGATATAGTCCCATAGTGAACATATATTTTTCTCAGAATTTTTAAAAGTCATTTACTATTTTTCATATGGCCAAAATAGCCGAATATTTAGACATTTATCAAAAATTATACTTTTGTCCAAAAATTCTGAAATTTACAGAGTATACTTCTATCATACACATGTACTCCCAATAAAAATTTCATCAATTTTGGAGTTAACCACAAGGAATTATAAGCGGTTACTTTTAAAATAGTCTTTTCCATAAAATTCATAACTCTTAATCTATACATCCAAAAATCACCATTTTTGGACACAATCAATAAAACTCATCAAAATATCATTTCAAATTTTTTCATAATTTTTGAAGATCAGAAAAATTACGAAACTGAAAATCATAACAACCCTTAAAATCCCTTAATATCCCTTACAATCCCTTACTATCCCTTACCTCAAAAGAGCAGTATTTCTGATCGGTATGCAAAGCCGAAGGAAACTTGCACTGAATAACAACTCTCAAAGTATCTAAATACTCACAAAATATGCTTCATAATATAGAGAGAGAAAGAGAGAAAGCTTATGTTTCTGGTGTGATTTTCAATTCTAACTTAGCTCTCTATTTATAGGAAAATTTTGGTAGGTTTGACCTGCAACCTGATGGCTTTACCTGCTACTATTCCCACCCACCATATTTGAAATATAATTCAGCACATTTCTTCACCAACCACAAGTGGGGCCCACCAATTCTAGAATTTTCCACCAAAATGATTTATAACCTGATTTCTGAATCAGCACCTCTTAAAATTCATAACAAATCATACGTTCATTTTTAACGGTTCAAAATTTGTGGACATATACTCAACTTATATATGTATAACATATCCAAAAATTACCACGATCCAACGGTCGGATTAAAAATTATAACACCCGCAATATATCTCAAAAACCCTGATTTGATTTTTAATACCTCCATTCCGATAAAAATACTGATAAAACACCTCAACATTAACTCCTTCATTTTTTAACCACAAAAATATATCCCTCATTTATATCCACATAAAATAAATATTTCCTTATCATATGAATCAATAATTAATTATTCACAAATAATATTACAGAATCACATTTATGACAACCGGGCCGTTCCCAGGAAAGAGGGGGCTTTCCAATAAGGATTTTTCCTCACTGGCGCGCAATTAGATGACCAAACCTCTCCTTAGACAGAACTTTCTAGACATTGCCAATAATGCTATCTAATAATACTATTCAAATAATATGAATTATTGATCTGATAATGGGAAATACTGTGCAGCAACAATTATTGAACAACAATAATACAAAATTTCAACGTAGCAATTATTGAATCAATAAAATAAAATATTGAACAGTAATTACTGTAACAATTATTGAGTATTGCCTTCTTACGTAAGAATCAATAATTTTAAAAATACTGTGCAATACCGTGTGCTACTGTGTAATAACGCGTATTACTGTATTTTAACCATCGGGTATTCCAACAGTGTTAACGGTAACAACTACGCCGTTATTTGTAAAAACTCAAATTTGTCATTTTCTTCACCCGACAGTTATTCTGTTATGGGGCCCACAAATGGCTGCGCCGTCGTACGAATATTCCCCGACAGAAAGAATATTCCCCGACAACAATGATTATTTTATAACCACTTGCTTATTTTGAAAAAAAAAATCATATTTCACTCATAACTTTAAACTTTTATCAATTTAACCATTTACTGAATAGTAATTATAAGAAAAATTGAATACTTTTATTTCATAAAATTCGGGGTCTTACAATCTCCCCTCCTTATGAAATTTCGTCCCCGAAATTTACGTACCTGGTATTTCGAAGAGTTGAGAATACCTTGCTTCTATTTCAGATTCTATCTCTCAGATCATCATGATTTCTCCATTGCTCATCTCCCATGATAACTTCATTTGGGTTCCTCATTTGTTGGGAAGTCATGACAACCGCCATCCCTCGAACTACTCGGCTTTGACTTGTCTGGAGTAGCATTTGGCGTCATCATTACCGTTGGAATATACCTTTCTATAGGACATATTCCTCCCTCAACTGCCTCTTCGTACTCCTCATTCATGATCTGAATCATCAATCTTCGATCCATATCGGATTCAGGTTGACCGCTATGTACAGGGTAATTCAAAACTCGATGTTGGGTTCTCCCAATTGCTTTCCAAAAAGAGAAATTCATATCATCTATTTTAGCCTTCTTAGATCGAACATCTCTTTCCACAATATCCACGTGTCGTGCGGCTTTTGCCCATGCATCACTTATTCTCACTCGTTCAATTTTTTCTTCTCTCAGCTCAGATTCTATTTTTATCATCTTATACTCTGCCAAAGAATGCTTCTGTTCAAGCATCACATATCGGGTAACACAAGCTTGAATTGTTGCATCCTTTTGTTCCACGACCGCCTGTCGTTCTTCTGCCTGCTCTTCTAACTCATGAATACGATTTTGAAATTCTATATTTTGATCATATAATACCTCTAATAAACTCTCCTCTGGTACTTCTTCTTCCTCTTCTTCCTCAGTCTCAGCTGTTACCTCTGCGACTATCTCGGGTGTAACTATCAATTCTTCACTCACCACATGGATATCTCTAATTCCTTCTTCGTCTGACATCACATTATCACGGTTAGTAATTAGAGGTATCCCCACAGTCTCATTCACTCCATTATTAGCATTCTCAGCTGCCATTCTCAAATACTGCCATAAAACAAGGGTTAATTAAACAAATTAACATATCACATAATATCCCAATATTATGACTGACCAACAAATAAGCTTAGGTAGGACACACTAGCGAAGGATTTACTCATCTCTCCCCTCCTAGTTGTATTCCCCGATCTCCGCCAGAGATCATATCCCTAAGCTCTGATACCACCTGTGACAACCCCAAAACAGATCCATTCCACCCAACCCATTCTGAGTCGTCAAATACATGGTACAGAAAATAACTACAACTTTATTACAACAATTGTCGTGCAAAATACAACAACACATATGCTGTGAGTTTGTATACAAATATATACCAAATATGACTCATGTTCCAACCGTGGACATCACCTCACAATAACACCTTACATAAAGGTATAGTCAAAAACTGTTTTAGAAATTAGAATCTTTGGGAAGTGCTCAAGGAAACCTTCGTACATGGGAGGCCACGCGTCTAGGTTATGATAGATATCATATGGCCACAGAATTATCCTTGGTTGACCCAATAGACCCCAAAGAAAAACGAGAAGATTACTATCATATTCTTCCCAATGGTGAGTCTTCTCTTGACTTATCATTATCTCCACTGTCTCTAATTGAGAATTATACTTCAAACAAATACCAAGATTATATAGGTAGTGCCCATAGATATACTCAGCAAGTGGATGAGCACAACCCTGTCTTATGATGACACGAGGTTGTATGTCATTAGACATCTTGTATTATAGTGACAAAACACCCTTCCAACGTTGGGTTCGCCTCACCCTATTTTCTTCACCAAATATAACTACTAAATGATGACCACCGTTCTATTCCCTTGTTACCCCCGCTCGACCCAGCTACACTCTTATTACCTGAAAGGAATTGTGAAGCAAAAGGGTGAGCACAACTAGCTCAGTAAAGAATATCATGACTAAAGATAATTAAATTATCAATAGCCTTCATCAATAATAAATCAGAGATTTAGAACATATGGTAAATGATAAAAATTTCAACCATAGTTGCAGCGGAACGAGCAATCCATTAGAAGAGTCAAATAGACTATAAAGTCTATTATCTTCTCCATGTTAAAAATCCACCAATAATGTTTTATCCCTGTAACATCAATCAACAATTCTGGTCCACAATCATATGAATAACTCATAATCATAACTGTAGTTCTAAATTCCTCTTCTCATCCAGGACGAAGATAATTTTCATCACCTATCTTTACCTGAAACATCAAAGATCATGGTTACACCAAATCACATTTCCTGTTCATAATCATACTAATAACTTCATCTTTGCACTACGGCCAAAGATATTCATTTTTATCACCAGTTGGTCATGTTTATCTCAACATCTGTTCATCTTTGCACTACTGGCCAAAGATATTCAACAACAGTTCATCTTTGCACTACAGGCCAAAGATATTCAACAACAGTTCATCTTTGCACTACAGGCCAAAGATATTAATCAACAGGCCATCTTTGCACTACATGCCAAAGATATTCATCAACAATTCATATTTGCACTACAGGCCAAATATATTCATATCTCAAAGAAATATATAATCATTTCAGAATTTATATAAACAATAATTATAACCATGTTGATCAATTCACCTTTGCACTTAAGCTTAAGATATTCAATTATAAATTCAATGGTCATGATCATACCAGTCACAATTCAACTTTGCACTACAGGCCAAAGAGAACCCTAGTCATGATCATACCAATAATCTACCCATCTTTACACTCCAGTGAAAGAGAATTTCAACATCAGGGTTATAAAAATGTTATATATGATAATAAAATCAATATAATCAACATATAGATTTAATCTCAAGAGTAATATTTATAAATCAACTATAATTTGGTTAGAAAAAGAAACCAATTTTGTCGTGAATAGTAACTCGTGAATAGTAACTCGTGAATAGTAACTCGTGAATAGTAACCTCGACTCAAAAAGGTAGAAATTCTACAATAAAATCTATACCAATATTTCGGTATAATGATATTGAAAGAATAACATTTTTTAAGCTTATAAATAATTTATTTAAATTGTTTACACTTTACTAATTAATGCATTTAATCATCATAAAATGTCAACTCTTAAGATTTCATCATCAACAGCCAAAACCCTCATCAAAATTCTGCATATACCTCATATAGGATTCTCAAGCCATAAAATCCTATTTTCCAATTTTCTTACTTCACATAACATATTTAATTCATTTTCTCATAACTAGACTATTTTCATAAAAAATACCAAATCCGTTCTAAAAATATTTCTTTTCTGAAATTTAGCATGATATAGTCCCATAGTGAACATATATTTTTCTCAGAATTTTTAAAAGTCATTTACTATTTTTCATATGGCCAAAATAGCCGAATATTTAGACATTTATCAAAAATTATACTTTTGTCCAAAAATTCTGAAATTTACAGAGTATACTTCTATCATACACATGTACTCCCAATAAAAATTTCATCAATTTTGGAGTTAACCACAAGGAATTATAAGCGGTTACTTTTAAAATAGTCTTTTCCCGTAAAATTCATAACTCTTAATCTATACATCCAAAAATCACCATTTTTGGACACAATCAATAAAACTCATCAAAATATCATTTCAAATTTTTCCATAATTTTTGAAGATCAGAAAAATTACGAAACTGAAAATCATAACAACCCTTAAAATCCCTTAATATCCCTTACAATCCCTTACTATCTCTTACCTCAAAAGAGCAGTACTTCTGATCGGTATGCAAAGCCGAAGGAAACTTGCACTGAATAGCAACTCTCAAAGTATCTAAATACTCACAAAATATGCTTCATAATATAGAGAGAGAAAGAGAGAAAGCTTATGTTTCTGGTGTGATTTTCAATTCTAACTTAGCTCTCTATTTATAGGAAAATTTTGGTAGGTTTGACCTGCAACCTGATGGCTTTACCTGCTACTATTCCCACCCACCATATTTGAAATATAATTCAGCACATTTCTTCACCAACCACAAGTGGGGCCCACCAATTCTAGAATTTTCCACCAAAAATGATTTATAACCTGATTTCTGAATCAGCCACCTCTTAAAATTCATAACAAATCATACGTTCATTTTTAACGGTTCAAAATTTGTGGACATATACTCAACTTACATATGTATAACATATCCAAAAATTACCACGATCCAACGGTCGGATTAAAAATTATAACACCCGCAATATTTCTCAAAAACCCTGATTTGATTTTTAATACCTCCATTCCGATAAAAATACTGATAAAACACCTCAACATTAACTCCTTCATTTTTTAACCACAAAAATATATCCCTCATTTATATCCATATAAAATAAATATTTCCTTATCATATGAATCAATAATTAATTATTCACAAATAATATTACAGAATCACATTTATGACAACCAGGCCGTTCCCAGGAAAGAGGGGGCTTTCCAATAAGGATTTCTCCTTACTGGCGCGCAATTAGATGACCAAACCTCTCCTTAGACAGAACTTTCTAGACATTGCCAATAATGCTATCTAATAATACTATTCAAATAATATGAATTATTGATCTGATAATGAGAAATACTGTGCAGCAACAATTATTGAACAACAATAATACAAAATTTTAACGTAGCAATTATTGAATCAATAAAATAAAATATTGAACAGTAATTACTGTAACAATTATTGAGTATTGCTTTCTTACGTAAGAATCAATAATTTTAAAAATACTGTGCAATACCGTGTGCTACTGTGTAATAACGCGTATTACTGTATTTTAACCATCGGGTATTCCAACAGTGTTAACGGTAACAACTACGCCGTTATTTGTAAAAACTCAAATTTGTCATTTTTTTCACCCGACAGTTATTCTGTTATGGGGCCCACAAATGGCTGCGCCGTCGTACGAATATTCCCCGACAGAAAGAATATTCCCCGACAACAATGATTATTTTATAACCACTTGCTTATTTTGAAAAAAAAAATCATATTTCACTCATAACTTTAAACTTTTATCAATTTAACCATTTACTGAATAGTAATTATAAGAAAAATTGAATACTTTTATTTCATAAAATTCGGGGTCTTACAAGAAGTGTCTCACGAGCGTACCCCACAATTACTTGAATTCATTGAAGCAAATCATCACATAAGGGATAAACAAGTTCATTCTAAACTGCAAGAAGATATTATTCAACACTTGTGGACACTACATGACGGAGCCTAATCCATTACATTCGACTACAATAATAAGCAAATTATGATTCTCTAATAATAAGCAAGTCAACTACTAGATGTAACTCTTTTCATGATTTCTTTCTTGCGTTGTTTGTAATATTCAGCTACTTCAGGCTCCATGTTAGCAGTGTCAATCATCATGATCCTTTCATCCTCTTGTGCTTTCAGTATATTCAACTTCTCTTGCTTTTAAAAATATATTCTGTCCATGTTCTCTTGTCTCTTTTGTTGGTTCAATTTCATCTGATGCTCGAACTTCTCAAACCTCAACTCCATAGGTGTACTAGTATCACCGATTCCTTTGCCCTTTTTAAATAATGCTTTCGAAGCCTTTCTTCCCATTAGTCTCTCTAATCTTGCAGAGATTGTATCTTCAATACCATCGTCTTCACCCAAACTGACTTCTTCTACAGTTGATGGAGAAGATGCTGCTGGACTTGACTTTCTATTACTTTTCTGTTTTTTTCCACTATTATCTGCTCTCCATTTCGGTGCATTCTTTAATATTCTCTAACAATGCATAAATCCAAATGGTTGATTTTGCATACTTTTGAACATCTCTAATGCTTGACATATCTATTGAAAAATTATTTACAAAGTATTAAATATAAAATATAAGAATAAAACTTAATGAAATTTTACATGTAAAAAATTAAAATACCTTATCTTGTTCGCCTACACCGCTTTGTTGCATTCTTTCAATTGAAGCATAATATCCACAAAATTTGTTCACCGCGAGTTGAATTGTTGACCAACGTTTCGCCAAAGCAGTAGAATTGTGTTCAGACTCAAAATTGTTGTATTGGTGAAAGTATTCGTGAACTCTTTCTCAATATCTTCCATGTTTCTGATCGTTTCCTTGAATTGGATACATGCTTACATTAAGCCATGCGGAAACAAGAAGGGTATCTTCATCAATAGTGTAATTTCCATTTCGCCCTATTCTTTTATTGGACTCATTTTCAGGAGTCTGGATTGGTACATCAGTTTGAATTGAAAATTCATCCAACAAATTTGGATCATCAAGTGAGAAACCTTCAGATAATAATGAAGAATAATACATCGGAGGACTATGATTTTTCATCTAAAAAAAATTAAAGAGATATTATCAATAAAAATTAAAATTAAATATAATAAAAATACAATAATTAACAAAATACTTACAATTACTAAATGTTGAACTAATTGATTAAGAGATTGTAAAATGTGTTAAATAATGGTACATATTTATAGACTTTCATTTTCTATCCGTTAGATTTTATTTTATTACCGTTTGATTTTTTTTATTACCGTTCTGAACAACAGATCTATCCGTTGCCTTCATCTCCTTCGTCTCCTTCATCTGGCTCCTTCTCCTTCACCTCTCTTCTTCAACTTTCCTGGTTTTCTATCCGTTGAGCCTTCTATTTAAATATAATATAAATTATAGTCCATCAAATTTGGTTCGCAGATATAGTCCGTTTGGCTTGCCGGAAAAAGGGACGGACTAAATTTGCTCCATCTGCTGGAGCGCGATTTTCGTCCTAGACTACGAATCCAGCAGCTCCGGGCTGCTGGAGTTGCTCTAATACCATCAACATTCACAATTGAACGGTCTCAACGTTCCTGACGCGTCTTTGGTTCCAGTTAAATGTACTCGTGATGTTCTTGATTTGATAGAAATTGGCCTTAAAAATCGTGCCGTTGGAGCTACTGCATTAAATGAGACGAGCAGCCGGTCTCGCAGGTACAAATCGTTCTAAAAAATCCTGTTTCCTTTGTGTAAAGTAGCTACTTCATAATTAGTAGTTGGAAGAAAAAAAATGCCAGAGCTCAGAGCTCGAGCTTAGTAGCGTAACAGCAAGAGATCTGAGCTACTTTCTACTAAACTCTGATAATAATAAAGAAGACAACCTTGTAATATTCTCTAGTTTGGATTTTTGACCAACCCTTTTTTTCCTACAGTAGATTAACCATTCACATTCGAGGAAAAGAGTTAGTTTCCGGATCCATTTTAAAGGGTTGCCTTCATCTTGTGGATCTAGCTGGAAGTGAGACAATGGATAATTCTGAGGCAGTAGGTGAGAGACTGAAGGAAGCTCAACATATTAACAAATCTCTATCTGCATTGGGAGACGTCGTCATTTCTGCTCTTGCACAAAAGAGCACGTGACATGCATATTCCTTACAGAAATAGCAAGCTCACCCAAGTTTTGCAAGAATCGTTAGGTAATAGATTCTTCAAATTACTACTAAAAACTATTGGTGGAAGCACCAACTTATATATCTATTGATGAAAAAACTCCTCGAGTACTTACATGTATCAACAATATAATTGTATAGGAAAACAAAAAAAGGAGGTGATTGTTTTTTAAAATTGTACATATTAATTTACCATATTGACAGTTATCCCATTATGGGAAGTATGATTTTTCTTCAACAACTTTGTTTAAATGTTACTCTAATTGTTTTCATCTTCATTTTAGGCGGCCATGCAAAAACGTTTATTCCATTATGGGAAGCATGATTTTTCTTCAACAACTTTGTTTAAATGTCATTCTAATTGTTTTCATCTTTATTTTAGCGGCTGCCCAGCTTGTGGGTGAGCTGACGGGATTGCGCTCTTGGAAGCCAAGTGCAAAGTGCGATTGATCTTGGAAATTTATTAGTAGCCCGATTTTAAATTTTATTAATGTATTGAGTTTCATGACTAATGAGTACATGTTATAAAAGCTAGAGTTTTTCTAGTTAATATAAAAACATAATTGTGTGTGTGAATCATTCTAGAGGGTGTGAGACATCTAATGAATATATCAGATAAAGATATATTGTGTGTTTTTATTTTTCTGTCTTTCATACAATATCTGTGAGATTGCAATATTATTAATTCTTTTTAACAATATATGATGAAAATATTTAAATCCTTTAATTAAAGAAAATATAAAGGAGAGAGCAACAGTAAATCTGTCTCCAAAAACTCTATCAGATGATTGATACGAGATTTGTCCTCGGTATCGTAGTACATATGGGATCAATTCGTTCAAATATGTAATGCAATGGGAGAGCTATACATAAAATCATTTGATAATAAAAGAATTGTTAGGAATAATTTTTGTGTGCACCGAGTAAGATTAATGAATAAATATATATAATGTTTTACAAATTATATACAGGGATAAAGTTTGTAATAAATTATGGAATAATTATATTCTTTTACACGTAAAAAGTTTTAAGGAGTAATTTATATATTGAGAAATATTTAAACCTAGACCATACAATAATTTTTTGGGCCTTGCCTAACTGATAACATGGGCTAACATAACCTCGTATCCAATAACCAATAATACTCCTTCGAATTTGATTTTTTTGGATATAACTTTAAAAGTTAAAATGGCGTATTATTAGTATTAATTATTGTTTAATGTGATAGTACTCATAACTGAACAATTTATCTCTTGCCCCTGCAACAACAAAAAAGAAAAAGAAGAACAATAAAGAGAAACAGGCCAATTATTGAGTAAAAGGATATAGAAATATGATATTTTTTAGAAAAATAACATGAGAATAAAAATTAAGATGAGACCAACTCACTGTTTATATTAGAGAGATTGTGTAAAAATATTAAATTTTTTTATATAAAAATAGAAGTTCCCTATTTTATTTATTTTTCCCACTCTCAGTCAAATTCGTCAAAAAAAAAAAACAGGATTACTACATTTGAAATGAAACGATTTAAATTAAACAAAGGTCAACGAATGGTATCCAAAGTCAAAATTATTCAAATGTGTGTGTGTGTGTGTGTGTGTGTGTGTAATGTAGACAAGACATGTTGTAGGGCATGACATGTGTAACTGGTCTGTCCAAGAGAAAAGTTTGATATCATTGGGGTAAAGTTTGATCACTTTTAGTATAGTGTGTATATTTGGACCATGGACTGATAAGTGATACCTACCTTATTAGTCAACTCAAGACTCACTTAAGAAATCACACTAGTGTAGTAGTATATCCTACTTATATTATACTTATACCTCCACTAATCTATAACTAAAAAGTAAGTAGTACTCCATTTGAAAATTCTTAAAAGTTCTTATCGGAAAAATCAATGCCCTGCAACTGTCTAATGGGGTAAAATTAATGATTTTACTGCACTGCCCCAAGCGAAGAGGGGCGCCATGCACAGATATTCACCATATTCACTGTAAAAAGGTAACCTTTTTGCCTTTCTATGTATTTTTTGCATGTCAGAGGAAGATAAGTACTCCGTCAGTCTGTTCGTGGTTTTAAAGTTATGTATAAATATTAATAAAATAATTATAAAGCTTTGAATATTTTATTAATTATCTATATTATTTGTGTATTAAAAAAAAGAATATTATTTATTAGACAAAAAATAATAAAAGAATCAAAGTTATACTGTATTTAATACTTAGAATAATACGAAAAATTAAGCAATTAATGTTTAATTGAAATTCTCAAACGAATTATATTTAGGAACAAAAATATTTATTTAAAACGACTTATATTAAGAAACGGAGAGAGTCGTACTTAATTAAAAGAGTATTGTATTTATAAAATATTTTTTAATTTAAAATAATAACAAAAATAACATAATATTTTAAACTTTAATTATAATTTTTTTGTTATCTCGTCATATTTACTAAATTAACAATTTATTTGAATGACAACCATCAACTAAAAATATATTATTAATTAATATTTACGAATTTGGAATGATCCCATGAAACTCTTTTTATTTTTTTATTTTTTTTGTGGAATAAAACCAGTAATAACTAATAATGTATAAATTAAACAAAAATTTGATACATGCATTTCCCAAGAATTTCATGTTTTTTTTATTCTTTTGATTATTTGTGGCTGCTATCCTGTCAATCACCATCTATTCTATGTTACTTTATGTTTTATTCTCCATTGAATATTTATTTTATCTCGGTATCAAAATCTATTCTCTTGTACGGACCTTAAGTTTTACTCCCACAAGTACGGACTTTAAGTTTTACTCCGTTAACATGTTTAATTCACAAAAGCAAGCAACTTTCTGGTTAATCAAATCGATTTAATTATAAACATTATAAATACAATGATAATTATGTGTTCAAAATTAATTATTCTCTCTGTTCCTAAAAGATTATCATTTTAAAAGAAAAAATTTATTTCAAAAAGTTTATCGTTTATAACTTTTAAGGAGAATAAATTATTTACTTCTTATATTAGCCTTTACTTTCTCTCATTGTCCCAACAAATTATCCCCCTTGTATTAATAGTTTTTAACTTCCCATAAAGGGGTAATGATAGAATTTCAAACAAATTTTACTTCGTAAATGATACTCTCTCCGTCCCTAATTATTTGACGTTATTGAGTTTTTCATTTGTCCCTAATTATTTGACGTTTGTTCAAATCTAGGAGAATTAATGACAATTTTTTCAAAAATTTTCCTCATTACTCTACCTATTTTTCAATAATTTAAACTCTTTCTCTCTCCTTATCCCAACAAAACTCTTCTTATCCCAACAAAAAATTAAGGGTATTATATACAATTGAGTACTATATTTAATGATTTTTAGTCATTATCTTAATTCTTGTGTCCACCCCTAAAATATCAAATAATTAGGGACGGAGGGAGTACTTTCTTAATTAATGTGTCAAAATCTTAAACGACAATCTTTTAGGAACGGAGGTAGTAAAAACGTACTACCTCTATTCCTAAAAGTTTGTCGTTTAAGGTATTAAATGCACACAAATTAAGAAATATAATTAATACCTAACGAAAATATTATACTACCCTTATTAATTGTCTCAACTGTAACTACCCCAAAATAGGTCCATTCCATCCAACCTATTCTGAGTCGCCAAATACATGGTACAGAAAACAACTGTAACTTTATTACAATAATTATCGTGCAAAATACAACAACACATATGCTGTGAGTTTGAATACAAATATATACCAAATGTGACTCATGTTCCAATCGTGGACATCACCTCACAATGACACCTTACATAAAGGTATAGTCAAAAATTATTTTAGAAATTAGAATCTTTGGGAAGTGCTCAAGCAAACCTTCGTACATGGGAGGCCATGCGTCTAGGTTATGATAGATATCATATGGCCACAGAATTATTCTTGGTTGACCCAATAGACCCCAAAGAAAGACGAGAAGATTACTATCATATTCTTCCCAATGGTGAGTCTTCTCTTGACATATCATTATCTCTACTGTCTCTAATTGAGAATTATACTTCAAACAAACACCAAGATTATATAGGTAGTGCTCGTATATATACTCAGCAAGTGGATGAGCATATCTCTGTCTTATGATGACACGAGTTTGTATGTCATTAGACATCTTGTATGATAGTGGCAAACCACCCTTCCAACGTTGGGTACACCTTACCCTATTGAATTCACCAAATAAAACTACTAAATGAACTTTTTTATACTGCTTCGGGAGAACATCCACAGCTAGAGACCACCGTTCTATTTCTCCGTTACCCTCGCTCGACCCAGCTACACTCTTATTACCTGAAAGGAATTGTGAAGCAAAAGGGTGAGCACAACTAGCTCAGTAAAGAATATCATGACTAAAGATAATTAAATTATCAATAGCCTTCATCAATAATAAATCAGAGATTTATAACATATGGTAAATGATAAAAATTTCAACCATAGTTGCAGCGAAACGAGCAATCCATTAGAAGAGTCAAATAGACTATAAAGTCTATTATCTTCTCCATGTTAAAAATCCATCAACAATATTTTATCCCTGTAACATCAATCAATAATTCTGATCCACAATCATATGTGTGACAACCCCAAAATAGGTCCATTCCATCCAACCCATTCTGAGTCGTCAAATACATGGTACAGAAAATAACTACAACTTTATTACAACAATTATCATGCAAAATACAACAACACATATGCTGTGAGTTTGGATACAAATATATATACCAAATGTGACTCATGTTCCAACCGTGGACATCACCTCACAATAACACCGTACATAAAGGTATAGTCAAAAATTGTTTTAGAAAT
This sequence comes from Panax notoginseng, assembly GCA_016801055.1. Taxonomy (NCBI): domain Eukaryota; kingdom Viridiplantae; phylum Streptophyta; class Magnoliopsida; order Apiales; family Araliaceae; genus Panax; species Panax notoginseng. The sequence continues at coordinate 167,779,025 of CM029012.1, forward strand.
TAGAATCTTTGGGAAGTGCTCAAGAAAACCTTCGTACATGGGAGGCCACACATCTAGGTTATGATAGATATCATATAGCCACAGAATTATCCTTGGTTGACCCAATAGACCCCAAAGAAAAACGAGAAGATTACTATCATATTCTTCCCAATGGTGAGTCTTCTCTTGACTTATCATTATCTCCACTGTCTCTAATTGAGAATTATACTTTAAACAAACACCAAGATTATATAGGTAGTGCCCATAGATATACTCAGCAAGTGGATAAGCACAACCCTGTCCTATGATGACACGAAGTTGTATGTCATTAGACATCTTGTATGATAGTGACAAAACACCCTTCCAACGTTGGGTTCGCCTCACCCTATTTTCTTCACCAAATATAACTACTAAATGATGACCACCGTTCTATTCCCTTGTTACCCCCGCTCGACCCAGCTACACTCTTATTACCTGAAAGGAATTGTGAAGCAAAAGGGTGAGCACAACTAGCTCAGTAAAGAATATCATGACTAAAGATAATTCAATTATCAATAGCCTTCATCAACAATAAATCAGAGATTTAGAACATATGGTAAATGATAAAAATTTCAACCATAGTTGCAGCGGAACGAACAATCCATTAGAAGAGTCAAATAGACTATAAAGTCTATTATCTTCTCCATGTTAAAAATCCACCAACAATATTTTATCCATGTAACATCACTCAACAGTTCCTTTCCACAATCATATGAATAACTCATAATCATAATTGTGACTATAAATTTTTCTTCGCACCCAGGACGAAGAATATTTTCATCACCTGTCTTTACCTGAAACATCAAATATCATGGTTATACCAAATCACAGTTCCTGTTTATAATCATACTAACAAATCCATCTTTGCACTACGGGCCAAAGATATTCATTTGTATCACCAGTTGGTCATGTTTATCTCAACATCTGTTCATCTTTGCACTACTGGCCAAAGATATTCAACAACATGTCATCTTTGCACTACGGGCCAAAGATATTCATCAATAATTCATCTTTGCACTACAGGCCAAAATATTCATCAATATTTCATCTTTGCACTACAGGCCAAAGATATTAATATCTCAAAGAAATATATAATCATTTCAGAATTTATATAAACAATAATTATAACCATGTTGATCAATTCACCTTTGCACTTAAGCTTAAGATATTCAATTATAAATTCAATGGTCATGATCATACCAGTCACAATTCAACTTTGCACTACAGGCCAAAGAGAACCCTAGTCATGATCATACCAATAATCTACCCATCTTTACACTCCAGTGAAAGAGAATTTCAACATCAGGGTTATAAAAATGTTATATATGATAATAAAAATAATATGATCAACATATAGTTTTAATCTCAAGAGTAATATTCGTAACTCATGAATAGTAACCCCGACACAAAAGATAGAAATTCTACAATAAAATTTATACCAATATTTCGGTATAATGATATTGAAAGAATAACATTACTTAAATTTATAAACAATTTATTTTAATTGTTTACACTTTACTAATTAATGCATTTAATCATCATAAAATGCCAACTCTTACAATTTCATCATCAATAACCAAAACCCTCATCAAAAATCTGCATATACCTCATATAGGATTCTCAAGCCATAAAATCCTATTTTCCAATTTTCTTTCTTCACAAAACATATTTAATTCATTTACTCATAACTAGACCATTTTCATGAAAAATACCAAATCAGTTCCAAAAATATTTCTTTTCTGAGATTTAGCATAATATAGTCCCATAGTGAACATATATTTTTCTCAGAATTTTTAAAAGTCATTTACTATTTTTCATATGGCCAAAATAGCCGAATATTTAGACATTTATCAAAAATTGTACTTTTATCTAAAAATTCTGAAATTCACAGAGTATACTTCTATCATATACATGTACTCCCAATAAAAATTTCATCAATTTTGGAGTTAACCACAAGGAATTATAAGCTGTTACTTCTAAAATAGTCTTTTCTCATAAAATTCATAACTCTCAATCTATACATCCAAAAATCACCATTTTTGGACACAATCAAGAAAACTCATCAAAATATCATTTCAAATTTTTTCAGAATTTTTGAAGATCAGAAAAATTACGAAACTGAAAATCATAACAACCCTTAAAATCCCTTAATATCTCTTACTATCCCTTACTATCCCTTACCTCAAAAGAGCAGTACTTCTGACTGGATATCGGATATGATGCTGAAGGAAACTTGCACTGATGAATAGAAACTCACCAAGTATCTAAAAACTCACAAAATATGCTTCATAATATAGAGAGAGAAAGAGAGAAAGCTTATGTTTCTGGTGTGATTTTCAATTCTAACTTAGCCCTCTATTTATAGAAAAATTTTGGTAGGTTTGACCTGCAACCTGATGGCTTTACCTGCTACTATTCCCACCCACCACATTTGAAATATAATTCAGCACATTTCTTCACCAACCACAAGTGGGGCCCACCAATTCTAGAATTTTCCACCAAAATGATAAACTCCGAAAATTCAATAATTTCTGAACCAGTCATCTCGTAAAATTCATAATAAATCATACGTTCATTTTTAACGGTTCAAAATTTGTGGACATATACTCAACTTATATATGTATAACATATCCAAAAATTACCACGATCCAACGGTCGGATTAAAAATTATAACCCCCGCAAAATATCTCAAAAATCCTGATTTTTAATACCTCCATTCCGACAAAAATACTGATAAAAACCTCAACATTAACTCCTTCATTTTTAACCACAAAAATATATCCCTCATTTATATCCACATAAAATAAATATTTTCTTATCATATAAATCAATAATTAATTATTCACAAATAATATTACAGAATCACATTTATGACAACCAGGCCGTTCCCAGGAAAGAGGGGGCTTTCCAATAAGGATTTCTCCTTACTAGCGCGCAATTAGATGACCAAACCTCTCCTTAGACAGAACTTTCTAGACATTGCCAATAATGCTATCTAATAATATTATTCAAATAATATGAATTATTGATCTGATAATAGAAAATACTGTGCAGCAACAATTATTGAAACAATAATAATATAAAATATCAACGCACCAATTATTGAATCAATAAAATAAAATATTGAACAGTAATTACTGTAACAATTATTGAGTAGTGCCTTCTTACGTAAGAATCAATAATTTCAAAAATACTGTGCAATACCGTGTGCTACTGTGTAATAACGCGTATTACTGTATTTTAACCACCGGGTATTCCAACAGTGTTAACGATAACAACTACGCCGTTATTTGTAAAAACTCAAATTTGTCGTTTTTCTTCACCCGACAGTTATTCGTTATGGGGCCCACAAATAGCTGCGCCATCGTACGAATATTCTCCGACAGAAAGAATATTCCACGACCAAACGAATATTCCCCGACAACAATGATTATTTTATAACCACTTGCTTATTTTGAAAAAAGAAATTCATATTTCACCCATAACTTTAAACTTTTATCAATTTAACCATTTACTGAATAGTAACTATAAGAAAAATTGAATACTTTATTTCATAAAATTCGGGGTCTTACAATATGAATAACTCATAATCATAACTGTAGTTCTAAATTCCTCTTCTCATCCAGAACGAAGATAATTTTCATCACATATCTTTACCTGAAATATCAAAGATCATGGTTACACCAAATCACATTTCATGTTCATAATCATACTAATAACTTCATCTTTGCACTACGACCAAAGATATTTATTTGTATCACTAGTTGGTCATGTTTATCTCAACATCTGTTCATCTTTGCACTACTGGCCAAAAATATTCAACAACATGTCATCTTTGCACTACGGGCCAAAGATATTCATCAACAATTCATCTTTGCACTACAAGCCAAAAATATTAATATCTCAAAGAAATATATAATCATTTCAGAATTTATATAAACAATAATTATAACCATGTTGATCAATTCACCTTTGCACTTAAGTTAAAGATATTCACTTATAAATTTAATGGTCATGATCATATCAATCAACGATTCAACTTTGCACTACTGGCCAAAGAGAACCCATAATCATGATCATACCAAAAATCTACCCATCTTTACACTCAAGTCAAAGAGAAATATCATCATTAGGGTTATAAAAATGTTATATATAATAATAAAAATAATATGATCAACATCTAGTTTTAATCTCAAGAGTAATATTCATAACTCATGAATAGTAAATCGTGAATAGTAACTCATGAATAGTAATCCCGACACAAAAGATAGAAATTTCACAATAAAATTCATACCAATATTTCGGTATAATGATATTGAAAGAATAACATTTCTTAAATTTATAAACAATTTGTTTTAATTGTTTACACTTTACTAAAATAATGTATTTAATCATTCTAAAATGTCAAACTCATAAAATTTCATCACCAATAACAAAAACCCTCATCAAAAATCTGCATATACCTCATATAGGATTTTCAAGCCATAAAATCCTATTTTTCAATTTTCTTACTTCACATAACATATTTAATTCATTTTCTCATAACTAGTCCATTTTCATGAAAAATACCAAATCAGTTTCAAAAATATTTCTTTTATGGGATTTAGCAGAATATAGTCCCATATTAAACATATATTTTTCTCAGAATTTTTAAAACTCATTTACTATTTTTCATATGGTCAAAACCGCCTAATATTTAGACATTTATCATAATTTGTACTTTTACCCAAAAATTTTGAAATTCACAGAGTACACTGATATTATATAGATATACTTCCAATAAAAATTTCATCAATTTTAGAGTTAACCACAAGGAGTTATAAGCGGTTACTTTTAAAATAGTCTTTTCCCGTAAAATGCATAACTCTTAATCCATACATCCAAAAATCACCATTTTTGGGCACAATCAATAAAACTCATCAAAATATCATTTCAAATTTTTCTAGATTTTTTTGAAGGTCAGAAGAATTACGAACTGAAAAACATAATAACCCTTAAAATCCCTTACTATCCCTTACAATCCCTTACCTCAAAAGAGCAGTACTTCTGATCGGTATGCAAAGCAGAAGGAAACTTGCACTGAATAGCAACTCTCAAAGTATCTAAATACTCACAAAATATGCTTCATAATATAGAGAGAGAAAGAGAGAAAACTTGTTTCTGGTGTGATTTTCAATTCTAACTTAGCCCTCTATTTATAGGAAAATTTTAGTAGGCTTGACCTGCAACCTGATGGCTTTACCTGCTACTATTCTCACCCACCACATTTGAAATATAATTCAGCACATTTCTTCACCAACCCCAAGTGGGGCCCACCAATTCTAGAATTTTCTATCAAAATGATAAACTCCGAAAATTCAACAATTTCTGAACCAGTCATCTTGTAAAATTCATAATAAATCATACGTTCATTTTTAACGGTTCAAAATTTGTGGGTATATACTCAACTTATATATGTATAATATATCCAAAAATTACCACGATCCAACGGTCGGATTAAAAATTATAACCCCCGCAAAATATCTCAAAAACACTGATTTTTAATACCTCCATTCCGACAAAAATACGGATAAAAACCTCAACATTAACTCCTTCATTTTTAACCACAAAAATATATCCCTCGTTTATATCCACATAAAATAAATATTTCCTTATCATATGAATCAATAATTAATTATTCACAAATAATATTACAGAAACACATTTATGACAACCAGGCCGTTCCCAGGAAAGAGAGGGCTTTCCAATAAGAATTTTTTCTTACTAACGCGCAATTAGGTGACCAAACCTCTCCTTAGACAGAACTTTCTAGACATTGCCAATAATGTTATCTAATAATATTATTCAAATAATATGAATTATTGATCTGATAATGGAAAATACTGTGCAGTGATAATTATTGAACAACAATAATATAAAATTTTAACGTAGCAATTATTGAATCAATAAAATAAAATATAGAACAGTAATTACTGTAACAATTATTGAGTAGTGTCTTCTTACGTAAGAATCAATAATTTTAAAAATACTATGCAATACCGTGTGCTACTGTGCAATAACGCGTATTACTGTATTTTAACCACCGGGTATTCCAACAGTGTTAACGGTAACAACTACGCCGTTATTTGTAAAAACTCAAATTTGTCGTTTTCTTCACTCGACATTTATTCGTTATGGGGCCCACAAATAGCTGCGCCGTCGTACGAATATTCCCCGACAGAAAGAATATTTCACAACCAAACGAATATTCCCCGACAACAATGATTATTTTATAACCACTTGCTTATTTTGAAAAAAAAAATTCACATTTCACCCATAACTTTAAACTTTTATCAATTTAACCATTTACTGAATAGTAGTTATCAGAAAAATTAAATACTTTTATTTCATAAAATTTGGGGTCTTACAATAGTCATGATCATACCAAAAATCTACCCATATTTACACTCAAGTCAAAGAGAAATATCATCATTAGGGTTATAAAAATGTTATATATAATAATAAAAATAATATGATCAACATCTAGTTTTAATCTCAAGAGTAATATTCGTAAATCAACTATAATTTGGTTAGAAAAAGAAACTAATTTTTATTGTGAATAGTAACTCATAAATAGTAAATCCGACACAAAAAGGCAGAAATTCCACAATAAAATTCATATCAGTATTTCGGTATAATGGTATTGAAAGAATAATATTTCTTAAGCTTATAAACAATTTATTTAAATTGTTTACACTTTACTAAATAATGTATTTAATCATTCTAAAATACCAAACTCATAAGATTTTATCACCAATAATCAAAACCCTCATCAAAAATCTGCATACACCTCATATAGGATTCTCAAAGTCATAGAATCCTATTTTCCAATTTTCTTACTTCACAAAACATACTTAATTTATTTACTCATAACTAGACTATTTTCATGAAAAATACCAAATCAGTTCTAAAAATATTTCTTTTTTGAGATTTAGCATAATATAGTCCCATAGTGAACATATATTATTCTCAGAATTTTTAAAAGTCATTTACTATTTTTCATATGGCCAAAACAGTCGAATATTTAGACATTTATCAAAAATTATACTTTTGGTCAAAAATTCTAAAATTTACAGAGTATACTTCTATCATATACATGTACTCCCAATAAAAATTTCATCAATTTTAGAGTTAACCACAAGGAATTATAAGCGGTTACTTTTAAAATAGTCTTTTCTCATAAAATTCATAACTCTCAATCTATACATCCAAAAATCACCATTTTTGGACACAATCAAGAAAACTCATCAAAATATCATTTTAAATTTTTCCAGAATTTTTGAAGGTCAGAAAAATTACGAGACTGAAAAACATAACAACCCTTAAAATCCCTTACTATCCCTTACCTCAAAAGAGCAGTACTTCTGATCGGTATGCAAAGCCGAAGGAAACTTGCACTGAATAGTAACTCTCAAAGTATCTAAATACTCATAAAATATGCTTCATAATATAGAGAGAGAAAGAGAGAAAGCTTATATTTTTGGTGTGATTTTCAATTCTAACTTAGCCCTCTATTTATAGGAAAATTTTAGTAGGCTTGACCTGCAACCTGATGGCTTTACCTGCTACTATTCTCACCCACCACATTTGAAATATAATTCAGCACATTTCTTCACCAACCACAAGTGGGGCCTACCAATTCTAGAATTTTCCATCAAAATGATAAACTCCGAAAATTCAACAAGTTCTGAACCAGTCATCTCGTAAAATTCATAACAAATCATACGTTCATTTTTAACGGTTCAAAATCTGTGGACATATACTCAACTTATATATGTATAACATATCCAAATATTACCACGATCCAACGGTCGGATTAAAAATTATAACCCCCGCAAAATATCTCAAAAACCCTAATTTTTTAATACCTCCATTCCGACAAAAATACGGAAAAAAACCTCAACATTAACTCCTTCATTTTTAACCACAAAAATATATCACTCGTTTATATCCACTTAAAATAAATATTTCCTTATCATATGAATCAATAATTAATTATTCACAAATAATATTACAGAATCACATTTATGACAACCAGGCCGTTCCCAGGAAAGAGGGGGCTTTTCAATAAGAATTTTTCCTTACCGGCGCGCAATTAGGTGACCAAACCTCTCCTTAGACAGAACTTTCTAGACATTGCCAATAATGTTATCTAATAATATTATTCAAATAATATGAATTATTGATCTGATAATGGGAAATACTGTGCAGTGACAATTATTGAACAACAATAATATAAAATTTCAACGTAGTAATTATTGAATCAATAAAATAAAATATTGAACAGTAATTACTGTAACAATTATTGAGTAGTGCCTTCTTACGTAAGAATCAATAATTTCAAAAATACTATGCAATACCGTGTGCTACTGTGCAATAACGCGTATTACTGTATTTTAACTACCGGGTATTCCAACAGTGTTAACGGTAACAACTACGCCGTTATTTGCAAAAACTCAAATTTGTCGTTTTTTTCACCCGACAGTTATTCGTTATGGGGCTCACAAATAGTTGCGCCGTCGTACGAATATTCCCCGACAGAAAGAGTATTTCACGACCAAACGAATATTCCCCGACAACAATGATTATTTTATAACCACTTGCTTATTTTAAAAAAAATTCATATATCACCTTTAACTTTAACTTTTTATCAATTTAACTATTTATTGAATCGTAATTATAAGAAAAATTGAATACTTTTATTTCATAAAATTCGGGGTCTTACATCAACCAATTATTTCATTCCCAATATTTCTTATTCAATTCAACTAATTACTTCTTATTCAATCAATTACTATTTGGATTATAACATTGAATTGAATAAGAATTATTGGGAAGGGAAGAAAGCTTTAAATAGGAGAAAATTTTAAATAAAGATAAAATAGGAAAAAAATAGCTAATGTGTATTGATAAACTCAAAACGATAATTTTTTTAAAATAAAAAATATTTTTTAATACGATAATCTTTTATGAACGGATGGAGTAGTTAAATCTATGGCATCGATCTTGGGAGATTAACGACCCAGCTAGCTAGCTATGTATAGTGAGGAATTCACCTCACGCATGCATGTAGTAATACTCCATTGTTGTAGGTAGCTAGCCCGCTAAGCTTGACTAAGTGACAGTATGGTCAACGAATCTTCTAATTTTCTGTGCTATTCAAAGTTTTAGCATTTTTTTTTTTTTGGTTTGGCCAAACTCAAACAGTAGTAGTAAGATTAAGAAGATAAGAGAGAGGGAAAGAGACATGCATGGCCGGCTTGTAGTCTCTTCTTGTTCAGTCTACTTCCGACACCCACTGTCAGCCACCCAATCACTTGTACGTACGTGTCCTACCTTTAACACCATTTTAAATAAACTTTTGGTACATGTATTGAAATATGATTTACTATCTCTATCCCATAATAACTGTCGTTTTAGAAGGAAATTTTTTTCTCAATTTATTTATCGTTTATAATTTTCTAAGAGAATAAATTATTTACTTTTCTATAGCACCCCTATTTTCTCTCATTGTCCCAAGAAATTTTTTCCTTGTATTAATAGTTTTTAACTTCTCATAGAGAGGTAGTGATGAAATTTTACACCAATTTTAATTAATAAATGATAGCACTAAATGACTTTCTTAATCTATGTGCATAAAGTTAAAGCGGCAGTTATTATGAGATGGAGGGAGTATAATTTATTACCCGAAGTGAAAACAATTATAAACTGGTGATTGTACTCGAAAAATTAGGGTTTCATCTTTATTCTGTTTGAAAATTAGGGTTCTTCTCTTCTTCTGTCATTCTTCTCTCATTCTTCTTGTCTCGATTCTCCATTGATTACTGGTTCACATATATTTATTAAAGGGTTTTCAGTGTTTAATTGAAAGGATGATGATGAGCTCGTCTTGGAGTGAAATCGTAAATAAAATCGGGAAATAAGATTATAGTTCATGCAACAAAAATAAATGGATTACACCAGAGTTCTCCAGTCGGTGCCACTGTGGAGCAATGATGCGAATGTGGGAGGCAAGAAAAGATGTAACAAAACATCGAGGATCTTCTTCGCATCAACTTTGCTTCTCTCTCTGTATGTTTGTCTCTCCCGTTGGATCAATTTTAACGATTATTTAAAAATTAGAAAGTATAAGCACCAAATGACAACATATTTCTAGTACAATCATCAGTTTGTAATTTTTTTCATTTCGGGTACCAAATTGTAAGTTATGTCCCTACTATTTAACGGAGTGTAACATTATTCGAATACAATCACCAGTTTGTAATTTTTTTTACTTCGGATACTAAATTGAAAATCGTGTCCCAGGTACCAAAAAGTTAATTTATCCCTTTAATTAGTCTCATCCTCTATTAATTTCACTTTATCCTACCTCTCTAATCTATCCATGTGTCATGATCAAATTAAGTATAATCTCTTCTCTTATGTCCAACCCCGGCCAAAAAGGATAAATGGATGATCAGTAATGACAAAGTATATATATAAAAAGTTCTCTAAAAAAATTCATCTTTCTTTCTTTTCTCTTGTGGTGAATATAATATATATTATCATAGAATAACAATTTTGATTCATTCCGATTAAACTTCCTCGATATTAATTTGAAAATTCTTCTCATGTCCATGGCAAAAAATATATCACATTCAAAATTTTCATATTATTGATTGTATAGACGACAATTAACAATATTTTCTGATACAAAAATAAAGGTTGCACCCAACCAATAATCTAGCTTATTCTGCACCCAACCAATAATCTAGCTTATTCTGTAATTTGCGGTGTAAGAATATATATAGAGCAAAATGTTATGTGATAGTTGCCAAATGAAAAAGTCTAGGCAGACCGGGATTTTCCGACCGAGATAGTGACCGGTCGGATTTTTTTTTTTTTTTTGTTTTGTACTACAAAATAATTAATGTGATTTATTGGAACTGAAATTTTTACAAAATACAGTGATTTAGGTGTCCTTTGAATACACGTAAAAAATAGGATTGTACAGACTGTATAACTCTGTTTGTTACGTGTATCCAAAAAGACACCTAAATCACTGTATTTTACATAAATTTCAGTTCCAATATATCACATTAATTATTTTAAGCAAACAATAAAAATAAAAAAATATCCGACCGGTCACTACCCGGTCGAAAAAGGCCGGTCAGCCTAGAAGAACCCTTGTCAAATACTAAACCTAGCTAGCTACCACAAGTACAACAACACAGGTGATTATTAATATTCAAGAAATATCACAGTAACATGACATAATTTGATAATCAAGTACTAGTATTATTTAATATTACGACAAGCTATTATATTAGTACAACAAAATACAATATATATATATTATGAAGTGACACATGCAAAAAATAAATTTAAGATGAAGCAAAATAATTAATTAATTCAATCCACTGCAGGTTCACTAGAGGCTAGTGAAATGGCTCAAACCCATGGCTGCTGAAGAAAATGATGCAAACTTAGCCAGCTCTTGTGGCAAGAATGGACGACCCCCTTCACCACCCATTCCCAGAAAATCTCTCGTCAGGCTGCTGCTATTGTTTTCAAACAACCCGCCTACAGGTCTCATCCTACTTTGCATCATACCTTGATCAAAATTAATATTGGCTGCTGCAACATGATTTGTTGATGAAGAACTCATACTACTAATTGGTAATGGTAATTCACCAAGATTTTCTCCTTTTTGTTTGCCAAAAACCTGATGAAATTGATCATTTCTACTCTGAGACGACGATAGAAGGTTGAAAGCTTGAGTAGTATTTATGGCCGATGAAGAATTAGAAGATGTGTTCATCACCCCAAAACTGTTGCCAAACACCGAAGGATTGCTACGAGTTGAGCCCATCTGAGCTGCCTTCTGCAGCAGCGCGGTGGCGGACATTGGAGACTCCATTCTTGGCTTCTGACCACCACTACTTTTATTATTACCATAGTACAAAGAATTACCCATTGAAGAGGTTCCAAACACATTATTATTGCCCATTTGATCAGGCACACCATTAGAACTCGAGGGCATGTAAAGATTTGACGAATGAGCTGAGGGCATTTCATTAATGGGATTAAGCTGAGAATTAGCTTGATCCAACCAAAGCGACAATGTAGAGTTATGTTGATTTCCAGCAAAGTCCGAACGAAAACCCGCCCCAAATTCAGATAATCCGGTGAACCCGAGTGCCAGATTTGGCTGCTGATCATGGGGATTAATCACGGTACTACTTTCGTTCAAAGAATCATTTCTGATGAAGTTCATGTTATTAGCAGCAGCAGCAGCGACTGAAGTAGCAGTAGTACTGAATCTTGAACTCTCTTCAGCCAAGGCATCACAGAAAGCTCTGTGTGTAATAAAACTATCTTTCCTGTACATATATATATATATATATATATTTATATATATTTATGACACCTCAAGCATTTATTGTTTCAGACAAACAAATATTCTCATCAAATTAATTTCAGATACACAGGAGGGGATAAATTAAATAAAACTAAATATATATACCTGGAAAATAGTGTGCCACAGTCACACTTGTACTCTCTAGTCCCACAAGTCTTAGAATGAGCTTTCCAGTCAGATTGAACTGCATATTTTTTTGAACATTTCTCACACTTCCATTTTTTCTCACCATGTTTTCTGCTGAAATGCTTCTTGATTCCAGTAAGGTCGCCGAGGGCTCGAGAGGCGTCGTGGTGGACGCAGGTTGTTTCGGGGCAGATATAAACTTTCTTTCGGATTTGATCTTTGTTACTTCTTTGCTTTAGCTTCCATGGGAGATTGTGTCCTCTGCGATGCAGCTGTAAGTTTTGGTCTCTTTGGAAACCCTTATTGCAGATTTCGCAAATGAATCGATTCGTCGCCATTAGTGTCTTTGGCGAGAGAGCAATCACTTCAGCATCTGGATCTATTTAAAATATAAAGAATTGCTTACCAAATAGTAATATATAGCTCAACAGAATTTTAAGCCAAACAAATTCTCAGTTTTGATACCATGTTGAAACATTTAACTAGGGTCACGGTTTGAGTAACATATCTCGATACATAATATTTAGAAATCACAACAAATATATATATATATATGGTTACGTTGAATTAATTACCTGGATTTCCTGGTAGATTTCTCTTCTTCTTAAGGGAAGGGTTTGAGTTGGATTTGAGATTAGGGTTTGCATCTGCAGGTTCTTGAGGAAGGATTTTGATGGGAGAAGGAATCGAAAACAAATCCCCAGATATGATTTGCATCTCTACTTTGTTGTTGTCGTTGTTGTGGATTTAGCTAGTAATAATACAAAGGAGTATATAGATAGATAGCTATATATATAATATACTAGCAAATTAAGATGGTAGAAAACAAAAACAAATTAAGTAGCTGTGCAAGCACAAACAGCTAGAGAAATTAATTAATATTGGTTTTATCCAAATCTCCAAAATATAAGTATATAGAGGAAGAATTAAAGAAGAAGAGTAAATGAAGACATATTAAGAGTAGTGTAGAATCCTAAAACATACACCAAAAACAATAATAATCCAAGAGTTTTTTCGGACATACGTACTCTAGTTACAGAGGGAGAGAAAGAGAGATCTAAAGTGAAGTGTGAGAGACCGACCTTAATTTGTTTGATATCAAGGGGAAAACACCAAAAACCATAGCATAGAAAAGAAAAGAAAAGAAAAGAAAGAAAGATAAAGTGAATAATATTTCTCTCTAAACTCTCTCTCCCCCGGCCCTCTCTTTTTCCTCTCTTTCTCGATCTCACTCTTTATCTTTTGCAGGGAAGGAAAGAAAGGGGTATAATATAATACGTACTAGCTAGCTAGCTACTCTTTGTTCAAATAATCCACGTCCACCTCAGCTCGTTCACCCTTTTTAATCTTCAAAGTCAAAGTCGGTCAGCCATAGATTTAAATTAAATGTAGATGTAGGTGCTTGCATGGGGCCGGCCACCTTCTCTCTAAAGTGGTTCTAGTACTGTGCAAGTGTATGCATATATCGGCTTTATGCTGCTTGGAACCAGAATGTGTAGAATTGTGCCATTTCTACCTTATTAATTCCACCTCGATCAATTCCCTATACTTGTGACATGTTAAAGAAAATAAAAACTCAATTCATTTCCGTTAATATATAGTTATACTTGTGACATGTTTTAATTTGGGGTGTCTCAAAAAATAAAAAGTTGTCAGCAAGGAAAATATTACTACTCCCTCCTTCCCTGTTTAAATGATCTTTTAGATATGGGCATAAGAATTAAGATAATGATTAGAAAACATTAAATATAGTACTCAATTATCTATAATACCCTTAAATCATTAATTTATCATAGCACAAGAGTTTAAAGTACCAAAAAAATAAGTAGAGTAATGAGAGATAATTTTAAAAAAATTGTCATTAATTCTCCTAAATTTGAACAAACGCTAATTAATTAGGGACAAATAAAAAACTCTAAAATATCATTTAAATAGGGACGGAAGGAGTATTATATAACAACATTGTAAGTGTCAAAAGCACTTCAAATTTAATCACTTAATTGCATTTCATAATGTTAAAAATTACTTTAATTTATGCACCAAATTTTTTTACATAAATTTATTATGTTGAAGAATGAATGCATCAAATAAAAATTACGGACACAAATTAATAATTTATAAGACAAAAATATATATGCCCTTTGTATTGAAATAATTAATGTGACCAACTATAATTAACCAGACTTGTCAATAATGACAAAGGTGTACTACAAATTAATAAAAACAATTGACATGTGATCATATATATTGTCCCTTTAATGTCAGCTCCCAAAAGTTTAGGATGAATATATATATATATATATATATATATATATATATAGGATTAATTACCTTCTTACAAATTGAATAACTAGCTAGGGTGCACATGCATGTATAAACGTATTATGTTGACTTATCGGTTTGTGAATCATTTAATACTTTTCAAGTTTTAAAAGAATCCAGTTCGTCAACAAATAATTTAATTTAAATATTATTTATTTAATTTGTAAATATAATATTTAAAATTTTAATAAATTATATAATTATTTTTATACAATGATCAAACTATAAAACGGAACATACATAACATACCCCTAATGGAATTAATTTATGGGAGAAGAAGAGTGAGTGGGTTTCTAACCACCTACAATTTTAATAATTTAACTTTCGACTTCGGTAGTTAATAATATATATATATATATATATATATATATATATATATATATATATATATATATATAACTTTTAATTTTATATTATTATTTAATTTTAAAATTAATAAAATGCGAAATAATTTAAATTTTTCTATTTTTCTTCTTTATTTTTTCTGAATCACAACTTTTATCATTTACATTACTTTGAATCATATTTATTTTTATGATTCGCTTCATCAGAGTTATTATATAAAACCTTACATCTCAATTCGATATTCTTTATATATCGGATAATAAAACTTTACAACCCAACATGAATTAAATATCGTAAACTACTATCAAATATATCTTTTAGAACCTTAAACATGGTTTAAACAATAAGTAACTTGTCTTCTCGCTTTACTTCTGATTCTTATCATTCAAATAATAACACGTATTATTACCTTGAATCTTTAACATGCCAAAATGGTTATTTTGCAAGATTGAGCTCTACAGCTCAGCAAATCTAACAGTTTTCATGCATCACATAACACATAATATCATACTCAGTTTACACTATTATAAACATACTGCTTCATCATACATGTTGCATCTCACATAACAAGTATAAAGATTGAGTTCCTTACTCAATCAACATTAATCTTTACTCAATTAACATAGTCATATATTGACTTTAACATTTCATATTTACAACATAAGTAATACATCATGCTCTTTGCAGTACAGTTTTAAATCAATCAATCATCAAGTTCATATAGTAAATAGGAACTGAAAGACTTGCCTGACTCGTAGATTATCAACTACAGCTTAACCTCTTTGCGTTTATCCTACATTAGTTCAAAAGTTCGCATACACATTCATCAGCCACATATACACAATGAAATCAATTAGATTACATTGACTCTTAGTTTTGCTCTTTCATAATATTTGTATTAGTTTCGACAACCTCTTTCGTTCGGTTAAATCATTAAGTTAACATATTCGACTTGCATTAGATGTAAATTAGGTTTTATTCAACTTACTTAAGAATCTTCATAATATACTTCTAGAATTCTTCTTGTAAAGTATTACTTAACATTTGACTAAGCTTATTAAACTTCCTATCTCATCATCATTTGTGAATAAGGTTCATTAATCTTCATTACATAAACCTTCATGTCATCCTTTTAATTCTCTATCTCTTACCCCACACGTAGTCCTTCAACCAGTGCTTAAAGGTTTACTCGATCATTATGTTATCTACATAACATTCCTTAAGTTGATTATTACATAGCCTTAACATTCAATTAAATACTTAAGGCATAGTATTATATCATATTACATCTTTTATATGTTACAGTCTGTTATTATAACTTATTACATGTCTAATATATTCAAATTATGTTATTACATAATATTATAATTTTTAATTTAATTTAAATTAATCAATATTTATTTAGTTAATTTTTTTTATCATCATATTCCTTTACGTAATTAATTTTTTTCATTTTTTTTCCACATAATTCAGAATATATATATTACTTATTAAACTTTTATTTAATAATTCCTGAAAATCCGAATTTTCACAATGTTAGGGTACCTGCAAAGGATGAGAATTAGAGAAGAGAAGTAAGCGTAAAAATGGTTAAGTTGATGGGATTGTTTGTTTGTTTAGGCTGAAAAGGCCAGTTGCCTTAATTTGTAAAAGAACAGAGAAGAGAGCATATAATGATTACGATATAATTAAAGAGTGGGGTGGAGTGGGTTGGATTGGAGTGGGGTGGGGTGGAATGGGGTGGCGTGGGGTGCGTGGGTATTGGACCCCTTTCCTATTACAACTGTTGACTGTTGCAGAAGCAGAAAAGCCTGCCCTAGTTTTCTTTTTTTTTTTTCTGGCAGCAGAGCCTGAAGAAGAGAGTCAGAGAGAGCGACAAATGATACGATCTGGTCCGTGATACCTGTTGACAAGTCTCTCATTTGTAAGACAGTGGGCGCACACCCTACCCTGCCTGCACGGTGTTACGTACGTAGAAGTATAGTTTTTTTTAGGGAACTGTAAAAAAGTTATACTACTATTTACACGTCATCCATTAATTTCACATGAATTCAATAAACTCAAGCGCAAAATAATATTTGAAATATTAGTTTCCTTTTTCTTATCAATCACATTTGACTATTCGTCCAAAATAAATTCATGCATGCCGTTGCCATGCATATCATATCATATTCAGACATCAATTAATGCATACAAATACACTAGTAGGAAACGGGTAAATTTAATTTTTGATATTTTTATAGGTAAGATTCACACTCGAAATTAAATTATCATTATGAAATAGAGATAATAAATAATTAAAGAGTGAGCTTAACGTGTAAGAATATTAAAAAATATTGTAGATTTATGAGCTTCCATACTATACTTATAATATACTCCAATAAAATAAATCCGACGGTCATGGGTTGGGTGTTGTGGTAGCGGTGGTATCATGGGGTGGCTATCGACGAGCTAGTGGGTTGGTCGCAGTTAGAAGGCATATATAATTAATAGGTGTTACCATAGAAAGGTATAATTATTAAATTTATCTATTCTGCATTTGAATTAAATGTATCTTATTTCAACACTTTCTTTATGGAATAAAAATTAAGAAAATGGAATTATGAAGCTCGAAGTAGTGACTTGATTTTGGTAGGAATTTATATTTTTTGTAATTTTGAGATTTTTTTAATAAAAATTTTGTTATTATTTTATCATAGTTTTCTAATAATTATAATATTATTAAACCTTGACATTAATATATACTCTGAGTCTGAGCTGGGTAGTGTCTTGAACATATATAAAATAGGAAGAAATTAAAGAGAATTAATAATTAATTATGGAAAGAAAACTATATCAATACTACATTATATAAAATTCAACTGCTTTTGGCTCGGATCTTACTATCTTATTACTTATTCTTTTGGCTCTATCGGTGGCTGTTCCTCCGATGTATGTGTATCATCATATATTTCTTATTAATTAAAACAAATAAAGGATTCATATTTTTCCCAAGGACCAGGCTAGGGAGTTATATTATATATAGAATTTTTATTTTTATACATCCGACACACGACATCACTCCCACCCATCTGTTGCATAGATCTCCTCTCCTCAAAGCACGTATTGTATATATAATACATTCTTAATTTAGTATAACGACTGATTGATTGATTGATTATTATTGAATGAAAAGCTCTCCTTAAAATGCGTTTTCGTCTTACACTTCCCACGTATTCCCTCCGGCTCGTAATATATTATATGATATTTTAGATAATTTTATTTTTTTTAAATTATTTAATATTTTATATAATCTAGAAAAATTAGTCACAATTTTTTTAAAATTACTGTTCATAAAAAAATATTATAAATGAGATAGATAGATAGAGAGAATATAAGATAAGTATAGTAAATAATATTATAAACAATTGATATTATAATTATTATTATATAATCATTCCTTTAATTTTATATATAATTCTAAATCGTCATATATTATGACATCGAAGTATTACCTTTCCCTAAGTATTCATATACTTACTTAGCCATATTACTCTACAAGTTAGTTTAAATATTAATTTCCATAAAAATTAACCCATATATATATAATTAATGTTAGATAAGAGTCACATTTATTTAACTCAGATCCTACTATTCATTTTTGTAATCTAATTAAAAAATGTAATTATTTTTATCTGCATAATTGTTATGTAGATGGTGAACCATAACCACACAATAGTTATACAGATGTGATATTGTTAGAATTTGAGCCTAAAATCAAATGAGTTTCATAAGTCATTTGAAATGAATCCATACATATCAATATGTTATATTGCATGAGTATATTAAAATCAAGTATTTGGTGTGACGCCCCCAAAATAGGTATACAACACTCATTCTGAGTCGCCAAAATACATGGTACAGAAACAACTACATCTTTATTATTACAACACAAGAACTGTGAGTTTAAATACAAATATTGTCATTTAGACAATATCCACACTCAAATAAGTCCTTATTACAATTATTGATACATTATTTCACAAAAATGGTGAGGACTACTAAAGTAACTTCTAGAACCATCATTCCATACCCCGACTAGTACTCGCTACATTCTCAAATGGAACAAAAAGGAAAAGGGTGAGCTCAACTAGCCCAGTAAAGAACATTATGACTAAGATAATACAGAACAAATTATCGTTAGTCTTCAACAGGGAAAAATCTAATAGAATACAATAGACAACAAGTTTTAAATCAATAACTGCAGCGAAAACAACAAACCATTAGAAGAGTCAAGTGGCGAATGAGTTCTACTATCTTCTAAGATTTAAAAGTCCATCATCAATATTTTATCCCTGTAACAGCAATCAATAACCATCTTTAATCAAATATTCATCTTTGCACTACAGGCCAAAGATATTTATTTGTATCACCAGTCGGTCATGTTCATCTCAACACCTGTTCATCTTTGCACTACGGGCCAAAGATATTCATCAGTTAATCATTCATCTTTGCACTACGGGCCAAAGATATTCAGTAATATCATCATTTAGGACTGAGGATGATGAAAAATATCTTAAAGAAAACGAATCCAGTGAAACAAAATAACAAATATTAAGGATTCGTATTTCGATTTATTCATGTCCAAAAATACCTTATAATTATTCATAGTGAAGTAGAATTCAAGAATGATCAAAACATGGATACAATCAAAGCTAGTACCCAGAATAGATATTTTGGACGAAAAGAAGAAAATTTTATTTTTCGGTGAATAGTAACTCGTGAATAGTAACTCGTGAATAGTAACTCATGAATAGTAACCCCGACGTGAAAAGTTCCAAATTTGATAAAAATTTCCAACCAATATTTCGGCATAATGATATTGAAAAAATAATATCATTTTTAAATAAAATAACATCCCTTACCTCGTAAAGACAGTACTTCTGGTCGGAATACCGGTATAAGGCTGAAAGACACTTGCTCTGATGAATAGAAACTCTCAAAGTATCTAAATACTCACAAAATACACTCAAAATAATCTAGAGAGAGAAAGAGAGAAAACTTGTTTCTGGTGTGATTTTCAATTCTATCTTAGCCCTCTATTTATAGGAAAATATTAGCACGCCGAAGCAGACTTAACCTGCAACCTGATGGCTTTACCTGCTACTATTCCTACCCACCACATTTGAATAAAAATCTCAGCACATTTCTTCACCAACCAAGAGTGGGGCCCACCAATTCTAGAATTTTCTACCAAAATGATTAACTCCGAAAATTCAACAATTTCTGAACCAGTCATCTCGTAAAATTCATAATAAATCATACGTTCATTTTTAAACGGTTCAAAATTTGTGGACATATACTCAACTTAATATGTATAACATATCCAAAAATTACCACGATCCAACGGTCGGATTAAAAATTATAACCCCCCAAAATATCTCAAAAACCCTGATTTTTAATACCTCCATTCCGACAAAAATACTGATAAAAACTGTGACGCCCCCAAAATTAGGTATACATCACCCATCTTGGGTCGTCAGATACATAGTACAGAATACAAATACAACTGATAATACAACTGTCGTGTACAATACGACAAAACATAAACTGTGAGTTTGAATACAAATATTATCTTCTAGAGAGTATTCATACTCAAAAGAAGTCCTCATTACATTTATTAACACACCATTACATAGAATAGTGAGGACTACTAACTAATACTATCATTCGGACCATCACTCCGTTCCCCGACTTGCCCCAGCTACGTTCTCATTTCCTGAAGAGAACAGTGAAAGAAAGGGTGAGCTCAACTAGCCCAGTAAGAAATATTATGACTAAGATAATGCAGAATAAATTATCATTAGCCTTCAACAATGTTAAACTGATAAAATATAATAGACATCAAGTTTAACTGCAGCGGAACAAGCAATCCATTAAAAGAGTCAAGTAGAAAATAAACTCTACTATCTTTTATGATTTAAAAAGTTTTTCAACACTGTGATCGCTGGGACTCAGCTTAATAAAATAATCCACATCATCGAATCACCCCTGCACTACGGCCAAGGATATTCGTATATTCATTAATGGTCATGATCATGCCAACAACTGTCCATCAATGCACTACGGCCAATGAGGACTTTAACCACATCATTTGTAACATTACGGTCATGATTACACCGAATAATCCCTGGTCATAATCATACCAAGTCCATCTATGCACTACATGCCACAGATGACTTTCAACAGAATATAAACATGAGGATGATGACAATGATATAAGAATTCAATAAAACAAGTTCAAGAATTAATTTATCCAGGAATTAATAACGTCCAAATTGTCAACATGATACTGCTTTGTGGTAAAATTCAAGAATGCTTAGAAGAATATTTTCATGAAAAGATACTGGATGAAACGCAATTATCAAGGATATTCCACAAATTTCATGGAGTATAGAAGTCAAAACTTAACCAACTGAGTATAATAAAGAATGGAATAACAAAAGAAATCACCATGCATGCGATAGACCGCACAGACAGGTTATTCCAACAGAATAATAAATAATGGAACCAGGTCCGGCGTAAACGCACAGACAGGATATTCCGACAGAATAATAAATAATGGAACCAGGTCCGGTGTAAAACACACAGACAGGATGTTCCAACAGAATAATAATAAGACGGAACCAGGTCCGGTGTAAAACACACAGACAGGATGTTCCAACAGAATAATAATAAAAACGGAACCAGGTCCGGTGTAAAACACACAGACAGGATGTTCCAACAGAATAATAGAAGAATGTCACCAAGTATAGGGTAGACCGCGTATACTGGTTATTCCAACAGAATAATAACGAATGGAATAACAGAAGTTCTCTTCATGAATATAAAAGAAATAATATTCCCTACCTTAAAAGAACTGGATATTGAAAAAGTGATGTAGCAGAATACTTTTATTCTCTCTCTCTCTTATTCTCTCTATACTTTCTCTCTCTATAGCTTGAATGAATTCGTGAAAAATAATGAAGCCCTAGGCCTCTATTTATAGAAAAACTGAGGGTGGCTCTTGGTCTTAACGAAGGGTCAAATGACTCTTGGTCTTAACGAAGGGTCAAATACTCTTGGTAATATTGAAGGGACAACTACTATTGACGAAAGTAATTACTATTGACCAAGGTAAATACTATTGACGAAGGTAATTACTATTGACCAAGGTAAATACTATTGACCAAGGTAAATAATATTGACGAAGGTAATTACTATTGACCAAGGTAAATACTATTGACGACGGTAATTACTATTGACGACGGTAATTACAATTGACGACGGTAATTACTATTGACGAAGAGACTCTTAGATGATGACATATGGCCCCCCATAAAATAACCAAACTTACCACAACGTCTCAATTATTGATTTAATATATAACATATTATACAGATGATACTATGACAATAATTTAAGAGATATGATGCAGCAATTACTGTAGCAATAATTGAGTATAGCTGAGTGACTTCTCACGTAAGCATCAATAATCAATACCGTGTGCTACTATGCAACCACGCGTATTACTGTACGAGTAGTTCAACAGTTTAAAACGGTTTTAACGGTAACACTCAGCCGTTATTTTTATAGAAAGATAATTCTGTCGTTTTCTCAATCCGACAATAATTCCGTTGTGGGGTCCACCAATGATTGTGCCGTCGTACGAATATTCCCCGACAAAAAGAATATTCTCCGACCAAACGAATATTTTATAACAACTTGCTTACTTTGCAAAATTTATAAATATTACCCACAACTATAACATTATATCAAATTAACTCCATAATATTCAAAAATGATATTTATAGAAAATTCATCTTTATTTATAAAAGTTGGGGTCTTACAACCTCCCCTTCTTATGAAATTTCGCCCTCGAAATTAGGGTACGTACCTGGTATGTCGAAGAGGTAAGGATACCTTGATTTCATTTCTGATTCTAACTCCCAAGTCATTTCCTCAACATCGTGGTTTCTCCACAAAACTTTAACTTGAGGTATAACCTTGGAGCGTAGAATATGTTCCTTCTTATCCAAGATTTGAACAGGAACTTCTTCATACGTCAAATCCTCCGCTATTTCGTCCGGTTCTAACTCAATAATGTGGTTCGGGTCTTCCACATATTTGCGTAACATGGATATGTGGAAAACGTTATGAACACGAGACATACTTGGCGGTAAAGCGAGTCTATAAGCCACAGTTCCTACTCGATCGAGGATTAAAAATGGACCGATGAATCGAGGATTTAGCTTTCCTCTCTTTCCAAATCTCGTAACTCCTTTCCATGGAGCAACACGTAAGAACACATGATCTCCTACATCAAATTCCACGTCCTTTCGATGAAGATCAGCATAACTCTTTTGTCGATCTTGTGAGGTTTTTATACGTTGTCGGATCGTTTGAATCTTTTTCTGTAGTCATACGTACCAACTCCGGTCCCAACAACGTTGCTTCGCCCACCTCATCCCAGCATACTGGAGAACGACATTTTCTTCCATACAATGCTTCGAATGGAGCCATGCCAATACTTGCTTGATAACTGTTGTTGTAGGAAAACTCCACCAATGGTAAGAACTTGTCCCAACTTCCCTTGAAGTCAAAGACACAGAGTCTTAATAGATCTTCAAGAGTTTGAATAGTCCTCTCTGATTGTCCGTCCGTCTGAGGATGATATGCTGAACTAAATCGTAACTCCGTGCCCATAGCTTTTTGTAAACTAACCCAAAATCGTGAAGTGAATCTTGGGTCTCGATCAGAAACTATGGATACTGGCATACCATGCAGTCTTACAATCTCGTTTATGTACATACGAGCAAGACGTTCAAGTGTATAAGTTTCTCGTATCGGTAAGAAATGAGCAGACTTGGTCAATCTATCAACAATGACCCAAATCGCATCAATACCTTGAGAAACCCTAGGAAGACCGGTAACGAAATCCATGGTAATGTGCTCCCACTTCCATTCTGGAATTTCAAGTGGTTGCAATGGACCTTTTGGTACTTGATGCTCCGCTTTGACTCGTTGACAAGTTAGACACCTTGAGATAAACAACGCTATCTCTCTCTTCATATTGCTCCACCAAAATGTATGACGAAGATCATGATACATTTTGGTACTTCCAGGATGGATTGCAAACGGTGTGTTGTGCGCCTCCATCATGATTTCATACTTTAAATCAGGGTTGTTAGGAACACAAAGTCTGGAGTTGACTCGAAGTATTCCTTCTTCATCGATTCTTGCTTCCGGCATAGAACCTTCTTGCACTTTCTTCCTCATACGCATCAGCTCCAGGTCTGTAGCTTGAGCAGCTTTAACTTTATCGATTAAAGTCGGTTCTACTCGTATATTCGCCATCATCACATGGGTCCCTGGAGTCTTTAACTCTATCTCCATCCTTTGCAAGTCACACAAAATGGGCCTTTGCGTTGTTAATATTGCACTTGTACCCGCATATGATCTTCTACTCAATGCGTCAGCTACCACGTTCGCTTTTCCAGGATGGTATTGAATGGTATGATCATAATCTTTCAACAGTTCAAGCCAACGTCGTTGTCGCATGTTGAGTTCCTTTTGAGTGAAGAAATATTTGAGGCTTTTATGATCCGTAAAGATCTCCACTTTCTCCCCATACAAGTAATGCCTCCAAATTTTAAGTGCAAAGACAACAGCTGCCAACTCTAGATCATGAGTAGGATAATTCCTCTCATATTCCTTGAGTTGTCTTGATGCATAGGCTATGACTTTTCCATGTTGCATGAGAACGCATCCCAACCCTTTGCTCGAAGCATCACTGTAGATGACAAATCCCTCCGAGCCAGATGGTATTGTTAGAACAGGTGCTGAAATGAGTCTCCTCTTGAGTTCTTGAAAACTCTGCTCACATTCTTCGCTCCAACCAAACTTTGTATCTTTCCGAGTCAGCTGAGTTAATGGAGTAGCGATTCGAGAAAATCCTTCCACGAATCTCCGATAATAACCAGCTAAACCAAGAAAGCTACGTACCTCGGTCACTGATTTAGGTTGCTCCCAGCTTTGAATAGCTTCAATCTTTGCCGGGTCAACCGATATTCCACGACTTGATACTACGTGCCCAAGGAATGCTACCCTCCTCCAGCCAGAACTCGCATTTCTTCAACTTGGCATAAAGCTTGTATTCACGAAGCTTTTGGAGTACCAGCCTCAAGTGTTGCTCATGATCTTCACGGCTTTTGGAATAAATAAGGATGTCATCAATAAAGACGACCACAAAGTGATCCAAATATTCCTTGAATACCCGGTTCATCATATCCATGAAGGCAGCAGGAGCATTAGTCAATCCAAAGGACATGACTAGGAATTCATAATGCCCCGTACCGAGTTCTAAAAGCCGTCTTTGGAATATCCTCAGTTCTAACCTTCAGCTGATGATATCCAGAACGAAGATCGATCTTTGAAAAGAATTGTGCTCCTTGCAACTGGTCAAACAGGTCATCAATACGTGGCAATGGGTACCTGTTTTTGATGGTGACATGATTCAACTCCCGATAATCAATACAAAGTCGCATACTTCCATCTTTCTTCTTCACGAATAAACAGGAGCACCCCAAGGAGAAGTACTAGGACGAATAAAGCCAATGTCTAACAATTCCTGCAGTTGGATCTTTAACTCCTGAAGTTCAATAGGAGCCATTCGATATGGGGCTTTGGAAATGGGTTTTGTACCGGGTTCAAGGTCGATACAAAATTCAATTTCACGCTCTGGGGGTAGGCCAGGAAGTTCTTCAGGGAATACGTCAGGGAATTTATTAACAATAGAAATATCATTCAAAACTGACGTATTTTTTGTTTAGATCTGTGACATGAGCTAAGAAAGCTTGACATCCGTTTTTCAATAAACGAATAGCTTTATGGCTTGAGATGACAGCGATTGATTTTAATGGTTTGGTTGCTTGAATTCGCATAATAGGTCGATTAGGAATATGAAAACTAACAACCTTACGAAAACAATCAATTTTTGCATAATGAGTAGTTAACCAATCAATCCCTAGAATCACGTCAAATGCAAGTATTTTAATGAAATCAGATCGATAGGTAATGTGTGGGTACCAACTTGAACCAAACAAGACTTATAAACAGTGGAGGTAATGAAGGTTTCTCCCAACGGAGTTTCCACAGATAAGTCAAAGTCTAATTTCTCCGGAATCAAATTTAATCGATGAGCGCAAGTAGGAGAAATAAAAGAATGGGTTGAACCGGTATCAAATAAAGTAAAACTTCTTTAGAGTTTATGATAAGCTTACCCGTGATGACCTCATTCGGGTTCCTTGCTCTCTGGGAGTTCACAACAAACGCTCTCCCTTGCACAACCAGTTTTGACTTTTCTGGGACGGCTTTTGGTGCCTCCATCCTAGCTGAATTTGTCTTCGGTAAA
This sequence comes from Panax notoginseng, assembly GCA_016801055.1. Taxonomy (NCBI): domain Eukaryota; kingdom Viridiplantae; phylum Streptophyta; class Magnoliopsida; order Apiales; family Araliaceae; genus Panax; species Panax notoginseng. Next base: position 167,805,706 of record CM029012.1, read on the forward strand.
CGACAAAATCGGGCTAAATGACCTTCTCTTCCACAATTATAACATGCTTTGGACGGCATCGCGCAGTTTGGACTGATGTGCCCCTCCCCCTCCGCATTTGAAACATATGATAGGTGGTCGTTCTCCTTCCTTAACGACAGGTGCTGGTGCTGACGTCTTTCCATCATTGTTGAATCTCCTCTTCTTGAAATGTCCATTCTTATTGTTTTGGCCCTGATTACCACCGAAGTGGTTACCATTTCTGGCCTGTTGATTCCCTCCACGCTTGTTGTCACCGCTTCGATGACTGCTCTCACTGGTATTATCATTTGCCGGCTGCTCTCTTTTGGTTGCGTTGTCTCGTTATCGCGCTCCACCAACTGAGCCCTATTTACAACATCTGAATACAAACACAGTTTATGAGAAACAAGATGTTGACGTATCTCCGGCTTCAAACCTCTTAAAAACATCCGCGTCATTCTTTCTTCATTATCCACCAGGTGGGACGCAAACCGGATAACTCCGCAAATTTTGCCGTACTGCGACACGGTCATATTATTCTGCTGCAATTTGATGAACTCCACCTCCTTCATGTGACGAATACTCTCGGGAAAGTATTTGTCGTTAAACAGCTCTTGGAACTTCTCCCAGACATCTTCAGTGCGGCAGGTTGAGTACGCTTTATCGATTCCCACCAGTAATCTGCCTCTCCTCGCAACATAAAAGCGGCAAAGGGAACCTTTTGCTCCTCGGAGCAACCCAAGACATCAAATATCTTGGTGATCTGCTTTATCCATGTTTCAGCTACAAGTGGTTTGGTTCTCCCCTTAAACTCCGGTGGTCCCAGCTCCTTAAACTGTTTAGCGGTGACCGCCTGAGAGTTTCCAGTATTTCCACCTACGTTGTGGACAGGAGCCGCTTTCACCTGTTGTTGCATGAATTGCATAAAGCCTCTGAACATTTGATCATTCATCATTTGGTCAGTGTTGTTGTTTGCATGAGGATTGACACCTTCCTGATGCACATTATCCTGATTATTGATATGTGGTGAATCAACAGTCGTCCCTTGCTCCATTGCTATTCTCAACATTCTCGATGCCATTTTCAGATACTGCCACAAAATAAAAATTAATTGATAA